>CANTUV010000011.1:20750000-22000000 GCA_947685225.1 Garcia nutans | reverse complement strand
ACCTTGGGCCCAACTGGTCAAAGAAAATAATAAATCCCAGATGGAACAATGGGTCTCTCAGCTGGCCCACTCTCCAAAAGTTATTAAAGCCTTAAAGAATATGAACTTTGAGCCGCCTAATATCCCAAGTAGTAGTGCTCTATTCCCTTATTTAAAACAAGAGATAGGAGAATCTTCAAAATCTAAAGCCCTATCTCAAAATATTTCTAAAACTGAGTTGGAAGTTTCAAACCCTTCAACTCAATTTGTTTCTTCAAATTTTTCTTTAAAGCACCGTAAAGCAGAGTAGTTTACTAAAATATTTTTTACTACATAATTAATAATAGAACATGGACCTGCCTGGCAGAATTCATGAAAAATTATTGAATCTGTATGACCTAAAAATTAGTTTTTTAGACCAACTGAATTTTTGAAACCTCAAGAGTATTATCTTAATATTCTAGAAGATTCTAGTTCTATATATTTAAAGCATAATTATAACCAAAATGATAAAGCTATCATAGCTTATTCTACTTTCAAAATAAAGAAAATCTTTCATCAATCTGATTAGGGAAAACTTTTGGACATCTCTGTGCAATTTAAAACCCTTCCTCAAAACTCCATCTGCCTTTATTATAATTATTAGGATTATATTGACGCTTGGTCCAAAGCCTTATTTTTTTAAAACCCTAGCCAAACTCATTCCTGGCTTATATATTTTATACTAATTAAAACTGATAAAATTCTCATGTGGTTTGTTGACTGGTGGTATTACTGTGGTAATGAAGATAAAATATTATCCCAAGACGTACTACTAGCCTTTTAGTACTTTAAAGCCTATTTTAATCCAAGCTCATATGAGAAGAAATTTTCTCCTCTTCTTCTCTTTTCTATAATTTTTTATATACCTTAGGCATATCGGTGATATTTTGATATTGCAATACAATCAAATGCTAATATATCCATGGTATTAAGAAAAACTAAAATCAAATGATAGACTGTCTTTCGCGATTCTACCTATGGGCATACAGTAAAGTAGTGGCTACTAAAGAGAAACCATGGTGACTTTGATCCAAAGTTGTCTATCTCTTTTAGAGCCCAAAATATAGCCCTTCTTACGGCTGCAAAGACTAAAGAAGATTATAAAGCCTTGATGCAACAGATGGTTGAATCTCTTCTTTCAACCTCTGAGCCCACAAAGCCCAGTAAGACTAGCTCTACTCGATCATCCAATAAAGTTCATTCTAAAAAATCTAAAGCCCAGTCTAGAAGAAGAAAATCACCTTTCTTTTTTGACTCCTCCTCTACATCATCCATGACATCATCTTCCATTGATAGAACATCTGACTCAGGCTTAGAATATTGCCCAAGTAAAGAAGATGATTGTTATAGTATTCTGTCTCCAATAAAGATAAAATAAAGAAAAAAGAAAAAGAAAAGAAAAAAGAAAGAAAAAAGAAAAGAAAATAAAAAAATCTGACGTTGACACAAGCTCATCAGAAAATTAAAGGCATAAGAAACCTCATTCCTTCAATTTCTATAAAAGTCAATAAAATAAATAGTAATAATGGGTTACTATTTATCTACAATACCGCATGTGAAAAGAAATGCAATGTTAAAGCCCTCTATCTATATAAAGAAGCCATTTCTGAATCTTGAGGATGCCTTTTCAGAATCTCTCACCTCGAGAAGCTCTGAAGAACTCCAAGCTCCAGTTTAGATTTTCTTTTCCTCTCTTCACAAAAAAAAAACCCTTCTTTTACTTCTGTATCACCTTCACTATTGTTCTCCTGTAAGTTATTTATTTATTTTTAAAGCTTGTATTATGTATTTTTAAAGTTTATTTTGTATAAGTATGCTATGTACTTACAACGAAAGTTGATCTGATGCATCAGAAACTTGTAAAACTTTATTTTCTTTGTATTTTATAAAGATTTGTTTGTATAAGCTGGACACTTGGTTGTAACGGCTACTGGCTGTGAGCAGGGTTTATAAATCTATGGTACCTGATATAACGAAAAGCAATATACCATATAATCTGTATTTTGTATGATCTTTTACATTATTATAAATAAAAATATATTTTTTATATATTCTTTCTTTCTGTTTATTTACATTTCTTTAAATATTTGTATAGATCTAAGAGTGGAGTTATTGCCTGAATTGATTATTGTTTAGATAATCACTAGGTTGCTTAGTTTTTAATTACGCTCTATTTAAATTTGCTGGTATCAGAGCCTATCATAATATATATAAAAACAATTAGTCAATTATCATGAATATAATAAGCATCACGTCAAAAACTAATGTTATTCCTCCCACATTATAATAAGTTCATCCTATTTCTAGTTAATTTTAATTTATTTTCTTAAAAAATTGAATAATAAAACTAAGTTATTGATGCATTTGCTATTTTTTTCCTTAAATTTTCCTCATAATCGAAATATAAGTATGATTAGGGTTAATTGCAACAAACGGATCACTTAACGTGTGATGGGTGGGATTTTACTCTCTGTTGATACATTTTTAAATAAAATAATATCATATTTTATAAATATAATCCCACTTTATTTATATACCACTAGACTCTATTTTTAAACAGTAACACTCGTCGCACGTACACATGTGTATATACTTATTATCGTATAATATGGCTTAGTAATAAAACCATTTCAATTAAAATTTTTCCCAACTACCTTAGTTGTTTTCCTCACTTAAATTGTACTTTCTTTAAAATTTAATATAACTTTGAAAAATAATGTAAAATTTAACTATACAAGGAAATTATTATCATAAAAAATAATACTAATCCTTGACTATATAACATAAAATTCTTAATAATAATATAATATAATATAATACATTGCTGCAATAATACTATTAATTCATTTCAACACAATAAAACCTACAATAATTATAATAGAAATCATTTGGCCTTGAAGATCATCAAACGACTCCGTATCTCCTTCACTTTAGTCAACAGCTGCTTTACTTCTGTCTTTAATAAAGGATACTCTTGACTAACTATACAAAATTCTTCGATGGACCTAAACTTGTTATTTATAATACAAATTTCAATTAGTAAAATCAGGGACTGCTCACACAGTCATTCATCATGCCATTTGAAAGATATTCAGAGCATCTTTTCTACACACAAAACAAAAGAAAAAAGTCTAACATCAACCAACCTAAATTTTTAATATTCATTCCATTAAATCACACCCAACCCACAAATACTCACTACCAAGTAGTTATTATCTTTACAGCACATGATCAAAATTTTTTCCCTCAGTTGTTCTTTGTCCTAAACATCAATAGCATTGCATCTTTTTCGCATCCATACTAGTGCAAGCTCGCATATACGTGTTCCTTATTCACCTCAAACAAAAGAACCCTACTATTGGCGGAAGGCGATGAGTTATTCTTCTACATTGTCTTTGCACACTTTCCTCCTTTTTGAACAAAATCCATAGCAATTATTCCTGTTATACCAAGATATGAGATTTGATTATATTCTATAATTAAAAATATGCATCAAAACTCATAAAACAACATTGTTCCTTCACTACTGCAATTTTTTTAAATTACTTCTATTTTGATGTTGTGGGTTGACAATTTGAAATATAAATAATTATATGTATTTGTGCAAAAATATATAAATATATATTAATATTATGTTGATTGTGGCTATGATAATTATATATATTAATTTTTATAGTTAGGTATTAGTCCATGGTTAATTATTTTTTTGGTCAATAGTTATTTTATTGCCAAAAGGAGCAGAAAGAAATACAATCACCAAATGCACACCCATCCTCTACATAGCAAAAAAGCTATCCAAACAAATCTGTACAAATCAATTAACACCAATTTCAACTCAATGACCCCAGTAGCCAGAAAATAACAAACAAAAAACAAACTAATTGTAATAGACCCCACCATCCCACTATAACAACTCACACCTCACCCACTCCTAGACACAATCAACACAATAAGATAATCACAGTCTCCACCACCCAAGCGTAGCAGCAAAAAAAAAATAGAGCACTCTAAATCATCACTGCTATTATCTCCAACTATTCCACCTGCCATCCCTTATCCAATCACAATCTCCACAACTTAGCTTAATTGAATTGACAACAAAGTTAATTATTAATTAGTAGTCTACTATATATTAATAATTCCCCTACCAAGTAGTCCACGAACTAACTTTGTTTTGGAGCATTCATTACGATTTCATTAGTATTGATCTATATTTTGATTTTGAAACTTACTTAAATTACCTACCATAATTATATTTAATTTGCTAGTAATAGTTAATTAATTAATTAATCAATTCAAGATATATTTAAAGATTATTACATTTATAAGTTAGCTTGTTACCAATTCATGGCCTTAATTAATTGTGAATTAACATGTGCTTACATAACATTACTACCAATAAACTAAATAAAAAAAGATACAAAAAAATGCAGAATTATTTAGCATAAATTTAACATTATATTATAAATTAGTAAATTACATTATTTATAAATTAAATATATACATTAGTCGAAATTAGCTTTTGGCTATGGGTTAACCTGGCCAAAATAAAAGCCTAGACACTTATCCATGACTTCCATGGCAACCACATCTGACACTCTTAGATTAAGTTTTGTACAAATTTTGGACCACCCTTGTCCAATCTAGGCAACTAAGGTGTCGCCTTCTTCTTTAATAGTAACATTTACTTAAATGCCAAAGGAGTTAATGTGTAATACCCCTATAAACATATAATACACACACTCCCAGTATATAAAATATGTATATACGGTATAAAAATGTCACAATTCAGTTTAATAAAAACTTTCATATTCCCTTATTATTTAAAACATTTATATTTATACAGATATATATGTATTATAATACATGATACCTCACATTACTCCATTATTTAAAACACTCTTTATAATTTACAGTATATATACATATACTTCCAAAATAAAATATAATATACATAATGTCAAAATATACTATAAAATAAAATATGTACATGCTGGCAAAGTGACGCTGATCTTGCTGTAGCATAAACACTTTAAGCTCAACCAACAAAAGCCTAGACCCGATCTGGCCTAGTATAACTCTTCGGCTCTGTCGAATCATCCCTGTCACCTGCGTGATGAATTACAATCGCACTAAGCCGAAGTCTAGTGGTACAAACTTTGATAATAACAATATTCAAATACAATGCCAATGCAGAATGTTCATATGTTATGTCATCATATGATATTCAAGACCATTTTTGGATATATGCTTTCATCACTTGATAATTCACATAAACACGTATACAAACATGGACCCAAACAACTAATACATCATTCAATTCTCAGAGTTACCATTTTGATCCATAATGACACCATGTGTCTAACCCCAAAGATAAAATATCAATGTATCAATCCAACTAGTCTTGGGCTTACAACCCGGTCTTTTCACCCAGCCCAGCTTCAAGAACTTGTTTCTGAGGTTTACGACCCGATCTTTTCACCTCAAAAATATTTTTACAGTGACGCCAAGTGTCTAACCCCATAGGAAAATATAGGCATGCCGCCAAATACAGAATTCTAAAAATTGAATAATATACCAGACACACAATTATTTCATATTTTCATTATCAATCTCTTTCTCATTTTCCCATGATCAAGTTAGGCACATTGCCTCATTTATCTCATTCATATCAATGTTATTTCTTTTAAACATTTCATCCTCATCATAGGATATTTTATAATGAAACCACATTACTCGAATATTTTGAGTCATTTTCACATATTTCACATTCTATTCAATCTAACCATTAATAATAGCTTTTTATAATGTATAATAATGCATACATAGCAATTCACATGTTTTAACATCATATTTATGAATACATAATGTATCAAGTAGCTTAACACATTTTTTATCCAAAATGTGTTAGGCCAAATGTAATGCAATCACACTCCATTTATCAAGAGTTTGTACATACCTTAGGAAACACTCTAAAACAACCTTTAAAACTTCCTCTAATCTTCTTTTCCAAGTTTTCCTTCAACACTAGGGTTAGAAAAACTCTCTCTCAATTCCTATACCAAATGCAATCATAAATAACCATTTAATATCACATTTTAAGGCATTCTCAACATCAAATCATTTAAATAGGAATTGTAACTAAAAAATAAAGAAAAGAGTTATTCTCAAGTGACACGCCCAACAATACGGGTGTGTTATAGGCCGTGTCACTAACCCAATCACCAGAAGCTTTGACGCGTCCAATGATATGGGTATGTCATTGCCTATGTCATTTATCCTGCGTCACAGAATGTTTGACACACCCAACAATACGGGCGTATTAATGGATGTGTCAATTATTTTGCCTTATAGAAGCTACGACACGCTCAGGGACATGGCCGTGTTAATGGTCGTGTCATCAACGTGGAACTCAGCACCATTGACACGCCCAATGACATAGCCGTGTCAGGCAAAATCTGTATTTTGAACTCTCAACCAAAATAAACACAATCATTCTAAACTCAACAATACAACACCCTAAATCATCATCTTAGTTTATATCCATAATTCTCCCACAAATTTAACATTTATATAACTCCAACATATCATAACTATTATCTTATTCAATCAATTATCATTTTCACTCACAAAACATTCAAAGAAGAAGAAAGAGAAGAAATCTCTTCTCTTTCAATCTAACCTTAAAAATCATCATTAGCTACTTACAACATCTTCATACATATTCAAATAAGCCATCAAAACATACTAATACAAATTTTCAAAAATTCAAATATCATGTTCTTCCATAGAATTCCAAAGAAACTTGCAAAATGATAAAGAAACTTACCAATTGATGAAGAATCCTTGAGATTACTTCAATTCTTTGATGAATGGAAGAAGAACTCTCCTCTAGACTCTCTCTCTCTCAAACTCACGCCAAAGAAGAAGGAAGAAAAGAAAAGAATCTTCTCTTTTCTTTCATCCTTATTTATATATATATATAAATATAATAATAATAATAATAATAATAATAATAATAATAATAATTACAATACATTTAATTATACAATATATATATGTAATGTATATTTTGAATATATATATATATATATCTTATATATTTATCGTATTTACATCAAATATATTTTAAATATATATTTCGCTTAAAAATCCTTTCATTTCTTTTAAATTATTTATTTAATATATCCAAATTTAATTTATTTTATTTAATATTCAAAAATTAGGGATATTACAATTCTCTCCCCCTTAAGAGAATTTCGTCCGCGAAATTATCTATTATAAACTCTGGAACAACTGAGGATACTGACTTTGTATTGTCTGTTCACTTTCCCATGTTGCCTCTTCAATGGCATGATTCCTCCAAAGAACTTTCACAAGTGGTGCTTTCTTATTTCTTAACTCTCTTACTTCTCGTGCCAAGATCGCTACTAGTTCTTCCTCATAAGTCAGATCTGAACTCACCTCAATAGATTCTACTGACAATAAATGAGATGGATCTGACATGTACCTCCGAAACATAGAGACATGAAAAATATTATGTATCTGGTCCAACTAAGGTGGTAAAGCTAGCCTGTAAGCCACTGGACCAACTCTCTCCAGTACTTCATATGGCCCTATGAAACGATGACTTGACTTTCCTTTGCGGCAAAATCTCAAAATCTTTTTCCAAGGAGACACTTTTAGAAATACTTTATCTCCTACACCGAACTCTATGTCTCTTCTTTTTAAATCTAAAAAGGATTTATGTCGGTCTGAGGCTTCTTTTAGACGACCCCAAATCACCTTTACTTTCTCTTCTGTTTCTTTAATCAAATCGGGACTGACCAATTTACCTTTTCCAACCTCATCCCAACACAATGGTGTTCTGCATCTTCTGCCATACAAGGCCTCATAAGGTGTCATTCCAATACTGAATTGATGACTGTTATTATATACAAACTCAATCAATGACAAAAATCTATCCCAACTTTCACTGAAATCAATGATACAACTCCTTAACATATCCTCTAAAATATATATCACTCTTTCTAACTGTCCATCTATCTGAGGATGAAAGCAGTACTAAAATGCAATCGAGAACCCAATGCATTATGCAAACTCCTCCAAAATCTTGATGTAAATCGGAGATCTCGATCTGACACTAAAAAAATTGGGACTCCATGCAAACTCACTATCTCACTGATATACAGCTTAGCCAATCTCTTAAGAGAATAATCCATCTGAACTGAAAGAAAATGAGTTGTCTTCATCATCCGATCTACTATCACCCAGATAGTATCATGCTTCTTTTGGGTCAAAGGCAGTCTAGTCACAAAATCCATCGTTACTCATTCCCATTTTTACTCTGATACTGATAGAAGCAACTCTGAAAGAATTTAGGGCTCAGCTTTCACTCTTTGATAAGTGAGACATTTGAAAACAAACTCTGCTATGTCCCTCTTCATACCTAACCACCAATAATGCTACTTCAAATCCTAATACATCTTGGTACTCCCAGGGTGCATAGCATAAATTGACTAATGTGATTCCTCCAAATGATTCAGCATCATCAGGAATACATAACCTATCTCTGAACCACATGATGCCATCATCTCTCACATGAAAGTCTCGACTCTCCCCCTTAAGGCAATCCAATACAATCTTCTTAATTTTTCCATCTAACAACTGAGCCTCCCTAATCTGATCCAACAACACTAGCCTTAACTACAACTGAGTCATCAAAGCACCATCATCACAAGACTCAAATTTGACATGCAACGCTCTTAACTCAACAAGCAACAAGAGCAAAAAAGCAGTCAAACTTGCCAAAGACTTCCGACTCAAGGTATCAACAACAATATTTGCCTTGCTAGAATGATAATCAATCAAACAATCATAGCCTTTAATTAACTCTAACCACCGTCTCTACCGAAGATTCAGCTCTTTCTGAATATCTAAATACTTCAAACTCTTATGGTCAGTATAAACTAAACACTTCTCCCTATATATGTAATGTCGCTAAATCTTTAATACAAAAACTATAGCTACTAACTCCAAATCATGATTCGAGTAATTCAGCTCATGCGGCTTCAATTGTCGAGAGGCATAAGCAATGACTCTACTCTCCTACATCAGAATACAACCTAAAATACTATGTGAAGCATCACTGTAAATTACATAAGGTTTACCTTCCACAGGCAAAATAAGAACAAGAGCCTGAGTTAACATTTTCCTCAGCTGCTCAAAACTCGCCTGACACCGATCTGTCCACACAAATCTAACTCCTTTCCAAAGTAATCTGGTGAGTGGAGTAGCTATTATAGAAAAACTTTTCACAAACCAATGATAATAGCCTACCAAACCCAAAAAACTTCTAACCTCTGTCACAGTCTTAGGTGGACTCCAATTCAAGATAGCCTCAACTTTACTCGGATCAACTCTAATACCCTCTGCTTATAACACATGACAGAGAAAAATTATCTGATCAAGCCAGAACTCACATTTAGATAGCTTAGCATACAGTTGTTTCTCTCTCAGAGTCTACAATACAATCCGCAAATACCTATCATGATCCTCCTTATTACGCGAATACACTAAAATATCAATAATAAAGACCACCACAAATTGATCTAGATAGGGTCTTAATACCTTGGTCATCGAATCCATAAATGCTACTGGTGCATTCGTCAATTCAAAGGGCATCACCAAAAATTCATAATGCTCGTATCTCGTGCGGAAAGTTATCTTATGCACATCCACATCTCTGACTCTTAACTGATGGTATTCTGATTTCATATCAAACTTAGAGAATACTACTGCTCCCTTCAACTGATCAAATAGATCATCTATGCAAGGCAAAAAATACTTATTCTTGATTGTCACTTTATTCAATTATCGGTAATCAATACACAATCTGAAGGTGTCATCCTTCTTCTTCACAAACAACACAGGCGCTTCCTACGGGGACATACTAGGGCGAATAAATCCTTTATTCAGCAACTCCTGCAACTGCATCTTCAACTCTATCAACTCAGTAGGTACCATATGATAAGGAGTTATAGAGATGGGAGTGGTACCAGGCAATAAATCGATACCAAACTCAAACTCTCTCTCAAGGGGTATCCCTGGCAACTCCTCAGGAAAAATATCTGAAAACTCAGCAACTATGGGTATGCTGTCAAGCTGGGACCCCACTACTCTAGTATCTACAACATGAGCAAGATATGCTTCACATCCCTTCCGGATCATTTTTCTAGCTGAAACACCTGAAATAAACATGGATGAAAGATGTTTATGCTCACTAAATACCATCACTTCTCTACCATCACGTGTTCTCTGAGTAACACGTTTCTACTGATAGTCTACCACAGTCCCATGCCTGAATAACCAATCCATGCCTAAAATCAAATCATACTCCTTAAAAGGTATCTCAATCAGATCACCGAAAAATTTCTTATCCTGAATAACAACTGGACTATCTCGGTGTACCATGCTAACCATAATACTATGCCCTAAAGGATTTGTCACCAAAACATCAAATCCTAGGGACTGTGAATGCAAATTACTCACAGGCAAGATAGATGCACTAATGTATGAGTGAGTTGACCCAGGGTCTATCAATGCAAGAACTGAAGTACCGAATAAAGAAAAAGTATCAGCAATAATGGTTGAAGCATCTGGCTGCCTCTGCATCACATAGACCTACTGCGATGGACCTGCTTGATCAGATCTACTTCTAGCTGTAGAACTTAAACTCTGATCAGACCTAGATCTACCATCCCTACTAAAACCTCTGCTATCACGACTCCCTCTAACATTAGGTCGAGAAGCTGCAGTATCTGTCTGTCTATCATCTA
Organism: Garcia nutans; assembly: GCA_947685225.1. Classification (NCBI taxonomy): domain Eukaryota; kingdom Viridiplantae; phylum Streptophyta; class Magnoliopsida; order Malpighiales; family Euphorbiaceae; genus Garcia; species Garcia nutans. The sequence continues at coordinate 21,989,141 of CANTUV010000011.1, read as the reverse complement.
ATGGCTCTGGATAATTTCTAATAAAATGATCTAGTGATCCACATCTATAACATATTGTTGGTCTACCTATCCTCCAACAAACACCTCCATGTACTTTACCACAATGGACACAGGTAGGTGGAGCAGATCACTGAGTCACTGGGGTCAGAGTACTAGCCACTGAAACTGTAGGTCTCTGTCTCTATCTCTGCTGCTGTACTGACATGCCAGACTGCCCCTAGCTCCTACTAAATCTTTGAAAATATCCCCCATCCTCTCTTCAGTGATGAAGACCATGTCTCACTCTGGGGTCTCCTAACTCTGGTCTCCACAACCCTAGCAGCTAATACAAGACCCTGTGCACTCTCAACACTCCTAGCAGCTGCAACCAATTGGGAAAAAATTTGGTACCGAGAGCCTGCTATAATGCACATGATAGAGGGTCTCAGCCCCTCCTCAAACCTCCGACATCGATCAATCTCATCGAAAATGATCCCACCAGCATACTGACTCACCCGAGTAAACTTTATCTCATACTCCGACACTGTCCTGGTATCCTGCCTCAAACTCAGGAACTCTATCTTCTTCGCAATCTTATACTCCCTCGGAGTATACTTCTGCTCGAATTCCTGCAGGAAATCATCATAGGTCAGGATTGGTGGATCATCTAGAGTATGTAGAACCGTCTTCCACTAATCATATGCATCCCTCTGTAAAAGAGATCTGGCATAATCAAACTTCTCCTCTGTAGTAGCCTACAGTTGAATGAACACTCTTTGGACCATGTCTAGCCACTTTTCTGCTACAGCAAGGTCTGTAGTACCAATAAAATTCACAGCTCCAAACTTCCTCAGCTTATCATATTTTCTCATCGACAACTGCGGCTGCGGTGGCGGCTGCTGAACTGGAGCCTGCCTTAACAGCTACACCATATGCCGTACCCAGTCTGGTGGAATCTCATCAATTGCTGGTCTCTCAGGCACAGGAGCAGGTGCCTCTTCAGTAATCTCAGCTCTAGCTCCATCTCTACCCTCACCAAGAGCCACACTCTCTGCACTATCCTCTATAGACTGATGCGTCCGAGATGCCATAACTACCTATTTCTGCAAACATAATAAAAATTGCCACATCAGAGATCGAAAACTGCCAGTGCCAATGCATGTATCGTAATTGAAAATCATATTTAAAAATACCTATTTTCTTTCTCTCATAACCCACCTAGATTGAGAATCTCAAACCTGGCTCTGATACCAAAATAAATGTAACACCCTTATACCTTATAAATATATAATACGCACACTTTCAGTATGTAAAATACATATATATGGTATAAAAATGTCATAATCTAGTTTAATAAAAACTTTCATATTCCCTTATTATTTAAAATATTTATATTTATATAGATATATATATGTATCAGAATACATGATACCTCACATTACTTCATTATTTAAAACACTCTTTATAATTTATAGTATAAATACATATACTCCCAAAACATAATATAATATACATAATGTCAAAATATACTATAAAATAAAATATGTATATGCTCGCAAAGTGACACTGATCTTGATGTAGCACAAACACTTTAAGCTCAACCAATAAAAGCCTAGACCTAATCTGGCCTAGTAGAACTCTCCGACTCTGCCGGATCATCCATGTCACCTGCACGATGAATTACAATCGAGTTAAGCTGAAGCTTAGTGATATAAAATTTGATAATAACAATATTCAAATATAATGCCAATGCAGAATGTTCATATGTTATGTCATCATATGATATTCAAGACCATTTTTGGATATATACTTTCATCACTTGATAATTCACACAAACACATATACAAACATGGGCCTAAACAACTAATACATCATTCAATTCTCAGAGTTACCATTTTGGTCCATAATGACACCATGTGTCTAGCCCCAAGGCAAAATATTAATGTATCAGTCCAACTAGGCCTGGGCTTACGACCCGGTCTTTTCACCCAGCCCAGCTTCAAGAACTTATTTCCGAGGTTTACGACCTGATCTTTTCACCTCAAAAATATTTTCATAGCGACGCCAAGCGTCTAGCCCCATAAGCAAATATAGGCATGCCGCCAAATACAGAACTCTGAAATTGATTAACATACTAAGCACACAATTATTTCATATTTTCATTATCAATCTCTTTCTCATTTTCTCATGATCAAGTTAGGCACATTGCCTCATTTATCTCATTCATATCAATGTTATTTCTTTTCAACATTTCATCCTCATCATAGGATATTTTATACTAAAATCACATTACTCAAACATTTTGAGTCATTTTCATATATTTCACATTTTATTCAATCTAACCATTAACAATGGCTTTTCACAATGTATAATAATGCATACATAGCAATTCACATATTTTAACATCAAGTACATGAATACATAATGTATCAAATAACTTAACACATTTTTTATCCAAAATGTGTTAGGCCAAATATAATGCAATCACATTCTATTTATTAAGAGTTTGTATATACCTTAGGAAACACTCCAAAACAAGCTCTAAAACTTCCTCTAACCTTATTTTCCAAGTTGCCCTTCAACACTAGGGTTGGCCAAACTACTCTCTCTCAATGTCTATACCAAATGTGATTATAAACAACCATTTAATATCACATTTTAAGGCATTCTCAGCATCAAATCATTTAAATAGGAATTGTAACTGAAAAACAAAGAAAAGAGTTATTCTCAAGTGACATGCCCAACAACGCGGGCATGTTACAGACTGTGTCACTAACCAAATCACACGGAAGCTTTGACACGTCCAATGACATGGACGTGTCACTGCCCGTGTCATTCATCCTGCCTCACAGAATGTTTGACACACCCAACAACACGGGCGTGTTAATAGCCGTGTCAATTATTTTCTCTTACAAAAGCTACAACACGCTCAAGAACATAGCCGTATTAATGCTCGTGTCATCAACGTGGAACTCAGCACTGTTAACATGCCCAACCATATGGCCATGTCAGGCAAAATTTGTATTTTAAACTCTCAACCAAATGAACACAATCATTCCAAACTTAACAATACAACACTCTAAATCATCATCTTAGTTTATATCCATAATTCTCCCATAAATTTAACATTTATATAACTCTAACATATCATAACTATCATCTTATTCAATCAAACATCATTTTCTCTCAAAACACATTCAAAGAAGAAGAAAGAGAAGAAATCTCTTCTCTTTCAATCCAACCTTAAAAATCATCAATAGCTACTTACAACATCTTCATACATATTCAAATAAGCCATCAAAACATACTAATATAAAATTTCCAAAATTCAAATATCATGTTCTTCCATAAAATTCCAAAGAAACTTGCAAAATGATAAAGGAACTTACCAATTGATGAAGAATCCTTGAGATTACTTCAATTCTTTGATGAATGGAAGAAAAACTCTCCTCTAGACTCTCTCTTTCTCAAACTCACGCCAAAGAAGAAGGAAGAAAAGAAAAGACTCTTCTCTTTTCTTTCATCCTTATCTATATATAATAATAATAATAATAATAATAATAATAATAATTACTATACACTTAAGTATACAATATATATATGTAATGTATATTTTGAATATATGTATATATCTTATATATTTATCATATTTACATCAAATATATTTCAAATATATATTTCGCTTAAAAATCCTATTATTTATTTTAAAATATTTATTTAATGTATCCAAATTTATTTTATTTTATTTAATATTCAAAAATTAGGGTATTACATGATGTCATCTTTAAAATTGACGATCGAAATCTTTATTTCTTTAATGTCACTATCCTTTAATGTGTACGTATGATTCTTCCAAAATTTTGGCGGAATAGCCTACAAACAAATGAAAAAAATAAATTAATCATTTTGATATAAAATAAGTGCAAATTAATTAGAAATAAATAAGGATAAAATATTATATACATGCCACAACACAGTTCCAATTATCACTGTCTAGTGTGATCCTCAACCTATTATCAAAATCAACTTCTTATTTATCAAATGAAGAAAAGGGATATTCCGACACTGATGAAGTAGAGCCCATAGATTCTGTAGATGAAGCCATTTAGTTTAATATATGTTGAAAATAAACCAATTAAAGAGTTGAGCAATTTGTATAAAAAAAGAGATTGTGAATATGGGTTCAATCTAATTGATGAAAAGAATGCATTTGATATGGGGATAATATATATACAGATATATATAAACTTAAAAGCAATTTTATCAAGGAGTATGAAATGCTACTAAGAACTCATTACATTGGAAATAAGTTTTGAATTAACTACTATTGATATTCCAAAAGAATTAATTAGCACATTGTTCAAATTATAGATTTGACTACTATTAATTAGACTCAACAAATATCATACCATATATAATCAATTTAGCCCAACTACCATTGTTATATCTTATATTTAAATGTATATTTTTGATAGTTCAATATCATTTTGACATATAACTTTGCATTTTACTTGAACAATGCAATGGAAATTGTTATTTATAATTTTTTTACTTTGACTGCCGAATTAACAATGATTGTGATTGACATATGTAACAATTATTTTTTAGAGCAAAAAAAAAACTTGTAATAACTACTTTTTACGTTAAACGCCAATGTAAATGCATATTAATCTATCTAACCTTAGTTAAGTAATAATTTTACAAAAGAAATAAATTATGATCAACTAACAATGTTCATGACATCCAAAATGAGTGTCATAACAAGAAAATATGACAGTTCTTTGTGAAAAACCAACTAAAAGCATCAAGTTAGGCAAAATATATATTATACAACCTCAACTAATTTGATCAATATGCCTTTTTGACGCATTGTTATGTGGGGTTTAGGAGAATGTACTACCAAAAGAATGACTTCAACGTATTTCTCGAGATCCAGAAAGTGAAATGCCTCATTTCATCCTATTTCTAACCACATTGTAGTGTACCCCCCTTTGATACCTCTTAACAATATCCACTGATAAGAAGTGGACATAAGGCAACATGTCAAAAGTTATTATATCAATTATGACCCAATCACTATCTCCAAGCACTTGTTTCAAATTTTGGTGAAAAAATGAAATCGGTATATTCTGACATACAATACAAGTGGTAAGTTCTAGTTTCACACATAAAGAGGAATTAAAATTAAAATTAATGAGAAAGAAAATCAAAAAATATGAGTAACATAAATAACCTAATACTTTGTGGTTCCAATCCATAGTGTCTGGAAGAACCCTGAGAAGGTTGTTGCCAAAATCACCATCCATTTCTAAGTTATTATATATTTCAAAATCATGTCTTTTATTCTGATCGAAGCTTGCAAACGACATCGTTCCAACACCATTTCCGAGGTTTGTTTAACTAATAAACATCCAAATAAATAAAATTGATTAGTGGCTTTAACAATTTCATTTCATTTCATATTCTCTTTATGTACAAATGTATTTATAGGAGATAACATCGCTGCAATTATATTGCTTATTTAGTTATAGTATTGAATATATTAAAAATATATAATGATAATTAATCAAAAATAGGATGAACTCGCTATAACTTGCTAATAACATTAATTTTTGACATAGTGATTAAATTATTCATAATTAATAATAAACTAATTGTATATGTATGTATATATATAAAACCATCAACTTATTAATGGAAATCATCTACATATCATTATATGCATATCATTATGTAGGATGAATTATTATGTCGTTAGCCATCTTCTCTGGATTATATCACTGAGTTATGTACAAATGTTATTTCCCTACAATATGTAAAATGTCATAAAAATAATAATGTAAGATGTGAGATACAAAACATTAGCACCTACATAACAATGTAATTCTTAAATAGCACGTCTATAGTTGTGTAAGTACTTCGTTATTTTTATAAATACATAGCTATAAATATCACATTATTAAATTATCTGCATGACATACATAATTATTTATAAAATTATTGCTAAGCCATATTATATCATAATGAGTATAGACACACATCTACGTGCGACGAGTGTTTTCCTATAAAAATATAGTTCAGTTGTATTTATATAAAATGGGAACATATTTATAAAATATGACACCGTTCCATTTAGAAATGCATCAACAGAGAGTATAAACCCACCCATCACAAGATAAGCGATACCGTTTAGTGCATTTACCCTTAATCATGCTTATATTTCGATTATAAGGACAATTTAAGAAAAAAAAAACAAATAGAATGAACTTATTAGAATATGGAAGGAATAACATTACTTTTTGACCTAGTGCTTATTTTATTTATGATAATTAACTAATTGTATACATATATATTCATAATACAATGAATTTAACTTTATTGTACAAATATAATATTATTTCTTATCATTAATGATATGCATTGTCATTCAAATGTTATCTATAAAAAATTTATTTTTATGAAGTGTTGTGTAATATGTATTTTTTGTCTAAATTATGCAACAATTTATTATTAAATATAAATAAATAATTAAATTCATTTATATTGTACATAGTTATATTGATAAATGATAATGCTCTTTTTCATGTATAATCTTAATGTTTATGCATTAATTAAAATATTTTAAATAGAATAAAGGTTTAATTTGTACCCTATACAACAGTGAGTAGCTCAAATTAGCTTTTAAATTTTTTTTAAAATAAAATAATATTTTTTTTATCAAATTGAGTCTAATTTAAAACTTTTTAATATATCCTTAAATTCACTTCGGATGTTGACATGGCATTAGCGAGACCCATTAATGCTGAAAAAAGACATTGATGGGACCTATTAATAGTGGAGGAAAGAAAATGCTACAAGTCATTATAGTTTTTTAATATTAAAAATTATTTATAACATTAAAAAATATTATAATATATATTTAAAAACTATTAATAATTTATTAAAATTATAAATTATAATATTTTTTTAACATAACACCAAATTATATTATTATATTATTAAATATCTATTTTTTATTATATTATCAATTAAAAGATTGGCTTTTTAGTTCTCAAACCTCTCTTCATCTCTCTCTCTCTCTCTCTCTCTGTTAAAGAAACAAGCAATACATCTCTCATTCATCTTACTATAACACCAAGTCTCTCAAAATCTCTAATTCATCATCTCTATCTCCTCTTCTCTTTTGTTTCTTACCATATAACAAAACCCAGGATGTTGAAACCAAAAATGATTGAAGATAATTGAATTTGAATTCCAGCTTATTCATGAAATCATCGATGATTTTCCTTTCATTTCCATGGATACTGAATTCGCTGGCCACGTTTTCCATCCTTCCTACTCTTGTCAACAATGCCATCCCTCTAGTCACTATAACATTCTCAAATCAAATGTTGATGCTTTGAATCTCATCCATGTTGGTCTAACTCTTTCTGACTCCAACGACAATTTTTCAGATCTTAGAATCGGTAATCGATTCATTTGGGAATTTAATTTCTAGTTCATAACGACTCAGTGTGTTGGGTAATGTTTCACACCACTTTCGATTTTGTTTACTTGTTAAAAATTAATAATGACTTATTGCCTTGTCGCTGTTTGCCCAGAGGTTTAGAGAAATTTTTAAGATTGTTGAGGGTTTTTTTTAAAACAAAGTATATGACATAAAACACATTTGGATTAGAGATAATTGGTGTGAGAAAATCATTTTTACCCATTTAGATTAGCGATAATTGAAGCTCAAAATAAAATAATTTTCGGTTTCTTTACTTAATTTGAGAATGAATTTGAATAGGATGAAGAAGAAAAAAAATAATTTTTGCTATGAAGAAAGGGGTAGAAATTATTATCTTTAATTTTCCCGAAAATTCTCAATATTGATTTATCAATAATCAAATCCAAATGAAATCAGAGACAGAGAGGGTTAGACATTGGTGTAGCTTTCTCTTTCTTCCATTATTAATAGGTCTCACGAATGTCTTTCTTTCATTATTAATGCGTCCCATTAGTGCTGAGTTTAACAGATCTGTTAAAAGTTTCTAAAATGGAATCAATTTGATAGAAAAATAAGCTATCCACTGTAGTATATATGGTCTAAATTGATCATTTATCCTTTTAAATATAATAAGTACTTAAAATTAATAGCAATATTATTTACGGACATAAAATATTTATGTACAAACATATTTATAGGAGGCGACGCCATTCCAATTATATTCATTATTTAGTTAAAGTATTCAATATATTAAAAAATATATAATGATAATTAATCAGAAACATGAGGAACTTATTATAATGTGAGAGAAACATTATATGTGTTTTTGATGTAGTGTTTATGTTATTCATAGCTAATAATTAACTAATTGTGTGTGTGTATATATATATATATAATGGAAACTATCTATATATCATTATATGTATATCATTAGTTAGGATGAATTATTATGCTATTAGAAATCTTCTATGGATTATAATATTATTGATATACATCATCGAGTTATGTACAATATTATTTTCCTACAATGTCCTAATTATAAAAATAATAATGTAAGATATGAGATAAACAATATTAGTACCTACCTAATGATGTAATTCTTAAATACCATATCTATATTGACATAAGGATTTCATTATAATTATAAATACAAAGGTGTAAATATCACATTATAAAATTATTTTCTCGGGTATATATAATTATTTATAAAATTATTGCTAAGCCATATTATATCATAATGGGCGCAACGACAAACAATGCGTGTCTTCATATTATACCATATGTATCACCACTTCATCTCATAAATACATATTTTGTTAACATAACATATATATATATATAAATATTAAGGAGTTTATAATATCCTCAGTATGTTAGTGTAATATAATTAGCCCAAATTGTTATAATTTTTCAAAAAACATGACACATAATATAGAACAGTCAAAACCAAAGCTAAACTTCATTATCACTTTCATGTACCCCTGTCCTCTTTTGCAGACCATGATTTCTTAGATGGAAATAAACACTGAGTCGCATGTCCTGTATGAACTTCTACTTCACATTATGGATAGAGAGGTCATGTGTCAAGGAGCAATCTATCAACTTTAAAATAAATATTCCACAACGCAACTACATTCCAGACAAAGAAATTCACCAGTTGAATTATTGTAAGTATTACTATGAAAGAAATGCAAAATGAGCACTATGTGTTGTTACCCTGACCGTTGAAAACAAGATTTCTTGGAATAAGATACTTTCATATTCTTTTCTCTATATTTTTCAAACTCTGGTCTATCATTAAAAAAAGTTAAAAGTACAGTAGTGCTTTAAGAATCATTTCCGCAACATTTTGTGCCATCCTATGCCTTGTATGTTTATACATAGCATTGTACAAAGAGTCAATCACATCAATTCTCCATCTTGCAAAGTTGACTCTTAATAGGAATCAGTGAAAATTTATCTCATTAGCAGGGATATATATTTTGTCAACGATACCAGCAGCCTTTCCATATTTGAGCTCACCATTAAGAAATCTGGTAATAACGTTAGCGAGGATCCATATATTTTCAGAAATCAATATCTTTTTTTGTATTCATCATAATCATTTTGGATCACCCAGCTAACAGTGTAATCTGAACATGTGGCTCGTTGATCCATCTCATATTCATAGAAGGCCTAATTTTGTATGATGTAATATAATATAATATTCATCTCTTGCAATCCAAGTAAATAACATCATTCTTATTCCTAAGAAATAAATGTAATCCATATAATATTGATAACATATACATTGTCCTGCATCCAAGCATCTAACATTCGAATATGAAAACCAACCTTTATTGTTTATGCCCAATGCACTGTGAAATCAACTTGTTCATTCTTAGGCAACACGTGAGAATCTTGCTTACAATTTTTCTTGAAATGCATTGTTTAAATCACAAATTATAGTTCTAATAATATGAGATCATATAAAATGTATTTCAAAATAAACAAGTTTCATGTAAAGAGATGCTTACAATATTACATTTGTGGGTAGATGTTCCACCATTCTTCAAATAACCTCAAATCAAGTTTAGCTAGGACATACATTGGGTCCATAAGAAGAACAAGACAATATCCTTTGGAACTCGGTATGCTTCTGATGTAATATTGAGATTTACTCATTTTATGCCGCCTACTTAAAGGATCAGGTGTCCATGGGCAGCCCTAGTATTTTAGATTTAGAACATGCTCTCTCTTACTAAGTTCTACCTGAAACTCAGTTCTAGTGAGACTTACCACTGAAAAGCTTGTCTCATCACCTTTGATTGTAGGCACAACTTTCTTGGGAGATTCTTTTTCTATCTTCCTGAAATAATAAAAAATTATATCAACCAGAAAGTTTAGAAACATACATAATTGAGCAAAGATATAAATGATAAAGTGCATAATATATTTTAAATTGGAATACATACACTTTAACAAATACATGTTGTGAAGTAACAATATTAGGAACTGTATGTTTATCCTCAAGTACAGCAATTCTTGCTTTTAGTTCTTTATCTCTTTCCTCAAGTTCCAAATTTTTTTTCATAAATTCATTACAACTATTTACAAGATCAATATTCTATTTTACAAGCTGCATATTTTTATTTTCTAGAACTTTAATTTGTTTTTCAGAAATCTTTGTTCGTGCTTTAATGACATAATGAAGCTCATTGTATTTTCTCTCTAAAATATATAGCCATTGCAAAGCATTGTCTTTATTAGAATCTTTCAAAGGATGAAACTACATAATTAGTGTACATTAATGTTCTATTTAATTTTTCATCATACCACAAACTCATGGCAAGTATATATTTACCTGACTTTTTATTCTTTCTTTGAAGGGTATAAGGCATTCTGATAATGGAAGAAAGGGAGAATTGTGCTCATAATGAACTATGGTCTAAGAAGAGCTCTCCATATTCTCATCCCCTTCATTGACTTTTAATTCCATTCCTTTAAAATGTGGGTGAGTAGCTTCATCTTTTATCATTTTAGTGGATAATGGGGTCATTTCCTAGAAAAATTTTAATAATAAAATATTAAATATACTCAAATAATTGAATATCTTGGTACAAAAAATGGAATAAGAAGTACATGACTAAAAACCATGTCTATTAGAGAGTTATAGTAATGCTTAGGTCTCATCTTCTAGTTGGCCAACCTTGGGAAACCACTTTTGCATCTGATTAAACTAATATTTTATAACTAAGGGATAACTTCAGCCACGAAAATTGAGAAAATGTCAAAAGAATCTAAACAATGAGTATCCACCCTTTATATTTTTCCTTTTCTCATCAAGCAAATCATTTATCTTTGGAACAAAATATTTCTATGCAATTTTACCCCATACAATTTTGTTGAATGCATCTATGTCATCAACAACCATCAAAACCTTATTATCTACCATAGATCGAATGAATATGCCCAATATAAAAAGCTCAAATAGGAATACAACACCTAATTTTCTTCTTAACTTCATGTCTTTACAATCTTTAAACATTTCAACTAACTTTGCTCTAGTGATGAGCCCAATTTTATCATAAAACATCTTCTTACTGCCTATGATCTCCTCCTTCCCATTGAAGGGTAATCAAGTAAGTAAATAAAATTCTCGAACAACCTTCTATCCAAATTTAAATGATAGTACATTATCATCCGGGTTATCAACTGAATGTAGGATCACACTGCTGGTAAGTCCAGGCCAGAAACCAGTGTCCTCCATCTGTGAAAGGTGGCCTATATTGTATACCTCAAATGATTCAATCTGTAGTAGAATAAATCATTAGTATAAGCATGTATATATATATAATGTACTTTTAAATTATCAAGAAATAACCTACCGTAGTTCCATATTTTCTCAATGCTTTTTTAATCACTTTTATAACTTTGCACCAAATTCCAATAGGGTTAATTTGAAGATGCCATCATATATCCTTGGGTATTACATAATCATCTTTCTGTAGAAACCCAAAATAAATGATGAAGTTAGCAATGTAATAATAATAAGGAATCTTATAAAAAAATAATGTTGGTAATAACTATACTAACCTTTGAATTGGTTTCAATCTCTATTTCAGCAGCATCACCATCATGAACTTTATCTTTTTTTTACATCTTCCTTCTCAATTACGTCCTCCTTTTCAATTACATCCTCCTTCTCATATGTAAATTTAACACTTCTCATAGTTTTCTTGGACTTTCTTTTACTCTTAGTTTGTTGAGAGTCAAACTTTCTCTTTTTATTACAACATTTCTTATCATTAATTGACAAAGCTAGTAGGCTTAGAATCTTAATCTTAAGCATGCTTATATGATATAGGAGAATTTTTACTTGCAGTTGACTAACTTGATTTTGATACCATATTATATGAATTAATTAGAAAAATATTTACTCAAATGCGATTTATATAATTTAAGTAATCAAAGTAAATTTGACTATACAAGAATTATATTGTCTTATATATAAAATACTTTATAAATACTCTAATATTACATTACTCTTTTAACATAATAATTATTTTAATCAAATAATTTGTGTATATTTACAAATAATATTATATTCTACATTATTGACTTTGTCATTTAACCATATTATATTGTTCTATTTTTCATTATAAAATCACTAAGTAAATATTACAAAGTTATTATGTTTTTTTAGAAAACTATTATACTCTACACATATATTTTTGATATTTTCTGCATTAAATTACAATGTGTTGAAAGTTATTCTTGTTAAACCTATCATAAGTACTCTTATTATAGATTCAAGCATCGCAAAGATAATGACATAAAAATAAACCATGTAGAGTTACCAAAAAATTTAATTTAAAACCTCATACCTATAAATTTCTTTTTAAACCAAGCACAACCACAACTATTACTTCTTGTGAGCCATAATAAAACAAACATCCCCATTAACAGCATAATGTTGCTAAAAACCCATTTTTTAATAGTAGTTCATATTAAACCCATCATAAGTACTCAAATAAACATGCAAACCATATCAAGACTTGCCCAAATATGAGTTTTTTACTCGTGAAATTACAATGTCTGATCGTTTTCTTCAAAGAATCACTAACTTGTTGAAGCTTAGAGTTTGCTAATCGGTGTCACGACCCAACTCGGGGGCCACGACCGGCATGCAGCCAAACCGAAGTCCGACCACATAAGCCTTAGAAACATTCATAACAGTCTAAGTGCAAAACAGTTCAATACTTATATAATCTTCAATCCTAGTTCAAATGCAAACCATCGATATAATCAAATCCCAATAAAATCATTCGAGAAATCTAATGCAGACAAGTTCTACTTATTACACAAAAAGGGATTCGGATTCAATCCGCCCCAAAAGTTCAATATTCGGAAATCTCTAAGCAGAAGGACCGATAAACACAAACGGAAAACCTGATCGACTTCGCCAAAGAAGAGAAAGAAGATAGACGAAGGCAATCACTGTAAACCTGCAAGACAATCTGTAAGGGTGTGAGCGCTTTATATAGACGCCCAGTAAGCCTATGAGAGGCAGAGAAACATCTAACAGTTATATAAGCAGTACATATAATACATTCACAAATTAAGCAATCAAGATGGTGTGTCGGGGTCACCAATCAGTAAACAGTACAGTATAATATCAGTCACATCCGCCCTTATAACTCCTCAGTACAGTACAGTGATCAGTAATTAGGCATGTAGCCTCAGTAAACAGTATAGGAATTAAGCCTCAGTAGCAGTATAGGCATTAAGCCTCAGTAACCTCCTTCCCCTTCATGACACACCATCACACAGCACAAGTAATATCAAATTCAATATTCTCACATAAATACAATCACGTGCAAGTTTCTCTGTCTCCTAAAGCATGCGAGGCTGAGTTCAAAAGAATAGTCTAGTGAATATATAGAAAGGATAATATATTATAAGAAGGGTTATATACATATATAAGTTGTTAGCAAGTAGCACAACACAAACAGTTCAAATACACCCATAGAACTTACCTGGTCTAATAGTCAGCTAAGCAATCCGCCACCCTAAGTCTGAGGTGCTGCTGGACCACCGCCTAACCATTAACCATCAATTAACAACCACCCTTACAAATTTATGCAAGTGCAAATGGGAATGCATGACGTGAATGCACACAATTCAATAGTTTCCATAACAAGGTTAAACCTTTGTCAACCAATCATAACTTAACCATCATAATACCACACCTTTAAACTTGCTTTCCAGAATATAAAACATCATTAAAAAGTCCTTACAATTTAAATTTATCAAATACCTTACTTAAATAATCAATATTCACCAAATACAATTTTACCGATAAACCTGAATAACAAGTGTCAACTTGTAAAATTCAAAACAATTAACCAGTATATGCAAAATTTATAATTCTCAACCAGAAGTTAATTTGATATCTGAAAAGCATCCTACCAAAATTTCAAAATTTTTCGAGACTTAGAAGTCTCTCAACCAATTTTTATTCATAACAGTATACAGCTCACAAGGTATACTGACAGCAGTAGAAAGATCTAATTATTTCAAAAATATAACAACAGAAACATAACCCAACATATTTTTCTTGTAAATTAGACTTCCAGAAATTCAACATATATGAAAATCAAATCTAAAACATTTTTACACATTTTAATATGAATTTCGAAAGTTACAGATGATGCAATCGCATCTACAGTACAGTTCGTCAGACAACAGTAGCAAACTTGAATTTTTCAGAAATATACGATGCTCCAAAATCCCAAAAATTATTTTTCTCATAAACTAGACTCAATTTTGAGCCACATATCCAAATTTTAGATTTTTATCATGTTTCAATATTTAATTAAAAATCGAGCAACATACAGCACTAACATCAAACTTCAGCAGAGAATTAAATCATCCAAAAACTCAAAGAAAACAATTAATTCGAAAACCCTAATATCCAAATCAATTCAATCAAACCCTAATTCAATACATTCATCAAATTTCAGAACCCAACACACTAGCCCAATCAATTAATTCAATAACCAAAATCCCTCAAAACAATAAAAACCCCAAAACCTAACCTATTTTGTAAAAATCAATTTAATTAAATAATAATTCGAATTTAGCCAAATTAATTAAGAAAAATACCAACCCAATATGATATGAACATGTTCTAGGTAGATGGGAGTCAAATCAAAGCAAAAGGGTGGAAGAAAAACCTCAAAACACACAAAATAGCAAAAATTGCTGTTGCTGGAAAGGGAAGCAAAACGACAGGTCGAGCCACACCACAGCAGGCCAAACGACAGAGCTTCGCAGGCTGAACGACGAAGCCCTGGCCCGCGCCTCTCCGCCAAACGACACAAACCTCTCGCCGAACGACA
Source organism: Garcia nutans (assembly GCA_947685225.1). Classification (NCBI taxonomy): domain Eukaryota; kingdom Viridiplantae; phylum Streptophyta; class Magnoliopsida; order Malpighiales; family Euphorbiaceae; genus Garcia; species Garcia nutans. Next base: position 21,973,790 of record CANTUV010000011.1, on the reverse strand, counting down.
CTACCTCCTCTGCGCGCCAAGACCAAAACTACAGGCCCTCTAGTTTTTGCCTAAAACCCTATTTTTTTTAAGCCACCCGAATTTAGAGTGATCTAAAACCTTCCCCCATCAAACCTAGGCCCTATTTATAGGAAAGAAAACTTTTAAAAATATATTTTGACCCCAATCTAATTTATTTTAATTAAAAATACCCCAAAACTATTTATTTTCATAAAAAAAATTACCCAAAACCATAAAATTCACAAAATCAACTCAAATTTATTTTTAACTTCAAACTTTAACCCAAAATAATTTATAAATATGTTTTACGCATAAAAATACCCGAAAATACCGAAAACGACGAAAAATTCAAAAATGACGAAAATATCCTCGGCACCCAAAAATACAATATTATACTCAAAACGACTGTCTCGTTGTCCTGAGTATCAAAAAGACATTCAAACCATCAAATTATGTTCAAACAACATATGAGGACACAAAATGACTATTTTGCCCCTAAGGTGCAAAATTACCATTTTGCCCCTAGACTTAAAATCATTCAAAAACCAAGGGTTTTACAATAGGTCTCAACAGTTATGTGTGTAGGAGAGTAAATGTGGGAGAGAGGGAGGGAGGTAGGCATGCAAATTTGTGTTTTTTTTTAGTGAGGGTAATAAAGTATTTTGTAATCTATTTTAGGATATTGGAGTCTAACATAAATTTTTAGGAAACAAGGAGGTTTTTTTTGTATAATTTGCTCCATATTTTTTTAAAACTTTTTAAATTTCTAAAAAAATATATAAATCAATCAATATTATTTAATTATATTAATATGTAATTTGTATATAAAAAATTAAAAGTTAAAAATATAATTTATTTAATTAATATTATGAGATTATATTAATGTATAATTACTTAATAAAAAATTAAAAGTCATAAATATAATTAATTATTAAATTTTAAATTTTATATAATTATTAAAATTAAATAAAATTAATTAAAAAAGAAAAAATGAGATAACATTATTTTAAAAAATTAATGATGTATTACTCTTAAAACACTTCTTCAATAATTAGCTTTTATATATAAATATGATATAGATATAAATTAAAATTTTTAAAAAAATTAAATTAAAAATATCAAATATTAAATTATTATTTATTAGAATAAATAAATAATTAATTATTATATATATATATATATATTTAGAGTTTAAATATGATTAAAATTTTCTATTTATGATTAAAATTTTCTATTTGATATTAATAATAATTAGTTATTATCTAGTAATATAAATCAATTAAAATTTTAAATTATTAAATTATTATTTATTAAAATAATTAATTAATCAATTAATAGATATTTATTAGAGTTCAAATAGAATTTAAATTTTTTTTTAATATTGATAATAATTAGTTATTATCTACTAATATAAATAAAATTTATTTGGATATTAAATTCAAAATATAAATATTAAATTTATTATTTATTATAATAATATCAATAAGAGATAAATGTTTGTATTACACTAATATCAATAGTCGCTAGCATAATATTATGTCATATATTTTATTTTTATTTTTCTATATGTCTTAATTTTTTAAAAAATTTTAAATTAAATTTACTTTTTATTAGAATAGATATTTATTTATTATTTATTTAAAGAGTTTAAATAGAATTAAAATATTCTCTTCAATATTAATAATAATTATATTTATTTAAAAAGTTTACATATATTTTATTTTATTTAAAAAAATGCATCCAATTATATAAAAAACACTACTATATTATTATTTTTTTTCACATCGTCGTTGAGTTTAAAATTACAACAGCATTTTGTGTTACATTTTTTCCAAATCCAATAGAAAATCTCTACTCACCACCCCCCCCCCCCCCCCCCCCCCCCCTCTCTGTTTAAGTTGTCGTAAAGAAATTCTAAGAATTGTGGGTTGATTCAAAATAATAAATGCAGGTAATAAATCATAGTTTTATGTTTTTATTTTTGATATTTTTTATATTTCATTTAAATTTTTATTTATTTTCATTTAATTATCATATATATAATTATAATAGAGATAATTGTTATTTATTATTTATATTTGCATTAAAATAAAATTATATACTAAATGAATCACAACGATACTATTCTTTATGAAAGTAAATTTTCAAATTCATCCTTTAATTTATTATTTTTTTATTATTTTCTTTCAATTTTTTATCTTTTCTTTTAATTATTTTTATATTTTTGCCATACTTTGTTTCCACAAAAAGAGGAACTGGGAGTGGATTTGTATTTGAAATTTACACTTTCACTTATTATTTTTTATTTTTTTTCTTTTATTTTTTTTATCCATTTCTTTTAATTTTTTTACTTTTTTGCCAAATTAAGATGGTTGTCTTACTCTTCAACTATATTGAAAGATGGTTGTCTTACTTTTTATTCCTCTCCTTTTATTTTTTTTGTTTTGTTTTTCTTTAACTTTTTTTTTTTCATAAGTAGCTATTCTTTCAATTTTTTTTTCCACATAGATAAATAGTGAATTTTCAATTTTACCCTTCCTTTCTCTCCTTTTATTTTTTAGTTTTGTTTTTTTTAACTTTCTTTTTTTAATATGTAACTATTATTTCCTTTTTTTTATGAAAACTATTCTTTCATTTTTTTATTATCTATTTGGTTCCTTCAAGGCAATTGTTTGGGTTGTAGATTTGAGATACTATCATCATACCTTAAATTTGGATTATGATAATAACAATTTTATGTTAATTTAAATGTAAAAATAAAATTAACTTCTGACTTTATTATAATGTATTATAAATTTAATTTTAAAATTTCGATACAAATTAATTGAATTTATAATATTGTGAAGTGATAAATTATTGAGTAACTAATTTAAAAATTAAAATTTTAATTTAATTGTATAATAATAATTACTATTAAAAATTAATTTTTTAAAAAATTAATATATTTTCTCATTATAAGATATACTTTCCTTTAAAAATTTTAGATTAAATATGAATAAAAATATACCACATTTATTTGTTGTTATAAAACTAACACTATTAAATATGAAATTTTAATTTATCTAAATATCAATAACTTTTTAAGTTTATAAATATGTGTCACGACCCAACTAGGAAGCCGTGACCGGCGTATAGCTGTACCTAAGCACAATAATACAAGCCTGAATACTTACTAATTAACACAATACATAATCCTTTTCTAAGTTCAATACACTCAATTTCATGTTCCAAATGTTCTAGTTATAATGCAAGATATCTAAATGTTCCACTCTTAAATGCAATCACAAACGAGAGGAAATATTCCACTCTTATTACAAGCAAAGGGTTCGGACTCGGTCCGCCCATATTTTATTCCAGAAATCTCTATTTAGAAACGGAATAATGTCTAACCAAGATTGATAACAAGAAATTCAAAGGAACGACTGCGGAGAAATAACGACGTATGCTAACAAACGCTCTGAACCTGTAAAATCAGTCTATAGGGGTGTGAGCGTTATATAGACGCCCAGTAAGCTCATGAGAGGCAGAGAAACTTTTCTATAACAATAAACAATATATATAGCAAGAACTTCAATCACAATCAATTCATACAAGATGGTGTGTCGGGGTCTACCAATATCATAATACCTCCTCCTTCAATCAATATCAATGTACAATCGGGCTTATAGCCCCAATGAGCAATCAGGCTTATAGCCTCAATGAACAATCAATAGCAATAGTCAATGAACAATCTCAATCAATAACCTCCGTCCCCATATGACACACCATCACACAACACAAAGATTTTCAAGTTCATTTAATACAATTAATAAATCAAACACATACATTTCTCTGTCTTCTATTCACATGCAAAGCTTGGGTAGAAAGAATAGTCTAGCGAAATTGAAAGGAATAAATATATATTGAGAAGGGCTATAATATATATATATAGTATTTGGTTAGCAAATAGCGCATCACAAGTAATCACGTACACCCATGAAACTTACCTGGTTTGCGGAGAAATCCTGACACCCTCACCGACCTACTGATTTTGAGCACCGGTTTGTTTATCGCCTAAGAAAATGTTTACATGGCCCAATAATCAATATCACTAATATATCTAACATGATGAATGCCATGCATGCCGTGAATGCCGAAACATGAAACATATAGTCAAATAATGAAAAATACCTCTAGTACATATTTCTAAGTAATTTCATCTCAGCGATCATTAGAGCATCTAAATTAAATTAAAGATACAATCTGACCTATAATCCATCAATTTACAAAAATCAAATTTTATATTGAGCCAAATCGGCTCAAACCAAGACCATGGTTTAACTTGGCAATTAAACCTATCCTAACTTAAATTTCAAAAATCCATTAAATAAACCAAGGTTCTAACTTTCAGAATATCAAAATTTACTTATTTAGTCCAAACGTTAAATATTTTTGCATAAAACTCCTCTCGAAATCCTAAAATCACATTTTTAACTAAAACTAATAAAGTTTACTAACATAGTGATTAAAAAACACCAATAACACCCTTAAACAATTTAACCTATTTAAATTCATTAAAAATCGAAATCAACCTTAAAATTTTATTTTTAAACATCCTATATGTTATACTAACACCAAATAACAGAAATCATGCCATGAAGTTGGAAAAAAATTGAAAGAAATTGAAGAAAATCTCAAAATCTCAAAACTGGCCATAATTGAGAAGCCCAAACGACAGGCCTCAGACCACGCTGCCCCGCCGAACGACGCGCGTGGCACGCCCGACGACACGCCCTCCAGCCCGCAGCTCTGCGTCGAACGACACGCTCAGCACGGCGAACGACACCACCCTTCCGCGCGCCCTCAACCGAACGACAGCTGCTCTGATTTTGACCCAAAATTAATTTTTACTCCCTCTTTTCTCTCTCTGACGGCACAAGACTCCTAGGCATCTGATTGGGTGCCCTAACACCCATATTTATAGTAATTTGGGTTTGTAAATTACCAATAGATCCTTAAATTAATTTATTCTATTTAATTTAATTTATTAATTAATTATTAATTACTCAAAAAAATACTTAAAATAAAACCCAAGCAATATTATAGTTAAAACGACCGTAATGACGTCGTTGTCATGAAAATGGCAATATAAATTTCAAAATCGATCTCGAAAATTTTTCGACCTCCGAAATTACTAAAATACCCACAAAGCTAAAAATAAAATATTATACTTAAAACGACCGTCTCGTCAACCCCAATATAAAAATAAGTACCAAACGACTTAAAATGCCCTTGAATATATAAAGAGTATAAAATTACCATTTTACCCCTGATCTCTAAATTTCCTAAAACCAGAGGTTTCACAATCTAACCCCCTTAAACAAATTTCGCCCTCGAAATTTACTCAATCACAGAATTATTATCAAAACACCTTTATTATTTTGGTTACACACAAATCCGGAAAAGCATAGTTCACTTAATACGTGTTGTTATGATTGATCAGGCCATAACTGCACGATACTAAGCACTAATGACTATTCCAGTTTTGATCCTGTTAATATTCATTATGAGACAATTTAAAATATTTCAAATTCTAACATATCTTAACAATCATAACAAAATTTTAATACTTCAAGTGACTTATCCAAAAATCAATCTAACCAATACCAATATCATACAATGTTTACCAATCTATCCAATGTCATTCTATCCATAATTTGAAACTATGTCTATTAATTAATCCAATGACATCCCCTCAATCAGCAAAACTATCACAATTTCAATCAAACAAAACACATATTATTCATTTACGATGCACAAAACATGTAATGTTATGCATGAATATGATGTTATACCAAAATGTATGTATTCCACCATTCTAAAATACTACACTCTAACCTCCTTAAAATGATTTCGCCCACGAAATCTATAACGTACCTGAAGACTCAAACAAATGGGGATATTTTGCTTTCATGAGTTCCTCTGCTTCCCAGGTGCATTCCTCCATAGAGTGATTACGCCAAAGAACTTTCACTGAAGCGACATCTATTGTACGCAATCTCTTTACCTGATGATCCAGAATGGCCATTGACTGTTCCTCATATGAACAGTCATCACTGATTTCCATGGTTTCTGGTGCTAACACATGTTCTGGAACATACCGCCGAAGCATAGATACATGAAATGTCGGATGAACAGCTGCCAATTCAGGTGGGAGATTTAACTTATAAGCCACATCACCAATCCTTTCAATGATCTCATACAGACCAATGTACCTCGGAGCTAGTTTACCCTTCTTGCCAAACCTCATAATTCCTTTAAAAGGTGACACTTTCAAGAATACTTTATCACCAACAGCAAACTCTAAATGCCTCCTTTTAAGATCAGCATAACTCTTCTGTCTACTAAAAGCAGTTCGAATCCGATCCTGAATGACTGGCACAACCTGAGCATTATATTGTAAAAGTTCAGGACCCTCAATTCGGCCCTCACCGACCTCCTCCCAGTACGATGGAGTTCTACACCTTCTACCATACAATGCTTCAAAAGGAGCCATGCCAATGCTAGCTTGATAACTGTTATTGTAGACGAACTCCACTAATGGAAGATGATCTGCCCAACTGCCTTTGAAATCCAAAACACACAACCGCAGCATGTCTTCTAAAGTCTGAATAGTTCTTTCTGACTGACCATCCTTCTGTGGATGAAAAGTTGTGCTGTAATTAAGATCAGTGCCTAATCCTTTCTGAAGTTTCTGCCAAAATATCGAAGTGAATTGGGCACCCCTGTCAGACACAATAGAGACTGGTACTCCATGTAAGCTCACAATCCGATTAATATATAGCTTTGCATACTGAGAGACTGTATACTTAGTATTAACCGGGAGAAAGTGTGCTGACTTGGTCAATCTATCAACTATCACCCAAATTGAATCATAGCCACCAGAAGTTTTAGGCAACCCAACAACAAAATCCATGCTGAGTCTTTCCCATTTCCATTCAGGTAGTGGCAATTCCCTGAGCAAACCTGCTGGTTTGTGGTGTTCATATTTAACCTGTTGACAAGGTAAGCATTGGGACACAAACTCTGCAACATCATTCTTCATCCCTTTCCACCAGTACATCTGCTTTAAATCTCGATACATCTTAGTAGAACCAGGATGTATGGTGTATTTGGAAGAGTGAGCTTCTTTTAAAATTCGAGTCTTTAAATCATCTACTGTAGGAACACACATTCTCGAACCAAACCGTAAAACTCCTTTTTCATCTATCAAGAAACCCTTGGATTCGCCTGTTAAGACTTTTTGACGGATCGCTTCCAATTCCTCATCTTTGCTGTGAGCTGAGACAATCTCATCTAAAAAGTCAGGTTTGACTGTTAGATTAGCGAGAATTACTCCTCTATTTCCGACAATCTCCTTTTCAGACATGTGAAGAGTCAACCCATCACCAAGCAATTGATGTACCTCCCAAATCAAAGGTCTTCTAGCTACTGATATGTGCGATAGACTTCCCACAGATTTACGACTTAAAGCATCTGCCACAACATTTGCCTTACCAAGATTATATTGAATGCTGTAATCATAGTCTTCAAGAAACTTCACCCATCTCCTCTGTCTCAAGTTTAGATCCTTCTGAGCATACACATACTTGAGATTTTTATGGTCGGTAAAAATCTCGCAAGTGACACCATAAAGATCGTGTCTCCAAATCTTGAGTGCAAACACAACTGCAGCCATTTCTAAATCATGTGTAGGGTAGTTTACCTCATGCTTTTTCAGTTGACTGGAGGCATAGGCAACCACCTTACCATGTTGCATTAGAACACAACCTAAACCAACACCGGATGCATCACAATAAACAGAATACCCTTCAGTGCCCTTTGGTAAAATAAGTACTGGTGCAGTGGTCAATCTCTCTTTGAGAGTAGCAAAACTCTCCTCACAAGCATCATCCCAAACAAACTTAACACCCTTACGAGTAAGCTTTGTCAATGGAGCAGCCAATCTGGAAAAATCTTTGACAAATCTTCTATAATATCCTGCTAATCCCAGGAAACTCCGTATTTCAGTTACAGTCTTCGATCTTGGCCAATCCATGACTGCTTCAATCTTCTTTGGATCAACCTGAACACCTTCTGCTGATATAACATGATCCAGAAATACAACTCGATCCAGCCAAAATTCACATTTGGAGAACTTAGCATACAACTAATGTTCTCTTAAGGTCTGCAAAACCATCTTCAAATGTTGCTCATGCTCCTCTCCGGATTTTGAATAGACTTGAATGTCATCGATAAACACGACAATAAACCGGTCAAGATAAGGACTAAACACCCTATTCATCATGTCCATAAAAGCAGCAGGAGCATTAGTAAGTCCAAAGGACATTACAAGAAATTCATAATGACCATACCTCGTGCGGAAAGCAGTCTTAGGTATGTCACTTTTTTTTCACCCTCAATTGATGATAACTCGACCGTAGATCAATTTTAGAGAAGTACTTTACCCCCTGCAATTGATCGAACAAATCATCAATCCTGGGTAGCGGATATCTATTCTTCACTGTCACCTTGTTCAGCTGTCGATAGTCAATACACAGTCTCATTGATCCATCCTTCTTCTTCACAAAGAGAACTGGACCACCCCAGGGTGAACTACTCGGTCTGATATACCCCTTCTGTAATAGGTCATTCAGCTGCTCTCTTAATTCCTTAAGCTCTGCTGGCGTCATTATGTATGGTGGCATAGAAATAGGATTGGTTCCAGGTACAAGATCAATGGAAAATTCAATATCTCTTTCAGGAGGCAAACCGGGTAGATCATTTGGAAACACATCTACATAATCTCGCACCACCGGAACATCTTCAAGTTTTGCTTCTTCCTTGGTCACATCTTGTATGGAAATAAGGTAAGCATTACAGCCCTTTCTTAGCAATCTTCTAGCTCCCAAAGCAGAGATTAAATGACTAGTGCCATTGATTTTGGAACCATAAAATGTCACTGTCTTGTCACTCTCATATGCGAACACAACTGTCTTATTTTTACAGTCTACATTAGCTCCATGATGAGCTAACCAATCCATACCCAAAATGACATCAAACTCTATCACATCTAACACAACTAAATTTACAGGCAATTCAACATTCTCGAGTTTGACTATACATTCTTTATACACCTTTACAGACTCTATCATTTCTCCTAAAGGCGTTTGAACAATTAATGGCATACCCATAATTTCAGATATTTTACCCAATCTAGATGCAAAACTAGGTGATATGAATGAATGAGTGGCTCCAGGATCCATTAAAATATGTGCATCTAGTGAACAAACAGAAAGAGTACCTTGCACCACATTGTTGTCAGCCTGCGCCTGCTGGTTATTCAGGTTGAACACTCGGGCATAATTATGATTCTGGCCTTGATTGTGATTCTGATTTTGATTTTGACCATTTCGTTGTCCAATTGGTTGAGCAGCTCTATCATTCTGCCCTTGATTACCATGCTGGTTTGCCTCACGACCCTGTTGATATTGTTGGCCCTGATAACCTTGGTAACCTCTTCCTCCATTGTAACCTCATCCACCCTGATAGCCTCTACCTCGGTATCCTTGACTGCCATTCTGACCACGGCCTCCATTACCTCTGCCATAACCATTACCATTTTGATAGTTACTATGATGCCCTTGGTTACCGGCTGATCTGAACTGAGTTTGTTGTCCTGTTCGAGTTCGATTGCGCCTTGGAACCTGACAGTCCTTAACTCGGTGACCCATTTGGCCACAATTATAACAAGCACCTTTCATTTTTCGGCAATCTCCTGCATGGCGATTACCACAAAAATCACAAATAGAGTTTATGAAACCCTGTTGTTGTTGATAACGTCCACTGCCATTATTATTTCTCTGGCCATTATATTGTCCCTGATAATTTTGTTGATTGTCTTGTCTACTCCTCTTCCTGCTTGACTCACCAGTGTCATCTTTCCTTTTTCTATTTTCAAAACCCAAAGCCGTATTAACTGCCAAGTGAAGCTCCTTATAATTATGACTGGCTATCAGTTCATAATATCTATCATTCAGGCCCTCCACAAACCTATCTGTCATAGATTCATCGTCTTAGGACACCCGGGCAGCAAACTTCTTCAATTCTTGAAATTTTTCCCAGTACTCAGCTATGGACTTGTTACCCTGAGTCAATGTCTCAAACTCCCTCGCCTTGGCCTTCATCACATTTGGAGGCATAAAATTCTGCATAAACTTTTTCGTGAATTCCTCCCATTTTTCAATCTTTCCCTGGATAGAAACTTTGTACCACTCCTCAGCTGATTTTTGAAGTTGATGCCCTGCTAACTCTATAGCTCTCTTTTCAGTACATTTTAAAGCATCGCAAATCTTTTTGATCCTACTAAGAAATGCCAATGGATCTTCTGTAGCAAGGTTAGAAAATGTTGGTGGATCAACTCTGATGAATCTATGCAGGTCCACATCATCAGTTAACCCGTCACCTCTAACTGGAGGTTGAACATTTGCCTGTACATTATTTTGTCCTATATTCTGGGCAAGTCGAACAAATCCATCAGCAAGAGCTTCCAAGGACCTAGTAACAGTCTGAAAGGTAGCCAAATATTCATCTCGACCCACTACAGCGGCTGGTGCCCCTTCTGAAACAGGCACATTATCACGAGCTAGAGGTGGTGGCTCTTGTTCTCCACTGAATGGCACATCAAATAAATCTTCATTCTCTGGTACAAAATTCTGATCTTCCATCCCTTGCACATTTTCATTTACTACTCTCCGAGGTCTTCCACGTCTACGTGGTAGAGTAGGCTCCTCCATGTGAATAGCTGGCTGATGCTCAGCTTCTGCCGATATCCTAACGTTACTGGCCCCACCAAGTAAAGGAAATCGAGTATCTTGTTGAGGCATTGCACCTGCTAGCAGAGAAACAGGTTGGTTAACGCAGAAAGGAAGCAAAGGATTTGAAATGGAGGATCCTAATGATTTCTGGATAATGTTTAAACAAAAATGAAACCTAGCCTCTGATACCACTTTTGTCACGACCCAACTGGGAAACCGTGACCGGCGTATAGTTGTACCTAAGTACAACAATACAAGCCTGAATACTTACTAATTAACACAATACATAATCCTTTTCTAAGTTCAATACACTCAATTTCATGTTCCAAATGTTCTAGTTATAATGCAAGATACCTAAATGTTCCACTCTTAAATGCAATCACAAACGAGAGGAAATATTCCACTCTTATTACAAGCAAAGGGTTCGGACTCGGTCCGCCCATATTTTATTCCAAAAATCTCTATTTAGAAACGGAATAATGTCTAACCAAGATTGATGACAAGAAATTCAAAGGAACGACTGCGTAGAAATAACGACGTATGCTAACAAACGCTCTGAACCTGCAAAATCAGTCTATAAGGGTGTGAGCGTTATATAGACGCCCAGTAAGCTCATGAGAGGCAGAGAAACTTTTCTATAACAATAAACAATATATATAGCAAGAACTTCAATCACAATCAATTCATACAAGATGGTGTGTTGGGGTCTACCAATATCATAATATCTCCTTCTTCAATCAATATCAATGTACAATCGGGCTTATAGCCCCAATGAGCAATCAGGCTTATAGCCTCAATGAACAATCAATAGCAATAGTCAATGAACAATCTCAATCAATAACCTCCGTCCCCATATGACACACCATCACACAACACAAAGATTTTCAAGTTCATTTAATACAATTAATAAATCAAACACATACGTTTCTCTGTCTTCTATTCACGTGCAAAGCTTGGGTAGAAAGAATAGTCTAGCGAAATTGAAAGGAATAAATATATATTGAGAAGGAATATAATATATATATAGTATTTGATTAGCAAGTAGCACATCACAAGTAATCACGTACACCCATGAAACTTACCTAGTTTGCGGAGAAATCCAGACACCCTCACCGACCTATTGATTTTGAGCACCGGTTTGGTTATCGCCTAAGAAAATGTTTACATGGCCCAATAATCAATATCACTAATATATCTAACATGATGAATGTCATGCATGCCGTGAATGCCGAAACATCAAACATATAGTCAAATAATGAAAAATACCTCTAGTACATATTTCTAAGTAATTTCATCTCAGCGATCATTAGAGCATCTAAATTAAATTAAAGATACAATCTGACCTATAATCCATCAATTTACAAAAATCAAATTTTATATTGAGCCAAATCGGCTCAAACCAAGACCATGGTTTAACTTGGAAATTAAACCTATCCTAACTTAAATTTCAAAAGTCCATTAAATAAACCAAGGTTCTAACTTTCAGAATATCAAAATTTACTTATTTAATCCAAACATTAAACATTTTTGCATAAAACTCCTCTCGAAATCCTAAAATCACATTTTTAACTAAAACTAATAAAGTTTACTAACATAGTGATTGATTTCAAAAATTCACAGAAAATAATTTTAACGCTTAAAAATTTTGGAAAAATTCCAAAAGGTCCTCCAATATACAAATGCATGCCGTGCAAAATTTCATAGCAATCGAAATTGGTTCAGTCCCTCAAAAATACTTTGTGATATTCTAGTTCCAGCTTGGAACCCAACAGATAGTTTGCCAAAAACACACCAATTCCGTCCCCTTACAGTTACAGTAAAAATCCCCAATTATTTTTCCTATACAAATAACTCCAGCATAAAGAACATATAAAAATTTCAGAATTTTTTGTAAAGATATAGGTCCCTCAAATTAATTTTATATACAGCTTTATACAACCAGTTACCATACTGGCAGCAGTTGAGAAATAATTTTATTTCGAAATACAAACATTTGAACCAGACCTCAAAATATTTTTTATAAACACCTGACATCATATCCTAAAACATATCAAAAATTCAGACCTATATCATTTACCAATAATATTTTAAAAATTCGACAAAGCTACTGGAATATCAGCAATCGCAAGCAGTAATAAAATTTTCACTTTATTAATGAATTAAAAATATAAATCAAACATGAAAATTCCAAAATAAATTTCTAGATCAAGTTTAACATCCCTAGAACAAATCCAAATCAAATTTGGTTACAAATCATAAGCCTATTTTCATTAATCTTAAATCCAAACTCAATAACACCAATAACACCATTAAACAATTTAACCTATTTAAATTCATTACAAATCAAAATCAACCTTAAAATTTTATTTTTAAACATCCTATATGTTATACTAACACCAAATAACAGAAATCATGCCATGAAGTTGGAAAAAAATTGAAAGAAATTGAAGAAAACCTCAAAATCTCAAAACTGGCCATAATTGAGAAGCCCAAACGACAGGCCTCAGACCACGCTGCCCCGCCGAACGATGCGCGTGGCATGCCCGACGACACGCCCTCCAGCCCGCAGCTCCACACCGAACAACACGCTCAGCACGGCGAACGACACCACCCTTCCGCGCGCCCTCTGACCGAACGACAGCTGCTCTGATTTTGACCTAAAATTAATTTTTACTCCCTCTTTTCTCTCTCTTACGGTACAAGACTCCTAGGCATCTGATTGGGTGCCCTAACACCCATATTTATAGTAATTTGGGTTTGTAAATTACCAATAGATCCTTAAATTAATTTATTCTATTTAATTTAATTTATTAATTAATTATTAATTACTCAAAAAATACTTAAAATAAAACCCAAGCAATATTATAGTTAAAACGACCGTAATGATGTCGTGGTCATGAAAATGGCAATATAAATTTCAAAATCGATCTCGAAAATTTTTCGACCTCCGAAATGACCAAAATACCCCCGAAAGCTAAAAATACAATATTATACTTAAAACGACCGTCTCGTCAACCCTAATATAAAAATAAGTACCAAACGACTTAAAATGCCCTTGAATATATAAAGAGTATAAAATTATCATTTTACCCCTGGTCTCTAAATTTCCTAAAAACCAGAGGTTTCGCAATATGTATTTTTAAAAGATTAATCTTTTAAATGTACTTTTAATATAACTATAACTAATCATATCTAAAATAATTTTAGACAAAAAATAAAATATTTCATTAATTTGTAAATAAAATAATTTTCAATAGATAATGTATTTAATTTAAAAAGTTATAATTAAAACTAAACATTAAATTTATTTTCTAATTTATTAAAATAATTTTTCAAAAAATATTATAATTCTATATAATTAAATAAAGGTTAACATTTCATTTACTTTCAATAGATTAAACATATCTTATTATAAATATTTTTATAATATGTACATATAAAAATATTTAATATACATATGTATATGTATAATATTTTTTATGTATTAATTATATTAATATATAAATTATTTATTTACTTAAAATATCATAAAATATCATAATTACAGCATAAAGTTCATCAATTTTTTAGTGAAATTTCTAATTAAAATAGGTTTTTTTTTCTATTTAGCCCCTTTTTAGTGCTAACAAATTGCTAAATCAATTAATATTAGTAAATATAAGCGTATAAATTTGTCGACACTACACAGCAGTTTATAATATTATATATTATTTTAAATTAAATAATATTCATATATTAATAAATTAGTATATAAAAAATATTATTATACATTTAAATATGCGTAATATTAAAAATTTTCATATATATTATAAAAATATATCTAATAAAATATATCTAATATAACTAGATATTTTTAATTAATTAGAAATTTTGTTGACCAAAATATGTTATCAAAATATTAATTTGTTTTAAATAAGATTCATTATCTTGAAGTTGAAGTAAATTTTTATGGATTATAAAAAATTATAAAGATATTATTATCCGATATATAAAAAATTCATAATTAAAATTTTATTATAATATTATTAAAATATTTGACATCGTGTTATTAATATATAATAATATTTAATAATATTATCAACTTACCGTTATAAATATGAATATATGTATGTATATATTAGCATTATGAATGAAATGAATGATGTTAAGTTATTAGTTTATTGTTTTTTATTTCACTATTTGATATTTATTGGTAATTATTGTAAAGAAAAAAAAAAGCTATCATACCTCAATTTTATCATTTTATACTTTAAAAATATTATTTAGTTAAAACATAGAAATTAAGTCAAGGAAGAGAATTTAACACTGAACCATTTATAATAAGATGTACTTAATATATTAAGATATTTTTTATTATTAGTGCTTGAAAAAAAAAATTAATTGTGTTTTATCATATGAAAATTTTTAAATATTATAACTTAATTAATAAATAGCATAAATTTCAAATTTAAACCTTTTAATTATAATGAATATATAAATATCAAGATTGAAAATTATTTAATTTAAAAGTTTTAATTTATTAAATAGATGTTGATGTGAATAAAGCTTTGGTTTAATAACACTTTGGTTTAGTAATAAAAATGAAATTAAGATTTTTTCTAAAAAAAAAGTTATATAGACTTGATTATTTATTTTTTTATATTGAGTATTATATTTTTGCTAATTGTATAGAATATATGTTATATGAAAAGTGAAACACAATTTGATTTTAATTAAAATCTATTTTTTATTTTTTAAATAATTTTTTTACTTTTGTACTTTATATTTAATGTTTCATTAATGAATTTTAAATATATATTTATAAATAAGTTGTTATTATGCATGTAAATAAATATATTATATATTACCACATATTTTTTATATTTTTTATACTTTTTATATATTTTACATATATTATAATTACATTTAATATATATTATTATTTATATTTCTTATTATTTGGGAAACAAATATTAATTCCATTATTGCGATATGTAATATGCTTGTATATGCTAAAACTACTCCAAAAATTAATAGCAAATTTCCTTTTAAACCATATTTTATTTTCTTATTTATCATTTTGTCATTGCTTTTCTTTCCTTTTGTTTTTAATTTCCAATTTTGTTTTCTTAAATGAGAAAGTGGCATTTGCCCGCTAGCTCTTGTTACTCTAATTCCAATTCTTTTAGTCATTTACTCCAAGTAATGTTTAAGTCATTTCATCATTTATTTTTCTTTTGTATACTCTAATGATAAAATTTATATATTTGTTTTTAAATTTATATTTAATTTTACTATGAATATTTTAAATATTTAACTGTCCAATTTATTAAATTTTATTTGCATATTTAAATTTTTAAATTTCTGATTACTTTTATATTTCAATTTACCCATGTTATTTTGAGACAAATTTATATTTTTTTATTCAAAAATTTAATTAGTAATAAATTTTTACTTATTTTTTTATTCAAATTACTAATTCAATTATATAATATCTAAAAGTTATTAATTACTCATTTAAAAATTATTAATTACTTAATTATTTTTATTTTTATTTTTATTTTTAATATACGAGCCACTATATTTTTTTTAAAAAAAGGAGCCACTTTATTTTTATTTTGTCATTAATTTTATTTTTATTTTAATTTTGAGTTGTTATTATTATTATTTTATTTTATTTTTAATATATTTTTTCTACTTATTTTAAATTTTAATATATTTATATGTTCTTCACTTCTTCTACGACTTTTACATTTTTATTTACTTATATTATTTTAATAATAAATTTATAATCTTTTCTTTTTGAAAACTTAATTAACAATTAATAAAACTTCACTTTTTTATTTAAATTACTAATTTTAATTATTTCTTTTATTTTTAAAATAATAAAATTAAAAATTAATATTTTAATCATTGTTTTGAATTAAAATTTTTTGAATTATTTCAAAAAAAAGTCTTAATACATTAAATATATTTTATTATAAATATTTTATAATAAATGAATATGAAAATTGTTAATATTATTTAGTTTTATATTTATAATATTATTTTATATATAAATTATTTTTTATTTGAAATAATATAAAATATCATAATCTGCGCTGTACCACGGGTGAATTTTTTGTTTGTATATGCTAAAATTGCTCCAATAGTAAATACTAAATTTCTACAAAAACTAAGGGTCTTCTTTTTATTCTCTATTTTATTCCTTTTCAGAAAAATCAAGCTCTTTTTTTCCATATTATCCATTCTTTTCTTTTAGCTTTTTCTTTTACACATGTTATACATAATGAGAATCATTAACAAATAGTTAAAAATAGTCTAAAATTGATAAAATTATGGTCATCCTCTATTAGTTTTGTTCACACTTTATTGTTTTTTTTATGAACTCTTTTCTCTTTTAAGTTTTTTTTCATTCTTTTTTATTTTCTCTTTTGTAATTTTTTTTTTATTTTATTTTACTTTTCAAACTTATATTTTTTATTTCTATTTTAATTTTTAATAAGTTTTGAGTCATAATTTTTAGAATAATGAATCTTCATATTTTATTTATTATTGTTTTATTTTAACTTTTAAATTAATAATATAAATTTAATTAATTTAAAAATAATTTAAATCAAATATGTTATTTTTTATAAAATAAATATGTTATGTATTATATTTAGTTTAAAATGTTATATTATTTGATTTTATTTTTATAGATTTTTTATCCACTTTTTTAAGTTGAATTCTATATGCAAAATCAATAATAATTTAGGTTTATATAGAAATAAATATTATGATTAAAATAATCTCAATATTAAAATTTTCACTCTTAATATTTGAAAAATAAATTAACTTTACTTTTATAAGATGAAATTATTAAAAATTATTCTTTAATTAATAAATAGCATAAATTTCAAATTTTAACATTTCATTTTGGACATATAAATATAAATATTAAAAATTATTTAATTTTAAAGTTTTAACTTATCAAATCTATGTTAATAACACTTTGATTTAATAAAAAAATAAAACTGTTAGTTTTTTTTTTCTTACTTTTGCACTATATTTAATGTTTCATTTATGAATTTTAAATATATATATTTTTAAATATGTTGCTGTTATATTATGTATATTTTATATATAAATAGATATTTTGTATATTGTCATATATGTTCTATAAAAATAAATATTTTATATTTTTTGTAAATTATATATATATTATATCATATTTGATATGTATTATTATCTTTAATTAATTTTCCTTTTCCCTTTAAATTTATAAGTCAATATATCTTACATTTAACTGATTTTATTTTCTCTTTTAACTCTAAAGTTATTGGTATTGTTATATTATTATTATTATTTACTAAAATATTTAATTATTATTATTATTATCGTTATTATTATTATTTTCTAAAATATTTTTGAAATTAGTATTTCAATAAAGGCAACTTCTCAAAGTTTTTACTTTTTTTTATTTTAATATTTAATGAATTTTGTAAGTCATAATTGTTACAGCAATGACATTTCAAATTTTTATTTTTTTTATTATTTTATTTTTACTTTGGATGAATTGACAATACACATTTAATTATTTTAAAAACAATTAAAAAATAATGTATTCTTAATTTTAATTAAATTTAGAATTTCTTATTATTTAACTTTATATTTTAGAATATCATTTACGAGACATAGAAAAATTATATATTTTTTAATTTTATAAATTTAAATATTCTTCAAATAGTGATTTTATGTCATAAAATAAAATATTTAATTATTATTTTATTTTAATTACTATTCCAATTTTTATAATAATTTAATAATTTATTGTGTGTCTATATATTGGATTTCTTAGCAATATATATATTTATATACACTATAAAGCGGGATAAAAAATAATCAAATCAAAAAAAAAAATTTTTGTGCTTTTGTAATTTGTAAAAATAAATAATTAATTAATAATTAAATTAGCTGAGATTTTTATTTTTTGTATAACTTTGAAATAGAATTTAAAAGGAAAAAAATGCCAACTCATAATATTTTGTGTGAGAGTTTTGTTCCTTGTTGAATGGATAAAATAAAATTTTATCGAGTCTCAAAAATTAAAGAAAATAATTTTTTATTTTTTGAAAAAAAAAATTAAACTTATGAGATAGCAATATTTTTACATTCTTTTATAATTAAATATTAAATTTATTTTATAATTTTTTGAAATAATTTTTTGAAAAATATTATCATTTTCTACAATTAAATAAGTTTTGATAGTCAGTTTGATTGTAATATATATTAATTTATTTTAAAAAATATTAGATGTAATTATTAATTCATGCTTAATTTTTCAAATTTATATATATTAATAAATAATTACATACATTAAGTTGAGCAATAAAAAAATATATATGTAAAAACATTACCCACAACATCATGCAATCAATCCAATTTATCTAGTATTATATATATATACCAAAACTCTTACATATGATGAATAGTAAAATTTCAATTTTACCCTTTTTTTCTTCTTTTTTTCTTTTCTCACTTCCTACCATTTTATTTATTTTTTCTTTTTTATTTGTCCTTTATTATTATTATTATTGTTATTACTTTAGAAGTTATTGTTTCAATAAAATTGACTTTTCAAATTTTTACTTTTTATTATAACTTTAATAGGTTTTATGAATTAATTACTAAAATAATAACTTTTAAATTTTTAAACTTTATTATTATTATTTTATTTTATTTTTTAATAAATAATACAATTTAATTATTTTAAAGATAATTCAAAATAAACATGTTATTATTATAATTTAATTTATAATATTTATTGTTTCGCTTTATTTTAAATAGGTTTTTGCTCATTTAAAAATATTTTTATTATACTAACTTAATATAAATTTTAATATAATTATTTATTCTTTTACCATTCTTATATTTCTCTTCAATTATATGATTTTCATTTAAATTTAATAATTTTTTATTTTTATCTAAAATAAATTAATAAGTAATAAATTTTTACTTATTCTTTTGTATTCAAATTTTTATTTTTATTTTTAAATTTTTTAACTAAAGTAATAAAATTAAAAATTAATATTTTAATTATTTTTTTCATCAAATCTCAAATCAATTCAAAAAATATCTTAATATATTAGACATACATTATTATAAATATTTTTATCATATGTAAATATATATAAAAAATTTTAATATTGTATGCATTTATATATAATATTATCTGATATGCCTTAATTATATATTAATATATAAATTATTTTTTATTTAAATATAATTTAAAATATATACACCGTAAAATAGAGCGAATAAAATTACATGCTCGTAATTTCTAAAATAAAGCCATATTATAGTCTTATTCTAAAGTTTCTTTTGCCTCTAGCTAGGTAACATATTTTCAATATTTTGGAGAAAAATGTGTTAGAATTAATTTTAAATTATTAAAATTAATCCTCTAATTAATCATAAGTGTGGGCTAAATATATTTAAATATTAAATATGTATTGCAGTCAAATTAAAATAGTCAAATTAAAGTTGTGATCAAATTAGGATTGTTGACTATTGAGGTGTCCTACTCGTAATAGGATTATAAGTGTAGAGGCCGATAAGAGCTTCTATTTTGTTGAAGGACCAAAATAGAAACTATCATCATCAGTTATAAATAAGGGGTCGTGGTCTCCAGGGGAACATAACAATTTTGAGAGAACATTACGTTCCTTCAGTAGTGCTTCCGCTAAACTTAAAGTGTGTATCTCCTGGAAGGCGACAAACTCCAAAATCGTCTTCAGCTTCAACATACGATGATGTCAGGTATGCAATTTACCCCTTTGCAATTTAATTTGAATAATCTAGTAATCTATGCATGTTTTAGGTTTTAGGGGAATCAGGTTTTCTCCCCCTTTCAATTGGTATCAGAGCCCTATGCTAGGTTGCTAGATTTTCCGATTAAATTGCGGTATTGATTATTGTTTTGATTCTAGAAAATTAATTCGGTGATTGTAATTTTCTAGAATTAATTTGGAATCGAATTTGGTAATCTGAAATCAATTTTGGTTTGATTTGTTTTTGGATTAAATTACTGATTATTTAATTGATTCTGGAAAAATCGAATTTCTGGACTTGAATTTGTGATTGTGATTTTTTCTGGAATTAATTAATTTTTGGTTGATAATCAAATTAAGACACTATATAAAAGACTATGTGCAAGAATTTATGGCAGAGGCAACATCATTCTTGCTGAGAAATTCTCCGTAGGAGCAACTTAGAAAAGGTATTATCGTGCCTTGATTTTTCAAAATCATTGCCTCCATCTGTACAGTAAGATGCTCTTCACATAAATAAAGATCAACGTGTTCTGAATATTTACATAAGAAGCACGCTTTTTGTGTTTGTATGTGATGCTGGGAAGATTTCATTGTCGATTTATATATGTAAAGCACGTAGTTGGGTTTCGAAGATGTAATTAACTGGCAACTGATGAACTTTATATCTCTTGGAAGGAATCTTCAATAAAAATCTTGAAAAGTAAAAATTTATGGAAGAGAGAGTCAATGAAGAAAACAAACAGGGTGCAAATTCTTCTGTAACTGAGTTATACCTCACCCTAGACGCGATGTGAATAAAAAAAAAAATTCTTCAAGTGGAATTGTTGGAACTAGCTCAGCATGCTCACGTCTCATTACAGTATTTGCTCTTGTGTTACTATATAATCGAATTAAGAGTATGAAATTGGGTAAAAGTAATGAAGTTAAGTACTTACTGTCTATGTTGGATCACTTGTTAGAATTAATTTTTTTTAAATTAATTAAAGTTTATTTTTTATTTTTCATTACAATATTTTAATTAATTAATTAAAATTTATTGCAATATTTAATTGAGCTTAAATTTAATTAATATAAATATTACAATTAATTTATTAAGAATTACAGTTCAATTAAAGTTTAATTTTATATTTATTACAATATTAAATTTTAATTGTATTTGAGAATTTATTAAATTAAGTTTAAATTTTGGTATTTTAGTCCTGATTGTGTCTAATATTTTTAATAAATTAATTGAAGCAAAAAGTCACCAAAGTGACCTCTATTGTGTAAATTGATTTATTTGGGATATTAGACAGGTGTATTAAAATTCATTGCGGGTAGTAAACCGGCCCAAAGGAAGGTTGCTATCTGGCTGAATTGAGAATACATTGCGGTAATAAATATGTGATAATTATTATGTGTTCATCCATGTGGATAATAAATCGGCCCAAAGGAAGGTTTATTATTTGACAGGACTGAATTGTCAATATTTGATTACTGCGTTGAGATACCAATTACAGTTAATATTTTATGTCCAAAGATGAGAATATTAATGTTATGTCCGGTATCTTGTTTCCAATATTTAAACTCTACTTCTGTGATTTGTTTCAATTTTTGTGGATTGTGAGCTTATGTCATTTATTTATTATTTATTTTCTCTGAATTCAGCTAGCATGCCGAGTAATCCCAACTTTGTCTCTATGAATGAAAATACTAATAATAAGACTGCTGATAAGGGAAAATATTTGGTTTTAGTCTGTTCTGAAGTTAATTTAACTTCGGTACCTAGAAACACTTGGTGGATAGATTCCGGTGCTACTGGTCACATAAGTGTTTCATTGCAGGGTTGCCTAAACTACCGAAAGCCAACTGACGGTGAAAGATACGTTTATATGGGAACTGGCGAACCGGTAGAAGTAGAGGCGATAGGACATTTTAGATTGCATTTAAGAACTGGAAATTTTTTGGATCTAGTAGATATTTTTGTTATTCCGTCTTTTAGGCGGAATTTAATTTCTGTTTCCCATTTGGACAAATCTGGTTTTACTTGTTCATTTGGAAACAATAAAGTTACTTTATCTATGGATTCAAAAATTTTAGGTACTGGTTTCTTGTATGCACTTCATAATCTATATATGTTAGATATCGATGCCTCTTATAATGAGACCATGCAAGTTAGTACTATAGGTACCAAAAGGAAGCTGAATATGGATAACTCAGCTGCTCTATGGCACAGACGTTTGGGTCACATATCCAAATCTAGAATAGAGCGTCTTGTGTCAGATGGTAACATAAATACACTTGATTTCACAGATTTGGACTCCTGTGTTGAGTGTATTAAAGGTAAACAGACTAAACAAAAGAGATTAGGTGCCAATAGGTCATCAAACGTCTTAGAGTTGATACATACGGACATCTGTGGCCCATTCCCTACAGCAACTAGGAATGGTCAAAGATACTTTATATCATTCATAGACGATTACTCACGTTATGGGTACCTATATCTCATTCATGAGAAATCTGAGTCTCTGGACGTTTTCAAATCTTATAAGGCCGAAGTTGAAAATCAACTCGGAAAGAAGATTAAATCTGTTAGATCTGACCGTGGAGGTGAGTACTATGGCAGATATGACGGTTCAGGTGAACAACGTCCAGGACCATTTGCTATTTTCCTACAGGACTGTGGTATAGTCCCTCAATACACCATGCCTGGTACACCTAGCATGAATGGTGTATCTGAGAGACGTAACAGGACTCTTATGGATATGGTTAGAAGTATGATTAGTCATTCTTCTTTACCTGAGTCTCTGTGGGGAGAAGCATTAAAGACAGCAGTCTATCTTCTTAACAGAGTACCAACTAAAGCAGCTGCAAAAACACCTTATGAGCTTTGGACTGGACGCAAGCCCAGTCTAAAGCACCTTCATGTTTGGGGATGTCCTGCTGAGGCTAGGCCTTATAGGCCTAATGAGACAAAATTGGACTCCAAAACTGTTAGTAGCTACTTTGTTGGTTATTCTAAGCGATCTCTGGGTTTTAAGTTTTATAATCCTACTTCTAGATCTATTTTTGAGACGAGAATTGCAACATTCTTTGAGGATGTTGAGTTTGGGGGGAGAAATAAGGTTAGAAACATTGTCTTTGAGGAGGGATCGAGTCAGGAACACTCAGTGTCGATTCCTATCTTTGCTCCTGGGACTGTTCAGGTTCCTAGAAATGTTAATATCCCAGAAGCAATTCCGGATCAAATACAAGACAATGTTGATCAACTTCCCCATCAGGATGAAGAAGTTGTTCTTCCTCAAGAACAAGCTCAACAACCTCAAGAATTTGAGCCAGAACCTATGCCTTTAAGGAGGTCCACTAGAGAGAGAAGAAATGCTATTCCAGATGATTATGTAGTATATCTTCAGGAACATGAGGACACTGTAGACATGGTGGAAGATGATCCAATCAGCTTTCATCATGTCATGCAGGATTCCAACTCTCATAAGTGGATTGAGGCAATGAGTGAAGAATATAAATCTATACAAGACAATCAAGTTTGGGATCTTGTTCCATTACCTGAAGGAAAGAAACTCATTGGTTGCAAATGGATATTTAAAACCAAGAGGGATTCTAAAGGTAATGTGGAAAGATATAAGGCTCGTCTTGTAGCTAAAGGCTTCACTCAGAAAGAGGGGATTGACTATAAAGAGACCTTCTCTCCGATTTCATCGAAGGACTCTTTTAGGATAATCATGGCTCTAGTTGCTCATTTTGATCTTGAGCTTCATCAAATGGATGTGAAGACTGCGTTTCTCAATGGAGACATTGATGAAACCATCTATATGGTGCAGCCAGAAAACTTTGTGTCTGGAGACCCAAAGCGACTGGTATGCAGATTAAAGAAATCCATTTATGGACTCAAGCAGGCTTCTCGTCAGTGGTACTTCAAGTTCCATGAAGTAGTTGTCTCTTTTGGTTTTGAGACAAATGCTGTGGAAGATTGTGTGTATCACAAGTTCAGTGGGAGTAGGTTTATCTTTTTGGTCTTATATGTGGATGACATATTGCTTGCTACTAACTGTAAGGACTTGCTGCACGAGACCAAAGTCTTTCTCTCAAAACACTTTGAGATGAAAGATTTAGGTGAAGCTTCTTTTGTATTAGGGATTCAAATACATCGAGACCGTACTCGAGGTATTCTTGGATTATCACAAAAGGGCTATATTGAGAAAGTGCTCAAGAGATTTAGTATGCACAATAGTAGACCAATTGATACCCCAGTTGCTAAAGGAGATAAATTCAGTCTTGATCAGTGTCCAAAGGGTGAACTTGAGATTCAGGAAATGCAGAAGATTCCTTATGCGTCAGCAGTTGGGAGTCTGATGTATGCTCAAGTTTGCACTCGTCCAGATATTTCATTCATAGTTGGCATGTTAGGGCGATATCTCAGCAATCCAGGAATGGATCATTGGAAGGCAGCCAATAAGGTTTTAAGATATATTCAGAGAATAAAGGAACGTATGCTCACATACAGAAAGTCAGATTAGTATGAGATCATTTGGTATACTGATTCTGACTTTATCGAATGTCTTGAGCAGCAAAAGATCCACATTAGACTACATTCCATGGTTTTGGAATTTGTAGTATGCTATGAGACATTTGATCATGAATTTTTTTTTTGACTTTGCTGAATGTCACAGGGCTGCACATTATGGCTAGCATTGAAAATGCTAATAAAGTTTTAAGTGTGACATTAATTCAGCAGTTTGATTCTCCAATGACAGTAGGAGCTATTTGGTATTTAGTTTCTGGCTGTAAATGGAGAAAATACAGAGTGGACAGATATCCATAGAGCATGTTAGAACGAACTCCATAATTATAGATCCTCTTACTAAGGCATTGATACCGAAAGTCTTTCATGAGCACACTGCTCATGTGGGTGTCATATTGTTTGAGGATGTTTAGTTTCAGTGGGAGTTTTGTTCATTATGTTTTCATTATGTTTTGAATGCTCTATTTGGTTTTGGATATGTTAATTCAGTTTCTGCAGAAAATGAAGTATTCACTTTTGTTTATTACACTCTGTGTTATTTTTGTGGTTGATCTCAATTAAGTGTGACCAGTTGGAAACAGGCATGATTAGATCATATTACATGTAGTTTCCATGCTACACTCCTATTATTGATCTATGTCATTTGAGAGTATTGGTAATGTGATTGATGGTGGTTTGAGTCACGATGAATGTGGCGACTGACCCTTCAGTCCTTTATCGATATAATCAATGGACGAGATTGTTTGAGGCACCTTCAGTATGACTGCTTTTATGAGCTCATTAAGGTATATACATTTATATTTAATATATGTTAGCCCAAGTGGGAGATTGTTAGAATTAATTTTTAATTATTAAAATTAATCCTCTAATTAATCATAAGTGTGGGCTAAATATATTTAAATATTAAATATGTATTGCAGTCAAATTAAAATAGTCAAATTAAAGTTGTGATTAAATTAGGATTGTTGACTATTGAGGTGTCCTACTCGTAATAGGATTATAAGTGTAGAGACCGATAAGAGCTTCTATTTTGTTGAAGGACCAAAATAGAAACTATCATCATCGGTTATAAATAAGGGGTCGTGGTCTCCAGGGGAACATAACAATTTTGAGAGAACATTACGTTCCTTCAGTAGTGCTTCTGCTAAACTTAAAGTGTGTATCTCCTGGAAGGCGACAAACTCCAAAATCGTCTTCAGCTTCAACATACGATGATGTCAGGTATGCAATTTACCCCTTTGCAATTTAATTTGAATAATCTAGTAATCTATGCATGTTTTAGGTTTTAGGGGAATCAGGTTTTCTCCCCCTTTCAAAATGTATTCACAGTATCATATTTATATAATTAATTTACTATTAAATTAGTGCTTTTTTAATCCATATGTGTAATTAAATGTAGGAATCTTATGTGATTTTTAAATTTTGAGATAACTTTTCTATATATAAATACACAAATGTATAAATTTTATTGAATAGTTAAAATATTTTAAAATTAATAATCATGAATTAAATTAAATTTTTAAGAACTTATTTATAATTTTTTTATCATTAAACATATGGAATTTAAATTTAAGTTTTTTGTTTTCTCAAATAAGATATTTGCATAATTTAAACTTACAGGTTCAATATATAATTTAACTTAAATTAACAACTTCATAATTAATTAAATTATTAATAAATTCTAAATATTAAAATTGCTAAATTTACAATGATAAGAACCAAAATATTTTATTAAAATAAAATTTAATAAGTAATAGCTCATTCATCATAATTGAAACTCAAAATATTTTAATAAAATAGAATGCAATTCAATTATTTTGTAAGCTAAATTCTAAAGATTGGACACAAATAATTTAGTTAAAACATTTCAACTTTGGTACTCCTATTTAATAACGATACACTAAAATGAGTGATAGCAAAGGGCTGAGAAAATTTTGTTTCTTTTTACACGGAGAACTTAGGTCCTGGAAATTTAAATTTGATTAACATTTGTAAATAATTTTATGCCCATGTGGATGGATTTTCTTTATTAATAATTCCAAATATGTTTAGATGTGTCGGATTTTATTGATTTGATCATTTAGTTGAGATTTTAGTAAGAATATTCACAACATTGCATGGAATTTTTTCTAATAATTCTCTAATTTAAAACAAATGAAATCACCTTAACGCTTTAAATTTTGTAAAATTCTTCCTTTAGAGAAGTAAAATAAAAAATATGATTTAATTATAAAAATACCTTACCATAAGTTAGAAATTTTGGTCTGAGGAATTATTCAATGGATATGATG
The DNA here is from genome assembly GCA_947685225.1 of Garcia nutans. Taxonomy (NCBI): domain Eukaryota; kingdom Viridiplantae; phylum Streptophyta; class Magnoliopsida; order Malpighiales; family Euphorbiaceae; genus Garcia; species Garcia nutans. The sequence goes on along the minus strand of CANTUV010000011.1, from coordinate 21,946,351 downwards.
CACTAGAAAATAGGATATTAATGCATTCTTATTGAGGTATATTAAAGTGAATTCAACCTAAATGCGAGTGAAAATGTATATTTTATTTAATACATTATGAATTCTTGGTAAAAATTTAGTCTTGTAAATAATTAAATTATATTTACATTTTAAAATTGTAAAAATTAATTACACTTTAATCATTGAATTATTAATTCTTGAAATTTTAGCATTTTTGTTTTTATAACAGTAGTATTGGAACTAAACTATAATTTTAAAAAGTAGAAGCCGAAATGTATATTAAGGCAAATATCAAGATAATATTAGTAGCTAACCTTTAAAATGTCCACATAAAATGGCAAAAGGTTAATTATGAATTTTATATAGAGTTGAAAGTATTAATTGATGCTAATCCAAGAGGTGATGTGATAATTAACCCATTTTAATACTGTACTAACACAAGTGAATGTTCTTTAAATAATAATCCACCAATATATAATTTGGTTGGGTACATCAAATAGCTTTAATGAGTTGATGATATATCAAGTTCATCGATTAACACTTGAATATTATTGATTTCAATTTATAAATTTATGTGTTAATTTAATAGAATTAAAGAAATAGTATAAAAATTATAAAACATTGAAAATTCAAAATTTTGAGATATTTGATTAATATTATTGAAAATATTTAATTCACCGGTTCACCCATTGAATACATTGATAAAGTTGCAATCATACCAAATAATGCAATAACTAACTCTTAGTATTTATATTTATATCAAAAAATAAAGAAATTAATTAAGAAGTGAGGAAGATAAGAGAAAGATAGGGATGAGAACGGATCAGGTACTTTTGAATACCTGATTTATTTTGATCTGTTTATACAAGATATAAGCAGTTTATAAATGAATTTAGGCGGATACGGATAGTATTTTTACTATCCGTGACTAGTTCGGATATAAGTCATTTGATATCCATTATTCGAATCCGATTATATATTAATTATATTTTATTAAAATTTTAGTTATATATTTATTATATTTTATTTTAATTATAAAATAAAATAGTATAAAATTATTTTTAATGAAATTATGATACTATTAAATATTTATTTATAATTATTTAATTAAAAAATTATAATTTATATTTTAAATTTTATAATATTTTTAAATTTTATATTTAAACGGGCTCGAATAATAAACGGATTTGAAATAGGTACGGTATAACTATAATCAAGTTTAAATGAATTTAGATATTTTAAAAATTAAACAAATTCAAATTCGGATAATACACTTTTCGCGATTACTCCATCCGTTATCAAAATTAGAGAAAGACAAAGAGAGAGATAGAGAATATTTTTCTAAAATTTTCAGCAATTAAACATACAACATTTTAAAGTAAATAGATTATAAAAATAGTATATTTTCAACTTAGTAATTTGTATTTGACTTATTAAAGAATTAAATCAAAATTATTATGAAATCATTAGGTAGTATATATTCATTTCGAATTTATGCAAGGTATATTAAATTTATAACAAGTTTACAATACAAAAAAAAAAAGTTGAGTTATTTTTCTTATTATAAACTCATTATATATATTTTTTTAAATTTTTAAGTGTGGAATGAGTTTAGTACAAATAAATATTTATCAAATCTAAATAATAAATTTCACATAAATCTAAATTCAATTGTTGGAATATACAAGCTTGAACATCTCGTGCTGACGCCTTGAGAAAATAAGGTTCATTTGTCAATGATTTTTTTTTAGAAAATTTTTTTGAATTTAAATCTCTATAATAATAATAATAATAATAATGTCCTTGTTTTTAATAAACCTATATTTTTTCATTAGATCTATTTAAAAATAACATATTAGAATAAATTTAAAATAAATACATTTACGGCCAAATAATAACGAATATTTAAAATTTTCTCCTCTTTTAATTCTAAGAAAAATTCCATTTAAATGTAAATAACAACTATAAATAATTATCCCTTCAAAAAAAACAACTATAAATAATTAATAATTCTCTTTTTGAATTAAAAATAAAAAAAAATAGAAAACATTAAAGTATGCATATAATTGGAATTACACATTTGATATTGGAGTTTGCTTTTTATATTGACTAATCATAAAATAGTACTTACAAGAATTAAGAAATTATATTTTTTTTCTTAAATCTAAGAGAATACTTTTCAGAGTTCTTAAAAGCATTTCCCATAATTTTTGTGGAGAATATAAGCATTAGATCAATTTTTTTTTAAAGATACAAAGCTTATTAATAGTTTTGTCCACAACCTTTATTTTATTTTATTTTCAAAATTAATACTAGCTAGGGATTAGGGACTTGGGGACATAATTAGAGATTATATTGCACATTCACATAAAAAAAACCATATTATACAAGGGCATTTAAGCACTAAAAGTTAGACAATAATAATAATAATAATAATAATAATAATAATAATAATAATAATAATAATAATATATCACAAGAAGGAAACTTTTTTAATTTAAAATTAATAAAATATCTAATTTTTTAATTAGAGTATTTTTTTCTAACGTATTTAATATTAATACCAATGCTTATGAGCACTAAAAGTATCAATTATACCATTATCATATATAAAAAGGAACTTTTGCAGTATTATTGTTCTAATTTGTATTATATTCTATGATTCATTAATTAAGCAATTCTGCAAATATGCTTCCTTGTGCTTTGTACAAGTTTTTTTTTCCTTTTATTCTAATCATTATTGTTGTTCTTTTCTAAAACAAGTTTTGAAAGGCTAATTGGTTTCCCATTTCATTTTAGTAGCATTATAAAAGTTTCTAAAAAAAATACTCCTTCCGTTTTATTAATATAGGAAAAATTTTCTTTTTTAGTATATCTTTTATATAGAAAATATATTATTTTAGGTAAATTTTGAGAAGTAGAATGAGACAAAATATCATTTATACCCTTGTCTTAAAAGTTTAATTTGAGGAATATTTTTTTAAGGATATTTGAGTCAATAGAGATGAAAAAAGTAAAATTTTATTAATTTTTGTGTTCATCTTTTTTTTTTATGTTAATGAAACGGAGGTAGTAGTAGATTAACTATAATCTATCAAATATCTTTTCACCTTCTGATATTAATAATTATATATATATATTTTTTAAGGTAGGATATTTGCAGTTGCACTTTTTTTTGGAGGCTATGAGAGATTTTTTTTTCTCATAAAATTTTTAATTTTAATATAAAGAATAAAATGTTTGCTAAATTAATAAGATAAATTTAATAAAATACATGAATCAATAATTTAACCTAATAATTAATTAAATGAAATTACTTTAAAACTGAATGTGAAATTTAATTCTCACTAACTTGTAATTATTTTTCCAATACTCAAATGATGATACATTAAAAAATTACTTTGTAATACAAATTTTAATAATTTTTAAAACTTAATTCAATTCAATTAAATCAAAATCTTATAAGCACCATGAATTATATGAATCATTTCATGAAATGATTGATCATTGCATTTTTCACATTAAAAATAAAAATAAAAAGTTTAATTTCATGATATATATATATATATATAAGAAATAGAAATAAAATGGTGTGTCTATCCAATAATTGATAGGGCCAGTGCCAGTGGCACATCATATTCAACCTTTGAGAAAGTAATTAAAATTTAGATAGGGAAGTGGTGGGGTGGAGGGCTGTGGGAATCTCACTGTTTAACTTTGTGTCATTACTTGACAAATACAATTTTTCTTAACCAAAAAAACATCCCAATTATACCTTTCTCCAATTTTTCTTCCATAATTGTGTCTGTTTCCTTTCAACTCTAACCCCCATCCACATGACATTACATTACATGCACTCTAACAACAACTACTTTCTTTCTTTCTTTTTTTTGTTTTATTTCTAACTTCTTTTCAATTCCAAATTATTTAACTATTTTTGAAATTGACATCCATATTTAAATTTCACTCATTGTACATATTAATTATCCCACGTGTCCAACAAGACCTTAATGACTTAAATTTTAATTAATATGTCTCAAATTCTAACTCTTTCCTTGTAATTCAAGTTCTCTTAATACAAGTACTCCGTGGAAAGTTGTAGTTGGAAATTTTCATTTGCTGTATAATGTATCTTGATAAGGATTTACTTCTAAAATATCAGACATAAATTTATTGTTCAAGTTGTCATTATACGTCTAATTATACATACTAAATTGCATTATAAAGTTCAGAGTATAGGGGAAATTTTTGGAGATAATTTTTTTTATGGTTCTCAAGTTATATATATTTAGAATAAGCGATAATTTTAATGAAAATTAAAATAAATAAATAATAATTATATATATTTGAAATTGTTTACATCAAATATGGGATTATATGTGTTACTAAAAATGAACAATAAAGAAACAAAACTAAAGCATGTGAAAGAAGCAACTAATAATAGCGAAAACTCAGCAGCCCACAGAAACTGAAAATTTTGTCTTGAAAGTTACATTATTGTCTATTTCAATCATTAGTAGTCATGTTATCAAAGTGAAAGCTCGAGTAAAAACACTTTTATAGAAATATTCTTGCCATTATTGTAACCTCATTTTTCAAGTAGGAATAGCTAAAGACTAATAAAAAAACATAACAAGATTACAAGAAATGCTTAATATAGAAAAGGGCGTTATGAACAAAAACGAGTAACATGATTTTGCATCGAAGGTCAATATCCAGACCCATGTATTTCAGTAAAATTTGCTGTAATTTTCGAAATGTGTAACTTTCTGTTTACAAACACGATAGCTAGTGCTCTCTGATAACCTCTCACTGCAACACTTCCACGATTGCTAGTACAAAGTTCCAAAATTATCCAGCTTATGAACACATACTTTCAACAATTTGTATGTTTAACGTGTACTTGTGTACTGAAACATTCCAAATTCTTTTTTGGTCTTTTTCCTCACCATTTTTCTTTTTCTTTTTTTTTTTGTAGCTCAAGGATAACAGGAAAGACAAGAAAAGAAAATTAAAGAAACCGCACTAAGCTTGGAATCCATGATGTTTTCACCCTCAGGATACAAGCAATATAACTTTATTATGTATATATTCTTAGTGCGTTTATATACTCGAATATAAACACAAAAAGGTGAAAAGGAGAGCTATATCACTTTTCTAAAGAATTTCCAAGCTGATAGCAAAATCACAATGTCTTTGAAAAGTTATATATGGAAAATCCTATTATTCAAATACATTATAAAACAAATTCAACTGCCACATAGTAACTTGCACATCTGTGTTTCATTGTTCATAGAGAACAAACTCAGATATAGATATGAAATCCATCACTAAGCCAAGTTCATAGAAAAACTAAAAACCCTAAAGAAGTTGATGAATTCTTTTTTCACTGAAGTTCACAACCAAATGATAAAAATAGACCAGCTCTAAACATTCACAGATAAACTTGCAGTCTTTGCGAAAAGGGGAGTTTCAGGATCCGAAAGCAGATATAGAATTAAGACATGCAGTATACTAGAAATGTCTATGATACTTCAGGATGCTAAAGCAGATAAAGAACTAAAACAAATGTCTCGGTAAATGTTTATACTATTTCAAGAAACTACTTGGCCTAAATACAACATATCTTCAAAAAACAATGATATGAACAAACGCATAAAGATTTCATGCGTCTATTCAAGTAAATATTTGAATAAAACCTGTCATTAATGTAGAGTTCCATACTCAAACCATGTCCCAGAAAAATGGTTGCAGCTTAAGAAGGAAGGGCTGAAAAAATCAACTTGTTAGAATACTCTTTTTTGTTTCTCCTCGTAAAGGGCAAGAAGAAACCTCCGTAATGAAAAGAACAGACATGCAGCTAATAAGAACTGAGCAATGAAACAGACCACCAAAGATAGAGCATAAATTACTAAAGCATGTTCTGCAGTCCAAAATACCGGAATTTCTAATTCACGGTTGAAGCCATGTCTATCATATATACATAAATATATATGCGTGTGTGGGTGGGTGGGTGAGTGTCACCACAGTGATAAATTATTACATCTTTCTAGACTTGATAACAAACAAGACAAACTTGTCAAATGATATTAACAATAAATCAGGTAATAAATCTTGTTACCAACATCATATATCATGTAATATGAACAGACACAATTAATGAGTAATAAAACAAGCAATTTACAAGTAAACAAGGGGTAAAATTCCATCAGAAAATATCAAAAAAGCCAAAAAAAAACTTAAAACAATGTATTTCAGTAAATTTAGGGGAAAATATAAAAAAGAAAGAAAAGAGTTCCAACATCTTGAAATGGGAAAGTCGAAAAAAGTTCCCATTTCCTTTATTTGTTTTGGATGTAGAGGTATGAAGATTGCAAAGTCAAATGTTTAGTCTTCTTCCTCATCCTTTTATAAGTAAAAGTTCATACACAAAGTTACTCATGGAAAATGTACCGTGTACAAATCTACTCAACTTTCAATCATAAAAAGAATCTTGACAAAACAACAATTCAAATCAGTAGTTACGTTTAATGGCAAGGAAATCTGATTACTAATTCGACCCTTCTAAAGACATATTTGAAAAAAGAATTTCAGGGTTAAATAAATCATTCATACCGTCCAAGTCATGTGTCTAAACATGAAGAGAGAAGATGGCCATTGCTCCAATTTTCAGCCAAGAAAAAAATTGCCAATCTTTCTTTTTCTTTCTTCTTTAGAATAAAAAAAATGTCATTTTATATTATGGAGATGGATGAAACTATAGAATTAAATAATACACAGCACTCAGACCATTATACATGTGAAGAAACCTAAAATAAAGAATCTCATTATGTTCACGTACACATATATATAAATATATACCACTGAACTGATTAAAACGACCCCACAAATGCAAAAATATGATGTAAAAAAGACAAACATCATATTAATGGAATAACAAATATTATCATCCTTCAACAAGAAAATTCAGTAAATGCCAAAGAAAAAGCACAAAAGTTGCTATAAAATTGTAGAATAATGAACAAAAGTGAATATTAAAAAATATTTCAATCTATCAATGAAATAGTGAGCATAAAATAACATATAAATGGTGCCTACTGCCTATCATGGACACAGCACAGAGTTGTCATCTGCCATATATACAGGGAGTCTTATAAAATTCTAAAAAGAATAATAAAGAAGAAAGGGAGAAACAAAGGAGGCAACAAGCTCCAGAAGGATTATCTTTACCCCATTCCACATGCGTGGATTACAAATGTGATATGAAACGTATCAAATAATAGCATTATATATAAAGAAAGGGAATTATGATAATCAGCATGACAAAATCTATAAGCTAAATGAAGAGATCCAATGGGGGACAACATGTCAGTGGACGGAAAGAAAAAGCCAAAACATGCATTAAATACATCAATTTCTTTTAATTAAATCCCACATTAGTCAACAATTGTATGCAATTTATAACTAAAAGGATAAGGCACATCATATGTGAAGCATCTCAAGGAATAAAGTATACCATTACAAGCCAAGCACACTTCCGAAACAATAATCATCCCAGAAGCAAAAATAACTTTGCTGCCATATTGAGAACATTGAGAAAACCCACTTAAATATAAAATATTGTTGAAAATATTCCATTCATTGTACATACACAACATAGGAAACACAAGACATATGAAAATCTAATCAACCACCAAAGGAGTCATATTAGCAACTTCAGCTCATAAAAACCAAAGGACAACAACACAATCAATCCATGATGAGTCAACATGTGGGGTAATAGAAGCAGAATTGAGCATAAATCAATGTTTCCAAAATCAAAAACTAAAGCTGCATAGATTAAAATGTAAGAAGATGATACAAAGGTGGAATACAAGTCTAATACTCAAATTGGGTGGGAAGCATTTCCAATACAAAGGATATCAAGTAGAAGCAAGTACACCATGTGTTCATGAACGCATGCACATTGCAAAGCTGTCAATATTACAAAAATATGTTAGGAGTGAAGTGGGTTGAAAAGGACATCCATGTAATGCTCTTTCTTGTTTGGTAATAAATGAAGTGACATTACAACCACTTCTCATCCTAAAGTCTAAAAGCAGCACAATAATTAAGGATTCCATATTTACTTCTAGTTGATGAAGAAACCAATCTAACCCAACTGGAAATTTTAAAATGGTGCAACATAATGTTAGCCTGCAAACCATCAAACTGCATATATGATTAAAATGACATACAAATGAGGAAGGCAAGAACAGAAAATACAGTGAATGGGAAATTTACAACAAATAGCCCACTGGTGTCTAAAACCATGAGTGGAATAGTGAACAAGGGCAAGACAAAATTGCAAAAAATATAAAAGTCGAGGTTTTATGCCAAAATGTCTTTTGATGGTGGAAAATATATACTTTATACTGTAGATCTCACCATTGTCAAACAAAACTCTAATGAACAAAAAGAAAAAGAACAAAAGAAAATATATATTATATAAATTTGATAAGAAAAAAGAGAAGGATGGCTACAACTTCAAGAAACTATACTGATTTTACCATCACAAAGCGTTAAGAAATGATATATCTAGAAGAACAGGTTTTCCACCATTTATTATCTATCTTTCTCTGAAATTTAGTACAGGAATTACTCTAATAATAAGAAAATGCAGCTCCTTTACCATATGGAGATCCTTATTTGAGTGCAATTACAGAAGAGAGTCGTGAAAAACAAGAAAATCAAAACCAAGAAGCTGAAAATTTCAAGAAGATGATGTCAATAAAGACACATTTAGATGAGCAACTTACTAAACCCTATTGATAATAATTAGTGAACATTAAAGAAAATAAATTAGACTAGAATATGATGACAATTCATAACCCTAGAAAGTAAATCTCAATTTGTTGGATTACCGTAGCTTGAAACTCCGAGAAACCCTGCACCGGATGCACCATACACATCTGACGGATCAAGAATAGGAGACGATGATGAGACTCCATTTCTCCCTTCTCCATCACCACCACCACTACCGCCACCCAAATGCAATTCAGATATATTAGGAAACACATCTCTTGTTTCAACTCCTTGATCATATAAAAACCCTTTAAAAACATGACCACCAATCTTTACCGCAGCTTGATAAGCATATTCATCTTCACCACCTTCCACTGCTGTCACTCTAACACACTTAAAAACCGCCGGTGCACGTACTTGCCCTGGTAATGCCTCTTTAAAACTCGCATCTGAAAAACAAAATTATATATATGCGTATCAAACCCTATAAAAATTTCATCTTTTTGTTGTTCGAGAACCCTAAATTTCAAGCAAAATATAGTTGTAGACTCAAAACCTTGGTGACTAGAGCTAGTATCATAGCTTCTTGGTGGAGTAGTATTAGAAGTGGAAGTATGCGAAGTTGTGGTAGTCTGAGAATTTAATAGTCTTGGCTTCTTCACCCCAGAAGTAGACCCAGATGACCCAGCACCACCACCAACAGCTGCAGCTGCCATTAACTGACGCTCTCTTCTCCGAGCTGCCGGTACCCAGGTGCTTTTAACATGAGTAGCACAATCATAACCACGACTCTTACAACAAGTTCTACACCTTCTATGGCTACAATCTTTCTTGGCTTGGTTTCCACAATCTTGACATGTCGCCCCAGATGAAGCTGAATTACCACTAAGACCACCACCGGCGCAGGTATTGTTAACTGTTTGAAGTAGATTTGGTGAAGAAATATTATGGTCGAGAATCGATGCATTTGTTTTCTTTATATTGTATTGACTATGGTTATGTTGGTGATGAGAAGTCTGGTTTTGCCAGAACTGGATTCCACTAATTTTATTCCTTCCATTGTTCAGTAAATCTTGATCATCCATGTTTTGCGGCGCTAGACACGGAGCCGCCGTGAGAAGTGGAATAACACCGACACCAAGCGCAGTAGCAGCAGCATTTGAGCCATTGATGGGATCATTGGCCAAATTAATAGAAGATTCATGAGGGTGTTGGTGGTGGTGATTAAAAGAAGTAGCTGGAGCCACAACAAACATACCCATTTCAGGTGGCATACCATAGTTGATGGGTCTAGCAGAATTAGCCCAAGAAGGGCCAGTGGGACCGGCGGAGGCGGAGGTGGGAGCAGTGGGACCGGCATTGAAGCCGAGAGACAAATCGTCCGGTCCAGCGGCACGGATGGCCGAGGAAGAAGAGGACGCAGCCCAATCTGCAAAGGCTCCGGAGTCAGATAAAAGCTGTCTACTCCTTGTAGTAGCCACAACTGAAAATTTTTCTTCTGATATATAGATATTCTGAAGTCCCAACAAATTACACAATTAATCTGTAATGGATATAATAATAAAACACCAAATAAGTATTTGGTGTTTTTATGACAATTATAGAAGAGAGAGAGAGTAATAATCTATGGATGTATGTATGTAGGTGTTATGTAAGAGAAGGTGGGGTCAAAAAGCTCTGAATTTGTATCAGACAGAAAGAGAAAGAGATCTTGTTTATTGGGGTTGGGCTTTGTTTTTGTTTCTTTTATTTCTCTTAAGTAGGACTGCCATTGCTGCTATTAAGAGAGGTAGAGAGAAGAAATAAAGATAAGTCTGTTCTTTCTGTTTGTCAACATATAAATATTTTGTATATTTATATCCCTATATCTATATATATTAACACAACCAACTATTAGTTTGGCTTTTATGATAGAAATAAAATTCAAAAAAAAAAAAGGGTTCTGAGAGAGAGAGAGAGAGAGAGAGATGACTGAGTTTTTCTGTAAAGATAAGGATTTGAAGGCTTAGCAGAGACAGTAATGACCAGAGGAGAATTCAGAAGATGAAAAAAATATATATATAAATAAAAAAGAAGGCTAAGAAATGCAATAACGAAACGAACTCTTTTTTTTAACACACGCTTACTCTCTATGTTTATATTTTCGTTTTCTGTTTTTGTTATTTTGTTGGCTAACTACACCTTTCTATCTCTCTTTCCTCATAATCACCATCATCATCTTCACTTCTTCTTCTTCTCCACCTTTTCTCTTCTTCTTTTTTTTTTCTTTCTTTATCTTTCTAGAAATGAAACACAGCACTCACTTTCTCTAATATGGTTTCCTAGAGAGCAAAATTTTTTTTTAAAAAAAATTTTAAAATGAGGTGTTTTCTTCCCTACCCCTCACTTCTTTTCCGACTTCTCTATACTGTTATCGTTATTATTGGAGTGAGAGAGTGGAAGAGAGAGAGACTTTTGGGTTCTTTAATTTTTGTAATTTTATGGTGTTTCTAAAGTCACATGACGCCTTTCGGTCACTTTAACAAGCTTCTTCTTCTCCTCCTTCCTCGCCTGTTCATTGCATGTGATTCCACTCTCTCTTACTGCGCGTGGATATTCCTTAATCACTGTTTCGAAAGTTTTCAACCCTACCTTCCTAGTTTGTTTTTAATGGACCGTGCTTTCCACGTCCTCTAAAAGCAGAATATGTATTTAATGTTATAATAATAAATAATTATATTATATTTTATAATATTTAAAAAAAATGTATATAAATAAATGAATATGAAGATAGAGTGGGAGTCTCCTGATTGAATGTAGAGTGGATGTGTTAGTGAGTGCCTTCAGCGTCCGCAAAATCCACATCTTTTTTTTTTTTTGTTTCGGTGTCGTTTTGTCCGGGATTTGTCAGATAAAACGGGAGAAGATTTTCAAAATTGTCGTTTTATGTGTAACTTGTATTTGTTTAGTTATTTATACATACATCACATAATGATTCATGTCCAATTTTCTAATTTCTAATATGGAAATTATTTGTTCAATTAATTCTCTTTTTTCTCAATGCGACGATCATTTCTTCCCTATTATTGTGTGAAAATGATGCAAATAAAAATCCACGTTTTTTCTTTTTTTTATATATTTCTTGTTCCCTCAATCATAGTTGAATACATTTTTTGCTTAATTCATCTAGACATATTATTTTATATTATAATTTAATAAATTTATTTTATTCATCATTATACACAAAAACTATGAAATTTGTTCATAGTGACATTATTTTTTAAATTATTGAATAAAAAAATTTTAAATTACACTTAAAGTTGAATTAATTAAAAATAATTACGAATAAATAAAAATAAAATTATTGATTAATAAAAGGTTATTGTAGTATTGATGTAAAAAGTGGGAAGAGTAATAGAAAGGATTTAAATTAAATTTGTTGCAAACCAAGAAGGCGACAAACCTAGTAGTGCTATAGAGAAACTTAAGACATTTGCTTTTAGCAGCAGCAACAACATTGTGTCCTTAATTAGGGTCACTTCAAAAGCATGGTTTTATGGTTTAAGATGAGTGGTTGCTTTTGGTATTGAAACAATATTGCTAATTTAATATACAATTATTTAATTAATTTGATTTAATATTTTGCGATTTGCTAGCTAATTAAGCTAAGTTATGACACGTGAAGAGAGAAACAAAGTGGGCCCTTTGGCCCCACTCTATCTCTCCCTTTCCCCCCCCTTTGGGCCCACAAATCTCCTCTTTAAGTAAGACTTTTATCAAGGTTTTATTATATAAAAAGTCCCTTAATTATAATTATAATAACTATGTTTAAACTTTGTACGTCTCCCTCTTCCTTTTTTTTCTTTTTTCAAAGCACAATCACTAGCATTTTTCTCTTTTTATTTGTTCCCAAAGTCTTTAATGAATTTAGAATATTATAATCTAGTAATACATACTATACGTAATTTTAATAATAAATTTATATTTAAATTTAATTAATTATATTAAAAATTAATACATTTAAAATGGTATAATCTGGAAAATAAATTAATATATGATTTGAATAATAAACTTATATTCAAATTATCTATTTCAAATATGAAAAAGAAAAGAATTTAAGTGTTTAATGAATTTAGAGAGCTATCTTCTCATTATATAAGCTAGCTTATGCCATTTGGTTAATTAGTGTATGGCATGTAGCCAATTGAGCTAAGTTCTAACAAATAATTGCCTTTTATTTAATATTTATTTGAGCAAAAGTAAATTATTGCTTGCATCCGTGCTTATGGTTCTTGATCGTATCATGCTATCGCTAAGGCAGGCATGGCTCACCCTCTTTCGATTTGTATATATAAAGCAAGTGTTCTTGTTTTATTATAAATTAGACACGCTTCAATTTTTTTTATTCTTGGATTTTTTTTATTTAAACTTTTATATTTTTTTTGTCGGATTAATAATATGCAAAATTATACTTGGTATTTAATATTCTACACAGCTCAATAAAATTTTAATTTTAAATTAATTATGTTTAGCTATATAAATTATAATTTTTTACTCAAAGTGATTATAGGCTATATTTTTAAAAATATATAAAGCTGTAAGATCATATTAAATTACTTTTATCTGAGTTAGTTTAAATTTACCGTTGCTTATCTTGGTTATATTCACTCTATTTTTTTTAATTTTTTGATAAGTGCATTACTAGGTATTCGTTTCACATAACTAAATCACCTAAATTTATATTTTTTTTATTTTATCTTTAATAGATGTTATTTCTATTTTTTCTCTAATATACTCATTATGAATTTTATTCATATTAATATGTCCATACATCAATCTTAACTTTCTTATTTTAACAGTATACAACTTATCTATGTATTGTCCTTTTAAAAGTCTAATACTTGCAACCATATATTTTAGCAGAGTTTATTGTAATGCTGTAAAATTTACTTTTTAATCTAACTGGCATCTGTTAATCGCATAAAATTTATATGGTACTCATGCAACACTTCATCCAATAGTTTTAATCATATGACTAACATCGTATTCGTAATCTCCATTTTCTTGAAAAATTGAGTCAAGATATTTAAAATAAGTGTTGTGAGGTACAACCACTCTATCCAAAATATTTTTGCATCTTTCTTCATTTTTATTACTAAATCTGAAATGCATATACTCAATCTTAGTTATACTTAACTTAAAACTCTTAAATTTCAAAGTATTTCTCCACAACTCTAGTTTTATACTTTTTCATGTTTGAATCTCATTTATTAAGATAATATCATCCACGAACATCATACACCATTAAATATTATTATGTATATATATTATAAATTCATCGATGATAAAGGTAAAAAGGTAGATACTTAAAATTAAACTTTAGTATAACTCAATAAAAATAGAAAAATTCTTAATACGTTCTCTCATATTTAGTATTTAATATTGCAATAAAAATTGTATATTATAAGATTTATTTAGTTTAACGATTAACCGCTAATTGCTAATAAAATTAAATTAAATATTTAAAAATAAAATGCAGAGATTTGAAATTTTAATATTTCTATTAATATAATTTTAATTTATTATTTGTATTAATATAAAATTTAAGTCATTGGGTGCTTCATATATTTTATTGAGAAAAATATATTTTATAGCATATTTTTTAACTTTTTAAATACTCTATATTTTTATTATATTTTTAATATATTGAATGTATATTTAATATATATCTTTAAAAATAGAGTATATCTTTATATATTAAATATATACTAAAATTATATTTCTAAAAAAATATTTTTAAAATTAAAAGTTAAAAAAATAATATTTTTAAAATTAAAATTTAAAAAGGGGTATTTTTAAAAATATATTTTTATATATTTTTTAAAAAATCCTTATTTTATTTGCTATCCAACAACATTAGGTCATTTTGGGAAGAGCAATTATTAAGAGTAGAGAGAAAAAAATACTGTAACAATGAGCACTGCCAGTAATATTGATTTTCACCAACCAGAAAGAGTCATTATCACTGCAATAAAAAATGATTTATGTATCGCGACGTTTTCAAAGTGGTATTATCTGCAGGTTGCTTAAAAGGGAAAACTTGACTATTGAGTCACATTTTCAATCTTAATTTTCTCAGGTATTTTAACTCTAATGCAGTCATATCTACGATCAAATTTTTGTTTAATTGATGAATTTATTTTGAATTTTATATTTTTTTTATAATTATATTTTATTTTATGTAAATTTTGTTCTAGATTTGTAGGAAAAAAAATTAATTAAAATGCTAAAATTTCAAATTAACTTTTAAATTTATTATAACATATTGTCAATTTAATTTAAAAAAATTTAATGAAGTTAACTAAACTTTTTAACTCCACAAATTTGATAAATTAAATTAGTGATTTAATTATTATTAGCAGTTTATTATATTCATAAAAAAAATAAATTAATAGACAGTATGATCAAATGGGTTTTAAAGTGAATTTCACTTTTTCTCTTCAAATTACTATAAATTATTACCATTATTATTAGCAATTAAATATAAGATAAAATTGCAACCAAAACTTTAAATTATAATAAAGTTGAAGTAAAATAAAAAATATGGTATGGCAATGAAGCCACTGAGACTTTTGGGAAAAATGTATTTAGCCTCGAATATTGCTATATTTCATATTTTTATAATTACTACGTAATAAAAAAATACCATATAATAAAATTTTCTAAATTATTATCGTTAAATTGTTAAATAAAAATATAGGAGTAACTGTATAAAATCTATTTTTAATATATTATTGTCACGACCCAACTAGAAAGCCGTGACCGGCGTATAACTGTACCTAAGCACAACAATACAAGTCTAAATATTTACTAATTAACACAATACATAATCCTTTTCCAAGTTTAAATTACTCAAATTCATGTTCCAAATGTTCTAGTTATAATGCAAGATATCTAAATGTTTCACTTTTAAATACAATCACAAACGAGAGGAAATATTCCACTCTTATTACAAGCAAAGAGTTCGGACTCGGTCCGCCCATATTTTATTCTAGAAATCTCTATTTAGAAACATAATAATGTCTAACCAAGATTGATAACAAGAAATTCAAAGGAACGACTGCGGAAAAATAACGACGTATGCTAACAGACGCTCTGAACCTGCAAAATCAATCTATAGGAGTGTGAGCGTTATATAGACGCTCAGTAAGCTCATGAGAGGCAGAGAAATTTTTCTATAACAATAAACAATATATATATAACAAGAACTTCAATCACAATCAATTCATACAAGATGGTGTGTCAAGGTCTATCAATATCATAATACCTATTCCTTCAATCAATATCAATGTACAATCGGGCTTATAGCCCCAATGAGCAATCAGGCTTATAGCCTCAATGAACAATCAATAGCAATAATCAATGAACAATTTCAATCAATAACCTCCGTCCCCATATGACACACCATCACACAACACAAAGAATTTCAAATTCATTTAATACAATTAATAAATCAAACACATACGTTTCTCTGTCTTCTATTCACATGCAAAGCTTGGGTAGAAAGAATAGTCTAGCGAAATTGAAAGGAATAATTATATATTGAGAAGGAATATAATATATATATATAGTATTTGATTAGCAAGTAGCACATCACAAGTAATCACGTACACCCATGAAACTTACCTGGTTTGCGGAGAAATCCAGACATCCTCACCGACCTACTGATTTTGAGCACCGGTTTGGTTATCGCCTAAGAAAATGTTTACATGGCCCAATAATCAATATCACTAATATATCTAACATGATAAATGTCATGCATGCCGTGAATGACGAAACATCAAACATATAGTCAAATAATGAAAAGTACCTCTAGTACATATTTCTAAGTAATTTCATCTCAGCGATCATTAGAGCATCTAAATTAAATTAAAGATACAATCTGACCTATAATCCATCAATTTACAAACACATCAAATTTTATATTGAGCCAAATCGGCTAAAACCAAGACCATGGTTTAATTTGGCAAAATCATAAGGTTTGCAAAATCATCTTCAAATGTTGCTCATGCTCCTCTCTGGATTTTGAATCGACTAGAATGTCATCGATAAACACGACAACAAACCGGTCAAGATAAGGACTAAACACCATATTCATCATGTCCATAAAAGCAGTAGGAGCATTAGTAAGTCCAAAGGACATTACAAGAAATTCATAATGACCATACCTCGTGCAGAAAGCAGTCTTAGGTATGTCACTCCTCTTCACCCTCAATTGATGATAACCCGACCGTAGATCAATTTTAGAGAAGTACTTTGCCCCCTGCAATTGATCGAACAAATCATCAATCCTGGGTAGTGGATATCTATTCTTCACTGTCACCTTGTTCAGCTGTCGATAGTCAACACACAGTCTCATTGATCCATCCTTCTTCTTCACAAAGAGAACTAGAGCACCCCAGGGTGAACTACTCGGTCTAATATACCCCTTCTGTAACAGATCATTCAGCTGCTCTCTTAATTCCTTAAGCTCTGCTGGCGCCATTCTGTATGATGGCATAGAAATAGGATTGGTTTCAGGTACAAGATCAATGGAAAATTCAATCTCTCTTTCAAGAGGAAATCCGGGTAGATCATTTGGAAACACATCTACATAATCTCGCACCACAAGAACATCTTCAAGTTTTGCTTCTTCCCTGGTCACATCTTGTATGGAAATAAGGTAAGCATTACAGCCCTTTCTTAGCAATCTTCTAGCTCCCAAGGCAGAGATTAAATGACTAGTGCCATTGATTTTGGAACCATAAAATGTCATTGTCTTGTCACTCTCATATGCGAACACAACTGTCTTATTTTTACAGTCCACATTAGCTCCATGACGAGCTAACCAATCCATACCCAAAATGACATCAAATTCTATCACATCTAACACAACTAAATTTACAGGCAATTCAACATTCTCGAGTTTGACTATACATTCTTTATACACCTTTACAGACTCTACCATTTCTCCTAAAGGCGTGTGTACAATTAATGGAATACCCCTAATTTCAGATGTTTTACCCAATCTAGATGCAAAACTAGGTGATATGAATGAATGAGTGGCTCCAGGATCCATTAAAATATGTGCATCTAGTGAACAAATAGAAAGAGTACCTTGCACCACATTGTTGTCAGCCTGCGCCTGCTGGTTATTCAGGTTAAACACTCAGATATAATTCTGATTCTGGCCTTGATTATGATTATGATTTTGATTTTGACCATTTCGTTTTCCAATTGGTTGAGCAGCTCTACCATTCTGCCCTTGATTACCATGCTGGTTTGCCTCACGACCCTGTTGATATTGTTGGCCCTGATAACCTTGGTAACCTCTTCCTCCATTGTAACCTCGTCCACCCTGGTAGCCTCTACCTCGGTATCCTTGACTGCCATTCTGACCACGGCCTCCATTACCTTTTCCATAACCATTACCATTTTGATAGTTACTATGATGCCCTTGGTTACCGACTGATCTGAACTGAGTTTGTTGTCCTGTTCGAGTTCGATTGCGCCTTGGAACCTGACAGTCCTTAACTTGGTGACCCATTTGGCCACAATTATAACAAGCACCTGTCATTTTTCGGCAATCTCCTGCATGGCGATTACCACAAAAATCACAAATAGGGTTTGTGGGACCCTGTTGTTGTTGTTGATGACGTCCACTGCCATTATTATTTCTCTGTCCACCATACTGTCCCTGGTAATTTTGCTGATTTTCTTGCCTATACCTTTTTCTGCTTGACTCCCCAGTGTCTTCTGTCCTTTTTCTATTCTCAATACCCATAGCAGCATTAACCGCCAAGTGCATCTCTTTATAGTTATGACTGGATATCAACTCAAAATATCTATCATTCAGGCCATCCACAAACCTATCTGTCATAGATTCTTCATCTTGGGATACTCGTGTAGCAAATTTCCTCAACTCTTGAAATTTCTCCCAATACTCGGCTACAGTCTTGTTGCCCTGTGTCAACATTTCAAACTCCCTTGCCTTAGCCTTCATCAAATTCTGAGGCATGAAGTTTTGCATGAACATTCTGCTGAAATCCTCGCAAATTTCAACTTTTCCCTGAATAGAGACTTTGTACCATTCTTCAGCCGACTTCTGGAGTTGATGCCCAGCCAGCTCTATGGCTCTCTTTTCTGTACACTTTAAAGCATCACAGATCTTCTTAATCCTGTTAAGAAAAGCTAGCGGGTCCTCGGTAGCATAGCTAGAGAACGTAGGTGGATCAACTCTAATAAATTTATACAAATCAACCTCATCAATTGACCCTTCACCTCTAACTGGAAGTTGAACAGTTGTATTGGCATTATTTCCCATACCTTGAACCACCAGAACAACACCATCAGCAAGGGCTTCCATAGATCTTTGTAGTGTCAGAAGTGTATTTAGATATACATCTTGATCCCTTTGAGATGGTGCCTCACCTGGCACATGCACATTATCAGGAGCTGGAGGTGGTGGCTCCTGATCTTCACTAAGTGGCACTTCAAATAGCCCCTCATTCTCCGGTACAAAATTCTGATCTTCCATCC
Source organism: Garcia nutans (assembly GCA_947685225.1). Lineage (NCBI taxonomy): Eukaryota > Viridiplantae > Streptophyta > Magnoliopsida > Malpighiales > Euphorbiaceae > Garcia > Garcia nutans. The sequence continues at coordinate 21,927,010 of CANTUV010000011.1, read as the reverse complement.
CTTGCACATTTTCATTTACCACTCTCTGAGGTCTTCCACGTCTACGTGGTAGAGTAGGCTACTCAATATGAATCGCTGGCTGATGATCAGCTTCGAATGATACTCCAGCGTTGCTGGTCCCACCAATTAAAGGAAAATGATTGTTTTGTTGAGACATTGCACCTGCTAGGAGAGAAACAGGCTGGTTAACGCAGAAAGGAAGTAAAGGATTTGAAATGAAGTATCCTAATGATTTCTGGATAATGTTTAAACAAAATCAAAACCTAGTACTCTGATACAACTTTTGTCACGACTCAACTGAGAAGCCGTGACCGGCGTATAGCTGTACCTAAGCACAACAATACAAGCCTGAATAGTTACTAATTAACACAATACATAATCCTTTTTCAAGTTCAATACACTCAAATTCATGTTCCAAATGTTCTAGTTATAATGCAAGATAACTAAATGTTCCACTCTTAAATACAATCACAAACGAGAGGAAATATTCCACTTTTATTACAAGCAAAGGGTTCAGACTCGGTCTGCCCATATTTTATTCTAGAAATCTCTATTTAGAAACATAATAATGTCTAACCAAGATTGATAACAAGAAATTCAAAGGAACGACTGCGGAGAAATAACGACGTATGCTAACAGACGCTCTGAACCTGCAAAATCAATCTATAGGGGTGTGAGAGGCAGAAAAACTTTTCTATAACAATAAACAATATATATATAACAAGAACTTCAATCACAATCAATTCATACAAGATGGTGTGTCAGGTTCTACCAATATCATAATACCTCCTCCTTCAATCAATATCAATGTACAATCGGGCTTATAGCCCCAATGAGCAATCAGGCTTATAGCCTCAATGAATAATCAATAGCAATAATCAATGAACAATCTCAATCAATAACCTCCATCCCCATATGACACACCATCACACAACACAAAGAATTTCAAGTTCATTTAATACAATTAATAAATCAAACACATACGTTTCTCTGTCTTCTATTCACATGCAAAGCTTGGGTAGAAAGAATAGTCTAGGTAAATTGAAAGGAATAATTAAATAATGAGAAGGGTTGTAATATATATATAGTATTTGGTTAGCAAGTGGCACATCACAAGTAATCACATACACCCATGAAACTTACCTGGTTTGCGGAGAAATCCAGACATCCTCACCGACCTACTGATTTTGAGCACCGGTTTGGTTATCGCCTAAGAAAATGTTTACATGGCCCAATAATCAATATCACTAATATATCTAACATGATGAATGTCATGCATGCCGTGAATGACGAAACATCAAACATATAGTCAAATAATGAAAAGTACCTCTGGTACATATTTCTAAGTAATTTCATCTCAGCGATCATTAGAGCATCTAAATTAAATCAAAGATACAATCTGACCTATAATCCATCAATTTACAAAAAATTAAATTTTATATTGAGCCAAATCGGCTAAAACCAAGACCATGGTTTAATTTGGCAATTAAACCTATCCTAACTTAAATTTCAAAAGTCCATTAAATAAACCAAAGTTCTAATTTTTAGAATATCAAAATTTACTTATTTAATCCAACATTTTTACATAAAACTCCTCTCGAAATCCTAAAATCACATTTTCAACTAAAACTAATAAAGTTTACTAACATAGTGATTGATTTCAAAACTTCACAGAAAATAATTTTAACGCTTAAAAATTTTGAAAAAATTTCAGAAGGTCCTCCAATATACAAATGCATGCTGTGCAAAATTTCATAGCAATCGGAATTGGTTTAGTCCCTCAAAAATACTTTACGATACACTGATTCTAGCTTCGAACCCAAACTGGCAGTGTTACAAAAACACACCAATTTCATCATCTTATCGTTGTAGTAAAAATCTCCAAATATTTTTTCCATATACTTAACTTCAGATTGAACAACATATAAAATTTTCAAAATTTTTAGAAACTTCTAAGTCCCTCAATTTAATTTTTAAATCGGATTTATTTAACCAGTTACCATACTGGCAGCAGTTGAGAAATAAATTTATTTCGAAATACAAACATTTGAACCAGACCTCAAAATATTTTTTTATAAACACCTAACATCATATCATAAAACATATCAAAAATTCAGACCTAGATCATTTACCAATAATTTTTAAAAATTCGACAAGCTACTGGAATATCAGCAATCACAAGCAGTAATAAATTTTCACTTTATTAATGAATTAAAAATATAAATCAAACATGAAAATTCCAAAATAAATTTCTAGATCAAGTTTAACATCCCTAGAACAGATCCAAATCAAATTTGATTACAAATCATAAGCCTATTTTTATTAATCTTAAATCCAAACTCAATAACACCAATAATACCCTTAAACAATTTAATCTATTTAAATTCATTAAAAATCAAAATCAACCTTAAAATTTTATTTTTAAACATCCTATATGTTATACTAACACCAACTAACAGAAAACATGCCATGAAGTTAGAAGAAATTGAAAGAAATTGAAGAAAACCTCAAAATATCAAAACTGCCAGAATTGAGAAGCCCGAAACGACAGGCCTCTAATCACGTTGCTTCGCCTAACGACACGCTCCTCAAGCCAAACGACACAGCCTCCAGCCCGCAGCTCCGCGCCGAACTACACGCTCCCACGCCGAATGACACCAGCTACCGTGCGCGCCCTCTGACCAAACGACAGTAGCTCAGATTTGACCCAAAAATTTTATTTTTCTTCCTCTTTTCTCTCTCTGACGGCACAAGCTTCTTAGGCATCTAATTGGGTGCCCTAACAACCATATTTATAGTAATTTAGGTGATAAATTACCAATATACTCTTAAATTAATTTATTCTATTAAATTTAATTTATTAATTAATTATTAATTACTTAAAAAAATACTTAAAATAAAACCCAAGCAATATTATAGTCAAAACGACCATAATGACGTCATGGTCATGAAAATGGCAATATAAATTTCAAAATCGATCTCAAAAATTTTTCGACCTCCGAAATGACCAAAATACCCGCAAAGCTAAAAATATAATATTATATTTAAAACGACCGTCTCGTCAATCCCAATATAAAAATAAGTACCAAACGACTTAAAATGTCCTTGAATATATAAAGAGTGTAAAATTATCATTTTACTCATGATCTCTAAATTTCCAAAAAATAAGAGGTTTCACAATTATATATATTTTAGTTATTTTTTGATAATGTGCTATATATACTGTAAGAATAATAAAATTAATAGAATAATATGAGTAATAGTTGCGTTAAAAAAATAATAAAATTAATAGTTGCATTCAAAAATAATAATAAAATTAATAGGTGAAACAACTAATTATTTTCTTACCTATTTTTCATTTTATAACTGGTAATAAATCCCAATAGTAATAAAACTAAAAACTTCAATGAACTATTTTGTTATATTTTTATATTTAATTTCTTCTAAACATATATATGTAAATTTTATAAATATTATTTACAATATTTTAATACTCATTGTAGTAATATAAAGTTGTATGTGTATGTGTCCGTGCGCGAAAGTTAAAGGGATTGAATGAATTTGAGCTGTGCCCTGTAACTTTTCCTACGGTGAAGCTCGAGCATAGGCTTGTCAAGAAACATAAAGATGCATTAGAAACAGGCCCGGCTCTGAGGGTAGGCACTAAGTGCGACCGCCTAGGGCCCATGCTAGAAAGTCCAGAATAGGGGCCCAAAATCCCAAAAAAAAAAATCCTGCATTAAATAGCACAACAGCAGCAAAAAAATAAAATAAAATCCTGGGTTAATTTTATTTCTTTTTTCTTCTGCCAAAATATCGTTTCATATTCCTTAGAGTCTCTCCGACTTGTCTTCTACCAAAAATCCGAAAGACTTATATTGTTCCTTGATGTTGGTCCCAATGCATCAAAGTTGAAATTGAAAGAATCTGTTCCACGCTTATATACAAAAAGGTTTTGTTTCTCTTTTATTACTTTTCTCCATCGATTTTCAATTTTATTTTTATTGTCTGGGTTTAGTCAGTATCACAGTATGAGGAGTATGCTAAGATCAAGACTTTTGTTTCTTGTTGGGAATTTTATAAATATAGACGTAAATTAGTAATAGTAATAGCTGTCAGTTTGTTACTAGGAATAAGACTAGCTAGCAAGTTAAGGACTGCCATGTTTGATAAGAGGGAGAGCTTTTGATGATCCCATTTTTAGATTTCAGAAATCTGTGGCAGTAAATGACAATATATCATTAATGCCGTTGCTTTAATAATTAATGGATGCTTTAATAATTAATGGAATTTGACAATGATATTTGATAATGAAATCTTTTTTTTAACAGATTGATAATGAAATCTTAACAAAAGCTAATTCCTTAACGTGCTGCTGCTTTAACATCATTACTATGTTATTTTGCAGATATTTACTTGTGAAGAATGAAAAAGTAGTATTCGGGATCGGGAGCATTAGCCTTTGGAATTCGCCAATCATTTTTCAACTGTGAAAAATTGGGATTGCTTGTATAATTGGACATAATCCAGGTTCTATTGAAATCCTTAGATGATAATGAGTTGAAACAATGTTGTGTTAAATTTTACTCTACTTTTTCTCATGGCTCTTTATCAGATGTTGATGTAGATGATTTTTATTCAGAATTAAGAGTGTTGCAATCTACTTTGCCACCAGAGTTCATGTCTGCTATTGATATTCTTAAATTTGTTACATTTGCAGATTGTTATCCAAATGTGTCGATTGCATATAAAATTTTATTGACAGTGCCTGTGACTGTAGCAACAGCAGAAAGAAGTTTTTCAAAGCTGAAATTAATAAAAAACTACTTGAGGTCAATAATGTCACAAGAACGGTTGAATGGTTTGGCGACTTTATCAATTGAGAGGGATATGCTGGAAAACATTGAAGTTGATGAGATTATTAATGATTTCGCATCTCAAAATGCCCGAAGAAACTACTTATTATGAATTTTATAAGAAATATTTTTTTTGATACAATGCAATTCATAAAAAAAGATTGAGAAAATTATTGTGTTTTACTTTTTTAATTTTGCAGAACTATGTTATAGTTATACTGTTAGTTTAATTTCAAAAAACGTGTTATGTGGAAAGAAACAAATTTTTTTTGTCATAAAACTTAAATTTATATTTATAGATTATGTTAGGGTCTTCTTTCTCATTATTCGCCTAGGGCCCTAAAAATCTCAGAAACGGGGCTGATTAGAAATTAACCTACAATACAATGTTACATTCATCTGGATGCGGTAGACCATATGAAGATTCATAACTAGCAACTAAAGAATACAAATTAATAAACATTATCTCACGGATAATTACACACCTAAGCTCTGATATTATAATTCAAATATCGACATACTATTATTTATTTTTTATTTTTAATATATATAAAAATTATTTCTTTTAAATTCATCATAAATATAATTTCATCATAAAATAATTTTACCAAATTATATATATATAATTTAATAAAATACCTGTATTATATAAGTATCCACTTATCTTAATCGATAGCTCAAATTATTTAATCGACTGATTTCTCTCTATATTTTATAACTGCAGTAGAATTCATACCTAAATTAATATAAAAATAATAATTTACTAAAATATTATCTAGGATTAATACTACTACGCGGTAAATGCATGAAAAAAAAACGTGAAAATGAGTTTTAAAATTCTAAAGAATTTTCGACAGAGTTTCGGCATAACTCGGTCGTTTTTAAAATTTTAAATTAATACTCCAATGAGTATTACATAATTTATCAAGTAAATTACTTATCAAATATTCCAGTAATATTTTTAACAACTTAATATAATTTGAGTGTTTAAATTTATAATATTTCTTTATGCAACTAAATCATATTATTTTAGTTTCTTTAATTTAATAATTTAATAATATTTATTTTATTAATTAATTTGATAATATTAAATTTATCTTTTTGATACTACCGTAGTTTAATATTCTAAGTTTTAAAATAATTTATATTAATAATATTAATAATAGCAACAATAATATTTATATCATAATAAAGAATTCATTCACTTTTTAATACTTTATTTATATTTTATTTTCTAATAATCTCCTATAATTAACTTATTATAAAAAATATTATTGTAAATTTGTAACATTATTTATATAATTAAAAGTAATTATTTACTCACTATTATTTCAAATTTAATACTAAATAATTTTAGTAATAACATTAATATTAATTATTAAAATAATTATATACTAAACTTAAAATTATAATAAAATATTAAGTGTTATAAATTTTCATCTCTATTATATTCATTATTTGGTAACTAATTAATTATTCAAATTTTTAACTTAATATTAAAATCTTTATACAATAATTTACAGTTTTTCATATATATAATTACTCATATTCTTATATATAAATATAATTAATTTATTATATAAATTATTAATAAAAAATTATTATTTAATAATTTAATTTATTCTAACCCTAAATATTTTTACTCTAAAATTAATATATATATATATACCCATCCTCATTCTAATTTCAAATAATTACTCAATTACTAATTAACTATATATATATATATATATCTATTAATAAAATTTCTTAAATCTGATTTAATGATAAATTCAAATTTACTAACAACTAACTATTAATTTATTTATTCTTAAAATATATATATATGTATAATTTAAGTAAGTTATTCTATACTTTATTAATAAACATTCACAACTTAAATGTTTCATTAATTTAATCATACTCTATTCTAAATTTAAATTTTTAATTTTTTTACAATTATTAAACTAATTTTGTAATTAAATAATTAATATCTATATTTAAATCTTTAATTTGATAGTTTATTTACTTAAATCAATTTATTACATAAATAATTGTAAATAAATAATTTACTATCAAATAAGAATTTTTTTTTATCAAACTTAGTAAATAACTAATAAAATTTAAGTTAATATTTTAATTATTATTTTTTTATCATTAATTATATATTTATTTACTTTTGTTGATTTTCAAATTAAAATTTATTTCTTCAACCTAATATCATAATATTAACTAATTATGTATAAACTTAATTAATTTATAATACAAATTAATATATATATATACTAATCACTAATTAACAACTATAATTATTTTTTTATTAACAAATGATTTATCTAAATTAAATAGAAAATTCTAATAATTAATCAAATTGTAATAAAATAAATTTAATCTAACACATTCACTTACTATTTAAATTTAAATTTAACATTTATAATTCATAATTAATTATAATTATTATTCTAAATTAATTATATACTAGTATTTTTTTATTTTTTATTACTATTCATCAAAATTCAAAACTCACATCCTAATTTAGCAAATGAGATGTCAAATTAAAGCTTATAAAGAAGAAAATCTAAGAATACCCATGTCGGTGAAAAAAAAATATCAAAAACGGGCCAAAAAACTGGGCGAAAAATCACGCCGGCAGAATGCTTTAATGGAGCATGCAACTATCCTGGGGTTTGATGCGTGTCCTACGGAGATTGACGACTGGAAGTAGATTATCCAAAAATGTCATTATCTCCTATTCCCTCCCCCTCTCCTATTCCCTCCTCTCTCTCTTGATTTGCCTCTATTTCCCTCTTTCCCATTTTTCTTTTTTTTTTCTTTTTTTTCTTTTTGTATTCTTTTTAAATTAAATAAAATAACCCTTTTTTTTAAATTGTCCATCTAATTATTAGGTGGGCACGTTTTATTATTATTATTATTATTATTATTAAATTATTTTTTTAAAAAAAATAGGATATTACAAAAATAGTATTTATTTATTTATCAATTATATATAGGGAAAGAAGACACCAGGCAGAGCCGACTATCGGGTAAGTCCAAAGAGTTCATTGTCTAGAAAATTAAAAAATATTAATTTTATGCATAAATATTTATATATTTATAGGAAAAAAGAAAATTACATATAGACACTAGAGAATATAAATTATATGTTATTTAAGTTAAAAATATAATACAGCTCTGATTTTGTATAACTTTTTTAAACTTCATGTTGTTTTTAATATCTAATGGTATGTAAGTAAAAAAAAATTGAATCGACTAGGGCAATCAAAATCTTAGATTTGACCTTGCACTTATAATTTAAACTCAAAATCTAAATAAGAGCAATAAATATTTTTGATATTCATATTAATAAATATTGATTACTTTACTTTTTGTATTTATATATTTTATATTAAATAAATATCTCAGTAATTCGATATGACTCGATGTAGCTCAGTGTGTTTGTATTTATAAGTTAAAAAAATACGAATTCAAAAGGTTATATAGTTAAATTAAAAATTTAAGAGATAAAGTGACTAAAAATGATAAATTCAAATGACTATATATATATATGTATGTATTTAGCCTAATTTTAATTTCTTAATGAGCATGAAATACCTATCCATTGGATAATTTTTATATTTATACAAAACAAACTAATGTACCAAAATAAATGGTGAATATAAAGACAAAAAGAGAATAAAAACAAAAGAAAGCCTTTAAAACATAAGAAAAATGGGTGGAGGCCAGCCCCATGAGTGGATGACTTTTGAAATTAAGGTACAAAAGGGGGAGGATAGAATTCCACAATTGCAACGAGATGAATACTTGTACTTGTACCGTGTTATTGTTAGACGACATGAGGAGAAAGGGAAGTATAGTCTTTTACAACTTGTTTCAAGAAATTTTATTTATATATTATTTTAATTTTAAATTGATAAATATGTTTTCCTTTTCTATTTATTTAAAATTATTATTCACTTAGCATGCGGAAGTATAATTTAGTGATAAACACGTATTCTCTTAACAAATTCATATTCGATTATTTTTTTTCTATATTGTAATATTGTAAAAAAATTATATTATATTTACTTGTAATTTTAAAAATTATTAACTAATATATTAAATCTTTGTTATATTTATATTTAATGCCGCTTATTAAAAATATTTAATATAAGCATGTAATAAAAAATACATATATATTTTAATAAATTATGAAATAAAAAATATGTATATCAATTAAAAAAAAGGAGAGTATTTAAAAATATATATATATATATATATTATAATAAGTAAAGCACACATACATACATGTGATAGTAGAAAATGATTGAGATTCAAAGAATACAACGGAAAGAGACAAAAGCATAGGACTTGCGTATGTGAATCAAAGTCTAAAAAATGAAACCTGAAACATGAGTTTATTTGATAATAGTCTACATTTCACTACTTATCACATGATTTTCAGAATCGGATCGAACCGATCAATCATATTATTATATTAACTGAAAATGATATCACTGAACTTCATCTTATTCTTTTATCCCATTACTGTAAGGGTATTTCTCAAATCTTAAGAATTGGTTAAAACTGATTATAAGCAGTTTTTATATTATAAGTTGTTTATTTAAGTGTTTCTGAAAACTTAAATAGTAGATTATAATATGATTTTAATCAGTTTTTTAAAAGTTGAGTTTTGCTACTTTTTTTAAGCACTTATTTTTTAAGCAGTTTTGACCAAGTAAAAGACCATATTATCCCTACCTAATATTCAATATTTCAAATTTGCCCACCCTATACACTCTCATTGTCTAATTAAAAATATTTTTAGGATTCTAATTAATTTGGTAATATTTACATGGTAGTTTTTTATTTGTATAATTTATTGATAATACCAATATTATTATTATTCTTCTTCTTATTATTATTATTAAATAAATAAATTTTATTATTATTATTATTGCAAAATAAATTTTGAATTGACATTTAAAAAATTATTTTTATACAATAAATAAACACAGGGACAGTTTGGTCATTTTGACAGTTTCTGCAATTAAAAACTGATTATAAGCTGATTTTACAGAAACACTTAACTGATTATCAGCTGATTATTAACTAGTTTATACAAAAGTTTAACTGCTTATTTTTAATCCGATTGTAATCTAAAAATCACTTATTCACAATAAGCTGAAAAGCTTCAATTTTGAGAAACGCCCTCTGTATTAAAATTTTGTTAAAAAAAATTTCTATATTAAAATCAACGAACCGATTCAATATTACCCCTAACTAAATCAACATGAATTCTCTGTTAGTTTTATCAACTAAACTGTATTATTTCGTTAAAAAAGGTCTTCATTAAAGTATATTTAATAAAATTTACATGATAAAATAATTTACATAATTTAAAATTGTTTAGCACTAAAAATTAAATTTCTCTCAATTTATCTATACAAAAAAATTTTTACTTTTAAAATTTTTATTACCTATTTTTTCTAATATTATCTTAAATTATTTTTATATTATTTATTTATTATATTCAAATTTATTTCTACATTAAATAAATATAAAAAATGTAAGTGATTAATATATACATGAGCTCTCCAATCTTAACAGTTAATTTTTAATATTAATTTTCCTAAGAATATATAAGCTTATGATATTTTTATATAATATCAGAGTAAAAATTAATTTTTACAACCTCGTTTCTCATAAATTTAGACTGAGATTTTAATTACTTTCAATTTGTTTTATAATGGGCTTTTAAAATTTGTTCTTACTCATGGTGAGTTTTCTAATAATTGTTTTTTTGGTTCCGCATATTTTATCTCTTGGATTTTTAATGATTTTGCTTGCTATGAGTGTTTCTCAGACTTTAAAATTCTTTTGACTTGGTCCGTATTATAAAATTGTACACGGATTGGGTCAATATGAGACTTTATTCTCATATAACTTGTTAATATGTTTTTATATTAATCACTCATATATTTTATATTTATTCATTGTGCGACTTTGTTATCATATATGTTCAAATTTATAAATATTAAAAATATTATTTATGAATTAAATTTTAATAAAGAGTATCTCTTGTTAATTAAATTAATCGCTAAAAATTTATGAATGCTAAAGCCTAAAAATATTTTTTAAAATTAGTTTTCTAAAACATTATTAAGGTAATGTCTGTTTAATTCATCATGACAAAAATTGAAATCAATTCATAATAAAATTAAAAAGATATTTTAATTTTCTCGTACTTAACTTTATTTTTTTAATAAACTCAATAAGTTGAAAATTAAGATCTGATAAAGCTCATGATCTTGCCTTACCCTATTCCATGCCAAAGAAACAAAGACAAAAATAAAGTAAGACCGCACTTTCTTACCATCTGCAATGGACTAACTTGCATTTGAAGAAAAAAAAATCTACCAAATGGTTCTTTTCAGAAGAAGAGAGCACATGCATCTGCCCCATTGAATTTGACGGATAAATCAACTAAACAAACTATTCCCATCAAAATAATGATTGCATTTTCTAATTCGTAATTGTTAATAAATAAATTTCACCATCACTGGTTATATATATATATATATTATAGATAAAATTCAAGAATATTATCCTGATTTATACATTTAGAATGAAAATAAACATCATGTAGTGTTATTTTATTTTTAAAAAGAGCAAAGAAAAGATAAAGTAATAGTGCGTTTGATTGTATAATAATTCTAGAAAAATTGACTATATAATCATGTTTAATCAACAATGATATATTTATTTGCAAATTATCTATATAAAATAAAATATTTAGCCCATTAAATTTTATAAATCAATTGGTAAAATATTTTACTTAGGGATGAGTATTTCACTGAGAAAAGAAATTAAGAGTTCATACATTAAAAAATAATCATATTCTTAATTTAAGATATGATAAAATAAGAAAAATATTTTATAAGGGTAGTTTGAGTATTGTTTAAAATTTTCTTATAAAGTTGGATTGCAACCAAAAAAGTTAATATTGTTTTCAATTAATTTTCTCAGTATTTTGTTATATTTTTCAAACACGGTAATATAATATTTTTTGTAAAATATAATTTCAGTAATATACCTCTGTAAAATACATTCACAGTAATTTACCAAACACACTATAAAGAAAATGAACGTAAATGTGAAAAATTAATATATTTTGATTGAAAAAATATAAAAGAAATGAAAAGTAATTTTAGCAACTTCCATTGCAAAAAAAAGAAAAGATAAGAAATATTATATATGAAAAATATAAAAATATCCATATATTATATTAAGGGTGTGTTTAGTTGGGGAGAATCTCATTACCCCATAAGATAGAATAAGTGATTCTCTATTTTTCTCCTGTTAATCAATTTTGATTTATGATCAGATTCAAAAATTAAAAAACACATATTTTTAAGAGAATGAAATCAAAATCTTTTTCATATTTTGAATAAAATAAATATTATTTATTTATTTTTTCTAATAATATATTTCTCTAAAATTTTTAAATAAAATAAATTTACTTTTTTAATAAAATTTATTTAGATTTTTAAAATAAAATAAAATGATTTAATCTTTTTTTATTATCTTTTCTAATTCACAATATTTCTAAATTTTTAATTAGATAAATTTAGTTTTTCTTAACAAAATTAAATTAATTTTTTTAATTTTAATTTCGATTCCACACTAAACTAAACAAAAAGAATAAATAGTTATTTTGATTCCAATTTTGTTTCATTCTGATTCCGAAGTTTGAACCAAATACCATCTAAAAGAATATATATTTCTACTAGAAAATAAAAAAATTAATATTTTTAGAGATACCAATATCAAAAATATTTAAATTTATCTATATTTATATTTAAACGGTATAAGAGAAAGAAAATAAATTAAGTTATTAGGTTTTAAAAATATAATTTTGAATTTATAAATTTAAATAAAGATAAAAATGAAAAAATAAAAATTATTTTTCCTTCTCTTTTTTTTAAAGATAAAAAATTACTTTTCTTTTTCTTTTCCTTTTTTAAATCTCAATTTGAAAATATATAAAAAAAAATAAAAAAAACATGGATACAAATTCGTTTTATGAAAATATAGATGCATTTTATGAACATAAAATTTTAGCACCTCTTCCCAATTTTGATTTTACCATTAGACCAAAATATAGATGAGAAAAACAAATTGTGGAGAAGCTTTCTTTACAATTGGCTTAATTTCATCTATAGTGTTTGCTCTTTAAAATCTTTAAACTTATGATATTATAATATTATCCTCCATTAATTCTCTATCAATTCCCCCTAATGAAAAGTGGCGCCATATTAGCTTCCATCATTTCATTGGATGATGATATAATGCATGATGTGTGTTCCACGTCAGCATCTTCTTATCATATTAAATAAAATGGAAAAAAATTGAAAATGCTATACTTTTAACCCTACACCTTCAATACTTTTAGCACATTCTTTTACCACTGAGTTACACTTAGGGCTGTAATCGAGCTGAACTGAATTAAGTTTTGAAAAATCTAAGCTCAGCGAAACATAAAATAGTCAAATTTAAGTACGAACTCTAACAGAACTCGAGCTTGTATCGATCCAACTCATATATTATGTATCTTGAACTTAAACTCGAGCTTAATTTAATTAAATTTAACGATATCAATGAGCTAATTTCAATTTTCATTTTTTACTCATCTTTTCTACTTTTTTAGAGCAAATATACTAAAACTAACATCATTATGAATGATGAATAATATGATTATATATTAACAAAAATAAAATATTATATTAATATGATTTTGCATTCTATTATAAATTATTAAATTATTTTATATTTTATATTATTTAATTTATTTATTATATAAAATATATTAATAAATTATATAAATTAAGTTAATTAAAAAAATAATATATTCATATACATAATTTAATATATATAAATTGAATTCAATACAATAAATAAGTTAACTTGCGAACCTAACCCATAAATATTTTAAATGAGCAAGCTCGCAAACCAATAAGTTGAGTATTTCTTAACTTGAGATTGATTTATTTAACAAATAAACAGTTTAAGCTCGAGTTCGAACGTGCTTTTATCAAGCCAAGACCCAAGAGCTTAATTCATTTACAGTCCTAAGCTAACACTAACATTAATACTATTGAATTTTCTCAATATTTTATTTAACTATAATTATAAATATAATTTATAATTTATATCATTTATTAGCAAACTAATTTGTAATTTATATTATTAATAAAATTTAATAAATTATAAATTATTTTATTAAAAATATATTATAAAATATAATACAATACATGTTTATATATATTAATATAAAAATTAGTAATAAATATATAATTATTATTGTTAATACAATTTAATAATTTATATATATTACTAATATAATATATATTATTAATAATATATTATTATGTAGAATTATTAATATATTATTATGAATAATTATAATTATTAAATGATATATATTATATTAATAACAGGTATAAATTATTAAGTTATATTAACAATATTAATTATTATATATTTATTAATAATTTATATACATATGAATATGTATTATATTAATAATATATATTTATTAATAATTTATAATATATTTTATAATATATATTTATTAAAATAATTTATAATTTATAAATTATTAAATTATATTAATAAATGTTACAAATTATTTTATTAATAAATATTATAAATTATATCAATAAAGCTAAATAAAATATATAGAAAGATCAATAACATTAATGTTAGTGTACCTCAATGATAAAAAATAGGCTAAATAATTATAAAGTCTCTGAAGTTTTATATATTACACTAATCAGTATCTGTATTTTCAAAATCTAATTTTTACATTCTCTGTTTTTAAAAATTAATCTGTTTAGTTATTCTGTTAATATTTTCATCCTAAAAATATTAATCAACTACTTTAATATTATAAAATAATTTATTTACCATTCCTTTATATATTTTTTTCTTTGTTATTTGTTAAGTCATACTTATTTTTAATTTTATTTATATTTCTTACAAATAATTTATTTTAATTTTATAAATATTATTAAAAAATAATTTTAAATAATACAAATAATATTTTTTATTGTTTAGCAGATAATCCATATATATTATTTATTTTAATTTTATATATATTACTAAAAAATAATTTTAAATAATATGAATAATGTCTTTTATTATTTTGCAGACGATATATATATAAAATAAAATTAAAAATAAAATAAACTGAATAAATAACAAAGAAAAATATATATAAAGGAAGGACAAATAAATTATTTTATAATATTAAAATAGTTGACTAATATTTTTAGGATGAAAATATTAACAGAAGGTTTAATTTTTGAAAAAGATAAATGTAAAAATTAAATTTTAAAAATACAATGATTGACTAGCATAATATGTAAAATTTCAGAAATTTCATAATTATTTAGCTTAAAAAAATATGCTAGAAGTGTAGAAGGTGCATGATTTAAATCTTTATGCTTTTAAATTTTTTTCATCATTTTAGGAAAAATTATATGGTACTACCGTAACTCCAACTAGAAATCCTAATTAGAGTGGCAAGCCAATTAAATATGAGTGGCAAAAAAAAATTAAATATGATCAGTGTTTAATTCATGCATGACGACTAAATTATAGGCTTTATTTCTTTGTGCCCACTTCTACAAATTAATTAATTTTTATGTTAAAAATTAAAATTACATAATATAACCATTAGATTTCATATTCTTCATTAATATTTATATCATTCTTTAAGATTGATATCTTCATACCATTATTGTTGAAATTTTTCATTAAAACTAAAACTTTCTCAACATCTAAAAATTTTCGAAATTAAACTAAAATATTAATATTAAAATATTAGTCATAATGAAATATACTAAAAATAAATATTCTTTAATATCTTAATTATATTTTTGTTTATTAATGTTTTTATTCGCATAAACAAAAATAAATATATATAAATTAATTATTTTAGAATAACACAAAATTTTATACATTGTATCTTTTAGATTGCTCAGAGTAGAATGAAATGCAATTTTCTATTGTTTTTTATTTTTCTCTTGTTTTTGTAGTTTTGAATTCATTTTTGAGTGGATGGTACAAGAGGAGAGAGAACTGGGTTGATGAATGCCGAGAGAGAATAGAGTCAGATTTTAAGTATATTTTTCTTTGTTTTCTTTCTTTATTTGTGAGTGATTCCTTCAAATAATGATTTTTATTTGCATTTTATTAATGCTAAACATATCATACTAAGATTTCATTTTTATGATTATAATCAGTAGCTTTATGAGTAGAAATTTAAGAGTTCTTCTTTTAAACTTATCTGCATTTTGTGTTTGAGCATTTCAAAAGAAAAATGATGTTTCTCCTGTTTATTGACATAATTACTGACTGCTAACTATGATTATAATCAGTAGTTCAGATGATGTTTTCTTGAATCCCTGCATTCATAGTCAAGGCTTATTAATTTATAATCCTAGAGTGCTTATTTTGACTAATACTAAATGGAGAAGTTTAAAAATTTCCAAATTTTGACTCATATTAATATTAACTTTTGCATTTTCTATTTTGAGTTTAGTTTTACTAATTAACATGGTAGAATGGAAGAAACAAATTAAATTAATAAAATATCTATGCACTTGTCCTAGCTAGAAAATTTTGGATAAATTAATGGTTTCTTACCAGCATACATGATATTAATTGATTAATAATATTTAATAATATATTGTATAAAACAATAACTATATTATTTCTCCAGCATTATATTAGCATTTACTTTGACAAAATATATTAATTGCTTCTTATTGTAGATCTGCAAGAGGCTCTTTGATCAGGTTGCTGCATGATGAATTTGCTTGAATTGTTGCTTCAGCTCGGACAATTTATGTAATATCCTAAATGATATCCTAAAATTTTGGAATACTTATTGTTGAAATGGAATTAAATGATATCAAGTGTGTATTTGATTAAGTGAGAAGATAAAAGAAGGAGTATATATATGTTGTATATATAGAGATATATACAACATATACAAGTCAATGTTTTAATTATGGTCAAATGAGATATTTAATTATTAGTGGAAGATGATATTTATATTATTATAATATTTAATTGCTTGGTTGAGATTAAAGAGAGTTTTTGTATGGTTAAGAGAGGAGAATTGCTTTGACTTCAGGAAAGTTCATCTTCATCTTCCTCTTTCTTCCCCAAGAGTCGGCCATCACTATTGCCAAAGGGAAAGAGAGATTTTGTTGATTCCTAACTCAAGCAATTGAAGGATTTCAAGAGATCAAGTTGGAGTTTTAATGATTTTCTTCACTTTTTATAAGTTTTCAACTTGTTTCTTTGTGTTCTTTTGGAGTTTGTGTATTTGAGTTTGGTGAATGGTTGTTGTAGATGTGTTTTTTGTTGATTTGGTATGTTTAAAGTGTTTGGTCTTATTAACTTTGATTTTTGGGGTTGGATTGAAGAGAAAGGGTTAAGTTTAGTAAAAGAGACAAGAGTTGTGGGTGTTGTAACTTTTAGTTGTGAATATGGTTGTGTTTGTGTGTTGATGCATGTAATTGAGTTGTATTGAGGTTATGCAAGTTTATTATGGTATATTGATGGTTTTGGTTAAGTTTGTTTGTTGGATGTAGTGTTTTTGGTATCGATTTCAATTTTTTGGCCTGACACGTAAAGTAACACGGCCATGTCTTTAAGCGTGTCGTTGGTTTTGTTTTCAGTGTGGGTGACACGAGCAGTGACACACCCATGTCATTGAGCGTGTCACAGCTACTGTGTTGTTGGAGGATTGATACGTCCAGTGACACGCCCATGTCACTGAGCGTGTCATAGCTTCTGTGTTGGAGGACAATTGACACGTGCAGTGACACGCCTATATCACTGAGCGTTTTAGAGCTTCTGTGTTGTGGGTTTAGGGCATTGTCAGAGACATGCCCGTGTTGTTGAGCGTGTCATATGTATAGTTTACCCTAGTTAGTTCTTATCCTTATTTTCTTATGTGTATCACTGAGTGAGAATGTATAATCACATTTGGATTAGGTTTTGAAGAGATTTGAGGTACCAATCCAAGTGTTGAAGAATTCTTGGAAGAGGAGGTTGTTAGATTGGTGTGTATTGCACTTAGAGGTAAGTACAAACCTTACATGATTGCATACATTTACATGACTTTGGGACTTAACACATTTGGTTGGAAAATGTGTTAGGTTACCTATTATATTGCTGATATATGAGAATGGAGCTATGATTTACATTATGTGAACTATGTGAATTATATGTTGAGGATTCAAAATATATGAACAATGTAATTCGATATGTATACCCTAATGATGATATGTGAAGCCATTGGTGATGGCTATAATGATATAAATGAACTAGTTGGGGCATTGTGCCTAGATGATCATGAGAAAATGAGAATGGATTTGATAATGAAATAAAGAAAGAATTGTGTGCATAGTATGTTATTCAATTTTCAGAGTTTTTTTATTGGTGGCATGCCTAAAAGTAACAAACCCTTGAAGCTGGGTTGGGCTTGGTCCTTGAAGCCTAGTTGGGATGTTACATATGAGGTAATCCTCATTGTGATAATGATTCGCCTACGGGCTTGATAAATGTGATTATTGGACCAAAACAGTAACTCTGAAATTTGAATGGCATATTAGTTTCTTTTGGGCCCATATTTGTCTTTGCTTTAATATGAATTATGAATAATGGAACAATTGAACAATGTAAAGAGATTTAATGTTATGAAATATGATATCCTTGTATATTGCTTCTAATTCTTGAAAGTTTGACATTGGCATTACATTGAATCATATTGTTATCATGATTAATATCACTAAACCTTTGACTTAGCGCGATTGTGATTTATCGCGCAGGTGACAGAGTAGATCCGGTTGAACCGGAGCTTTCAACTAGACCGAGTCGAGTCTAGGCTTGTGATCCCTTGTGAAGTGTTGATTGTTGGACTCCAAGATCAGAGACGAATTGCCAGCATGTATAAATTCTATGTTTTTGTACTTATTGATTTTGATGTATATAGAAATGTATATTTCACTTTCGCAATAAAAAATATTTTGGATAAACTTTTGTATAATAATGATATATATATATATATGTATTTTAACAAGGAATGATTTATCTATTACTATTTATAATATAAGTTAAATGTTTTAAGTTTTTCTCATATTGTTGAAATGATGATTTGATGTTAAATTGAAAGATTGGTTTGTTTAATATAGACTGCGATATTATTGTATTCGGTATACGTATATTACATATATGGGTGTATGTAGTGTACGTATATTGGATATAGAGGTGTTACAATTATTTTGGTATCAGAGCCTAGGTTTGAGGTTCTTAACCTAGGTGAATTGTAAGAAAAAGAAAATTTTTATTTTAAAATATGGTTTTTGAATAAGATACATGCATTGGCACCGGCAGTTTATGATCTTTGATGAGGTAATCTTCTGCTGTGTTTGCAGATATAGGTAGTGATGAAGTCTTAGTCACGTCAGTCCATAGAAGGTAGTGCTGAGAGTGTAGCTCTTGTTGAGGGTAGAGATGGAGCTAGGGTTGAGAGAGTTGGTGAGGCACCTGCTTCTGTGCCAGAGAGACCAGTAGTTGATGAGATTACGCCGGTTTAGTTACGGCATATGGTAAAATTATTGAGGCAGACTCCAGTGTAGCAGCTGCCACCGAACCACAGCCACAAGTACCGATGAGGCAGTATGATAAATTGAGGAAGTTTAGATCTGAGGACTTCTTTCATACTACAGATCCTGCAGTAGCTAAGCAGTGGTTGGATAGAGTTCAAAGGGTATTCATCTAGCTGTAGGCTACTCCTGAAGAGAAATTTGATTATGCTAGATCCCTTCTATAGAGAGATGCTTATGATTGGTGGAAGACGGTTTCACATGCGATGGATGATCCACCGACCCTGACTTATGATGATTTTCTGCGGAGTTTGAGTAGAAGTATACTCCGAGGGAGTATAAGGATGCAAAAAAGATGAAATTTCTAAATCTAAGACAGGATAACCAGACAGTGACAAAGTATGAGATAGAGTTCATTCGGTTGAGTCATTATGCCGGTGAAGTTATTTCAGATGAGATAGATCGGTGTTGGAGATTTGAGGAGGGGTTGAGACCCTCTATTATGTTTATTGTTGCTGATTCTCGGTATCAAGATTTTTCTCAATTGGTTGCAGCTGCAAGAAGTGTTGAGAGAGCACAGGGTATTGTAGCAGCTGTTACTGAGGAGGAGACTAGAGTTAGGAGACCCCAGTTTAAGGCAGGGTCTACATCTATGAAGAGAGGCAGATGAAGCTATTTTTCGAGGGTTATTTGGAGCCAGAGGCAGTCTGGTAGGTCTGTTCAGTATCAAAGGCAGAGACCGAGACCTACAATTTCTGTAGCTAGTGCTCCGACTCCAATGGTTCATAGGTCTATTCCACCTACATGTGTTCATTGAGGTATGGCACATGGGGTGATTGCTGGACGACAGGTGGACCAGGAGTGTATTTTAGATGTGGGTCACCAGATCATTTCATCAAAGATTGCCCTGAGCTACCGGAGGATAGACAGACTGACATTGCAGCTTCTCGACCTAGTGTCAGAGGAGGTCGAGGGGGCAGAGGTTTTAGTAGAGATGGTCGACCCGAGATTAGTCAGAGAGGAGGCTCTACATCTGGAGACAGTAGGCCAGATGAGGCTAGGCCATCACAGCGAGTGTATGTGATGTAGAGGCAGCCAAATGCTTCAGCCGTCATTGCGAGTACATTTTCTTTATTTGACATTTCAATTCTTGCTCTAATAGATCCTGAATCTACTCATTCTTACATAAGTGCATCTATCTTGCTTGTGAATGAATTGCATTCTGAGTCCCTAGGATTTGATGTCTTGGTGATAAATCCTTTAGGGCATAGTATGGTAGTTAGCAAGTTGCATCGTAATAGTTTAGTTGTGGTGCAAGATGAGGAGTTCTTGGGTGATTTGATTGAAATACCTTTTAAAGGGTATGATTTGATCTTAGGCATGGATTGGTTGTCTAAGCATGAGGCTGTGGTAGACTGTCAAAAGAAGTGCCGGTGATGGTAGAAGTATGATGGTATCTAGTGAGCAGAGACAACTTGCATCTATGTTTGTTTCAGCTGTTGCAGCTAGGAGGATGATTCGAAAAGGGTGTGATGCTTATCTTGCTCATGTTGTAGATACCAGAGTAGTGAGTTCTCAGCTTGATAGTATACCCACAGTTGCTGAATTTTCAGATATTTTTCCTGAGGAGTTGCCAGGGATACCCTCTGAGAGAGAGGTTGAGTTTGGTATCAATTTGTTGCGTGGTACCACTCCCATCTCTATTACTCCTTTTCGAATGGCACTTGCTGAATTAAGAGAGTTGAAGGTGCAGTTGTAGGAATTGTTGGATAAAGGGTTTGTTCTTCCTAGCGTGTCTCCGTCGGGAGCGCCTATTTTGTTTGTAAAGAAGAAGGATGATACTTTGAGACTGTGCATTGATTATAAGTAGTTGAATAAGGTGACTATCAAGAACAAGTATCCTTTGCCTAGGATAGATAATCTCTTTGATCAATTGAAAGAAGCAACAGTTTTTCTAAGATTGATTTGAGATTAGGGTACCATCAATTGAGAATCAGAGCTGAGGATGTATTTAAGACAGCTTTCCATACAAGGTATGGGAATTATGAGTTTTTGGTAATGCCTTTTCGATTGACGAATGTACCAGCAGCTTTTATGAATTTGATGAATAGGGTGTTTAGACCCTATCTAGATCAATTTGTAGTGGTATTTATCGATGATATTTTGGTGTATTTGCATAATAAGGAGGATCATGATTAGTATTTGCGGATTATATCGCAGACTTTGAGAGAGAAGCAGTTGTATGCTAAGCTGTCTAAGTATGAGTTTTGGCTTGATCAAGTAATTTTTCTCGGTCATGTGGTGTCAGCAGATGGTATTAGAGTTGATTCGAGTAAAGTTGAAACTTTTTTGAATTAGAGTCCATCGAAGACAGTGATTGAAGTTAGAAGTTTTCTGGGTTTGGCAGGCTATTATCGACGGTTTGTGAAAGGTTTTTCTTTGATAGCTACTCCACTCACCAGATTACTTCAGAAATGAGTTAGATTCATGTGGACAGAGCAGTGTCAAGCAAGTTTTGAGCAGTTGAAAGAAATGTTGACTCAAGCTCCTGTTCTTACTTTTCCTGTGGAAGATGAACCATATGTGATTTACAGTGATGTTTCACATAGTGGTTTAGGTTGTGTTTTGATGCAGGAAGGTAGAGTCATAGCTTATGCTTCGCGGCAGTTGAAGCCACATGAACTTAATTATCTGAAGCATGATTTGAAATTGGCAGCCATAGTTTTTGCTTTGAAGATTTGGCGACATTATCTTTATAGGAAGAAGTGTTTCATTTATACGGATAACAAGAGTTTAAAATACTTGGGTGTTCAGAGAGAGCTGAATCTTCGGCAGAAATGATGGTTAAAGTTGATTAAAGACTACGACTGTTTGATAGATTATCATCCCGGTAAGGCAAATGTTGTTGCTGATGCCTTGAGTCAGAAGTCTTTGGCAGGTTTGACTGCTTATTCGCTCTTGTTGCTTATTGAGTTGAGAGCGTTGCATGTTATTTTTGAATCATGTGATGATGGTGCTTTGTTGGCTCAGTTGTAATTGAGACCGGTGTTGTTGGATCATATTAGAGAGTCTCAGTTGGTAGATGAGAAAATTCAGAAAGTTGTTTTGGATTGTCAAAAGGGTGACATGTGAGAGATGAAGGCAGCATTTGGTATAAAGATAGATTGTGTATTCCTGGTGATGCAAGATTAAAAAAGATTATTTTGGAGGAAGCACATCAGTCAGTTTTTGCTATGCACCTTGGGAGTACCAAGATATATTATGATTTGAAGCAACATTATTGGTGGTCAGGTATGAAGAGGGACATAGCAGAGTTTGTATCTAAATGTCTCACTTGTCAGAGAGTGAAGGATGAGCACCAAGTTCCTTTGTGGTTGCTTCAACCTTTAACAGTGCCAGAATGGAAATCGGAGCATGTAACGATGGATTTTGTGACTGGTTTGCCATTGACTTAGAAGAAGCATGATGTCATCTGGGTGATAGTTGATCGGTTGACGAAGACAACTCATTTTCTTCCAGTTAGATTGGACTATTCTCTTGAGAAGTTGGTTGAGCTGTATATTAGTGAGATAGTGAGATTGCATGGAGTCCCAATTACTTTGGTATCTGATTGAGAACCCCGGTTCACTTCAAGATTTTGGAAGAGTTTGCATGGTGCTTTGGGTTCTCGGTTACATTTTAGTACTGCTTTCTATCCTCGAACAAATGTGCAGTCAGAGAGAGTAATACAGATTTTGGAGGACATGTTGAGAAGCTGTGTCATTAATTTCTCTGGAAGTTGGGACAGGCTCTTACCACTGATGAAATTTACCTATAACAACAGTCATCAGTCCAACATTAAAATGGCACCTTATGAGGCATTGTATGGTAGAAGATGCGGGATGCCTCTATGTTGGGATGTGGTTGGAGAAGGTAAGTTGGTTGGTCCCGATTTGATTAAAGAAACTGAAGAGAAAGTGAAAATAATTTGAGATCGGTTGAAAGCAGCCTCAGATCGACAAAAATCCTACTCAGATTTAAAGAGGAGAGACATAGAGTTCAATGTAGGAGATAAAGTATTTTTGAAAGTGTCCCCTTGGAAGAGAATTTTGAGATTTGGCTGCAAAGAAAAGTTGAGTCCTCGTTTTATTGGGCCTTATGAGGTACTGGAGAGAGTTAGATCAGTTGCTTATCGACTCGCTTTGCCACATGAATTGGATCGAATTCACAATGTCTTTCATGCCTCTATGCTACGGAGGTACAAGTCAGATCCATAACATATTTTGTCAGTTGAATATATTGAGGTGAGTCCGGATCTGACTTTTGAAGAAGAACCAGTAGCTATTTTGGCACATGAAGTGAAAGAGTTAAGAAATAAAAAAGTGCCACTTGTGAAAGTTCTTTGGAAGAATCATGCTAAGGAAGAGGCAACTTGGGAGAGTGAGCAAGTGATGTGAGATCAGTATCCTCAGTTGTACCATACTTGAGACCAGGTAATTTCGAGGACGAAATTTATTTGTAGAGGGAGAAATTGTAATATCCCAAATGATACCCTAAAATTTTGGAATGCTTGTTGTTGAAATGGAATTAAATGATATTAAGTGTATATTTGATTAAGTGAGAAGATAAAAGAAGAAGTGTGTATATGTTGTATATATAGAGATATATATAACATATACAAGTCAATATTTTAATTGTGGTCAAATGAGATATTTGATTATTAGTGGAAGATGATATTTATATTATTATAATATTTAATTTCTTGGTTGAGATTAAAGAGAGTTTTTGTGTGGTTAAGAAAGGAGAATTGCTTTGACTTGAGGAAAGCTCATCTTCATCTTCTTCTTTCATCTCCAAGAGCCGGCCATCACTATTGCTAAAGGGAAAGAGAGGTTTTTTTGATTCGTAACTCAAGCAATTGAAGGATTTCAAGAGATCAAATTGGAGTTTTAAGGATTTTCTTCACTTTTGGTAAGTTTTCAACTTGTTTCTTTGTGTTCTTTTGGAGTTTGTGTATTTGAGTTTGGTGAATGGTTGTTATAGATGTTTTTTTGGTTGATTTGGTATGTTTGAAGTGTTTGGTCTTATTAACTTTGATTTTTGGGGTTGGATTGAAGAGAAAGGGTTAAGTTTGGTGAAAGAGACAAGAGTTATGGGTGTTGTGACTTTGAGTTGTAAATATGGTTGTGCTTGTGTGTTGATGAATGTAATTGAGTTGTATTGAGGTTATGCAAGTTTATTATGATATATTAATGGTTTTGGTTAAGTTTGTTTAGAGTGAATGAGGGTAAAAGAAAGATTTTTGTTGGATGTGGTGTTTTTGGTATCGATTTCAGGTTTTTGGCCTGACACGCCCAGGAACACGGCCATGTCTTTGGGCGTGTCGTTGGTTCTATTTTCAGTGTGGGTAACACGAGCAGTGACATGCCCATGTCACTGAGCGTATCACAGCTACTGTGTTGTTGGAGGATTGACACGTGCAGTGACACACCCATGACACTGAGCGTGTCATAGCTTCTGTGTTAGAGGAGAATTGACACGTGCAGTGACACGCCCATGTCACTGAGCGTGTCAAAGCTTCTGTGTTGTGGGTTTAAGGCACGGTCAGAGACGCGCCCGTGTTGTTGAGCGTGTCATGTTTATAGTTTTTTCAGTTAGTTCTTATCCTTATTTTCTTATGTGTATCACTGAGTGAGAATTTATAATCACATTTGGATTAGGTTTTAAAGAGATTTGAGGTACCAATCCAAGTGTTGAAGAATTCTTAGAAGAGGAGGTTGTTAGATTGGTGTGTGTTGCTCTTAGAGGTAAGTACAAACCTTACATGATTGCATACATTTACATGACTTTGGGACTTAACACATTTGGTTGGAAAATGTGTTAGGTTACCTATTATATTACTGATATATGAGAATGGTGCTATGATTTGCATTATGTGAACTATGTGAATTATATGTTGAGGATTCAAAATATATGAACAATGTAATTTGATATGTATACCCTAATGATGATATGTGAAGCCAGTGGTGATGGCTATAATGATATAAATGAAATAGTTGGGGCATTGTACCTAGATGATCATGAGAAAATGAGAATGGATTTGATAATGAAATATTGAAAGAATTGTGTGCCTAGTATGCAATTCAATTTTCAGAGTTTTGTTGTTGGTGGCATGCCTAAAAGTAACAATCTCTTGAAGCTGGGTTGGGCTTGGTCCTTGAAGCCAGGTTGGGTTGATGCTAAGCTCCCCTTGAAGCTTGGTTGGGCCAAGTCCTTGAAGCCTAGTTTGGATGTTACATATGAGGTAATCCTCATTGTGATAATGATTCGCCTTCGGGCTTGATAAATGTGATTATTGAACCAAAACTATAATTCTGGAATTTGAATGGCATATTAGTTTCTTTTGGGCCCATGCTTGTCTTTGCTTTAATGTAAATTTTGAATAATGGAACAATTGAACAATGTAATGAGATTTAATGTTATGAAATATGATATCCTTATATATTGCTTCTAATTCTTAAAAGTTTGACTTTGGCATTACATTTAATCATATTGTTATCATGGTTAGTACCACTAAGCCTTTGGCTTAGCACGATTGTGATTTATCGTGCAGGTAACAGGGTAGATCTGGTTGAACCATAAAGTTCAGCTAGACCGAGTCGAGTCTAGGCTTGTGATCCCTCGTGAAGTGTTGATTATTGGACTTCAAGATCAGAGACGAATTGCCAACATGTATAAATTCTATGTTTTTGTACTTATTGATTTTGATGTATATAGAAATGTATATTTCGCTTCCGCAATAAAAAATATTTTGGATAAACTTTTGTGTAATAATGATATATATATATATATGTATTTTCACAAGGAATGATTTATCTATTACTATTTATAATATAAGTCAAATGTTTTAAGTTTTTCTTATATTGTTGAAATGATGATTTGATGTTAAGTTGAAAGATTGGTTTGTTTAATATAGACTGTGATATTTTTGTATCCGGTATACGTATATTACATATGTGGGTGTATGTAATGTACGTATATTGGGTATAGGGGTGTTACAATTCATGCCCAGTATTTGGAGATTAGAGTTTATCATAAAATTATTTAGTTGTATATTTTTTTCCTATTATTATTGTTTTGCATATGTAAATATTTTTATTTTAATAAAAGTTATGTATTTCATTTCATTTGTTTACTTTTGAAGCAAATATAATTACATATATAACATTTGCATACTAATATTCTTTCTCTCAGATAATAAGTATATTCTTTTTCTCTAATAATAAGTATATGTAGGTATATGTTACATATATATTCATATACTAAGCTATTATAATTGCATACTGATATTATTTTTTGAAAGAAAATATTTATATGTAGTTATAGTTAGCATATACCTACATATGCTAAGATATAACAGTTGCATAGTGATATTTTTTTTTTCAAACAATATATATATATATATATGTATGTATGCATATGTTATATATATCTTTCTATACTAAAATATTATAGCTGCATATTGACATTTTTTATGACAATAGATATATGTTAGTATATACCTAAATATAATAAGATATAATAGTTGCATAATGATATTCTTTCTCCAAGACAATAAAGATATGCAGGTATATGTTACATATACCTTCATATATTAAGATATTGCAACTGCATTCTGACATTCTTTTTTTAAAAAATAATAGATATATATAGTTATAGTTATCATATACCTACAAATACTAAAATATAAGAGTTGCATACTGATATTCTTTCTCCAAGACAATAATAGGTATATGCTACATATACCTTCATATACTTGGATACTATAACTACATTCTGATATTCTTTTTTTAAAAAATAATAGATATATATATATAGTTATAGTTATCATATACCTACAAATACTAAAATATAAGAGTAGCATATTGATATTCTTTTTTCCAAAATAATAGGTATATATAGGTATATGCTATATATACCTTCATATACTAAGATACTAAAACAACATTCTGACATTTTTTTTCAAAAGATAATATATATATTTAGTTATAGTTATTATATATTTACAAATACTAAAATATAAGAGTTGCATATAGATATTCTTTCTCTAAAACAATAGGTATATGTAGATATATATTTGATACACCTTCATATGCTAAGATACTATAACTATATTCTGACATTCTTTTTTAAAAGATAATAGATATATGTAGTTATAGCTATCATATACCTACAAATACAAAATATAAGAGTTGCATACTAATATTTTTGCTCTAAGACAATAGGTATATATAGGTATATGTTGTATATATCTTCATATACTAAGATACTACAACTATATTTGACATTTTTTTTAAAAAAGATAATAGATATATGTAGTTATAGTTAGTATATACCTAAATATTATAAGATATAACAGCTGTATAATGATATTCTTTCTCCAAAATAATAGAAATATGTAGGTATATGCTACATATATCTTAATATACTAAGATATTACAGCTGTATTTTGACATTCCTTTTTAAAAGATAATAGATATATATAGTTATAGTTATCGTATACTTACAAATACTAAATTATAAGAGTTGCATACTTATATCATTTCTTAAAGATAATAGGTATATATCGGTATAGTTATCGTATACCTTCATATATTAAAATACTATAACTATATTCTGACATTCTTTTTTAAAAGATAATAGATATATGTAGTTATAGTTATCATATACATACAAATACTAAAATATAAAAGTTGCATATTGATGTTCTTTCTCCAAGACAATAGGTATATGTAGATATATGCTCTTTCATATAGTAATATACTACAACTACATTATGACATTCTTTTTTAAAATATAATAGATATATATATATATATATATATAGTTATGGTTCTCATATACCTATAAATACTAAAATATAAGAGTTGCATATTGATATTCTTTCTTCAAGACAATAAGTATATGTAAATATCTGCTACATATAACTTTATATATTAAAATATTATGTCGGTATATGCTGGTATATATAAGTAAATATTATATATATTTTAACTAAAAAATAATAATATATATGAGTATATATCGGTATATGTAGGTACATATAGATATATATCGGTATATGATGATATATATTAGCATATGTTGACAAATATCAGTATATGTTAATATATGTCGGTATATATTATATATAATTAGATATATATATATATAGACAAATATTACAAAAAAAATAACAATATAAGTTATATATATATGGATATATGTCGATATATATTATATATTTTTTAACTAAAAAATAATAATATATGTTGATATATATATGTATATGCTATATATAACTAGATGTATATATGTTGTATTTATGTCGATATATGTTAGTTTATGTCGGTATATATTACATATATTTCAACTAAATACAAATAATATATGTTAATATATATACAAATATATGTCGGCATATGTTACATATAACTAGAAATATATATGTTACATAACAGTAGATAAATGTCAAAATATATATTGGTATATGTTGGTATATACAATTATATGTTACATATATTTTAATTAAAGAATAATGATATATTTCTGTATATAAGTAAATATGTATATATTATACACATGTTGATATATATTAGTATATGTTACATATACTTTAACTAAATAATAACAATATATGTAGGTATATATCGGTCTATGTGGATATGTGTTTAATTATATGCCAATATATGGTATGTATAACAACATGTATATGTTAAATTTTAAATAAATGAGAGTATAAAACTATTATATATTTAGTTATATGTCAATATACATATAACAATATATACTCATAAAAAAATTTAAAA
This sequence comes from Garcia nutans, assembly GCA_947685225.1. Lineage (NCBI taxonomy): Eukaryota > Viridiplantae > Streptophyta > Magnoliopsida > Malpighiales > Euphorbiaceae > Garcia > Garcia nutans. The sequence continues at coordinate 21,897,664 of CANTUV010000011.1, read as the reverse complement.
AATAAAAATACAAAAGTAATATATATTTAGTTATATGTCAATAAATGCTACATATAATAACATATACTTGTTAAATTTTAAAAAAATAAAAGTATAAAATTAATATATGTTTAGTTATATGTCGGTATATATTACATATAATAACATATATTCATTAAGATTTAAAAGAATAAAAGTATAAAAATAATATATGTTTAGTTATATTTTAGTATATATTATATATAACAACATATACATATTCAACTTTAAAAGAATAACTGTGTAAAAATAATATATGTTACACAACTAGATATGTTGATATATATTATATATAAGTAGAAATTTAATATAAATATTTTTAATTTAATATTTTAAAAAATAATAATTTCAAACTTATTTAAAAAATTAAAAATAAATGGTATGAATAATAGAAACAATATAAAAAAAGACTAAAAAATATGAAAAAATAAAAATCATAAAAAATAAATGCATAAAAATAAAAAAGATGAAAATTAAAAAAATAAATACACAAAAAAAAAAATTACCACATAACTAAAAGTATAAAAAAATAAAAAAATATTATAATCACATAATTAAACTAAAAAAACACATATATTAAAAAATATTAAACTTATAATATTTTTTTTATTAAAATGCATTCAAAGTATTAGCTTTTATAAAAAATTTATTCATATTTCACTTTGTCCCATATGGGTCCCACGGTGAAAAGTCTGATTTAAATTTCAAAAGAGCAAAACATTGAGAGAGGTTTGAAAATTTTTGTTTGATATTTTTGTAAAAAAAAAAGAGTCACTGCCGTAAATTTGAAATTTTTTTCAAAGAGCCGTATAATTAAAAATTAGTTTAATTTTTAGGTTATTTTTGTAAGTATCCCTAAATTTTAATTAGTTTACCACTCCAACTTAAATTTAAGTTGAAATGGCAGTGATAGCATATAATTTTTCCTATTTTAGGTAATATGTAAAGAGAATGCTAATATAGCACATGATATATGCACCATATCAGCATCCAATAGAATTTTAGAAGTTGATGTAGCGTTAAGTAGTGTCATATCCCCTTTCCATTAGGAGAGAATAGATAAAAAATTAACAAAAAAATAATAATGTTATAATATTATAAGTTTAAAGATTTTAGAATAATAAATTAAAGTTAAAAGGATGGTAACATAACAATAATATAAGTTTTTAGACTACCAATCAATCACTTAATAATATTTTAAAAAAAAAATCCAAAAAATTAGACATAAAATTTAATATTAAAGCCTTAGGTTTGTAGGTAGCCTAAAGGCAATGGCGGACTCAAGTGAAGGCCAGTGGGGGGCTCAAGCCCCACTAACATTCCTATTTCCTTATACACACACACACACACACATATATATATATATATATATATATATCGAACTCAAGTGAAGGCCAGTGGGGGCTCAAGCCCCCACTAACATTCCTATTTCCTTATACACACACATATATATATATATGTATGTGTATATAATTTTTAACTTTTATCATATAGTAAAAGATTAAATTTTATGAGTTGATATACTTTCAATTGAATAGGTATATCTTCCATTTTTTTAAATATATTATTTTAAATTCTCATTTAAGTTTTAGAAAATTTTCTCTCCCTTATTTTTTCCAGTTAATTTTTTCTTATATAAAATTAGTTTTTTCTTTTTGACAATTTTCTACTCATTTGTCCTTCTTTTTCTCTACCTCATTTAAGAGGGATATAAAAACTCTCCTTGTGTAAATTTTTAATTTTTAATTTTAAAATTTATATATCACAAGATTTATTATTCTTTTTATACATAGCAAATATAAAATCATACTCAATAATTTATACTTATAATTACAATTGCATTATTATTTATATAATATCTATCTCAATTTAGTATTTGTTAATTGTGTTAGAGATAAAATTTTCAAAATCTCAATTTGTATTTTTATACCTTTTCTCATTAATTTATGTTATTGATTATTGAAACTAAAAAATTAGTAAGCATTAAATTTATTATCTCAAAATGAAAAAGTATTTATAAAAGTTATGACTAATAAAATTTTCTAAAAAGTTATATTCAATATATATTAAGCTCCCACTAAATTTAAATTTTGTGTTCGCCCTGCCTAGAGGGACAAAGAATTTAAGCAATTAAGTTATAACTATAGAATCTTTCACTCGAGGCAACTTAGGGCATCCTTAGAAGGGTTTCATGTGGGATGTGGTCGAAGATGCCATTCATACTTATATATGCACTTTCATTTTTATGTTTTCATAATACGCTTAGTCGTTCTAAAAAAAATACACTTTAGTTGTTATACTAAAATTAGTGACAGTGATAGGTCTTTAAAAAACTTTTCAAGTTATTTAAGAAAAAAAGATAAATTATCTTGATATTTATATTAATTAGTATTTTAATTTTAGTATTTTTAGTTTTTTTAATAATTGAAATAAAATTCATTTTATAATATAAGAATTTATTTAAATTAAATGAAAAGTATAATATTTTAAGAAATTAAAATATGTTATATTAAATATTTCAACATAAAGCATTTTTAAAAGATTAAAATATATTATAGTTTTAATTTTGAGGATGAAAGTATTATTTAAGTTAATTAAGAATTATAATTTAATAATTTTTTAAAAAATTTTATGTGAGAATTAAAGTACTGATTGTTAACAAATATCTATGACTAAACTTAAAATCCTAATTCTTAAACAGTAAAAATTTCAAAAAAAAATTTAGAGTACTAAATAGATTTTTGGAGCATTATTATTAATGATAGTCTAAAATTATTAAAGATTAAAGTATTTTAAATACAATAATTTAAAAATTAAAATATAACAAATGTTAAATTTGAAAAATTAATATATGTGAAATTTAAAATATAAATATAAATTAAAGATTAATTATTTAAAATAAGAGAAAGAAAATATCAATATTTAAATCAAGTTAAATATATCAAAAATAAAGAGAATAAAATTTTGGTTCAAAAGGAGGATATAAAAAAAAGATGAAGAAGTTATTTTGAGAATCTTTTTAATTGTATACGTAATGAATACATTGAGAATTTGGATATCATAGCCGATAAATATGTAAAGTACATTATATGAATTAAGTTTTCTGAAGTTAAAGATATTTTGAAAAAATAAAATCAAAAGCTTATGATCCATATAGAATACTCATTGAGATGTGGAATTGTTTTGAAGATGTAGGATGGTGACTACTTCATTTAATAAAATTTTGAACATGAAGAAAATACCATATGAATGAAGACAAAGCAATTTAGTATCTATTTTTAAGAATGCAAGAGATATTCAAAGTTATTCGAACTATGGAGGTATAAATTTTATGAGTCATACAATGAAATTATGGTAAGAAGTTGTGGAAGACTATTTATGTTTGGATACTTGTATCTTCCTAAACTAATTTAGATTTATTCCAAGTTGATCAACTATTAAAGTAATACTTCTTGTTAGAGATTCGATGAAAAAGTATAAGAAAATGAAGAATGATTTGCATATGATTTTAACCAACTTATAGAAGACTTATGATAGAATTTCTAAAGAAGTATTATGGTGGATCTTGGAGATTAGGAGAGTATCAATTAGATATATCCAAGTCGTAAAGGATATGTATAATGGAGCTATCACTTGTGTTTACACAGTTAGTGAGGATACTAATTTTTTTTTCTCTAATTGGGTTATACTAAGGTTCGACTTGAGCCCTATTTTTTTACCTTGGACATGGATTAGCTAACAAGTCATATATAAGACAACGACCTATTGTATATAATTTTAACGGATGACGTTATGTTAAAAGATAAAATGCAATAAGAAGTTGGAGTTGTAGAGAAGGTACTTTAGAATCCAATGGTTTTACGTTAAGTAAAACTAAAACAGAGTACATATGTTGTAGGTTTAGTAATATAAATGGATAAATAGGCGAAGTTATTTTGGTCAGGGTGGTAGTGCCTTCTAATACTCATTTTAAATACATTGACTTAATTCTTCAAGGATATGGGGTTACGATAGCCATAGAATTAAAGCAGATTAAATAAAGTAAATGAGTGCCACAAGAATTTTATGTGACCAAAAGGTGCTAATTAAATTAAAATGTAAGTTTTACTACACTGTAATACAATATACTATAATATATGATAGCAAGTATCAGGCACTGAAAGGACATCCCGGTAAAACCCCTCGGTTTTATAATATTTGAATCCGGGGGCAAAATGGTAATTTTGCGCTTGAGGGGCAAAATGGTCATTTTGCACCCTTATATTTTGTTTGAACGTATTTGGGTGATTTGGTGCTCTGTTTGATACTCGGGACGATGTGACGGTCGTTTTGAGTATAATATTGTATTTTTGTGTTCGGGGGGCATTTTGGTCATTTAAAATAATTACGGTGTTTAAATAGAATAAAAATATTTTTTTATTTTAAAAATAAATACTGAAATCTATTTTGTGTTAAATTTAGTGAAGAGGGATTTAATTGTGAGTTTTAAGTTTGAGGGGGTGATTTTTAATGGTTAAATTGATATTTGAGGTTAATTTAAATAAAATAAATTGAAGTGGGGTTAAAACACAATTTTAGGAAGTGTTTATGATATAAATAGACCCTAATAAGCTAGGTTTAGAGTTTGAGACACTCACAAAATCGGGTATTCAATTTAAGAGAGTTTTAGAGCAGAATACGTAGCACCGTCGTTTTGATCCAGCCACCCGAGGAAGTCATTGTCGTTCGGCGAGGGAGCATCGGTCGATCGGCGAGCCACGCGAGCGAAGCCTCCTGTCGTTTGGCGTGCTGCGTGCGTCGTTCGGCGTGTGGCCACTGGTTCTCGGCCTGCCGTTTTGCCTGGCTCCAGATTCAGCTTTCAACGTTTCTTTCATTTTTGAGGTTTTTCATTTATTTCTCTTCAATTCTAATTCGATCTTTTTCCACAATCACATTCTAGGGTGTTTTTAGGTCTGATAAAACATATTTTGCATCGGATTTAAATTTATTTTCTATTTTTAATTAATTTTCAAAGTGGGAAAAATCTGTAAGTGATTTTGATAGATCTAACGGTTTTTTATTTAATTAACATACTTACAGTAATAGATCACGCCTAAAATTTATTGTATCTTTTTCTAGGGTTTCTAAGGGATGCCTGTATATTTATTTTATATTTTTAGGATTCGTATTTTATTTTTAATTAAATTTTGAATTGGTATAATTTGCTGTCTGAATTTACTGAAAACTCTAGAAATTTGATGAATTTTTATAAATCGTAGGTGATGGGTATAAGTCTGAAATTTTAGTATGTTCTGTATTCAAATGTTATTTACATATGGTAATTTTTGTAGATCCAGAATCATAATATTTGTTGAGTAAATAAATCATAGACCTGGTCACTACCAGAATGGATCTACTGGTCAGTCCATGTTGGGTTAATTGTTTGAGGGCTTTTTACGTACTGGATATTTACAAAATTTGGGTATGTTGTATTTTATGAAGTAAATTTAATGTTAAAAATATTTGGGGAATTTTTATATAATGTTGTGTACGTATTTATGCATATGTATCCTACTGCCCATTTTAGTAGTTATGGATCGGGCAGTATATCGCAAATCGATTTTGGGGGAATAAATCATTTTGTATGGACCTGAAATTTTGTACGGGGGTCTCTGGAAGGGTGAGGGACCTTCTGGAAATTTTCCAAAATTTTTAAACAGCAGGATTAATTTATATGAAATTTCCAAAATTACCCTTATTTCACTAAATACATCGATATTGTGGAAAAAAACTAAGTTTCGCTTTTGGAAACACTTTGCTACGTTTACGTAAGACTTAGGGGTGAATGTTTTTGCATGAGTATGGTCTGCAATTTTAAATTAAATCATGAGTTTGTATGATGGTTGATTAAATGGTCAATTGGTTAGGAAAATGCATTAAGGGTAAAATGGTCATTTTATTGAATAATACTCGATTGACTGTTATTCATGGCATACATTACACTTCATGTGAGTGAGACGGATTCTGATGAATGATATTGTTGAATCATATACTTAGGTGATAATCAGGTCGGTCCTCGGGATCAATAGGATCGAGGAGTTTGCTTATCTCAATAAGTCTGCATATCAGGTAAGTTCATGGGTGTGATTGTTTGTTTGTGATGTGCTGATGTTTGACTAACAAATGTATATATATATATATATATATATTAAGCCTTTCTTATATAACTATTCTTTCTCTTTGGTATTATATTCCTTCAATACCCGAGCCTTTATATGAATGTTTAGGAGACAGAAAAACGTGCTTGTGAATGCTAATATTGTGAATATTATGTTGATGAAACTTTTCTTGTGTTGTGTGGTGGTATGTCATACGGGGACGGAGGATCAATTGTGGAAATACTGTAACTGTTATTGCATTTGTTTATGAGGTTAAAACCCTCCACTATACTGATATTGATACTGAGGTTGTTATAAGGGTGGATTGTTATTGTTAATTATTACTGATACTGTAACTGTTATTGAGGAGGAATAAGGGAGGATGAATTATTGATATTGGTAGACCCCGACATACCACCTTGATTGAATTAATTGTATTTGAGTTACTTGATATTTATAAACTGCTTATATAGTTGTGTTTCTCTGCCTCACATGAACTTACTGAGCGCCTATATATAACGCTCACACCCCTATAGACTGATTTTGCAGGTTGAGGTCCACTGGTAGCATCAGTTGTTTATTTCCATTCTTTCGTTCTTTGGAATTCTAAAGCTAGTAGGTTAGTGGAGATGTTTCTTCCTTTATAGATTTCTGGATAACCTAAGGGCAGACTGAGTCTGAACCCGTTTCTTTGTAATAATGAGATTTAAACATTTGACCATTTTCAGTTAGACGGTATTGTTTTGGCATTGAATAATTAGAACACTTTATATATTGCTTTAGACTAATAGTTGAATTTGTGAGCATAACTTACACTATTTTCCTTTAAGGCATGATCTAACTATTGTTATCTTAGGCTTGTATAGTTACACGTAAGTGTAACTGTACGCCGGTCACGGTCTCTAGTTGGGTCGTGACAAAAGTGGTATCAGAGCCCGGTTTTGATATTTGTGTTATCCAGAAAGCATTAGGGTATTCTTAAGTTTTTCTTGTTTCCTTTCAGCGTTAATCAAATTGCCCTCCATATCAGGTGCAATGTCTCGTAGAGGCACACGTCTTCTTTTAACTGGCGAAGCTAGTAATGCCCAAGGGGCAAGGAGCAGTGGAGAGGATCCAATTGGAAGTGTTCGGGAGCAACCTTTGCCTAGGGGGCGAGGAAGACCACGCAGAGTGGTGGACAGGGGTGGACAGGGTCAGCAGAACCAAGATCTACCATCCAATAATGAAAACTTTGAGGACATACCGGAGGATGATGTCAGAGATCCACCACCAACTCCAAGGAATGAGCCTGTACCTGAGGGTACAACAGCAGCTCCAGTGAGTCAGGAGCAATTCATGGCCACCATGGCAACCTTCAGTCAGACTATGGGAGCACTTGCAGCTGGATTTACCCAACTTGTCCAGAATATGGGGCAGAACAATGGGCAGGACAATGCACCACAGGCGGGAGTGCCAGGATATGTTAAACTACATGAGTTTATCAGGGTTGACCCACCAGAGTTTTCAAATGCTGCGACAGAAGACCCAATGTTGTTTATTGATGAGGTCAAGAGAATATGTAACGCCTTGCATTGTTCAGAAGAAAGATCTATTGAGTTGGCAGGACACCAAATGAAAAAGGCTGCTAGGGTTTGGTTTGATAGCCAGATAGTTGATCGAGTACATACCTGGGAGGACTTCAAGCTGAGATTCACACAAACCTTCCTACCTAAGAATGTTTTGAAGGCCAAGGCTAGAGACTTTGAGATGCTCAAACAGGGAAGCAAGACTGTTGCTGAATACTGGGAGAAATTCCAGGAGTTGAAACCCTATGCTACACACTTGCTGCAAGAAGAGGAAGTTATGACGGAACGATTTGTTGAGGGGTTGGATGACAGGTATTATGATGTGATTGCTAGCCATAACTACAAGGAGCTTCATCTGGCAGTAAATGCAGCTATTGGTATGGAAAACAGAAGAAAACCTTATAGAAAAACTGATATGGCTGAGCCTAGCAGGAAGAGGAATAGGCCTAATGATCAAATGAACAATCAGGGGCAGTATCAAGGCCACAGAGGTAGCAATGGAGGAGGCCGATTTCAACATCAACAGCAGGGGCACAAAGCTCCTATTTGTGATTTTTGTGGTAACCGACATGGAGGTGAGTGTTGGAAAATGATTGGTGCATGCCTGAGCTGTGGTCAGAAAGATCATCAAGTGAAGGATTGTCCTAACTCTAGAAGAAATCAGAATCAAGCTGGACAACAAACACAAAGGCAAGTAGGCAATCAGGGGTACTATGGACATAATCAGAATGGAAATGGCAATGGAAGAGGATATGGTGGACGTGGTAACTATGGCGGCCGAGGCTATCAAGGAGGTCGAGGTAATGACCAGCAGGGCCGAGGTTTCTATGGCCAGCAGGGCCGAGGATATCAGGGCCAACAGGGCCGAGGTTATCAGGGATATCAGTATCAGCAAGGCCGTGGTTATGATGCTGCAAACAACGGAAACCAGCAAAACAATCAAGGTCAGAATGCTAGAGCAGTGCAGCCAGCTGGGCAAGGGAATAATCAGAATCAGAATCAGAACCAAGGGCAGAACCAGAATTATGCTCGTGTGTTTAGTTTGAACAACCAGCAAGCCCAGACTGATAATAATGTGGTGCAAGGTACTCTTTCTATTTGCTCTTTTGATGCTCATATTTTAATGGACCCTGGTGCTACACATTCTTTCATATCACCTAGTTTTGCATCTAGATTGAGTATTACACCTGAAACTATGGATATGCCTTTACTTGTTCATACACCCTTGGGGGAAGAAGTTGAGTCTGTCAATGTTTATAAGGGTTGTATAGTTCAAGTGAGAGATGTGAATTTGCCAGCAGACCTAGTTATTCTAGATGTGATTGATTTTGATGTTATATTGGGAATGGATTGGTTAGCTAAACATGGAGGAAAGATGGATTGTAGGAATAAAACTGTTATGTTTGATTATGAAGAAGGTAAGTCAGTGACTTTTGTTGGTTCAAAGATAGATGGGCCTAGTCGACTGATTTCTTCCTTGAGGGCCAGGAAGTTAATGAAGAAAGGATGTGATGCTTACCTAGTATCTATCCGAGATGTAAGAAAAGAGGAAGCAAAGCTTGAAGAAGTTCCAGTAGCGCGAGACTTTGTGGATGTGTTTCCGGACGATTTGCCCGGTTTACCTCCGGAAAGAGAAATTGAATTTTTTATTGATCTTGTACCTGGAACAAATCCCATTTCTATGCCTCCTTATAGAATGGCACCTGCCGAACTGAAGGAATTGAGGGAGCAGTTAAATGACCTGTTGCAGAAAGGGTACATCCGACCGAGTATTTCACCTTGGGGAGCTCCGGTGCTTTTTGTGAAAAAGAAAGATGGTACAATGAGACTATGTATTGACTACCGACAACTGAACAAAGTGACAGTGAAGAATAGGTACCCGCTACCTCGGATTGATGATTTGTTTGACCAACTGCAAGGAGCCCGTTTCTTCTCTAAAATTGATCTTAGGTCTGGCTACCATCAGTTGAGGGTGAGAAAGGAAGATATACCAAAGACTGCTTTCCGAACAAGGTATGGGCATTATGAATTTCTTGTTATGTCCTTTGGACTCACTAATGCACCTGCAGCTTTTATGGACCTGATGAATAGGGTGTTTAGTCCTTACCTTGATCGGTTTGTTGTTGTATTCATTGATGATATCTTGATTTACTCGAGAACCAAGGAGGAGCATGAACAACACTTAAGGTCAGTTTTACAGACATTGAGGGAACATCAGTTATATGCTAAGTTTTCCAAATGTGAGTTCTGGTTGGATCGAGTAGTGTTCTTGGGACATGTGATTTCGGCAGAAGGTGTGCAAGTCGACCCCAAGAAAGTGGAAGCAGTTATGGACTGGCCTAGACCTAAAACGGTTACTGATATACGGAGTTTTCTCGGTTTAGCAGGCTACTACAGAAGGTTTGTGAAGGATTTTTCCAGAATTGCTGCACCATTGACGAAGCTAACTCGCAAAGGTGTAAAGTTTGTTTGGAATGACACCTGTGAGGAGAGTTTTACAACACTTAAGGAGAGATTGACTACAGCACCAGTACTTATTTTACCCGAAGGCACGGAAGGTTATGCTGTATACTGTGATGCATCAGGTATTGGTTTGGGTTGTGTTTTGATGCAGCATGGCAGAGTAGTTGCCTATGCTTCAAGACAGCTTAAGAAGCATGAGGTTAACTATCCTACTCATGATTTGGAAATGGCGGCAGTTGTGTTTGCGCTAAAAATCTGGAGGCATTACCTGTATGGTGTCACATGCGAGATATTCACTGATCACAAGAATCTCAAGTATGTATACGCCCAGAAAGATTTGAATTTAAGGCAGAGGAGATGGGTGGAATTTCTTGAAGATTATGATTATAGCATTCAGTATCACCCTGGGAAAGCAAATGTTGTAGCTGATGCTTTGAGCCGTAAATCGTTGGGTAGTTTATCTCATATATCTGCACACAGAAGGCCGTTGATTTCGGATATTCATCAGTTGATTGGTGATGGTTGGATTTTCCTTTTGTCAAATAAGGAAGTGGTTGGACATACAGGGGTGTTTTTAGCTAATCTTGTTGCTAGACCGAGTTTTCTTGACAGGATTGTCTCAACTCAGAGCAAAGATACAGAATTAGAAACTATTCGACAAAGGGTACTGAAAGGTGAAGATAAGGAGTTTCGTATTGATGAGCAAGGGGTATTGAGGTTTGGATCTAGGTTGTGTGTGCCCATGATTGATGATCTGAGGGAGAGTATCTTGAAAGAAGCTCACTCTTCAAGGTATACAGTACATCCCGGCTCCACAAAGATGTATCATGACTTGAAGCAATTATATTGGTGGAAAGGAATGAAGAATGATATTGCGACCTTTGTATCTCAGTGTTTGCCTTGTCAGCAGGTTAAGTACGAGCACTACAAACCAGCAGGATTGCTAAAGGAGCTACCACTACCAGAGTGGAAGTGGGAGAGGGTGACAATGGATTTTGTGGTTGGTTTGCCAAAGACACTAGGTGGCTATGATTCTATTTGGGTTATTGTTGATAGGTTGACAAAGTCATCACATTTTCTACCTGTGAGTACCAAGTATACAGCAGCGCAGTATGCAAAGTTATACCTCAATCGTATAGTGAGTCTTCATGGGATCCCAGTCGCTATTGTTTCTGACAGAGGTACTCAGTTCACATCGAGGTTTTGGCAGAAATTTCAAGAAGGGTTAGGTACCGTTCAACATCTCAGCACAACTTTTCACCCACAGACAGATGGGCAGTCAGAAAGAACTATTCAAACTTTGGAGGATATGTTGCGGTTGTGTGTATTGGATTTTGGTGGTAGTTGGGCGGATCATCTTCCATTGGTTGAGTTTGCATATAATAATAGCTACCAAGCTAGTATTGGTATGGCGCCTTTTGAAGCTTTGTATGGTAGGAGGTGCAGAACTCCTTTGTATTGGGAGGAAGTAGGCGATAGAAGAATTGAAGGCCCAGAGATTTTACAGTATAGTTAAGAGAAAGTGCCAGTCATCCAGAGCCGTATTCGAACTGCTTTCAGTAGGCAAAAGAGCTATGCAGACCTTAAGAGGAGACACTTAGAATTTGTTGTAGGAGATAAAGTGTTTCTTAAAGTGTCACCTTTCAAGGGAGTTATGAGATTTGGTAAAAAGGGTAAGCTAGCTCCGCGATTTATCGGTCCGTATGAGGTGTTGGAGCGTGTGGGAGAAGTGGCATATAGATTGGCATTACCACCAGCATTAGAAGCGGTCCATCCGACTTTTCATGTCTCTATGCTGAGGAAATATGTTGCAAATCCTGAGCATGTGTTGGCTCCAGAGACGATAGAGATCAGTAATGATTGTTCCTATAAAGAACAACCTGTTAAAATCTTAGATCGTCAAGTGAAACGACTGCGCAACAAAGATGTAGTATCCGTAAAGGTTTTATGGCGTAATCACTCGATTGATGAGTGCACCTGGGAATTGGAGGAAACTGTGAAATCTACATACCCTCATTTGTTTGAATCCTCAGGTATTTTCTAAATTTCGTGGGCGAAATTCTTAAAGGGGGGTAGAATGTATATTTGGAGTGATAGAATGCATAGTATACATAAACATTAACATACATAAGCATTGTCATAACATCATAGTTGTGCATGGCATTTTTGTATTTTTGACTATTGATGCATTTTTGCATTTTGGACTTTGGACTGTTGATATTGCTATTGATTGAGTTGTTTGACTGATATCGATTGATTTGACATTGATTGAGTTGGGTAATGACGAGTTGAATGGCAGGTTGATCGAGTTATGTATATTGTTTACATAGTATTAATATTGTTATTGGTTGTGATATTTTATTTGGTTTTGGAAATTGTGTCTTAATGTCATAATGAACTTAACAGGAGCAAAGCTGGAATAGCCATTAGTGCTTGGTATTGTGTGGTTATGGTCTGGCCACCCATAACAACATGTATCAGGTAGTCGATGCTTTCCAGTTTTGTGTAAAACCGAAGTGATAAGGGTTGTCTTGTGGTTATTTTGTTTTGAAATTTCGAGGACGAAATTTTATTAAGGGGGTAAGATTGTAAAACCCCTCGGTTTTATAATATTTGAATCCGGGGGCAAAATGGTAATTTTGCGCTTGAGGGGCAAAATGGTCATTTTGCACCCTTATATTTTGTTTGAACGTATTTGGGTGATTTGGTGCTCTGTTTGATACTCGGGACGATGTGACGGTCGTTTTGAGTATAATATTGTATTTTTGTGTTCGGGGGCATTTTGGTCATTTAAAATAATTACGGTGTTTAAATGGAATAAAAATATTTTTTTTTATTTTAAAAATAAATACTGAAATCTATTTTGTGTTAAATTTAGTGAAGAGGGATTTAATTGTGAGTTTTAAGTTTGAGGGGGTGATTTTTAATGGTTAAATTGATATTTGAGGTTAATTTAAATAAAATAAATTGAAGTGGGGTTAAAACACAATTTTAGGAAGTGTTTATGATATAAATAGACCCTAATCAGCTAGGTTTAGAGTTTGAGACACTCACAAAATCGGGTATTCAATTTAAGAGAGTTTTAGAGCGGAATACGTAGCACCGTCGTTTTGATCCAGCCGCCCGAGGAAGTCGTTGTCGTTCGGCTAGTGAGCATCGGTCGTTCGGCGAGCCACGCGAGCGAAGCCTCCTGTCGTTTGGCGTGCTGCGTGCGTCGTTCGGCGTGTGGCCACTGGTTCTCAGCCTGCCGTTTTGCCTGGCTCCAGATTCAGCTTTCAACGTTTCTTTCATTTTTGAGGTTTTTCATTTATTTCTCTTCAATTCTAATTCGATCTTTTTCCACAATCACATTCTAGGGTGTTTTTAGGTCTGATAAAACATATTTTGCATCAGATTTAAATTTATTTTCTATTTTTAATTAATTTTCAAAGTGGGAAAAATCTGTAAGTGATTTTGATAGATCTAACGGTTTTTGATTTAATTAACATACTTACAGTAATAGATCACGCCTAAAATTTATTGTATCTTTTTCTAGGGTTTCTAAGGGATGCCTGTATATTTATTTTATATTTTTAGGATTCGTATTTTATTTTTAATTAAATTTTGAATTGGTATAATCTGCTGTCTGGATTTACTGAAAATTTCAGAAACTTTGATGAATTTTTATAAATCGTAGGTGATGGGTATAAGTCTAAAATTTTAGTATGTTCTGTATTCAAATGTTATTTACATATGGTAATTTTTGTAGATCCAGAATCATAATATTTGTTGAGTAAATAAATCATAGACCTGGTCACTACCAGAATGGATCTACTGGTCAGTCCATGTTGGGTTAATTGTTTGAGGGCTTTTTACGTACTGGATATTTACAAAATTTGGGTATGTTGTATTTTATGAAGTAAATTTAATGTTAAAAATATTTGGGGAATTTTTATATAATGTTGTGTACGTATTTATGCATATGTATCCTACTGCCCATTTTAGTAGTTATGGATCGGGCAGTATATCGCAAATCGATTTTGGGGGAATAAATCATTTTGTATGGACCTGAAATTTTGTACGAGGGTCTCTGGAAGGGTGAGGGACCTTCTGGAAATTTTCCAAAATTTTTAAACAGCAGGATTAATTTATATGAAATTTCCAAAATTACCCTTATTTCACTAAATACATCGATATTGTGGAAAAAAACTAAGTTTCGCTTTTGGAAACACTTTGCTACGTTTACGTAAGACTTAGGGGTGAATGTTTTTGCATGAGTATGGTCTGCAATTTTAAATTAAATCATGAGTTTGTATGATGGTTGATTAAATGGTCAATTGGTTAGGAAAATGCATTAGGGGTAAAATGGTCATTTTATTGAATAATACTCGATTGACTGTTATTCATGGCATACATGGCATACATTACACTTCATGTGAGTGAGACGGATTCTGATGAATGATATTGTTGAATCGTATACTTAGGTGATAATCAGGTCGGTCCTCGGGATCAATAGGATCGAGGAGTTTGCTTATCTCAATAAGTCTGCATATCAGGTAAGTTCATGGGTGTGATTGTTTGTTTGTGATGTGCTGATGTTTGACTAACAAATGTATATATATATATATATATATATATATTAAGCCTTTCTTATATAACTATTCTTTCTCTTTGGTATTATATTCCTTCAATACCCGAGCCTTTATATGAATGTTTAGGAGACAGAAAAACGTGCTTGTGAATGCTAATATTGTGAATATTATGTTGATGAAACTTTTCTTGTGTTGTGTGGTGGTATGTCATACGGGGACGGAGGATCAATTGTGGAAATACTGTAACTGTTATTGCATTTGTTTATGAGGTTAAAACCCTCCACTGTACTGATATTGATACTGAGGTTGTTATAAGGGTGGATTGTTATTGTTAATTATTACTGATACTGTAACTGTTATTGAGGAGGAATAAGGGAGGATGAATTATTGATATTGGTAGACCCCGACATACCACCTTGATTGAATTAATTGTATTTGAGTTACTTGATATTTATAAACTGCTTATATAGTTGTGTTTCTCTGCCTCACATGAACTTACTGAGCGCCTATATATAACGCTCACACCCCTATAGACTGATTTTGCAGGTTGAGGTACACTGGTAGCATCAGTTGTTTATTTCCATTCTTTCGTTCTTTGGAATTCTAAAGCTAGTAGGTTAGTGGAGATGTTTCTTCCTTTATAGATTTCTGGATAACCTAAGGGCAGACTGAGTCTGAACCCGTTTCTTTGTAATAATGAGATTTAAACATTTGACCATTTTCAGTTAGACGGTATTGTTTTGGCATTGAATAATTAGAACATTTTATATATTGCTTTAGACTAATAGTTGAATTTGTGAGCATAACTTACACTATTTTCCTTTAAGGCATGATCTAACTATTATTATCTTAGGCTTGTATAGTTACACGTAAGTGTAACTGTACGCCGGTCACGGTCTCTAGTTGGGTCGTGACAATCCCATGCATAAGATATATGTTGTTGAAATGAGAATGCTAAGATGGATTCCTGGATATACTAGGATGAATAGAATCTACAATAAGTACATTAGAGAAAAGGTAGATGTAGCTCTTATTGAAGATAAAATAAGAAAACATATATTGAGATGGTTTTGGTATGTAAAACGAGACCTAGTGATGTGCCCTACAGAAAGACTAAGTTAATGTAGATATAACTAAGAGTGGCACGAGTAACCCTAAACTAACTTAGACAAAAGTGGTTCAAAATGATATTACGACTCTATATCTTTCAGAAAACATAGCTCATGATTGCTTTGAGTGAAAAAAAAAAAGAATTCATATAATCGACAATAATTAATAAAGGATTAAGATTTTATTGAGTTGAGTTGAGTTGTTATAAACTTACTTAGAATTTCTTGATAAAATAGAAAAAAATGTGAATTAAAATGTTTGAAAGTTCATTGTATTGGTAAAATTTAGAAAAAAAAAACCCTACGATTGACAAAATCCATCATACACTTGAGTTAATTTCAAAAAGGTATTGAATCCACCATTTGGTTAGCTAAAATAAAATTATTTATGGCAAAAATAAAAGATTTTGGATTCCTATAAACAAAAGTTAGGTGTTATTTTGATAAAATTGAAAATTAAGTTGTAAATATAAGTATTTAATTTTAATTGCTTAATAAAATAAGTTATATAATTTTTAAAATTTTAAATTATTAAAATATTTAAAATTTTAATTATTTATTATATTGAGTGCAAAGTTAAGTTAAACTTTAACATATCATTTTTAACTAATTTCTAAATTAATTATAACTTTTTAAGTATTGTCAAAACAATTTGAAATGATTAAATGCTAAAAATTTAATGTTATTATAAAACATATTCAATTGGCACAAAAAACTGACTTGAGGAATACTCTTAACAAAGGAATATATATATATATTTAAAATAAAATATATATTTATTTCATTGTGAAAAAAAATATATACAAACTAAACACATTTTAAGTATCTTTAAAATTAATTCAATCTTTTCAATTTTATTTTATAATGTTTCTTATTAATTATATTTCAATTTAAAAAAAATTAAGTGTTGACTTAGACTTAAGTTATTCTTGATTTTGACCTTAATAAATAAATTGAAATGTTCTAATGACTTTATTGATTGTCTATGTGACAAGAAAATAATTTGAATGAGCTGAAGTTGAAAATAATTGAAGAATTACTAAATTGCTAAAAAAACACTCAAGTTACTGCTATGAAAGGGTAGTCTCGGCCGTAACAAAGGCTTTTGCATGGTTCATGAAAAATTACTGCAGAGTAGGGTTCATAGTGTGAGTCTTGAGCAGAATATTGGATGTGATGATGACATCGCGCCACACCATGTTTTCACCCTTGCAACCATGTTGAAATTAGAAGCCAAAAATATAGTGAAGATCACAGTGACTGTCGGGCTAGAAAGTTAGAAACGGAGAGAATATCATGACTTGGACAAAGCTATAGTGACCACGCCTCAGCTAAAGACCAAAAGTGAGAAAACACAAAGGCAATCACGGTGAAGATTGCAACCACAATGGAATAATGCTACTAAGACCTGAAGATGACGACTGTGATGTTCGTATAATCGTCGGAGGTCTTCAACATATAATTGAAGAACTAATGAGAAATTGCCACTTATGAAGTACCCATTATAAATATGAAGATCGCAACTACGATAAAGGCTCATTGACTGTAATATGTGTTTGACACAGAAATCTAAAGAGATTTTGTAACTGTTAGAGTTGAGTTTTTTCACCCAGTTCACCAATGGGAGATTTACTTTGAGGCCTATAAATATATCCTCAAGCAAGTCTCCATGTGATGGAAATGAGCCAAAGTATCTAAACTCTTGTAATTTTGTTTCTTGAGCCTTTAATAATTTTTATTATTTATAAGGTTAAGTGTTAGCATTAAAATACTATTGTAAAGGTTTAATGTGAGTTGTAAACACGTGGGTTGAGAGTTAGCTTAAGAGAAAAACTCTTCTAAGAAATTTGAGAATTATCCTTGAGAAATATTTGGTTTAGCGTGAGCCTAAACACTAGGTTTAGAGTGAATTTAAAAAAACTCTTGTAATAGTTCGGTGTGAGCTAGGAAGCACTAAGTTAGGAGTAATCTTATAAAACTTAAAAAATAGTGAAAATTCCCAATTAAGGTTGAGGAGTGAATGTAGAATTGGTTGAATCCAAATAACTATAAATCTCTTATATCATCTCTTCTCTTCCTTATCTCTCTTAAATTTTTAGTTTTCCATTGCATATATATACCACCAATTCGTCCCCCATTATTGGTTCCATCCATAGGAAGAACATTATGGTTGATCGTACTCCATATCAAATTTAAGATAATTCACCTAATTTGAAAATTAGGTTTCCAAGGCGAACAGGCCTTGGGGAATTGGTTGTTACTAACGTCATAGAGAGCAACCTTGAAATTTGGAAGATAGATGTGATTAGAAGCCTGTCCAGTAAGAAGGAGTCTAAAGCTATGCTTAGAATTCCAATTAGGAGGCATTTGGTTGGTGGTGAGAATAAGAATGAGAATCATTTATTCCCATTGATGCTATTTGGTTGGATAAAATAGAGGGAGAAATAGAAATCACATTATCTAAGAAAGAAAATGAGTGATTTTCTACTATTTCTCTGTTAATCAGATTTGATTCTTGACATGAATTAAAAATTAAAAATATATATATTTTTATTTTAGAATAAAATAAATTTAATTTTTTATTAGTAAAATTAAATTAAAATTTTAAAATAACACATAATCAATTTAATATTTTTTTATCATTCTTTCTAATTATAATATCTCTAAATTTTTAAATAAATAATTTTTTTCTTAATAAAATAAAAATTAATTTCTTTGAATTTTTAAAATAAAATATAATAAATATATTTTTTATTTTTTTTGTTAAAATATCTCTAAATTTCTTAAATAATAAAAAATAAATAATTATTTTGATTCCAATTCTGATTTAAAATAAACTAAACAAAAAAAATAAATAATCATTTCGATTACTATTCTATTTCATTCCGATTTCGGTTTCATTTTTAATTTTGAAGTTTGAACAAAATGCCACCTAAGTTGATTTGACATTTCAATAAGCAAGGAATTTATATATTTAAAATCGGATACAATATTGCTTTTGTTAATGGTAAGAACAACATTTAAAGAAATTCAGTAAAGGAAGAGAGTCAAAGGAATAGGAGAATTTGAAAGAAAGTTTGGAATCTTACTGTCCAACTCATAATAAAACATTATATATAGAGGTGTAATGCAAAAGCTTTATCATGAAATAATTATTTATTTGAAAGAAGGATGAGGTGTAATGGAAATTACAAAATTTGTGGATAGAAAGAGTAAACTATTACTTATATGTTGTTTCATAATTCACATGTAGAGGCAACTTAGTTTGCTTCTAGTTTTTTAATTGTAAATTACGTTAGTAGTTCATTTTGCTTTGTTAATTGGTGGAGGAGAATTAAGGAAGATTTAAATAATAAAGTCCAAGAGAATGTTATGGATTATAGGGTAATAATATATTCACACATTTGAAAATCACGAAACATTGCAATTTTTAAGAACCTGAGTATTGATCCACAATCTACCTTGCTTATAGCCAATAATATATGGCATGAACAAAAAGAATTGTATAGGAAAGTTCTTGGCAATTTCCACAAAAAAAATCATAATTTTATTCTAAGAGAAAGTAACAAACTCTAACAAACTCATTCTATTGACTTTTGAATAGATATAGAAATGGTTAAGAATCTGCATGTTCTTATTTAGGAAAATTTTAAACTTAAACCAAACCTTCTATCAATAAGTCCAAGAATGGTTCAAGAAATGTCACTTTTGGTTCAAATCTCGGTTTGAAGGCAGTTCGAGAGGTGGTTTAAAGGGGCAGTTCAAAAATAATTTGGGTGGTTCAAAGCCGTTTGGAGCAATTCAGAAGGCATTTTACATGTGATTTTAATAAAAAAAATCAGGAAAAAAATTTATTTGAAATTAAGATTAGTAAAAAATAAAAACATTGAGATTACTTTTTTAAAAAATGAATTTTTAAAAAAAGATTTTTTTAATAAATAATTTTTAAAAAAAAATAAGTTGTCTACATATCCTCTTAGGGTTTAAGGTAGAATTAAAGTCTACGTAATTCTCTTATCTTATATTGTAAAACACTGTTACCTTAGTTGTTTCTACCATCGAACACTCCAGTTGTCCCTTTGGCCATATCGTATAAATCATTATCACTTTCTTTATAGATGTCTTGTTCTCTTACGCTCGCCTAGGTCTAATCAGCGAAGCATGCTTAAGCTTCTAAGAATTTTAGAGTCATTATAGATCTTTCCTCATCCAATAGCTTATCTTCTTGACTACAAACTTGTTCTACATCAATTGTTGGAACCAGTGTTGCTAAAATTCATTTATCAATTAGTGAGAGTGTTGGAAATGTGTTTGTATGTCAATGTCACCAATCAAGAATAGAAAAAAATTGCACCTTCATTGCCATCACCAAACTCAAAAGATGTTAGATATATATCAAATTCAAAACTATCACCAATTTATCCTCCAAGCATTTTTTGCCTTTGTGCTATGAGATGATTACTCATTTTTATTTTTTATTGATTATTTTGTAATTCACTATATTAAGAATAGCCAACTATTTGGTGACCATAAAAAAATAAAATTCAGTATGTATTATTTTTTTGAACTTCAAGAATTATTTTAGAAACATCTATTTTATCACTATCATCAAGATTTAAGCATGAATAATAAATAGATGAATCATATAAACCATCTAATTTATATAAATGATAAAAAAACAATTGCAGTAAGATAAATAAATAAAATATGTTTAAAATAATTTAACCATTTTTTTCATACTAAAAATGCAATCTTTTAAAATAATATCATTTTCATATTTGCTTAGTTCACCAGCAATAGACATTTAATAAAAAATAAATGACTTATAAAATAATAAATACCACTCAGAGTAATTATAGCATCACTAAAAACTTTTAAAACATCTAAAAGTTTTATGCAAATATTCAATGTATGTAGATATGTATGTGGATATAATGTCACTTGTGATAAATTATTGCTAATTGATAAAGTCAATTTGTGCAAAATTTTAGAGATAATTTAGCCAAAGTTTGATACTTTAATCAATTGAATTTGATCACTTTTATGTTTTTGCAAGCTAAAATATCTTTTGTATAATAATTTGGCTAAAGTTCAAGAATTGAATGGTTTCTAGCCAAAAACTATTAAAATTTAAGAAAATGTAGATTCAAAGCAAGAAAGAGATGTATAGCTCAAAAATAGAAGAAAATTTGGATGTATGGCAGTGTAGATGACTAGACTTGGTCATGCATCCAAAATCTCCACTACCTAAATGAAGAAAAGAAGAGCAGAAAGAGAAATAAAGTGCATAATTGGGCAAGCCACCATGGCATGAATATGCATCCTAAGTCGAGTATGCCAAGAAAAAGAACTAAAGGCCAGAGATGCATAGCATTATACACGATCATGTTCCCTATTATGCATGCTTGAGCATATTAATATGGTGTTGTCTCTTGCAAAATTTCTTCATATTTTACCCTAATTCCAAATCCTTATCCAACCATGATTATATAATAAGATCTTATTAAGCAGCCTTCGGCTCTAGTTTTTTTATATCTTTTGCTATCTTTTGTTATCTTGGGCTACTTAATAAAGAGAAAAGAAGGAGGTTGGTTAGGAAGAGATTCAAGCACATTCAAGAGCTCCATTCAATCCAAGACTAAGACTTTTTAGAGTTTTTCTTTAATCTTTCATCTCTTTTATTTAATTCTATTCAAGATTTTTTTTATGTTCAAGTACAATTATTTATTATTTGTTATAGTTTCAATTTTCATTATAAGTAACTAAAACCTTAAAGCAAGGTTAGATTAATTCTTTTAATTCTCGTATGATGTTCTTGTTAATTCATGTTATATTCTCTTTGATTGTTTTGTTATCTCTATACTTATTACTTGTGATAATTTAGCTATAATTACATAATCTAAGATGTTACGTGAAAAAAATGAGAGTAGAAGCATAATTTAATTCAAAGATATAAAAACCGTAAGGTATTTTTACTTAGAGGTAAGAAAAATACTTAGAGAAATTTTTTTAGAAATCTTCACTGATCTTAAAGAGTTTTATATTAATTCTTATTCTCACGAGAGTAGATATAGAAATTAACCCCAATACTAGTTTTGTAATATCCCAAATGGTACCCTAAAATTTTGAAAATGCTTATTGTTGTAATTGAATTAAATGATATTAAGTATATATTTGATTAAGTGAGAAGATAAAAAGAAGGAATGTGTATATGTTGTATATATAGAGATATATACAACATATATAAGTCAATGTTTTAATTATGGTCAAATGAGATATTTAATTATTAGTGAAAGATGATATTTATATTATTATAATATTTAATTGCATGGTTGAAATTAAAGAGGGTAATCTTATGGTTAAGAGAGGAGATTTGCTTTGACTTGAGGAAAGCTCATCTTCATCTTCTTTCTTCTCCAAGAGCCGGCCATCACCATTGCCAAAGGGAAAGAGAGGTTTTGTTGATTCTTAACTCAAGCAATTGAAAGATTTCAAGAGATCAAGTTGGAGTTTTAAGGATTTTCTTCACTTTTAGTAAGTTTCCAACTTGTTTCTTTATTTTCTTTTGAGTTTGTGTTTATAAGTTTGGTGGATGGTTGGTGTAGTTGTGTGTATGGTTGATTTTGGTGTGTTTGAGATTGTTTTGTTTTATTAACTTTGATTTTGGGGTTAGATTGAAGAAAATGTTAAGTTTGGTGAAGAAAACAAGAGTTGTGGATTATGTATGTGTTGAGTTGTAAAATATGGTTGTGTTTGTGTGTTAATGCATGTAATTGAGTTGTTTTGATGTTATGCAAATTTATTATGGTATATTAATGGCTTTGGTTAAGTTCGTTTGGAGTGAAAAAGGGTAAAAGGAAAAGGTTTGTTGGATGTGACATTTTTGGTATCGATTTTAGATTTTTGGCCTGACACGCCCAGTAGCACGGCCATGTCTTTGGGTGTATCGTTGGTTCTATTTTCTAAGTTCGTGACACGAGCAGTGACACGCCCATGTCATTGAGCGTGTCATAGCTTCTGTGTTGGAGTAGTATTGACACATCCAGTGATACGCTCATGTCACTGAGCGTGTCATAGCTATTGTGTTATTGGAGATTGACACATGCAGTGGCACACCCATATCACTGAGTGTGTCATAGCTTCTGTGTTGGAGGAGAATTGACACGTGCAGTGACACGCCCATGTCACTGAGCGTGTCAAAGCTTCTGTGTTGAGGGTTTAGGGCACGGCCAAGGACATGCCCGTGTTGTTGAGCGTGTCATGTGTAGAGTTTGCCCCAGTTAGCTCTTATCCTTATTTTCTTATGTGTATCACTAAGTGAGTATGTATAATCACATTTGGATTATATTTTGAAGAGATTTGAGGTAACTGATCCAAGTGTTGAAGGATTCTTGGAAGAGGAGGTTGATAGATTGGTGTTTGTTGCTCTTAGAGGTAAGTACAAACCTTACATGATTGCATACATTTACATGACTTTAGGACTTAACACATTTGGTTGGAAAATGTGTTAGGTTACTTATTATATTGTTGATTTATGAGAATGGTGCTATGATTGTATTATGTGAATTATTTGAATTATATATTAAGGATTCAAAATATATGAACAATGTAATTTGTTATGTATACCCTAATGATGATATGTGAAGCCATTGGTGATGGCTATAATGAGATAAATAAAATATTTGGGGCATTGTGCCTAGATGATCATAAGAAAATGATAATGGATTTGATAATGAAATTATGAAAGAATTATGAGCCTAGTATGTTATTCAATTTTCAGAGCTTTGTTGTTGGTGGTATGCCTAAAAGTAACAATCCCTTGAAGCTAGGTTGGGTTGGGCTTAGTCCTTGAAGCCAGGTTGGGTTGATGCTGAGCTCCCCTTGAAGCTTGGTTGGGCCTAGTCCTTGAAGCCTAGTTGGGATGTTACATATGAGGTAATCCTCATTGTGATAATGATTCGCCTACGGGCTTGATAAATGTGATTATTGGACCAAAATAGTAACTCTGGAATTTGAATGGCATATTAGATTCTTTTGAGTCCATGCTTGTCTTTGCTTTAATGTGGATTATGAATAATGGAACAATTGTACAATGTAATGAGATTTATTGTTATGAAATATGATATCAATGTATATTGCTTTTAATCCTTGAAAGTTTGACATTGGCATTACATTTGGATCATATTGTTATCGTGATTTGTACCACTAAGCCTTTGGCTTAGCGCGATTGTGATTTATCGCGTAGGTGACAGGGTAGATCCGGTTGAGCATGAGACTTCAGCTAGGCCGAGTCGAGTCTAGGCTTTTGATCCCTTGTGAAGTGTTGATTTTTGGACTTCAAGACCAGAGACGAACTGCCAAGCATGTATAAACTCCATATTTTTGTAAATATTGATTTTGATGTATATGTATGTATTTTTCACTACTTATTAAACAAATATTTTGGATAAACTTTTAAGGTAATGAAGATATATGTATATGTATTTTAACAAGGAATGTTCCCTATTACTTTCTATAATATAAGTTAAATGTTTTAAATTTACTCAGATTGATTGATAAGGATTGGATGTTTAAGAAAAAGATTTGTTTGTTGAAAATGGATTGTGATATTCTTATATCCTCTATACGTATATTACATATTGTGTGTATATGTGGTGTACGTATATTGGGTATAGGGGTGTTACAATTATTTTGGTATCAGAGCCTAGGTTTGAGGTTCTCAACCTAGGTAAACTGTAAGAAAAAGAAAATTTTGATTTTTAAAATATGATTTTTAAATAAGATACATGCATTGGCACTGGCAGTTTCTAATCGTTGATGAGGTAATCTTCTGCTGTGTTTGCAGATATAGGTAGTGATGGCTTCTCAGTCACGTCAGTCCATAGAAGGTAGTGCTGAGAGTGTAGCTCCTGTTGAGAGTAGTGGTGGAGCTAGGGTTAAGAGAGCTGGTGAGGCACCTGCTCCTGTGCTAGAGAGACCAGCAGCTGATGAGATTCTGCCGGTTTGGTTACGGCATATGGTAGAATTATTGAGGTAGGCTCCAGTGCAGTAGTCGCCACCGTAACCACAGCCACAAGTACCGATGAGGCAGTATGATAAATTGAGAAAGTTCAGAGCTGAGGACTTCATTGCTACTACAGATCCTGCAGTAGCTGAGCAGTGGTTAGATAGAGTTCAGAGGATATTCATTTAGCTGCAGTCTATTGCTGAAGAAAAATTTGATTATGCTAGATCCCTTCTACAGAGAGATGCGTATGGTTGGTGGAAGACAGTTCCACATGCGATGGATGATCCACCGACCCTGACTTTGGTGATTTTCTGCGGGAGTTTGAGCAGAAATATACTCCGAGGGAGTATAAAGATGCGAAGAAGATAGAGTTTCTGAGTTTGAGACAGGATAACCGGACAGTGACAGAGTATGAGATTAATTATATCCGGTTGAGTCATTATGCTGGTGGAATTTTTTCAGATGAGATAGATCGGTGCAGTAGATTTGAGGTGGGGTTGAGACCCTCTATTATTTGTATTGTTGCTGGTTTTTTATATCAAGATTTTTCTCAGTTGGTTGCTGCAGCCAGAAATGTTGAGAGAGCACATGGTATTGCAGCAGCTGCTACTGAGGGGGAGATTAGAGTTGAGAAACCTTTGAGTGAGGTAGGGTCTTCATCTTTGAAGAGAGGAAGAGGATGTTATTTTTCGAGAGTCAGTAGGAGCCAGAGGCAGTCTAGTAGGTCTCTTCAGTATCAGAGGCAGAGGCCGAGGCCTATAGTTTCTGTAGTTAGTGCTCCGACTCCAGTGGTTCATAGGTCTACTCTACCTACATGTGTTCATTGTGGTAGGGCACATGGGGGTGCTTGTTGGAAGACAGGTGGACTAGGAGTGTATTTTAGATGTAGGTCACTGGATCATTTCATCAAAGATTACCCTGAGCTACCGGAAGATAGACAGACTGATACTGCAACTTCTCGACCCAGTGTTAGAGGAGGTCGAGGAGGCATAGGTTTTAGTAGAGGTGGTCGACCTGGAATTAGTCAGAGAGGAGGCTCTATATTCGGAGACAGTAAGCCAGATGAGGCTGGGCCATCTCAGCGAGTGTATGTGATCCAGAGGCAGCCGGATGCTTCAGCCATCATTGCGGGTACATTTTCTTTATTTGACATTTCAATTCTTGCTCTAATAGATCCTGGATCTACTTATTCATATATAAGTGCATCTATTTTGCCTGTGACTAAATTGCATTCTGAGTCCCTATGATTTGATGTCTTGGTAACAAATCCTTTAGGGCATAGTGTGGTAGTTAGCAAGGTGCACTAAGATAGTTCAGTTGTGGCACAAAATGAGGAGTTTTTAGGTGATTTAATTGAAATACCTTTTAAGGAGTATGGTTTGATCTTAGGCATGGATTGGTTGTCTAAGCACGGGGCTATGGTAGACTGTCAGAATAAGTGTGTTACCCTGAGAATCAATGATGGTAGAAGTGTGATGGTATCTAGTGAGCAGAAACATCTTGCATCTATGTTTGTTTCAACTGTTGCAGCTAGGAGGTTGATTCGGAAAGGATGTGATGCTTATTTTGCTCATGTTGTAGATACCATGGTAATGGGTTCTCAACTTGATAGTATACCCACAGTTGCTGAATTTTCTTCTGAGTAGTTGCCAGGGATACCCCCTGAGAGAAAGGTTAAATTTGGTATCGATTTATTGCCTGGTACCACTCCCATCTCTATTACTCCTTATCGAATGGCACCTGCTGAGTTGAGAGAATTGAAGGTATAATTGCAGGAGTTATTGGATAAATAGTTTATTCGCCTTAGTGTGTCTCCATGGGGAGCTCCTGTTTTATTTGTGAAGAAGAAGGATGATACTTTGAGACTGTGCATTGAATATAGGCAATTGAATAAGGTGACTAACAAGAATAAGTATCATTTGCCTAGGATAGATGATCTCTTTGATCAGTTAAAGGGAGCAGCAGTATTCTCTAAGATTGATTTGAGATCAAAGTACCATCAGTTGAGAGTCAGAGCTGAAGATGTATCTATGATAGCTTTTTGCACAAGGTATGGGCATTATGGGTTCTTGGTAATGCCTTTTGGGTTGACGAATGCACTAGCAGCTTTTATGGATTTGATGAATAGGGTGTTTAGACCCTATCTAGACCAGTTTGCAGTGGTTTTTATCGATGATATTTTGGTGTATTTGCATAATGAGGAGGATCATGATAAGCATTTGTGGATTGTATTACAAACCTTAAGAGAGAAATAATTGTATGCTAAGCTGTCTAAATGTGAGCTTTAACTTGATCAAGTGACTTTTCTCCGTCATGTAGTTTCAACAGAGGGTATAAGAGTTGATCCGAGTAAAGTTGATGCCATTTTAAATTGGAGTCCATCGAAAATTGTGACTGAAGTTAAAATTTTTTTAGATTTGGAAGGCTATTATCGACGGTTTATGAAGGGTTTTTCTTTGATAACTACTCCACTCACCAGATTACTTCAAAAGGGAGTTAGATTCATATGGACAGATCGGTGTCAAGCAAGCTTTGAGCAATTGAAGGAGATGTTGACTCGAGCTCCTGTTCTTACCTTGCCTGTGGAAGATAAACCATATGTGATTTATAGTGATGTTTCACATAGTGGTTTAGGTTGTGTTTTGATGCATGAGGGTAGAGTCATAGCTTATGCTTCTCGACAGTTGAAGCCGCATGAGCTTAATTATCCGATGCATGATTTGAAATTGGCAGCCATTGTTTTTGCTTTTAAGATTTGGTGACATTACCTTTATGGAGAGAAGTGTTTTATTTATACAGATCACAAGAGTTTGAAATTCTTGGGTGTCCAGAGGGACTGAATCTTCGGTAGAGACGGTGGTTGGAGTTGATTAAAGACTACGACTGTTTGATTGATTATCACCCTGGTAAGGCAAATGTTGTTATTGATGCCTTGAGTCAGAAGTCTTTAGCAGGTTTGACTGCTTATTCGCTCTCGTTGCTTGTTGAGTTGAGAGAGTTGCATGCTAGTTTTGAGCCCGTTGATGATGGTGCTTTATTGGCTCAGTTACAGTTAAGATCAATCATGTTGGATCAGATTAGGGAGGCTCAGCTGGCAGATGAAAGAATTCAGAAGATTGTTTCGGATTGTCAAAAGAGTGAGAATCAAAATTTTCTTGTGAGAATTGATGGTAGCCTTTGGTATAAAGATAGATTGTGTGTTCCTAATGATGCAAGATTGAGAAAGATTATTTTGGAGGAAGCACGTCAGTCAACTTTTACTATACACCCTGGGAGTACCAAGATGTATCATGATTTGAAGCAACATTATTGGTGGTCAGGTTTAAAGAGGGACATAGCAGAGTTTGTATCCAAATGTCTCACTTATCAGAGAGTGAAGGCCAAGCACTAAGTTCCTTTGGGGTTGCTCCAACCTTTATCAGTGCCTGAATGGAAATGGGAGCCGTTGACAATGGATTTTATGACTGGTTTGCTGTTGACTCAGAAGAAGTATGATGCAATCTGGGTGATTGTCGATCGGTTGACGAAGACATCTCATTTTTTTCCAGTTAGAATGAACTATTCTCTTGACAAGTTGGTTGAGTTGTATATTAGTGAGATAGTAAGATTGCATGGAGTCCCAATTTCTTTAGTGTCGGATCGAGTTCCCCGGTTTACTTTGAGATTTTGGAAGAGTTTGCATGATGCTTTTGGTTCTCGATTGCATTTTAGTACCGCTTTCCATCCTCAAACAGATGGGCAGTCAGAGAGAGTGATACAGATTTTGGAGGATATGTTGAGAAGCTGTGTCATTGATTTCTCTGGGAGTTGGGATAGATTTTTGCCACTGATGAAATTTACCTATAACA
Organism: Garcia nutans; assembly: GCA_947685225.1. Classification (NCBI taxonomy): domain Eukaryota; kingdom Viridiplantae; phylum Streptophyta; class Magnoliopsida; order Malpighiales; family Euphorbiaceae; genus Garcia; species Garcia nutans. Next base: position 21,868,946 of record CANTUV010000011.1, on the reverse strand, counting down.
ACAGTCATCAGTCCAGTATTAAAATGGCACCTTATGAGGCATTGTATGGTAGAAGATGCAGGACGCCTCTATGTTGGGATGAGGTTGGAGAAGGTAAGTTGGTTGGTCCCAATTTGATTAAAGAAACGGAAGAGAAAGTGAAGATAATTCGGGATCGTTTGAAAGTAGCTTTAGACTGACAGAAATCTTATTCAGATTTGAAGATGAGAGACATAGATTTCAATGTAGGAGATAAGGTATTTTTGAAAGTGTCTCCTTGGAAGAAAATTTTGAGATTTGGCCGTAAAGGGAAGTTGAGTCCTCGTTTTATTGGACCTTATGAAGTACTGGATAGAGATGGACTAGTTGCTTATCGACTCGCTTTGTCGCCTGAATTGGATCGAATTCTCAATGTCTTCCATGTCTCTATGCTTCGGAGATACAGGTCAGACCCATGTCATATTTTATCAGTGGAATCTATTGAGGTGAGTCAGGATCTGACTTTTGAAGAAGAACCGGTGGCTATTTTGGCACATGAAGTGAAAGAGTTGAGAAATAAGAAAGTGCTACTTGTGAAAGTTCTTTGGAAGAATCATGCTAAGGAAGAGGCAGCTTGGGAGAGTGAGCAAGTGATGCAAGACCAGTATCCTCAGCTGTTTCAGACTTGAGAATAGGTAATTTCGAGGACAAAATTTATTTATAGAGGGGGAGAATTATAATATCCCAAATGATACCCTAAAATTTTGGAAATGCTTATTGTTGTAATTGAATTAAATGATATTAAGTGTATATTTGATTAAGTGAGAAGATAAAAAGAAGGAGTGTGTATATGTTGTATATATAGAGATATATACAACATATACAAGTCAATGTTTTAATTATGGTCAAATGAGATATTTAATTATTAGTGGAAGATAATAATTATATCATTATAATATTTAATTGCTTGGTTGAGATTAAAGAGGGCAATCTTGTGGTTAAGAGAGGAGATTTGCTTTGACTTGAGGAAAGCTCATCTTCATCTTCTTCTTTCTTCTCCAAGAGCCGGCCATCACCATTGCCAAAGGAAAAGAGAGGTTTTGTTAATTCCTAACTCAAGCAATTGAAGGATTTCAAGAGATCAAGTTGGAGTTTTAAGGATTTTCTTCACTTTTGGTAAGTTTCCAACTTGTTTCTTTGTTTTCTTTTGAGTTTGTGTTTGAGTTTGGTGGATGGTTGGTGTAGTTGTGTGTATGGTTTATTTTGGTGTGTTTGAGGTTGTTTTGTTTTATTAACTTTGATTTTGGGGTTGGTTTGAAGAAAATGTTAAGTTTGGTGAAGAAAACAAGAGTTGCGGATTGTGTATGTGTTGAGTTGTAAAATATGGTTATGTTTGTGTGTTGATGCATGTAATTAAATTATTTTGATGTTATGCAAGTTTATTATGGTATATTGATGATTTTGGTTAAGTTTGTTTGGAGTGGAAAAGGGTAAAAGGAAGAGGTTTGCTAGATGTGCCTTTTTTGGTGTCGATTTCAAGTTTTTGGCCTAACACGCCCAGTAGCACTGCCTTGTCTTTGGGCGTGTCATTGGTTCTATTTTCTGGGTTGGTGACACGAGAATTGACACGCCTATGTCACTGAGCGTGTCACAGCTTCTGTGTTGGAGAAGTATTGACACATCCAGTGACACCCCCATGTCACTAAGTGTGTCATAGCTTATGTGTTGGAGGAGAATTGACACGTGTAGTGACACGCCCATGTCACTGAGCATGTCAAAGCTTCTGTATTGTGGGTTTAGGGCACGGCTAGGGACATGCCCGTGTTGATGAGGGTGTCATGTGTAGAGTTTGCCCTAGTTAGCTCTTATCCTTATTTTCTTATGTGTATCACTAAGTGAGTATATATAATCACATTTGGATTAGGTTTTGAAGAGATTTGAGATAACCGATCCAAGTGTTGAAGGATTCTTAGAAGAGGAGGTTGATAGATTGGTGTTTGTTACTCTTAGAGGTAAGTACAAACCTTACATGAATGCATACGTTTATATAACTTTGGGACTTAACACATTTGGTTGAAAAATGTATTAGGTTACCTATTATATTGTTGATATATGAGAATGGTGCTATAATTTGCATTATGTGAATTATATGTTGAGGATTCAAAATATATGAATAATGTAATTTGTTATGTATACCCTAATGATGATATGTGTAGCCATTAGTGATGGCTATAATGAGATAAATGAAATATTTGGGGCATTATGCCTAGGTGATCATGAGAAAATGAGAATGGATTTGATAATGAAATTATGAAAGAATTATGTGCCTAGTATGCTATTCAATTTTCAGAGTTTTATTGTTGGTGGAATGCCTAAAAAATAACAATCCCTTGAAACTAGGTTGGGCTTGGTCCTTGAAGCCAGGTTGGGTTGATGCTGAGCTCCCCTTGAAGCTTGGTTGGGCCTAATCATTGAAGCCTAGTTGGGATGTTACATATAAGGTAATCCTCATTGTGATAATGGTTCGCCTACGGGCTTGATAAATGTGATTATTGGACCAAAACAGTAACTCTGGAATTTGAATGGCATATTATATTCTTTTGGGCTCATGTTTTTCTTTGCTTTAATGTGGATTATGAATAATGGAACAATTGTATAATGTAATGAGATTTATTGTTATGAAATGTGATATCAATGTATATTGCTTCTAATCCTTGAAAGTTTGACATTGGCATTACATTTGGATCATATTGTTATCGTGGTTTGTACCACTAAGCCTTTGGTTTAGCGTGATTGTGATTTATCGCGCAGGTGACAGAGTAGATCCGGTTGAGCCGGAGACTTTAGCTAGACCGAGTCGAGTCTAGGCTTTTGATCCCTTGTGAAGTGTTGATTTTTGGACTTTAAGATCAGAGACGAACTGCCAAGCATGTATAAACTCCATATTTTTGTAAATATTGATTTTGATGTATATGTATGTATTTTTTGCTGCTTATTAAATAAATATTTTGGATAAACTTTTAAGGTAATTAAGATATATGTATATGTATTTTAACAAGGAATGTTTCCCTATTACTTTCTATAATATAAGTTAAATATTTTAAATTTACTCAGATTGATTGATAATGATTGGATGTTTAAAAAAAAGATTTGTTTGTTAAAAATGGACTGTGACATTCTTATATCCTCTATACGTATATTACATATTATGTGTATATGTGGTATACGTATATTGGATATATGGGTATTACAAATTTTATATCTTGAGAGATAATAAAACTTAATTAAGAAAGATTCAATCAAAAATCAAGGAAAATAAATTTGAGTTAATAATTTAGGAAGACAATAGGAAATCAATTGAAGAAATTTAAACATGTGAATTTAAATGTAAGAAGTCTAATTAACTTAGTTGTAATAATTTAGGAATAGAATTAATTTAATTTCACTCTTTCCTGTTTTTCAAATAATAATTAATTTAGTAGTTTGGTAATTGAGATTTGCACATTCCTTGTAGGATCAACACTTACACAATAAATCTTTATATCTATAAGAATTTTTTGAGTAATTCAAATGTTGAATTCTAATGAGCCGAAACATCTTTTGAAAATTTTTTTCGATGTTTTTATTAATTTTATTAAATTTAGCCAATTTTTTTATTATTTGAGGATGCCACCATAAAAATGCAATTATTTGTTTAATAGGAGAAAATAAATATCAAGAGTTTTTAAACTATTTTACATACATAAATTTAAAATGTGACATACACATCTAATATTAAAAAATTTACATTTAATATTAGGTTGTCAATTTTTTTTGAAGGATAAGCATTATCAAATGAAATTAAAAATTTTTTATTAACCAATCTATATTTTTCTAAATATTTTTAATCATTCTATAAATATTATCAACAGTATATCTATCATCAAAAATATGAAATGCAATTAATCTTTTTTTAACTTTTCATTCATCATCAATCAAATGGCATGTTATATCTATGTAAAAATACACTTGTCAATGATCATTCTGAATATTACTTGAAACAGAAATACATATACTTGAACTTAAAAAAATTTGCAAATATTTTTTTCTTTTTTATATAAAGAAAAAAATTATATACTTTAAAGTATTTTTAGGAACATATTTGGCCCTAGGATTTGATACATTTTGACAATATCTAACAAAACTAACTTTTTCACCAAAATTGAATGATAAATATTCAAATGATTTTTGTCATTTCTTCTTTAATTTTGTTATAAGAAAAACTAAATAATGATTGAGATAGAAATTTAGAATATGTAAATCCAGAAATTTGTGTTGGAGCTCTGTCAAGCAAAATTTTAGGAGGATTTTTTTTCTTTTGCTAAATACCTCTTGAATGTGCTATATCTATCTTTAATCTTAAATTTATATACTTGTCCACAATAATTGCCAATAACATAAAAAAATTTAGATTTTTTCTCTCTTTTTTTTGTAAAATAAATCTTGAATATATCAAAAGTGAGTAATCTTTCTTTTTTTTCTTGATTAATATGTTGACTTTCTTAAGTAGAAAATTGATGCAATTATTGAATATTATCATCATTTTTAATTTTTTATAGTATTTTCTAGGTCAATTAGCATAGGATATTTATCAACTATATTCTTTCCCTTATTTGATCCAAAATTTGAGTCTTGTATAGTTGCCTTTTTTTTTTGGAAAATATAGTGTAGTGAAGTTTGGAATAAAAATAATAATATATGAGATAAAAAAATTGAAAAAATAGAAATAAAATAGAAATAATAGAAACAAAATATATTTATAAAATAAGAATAAAGTGATTAAAATTACAATGTAGAAAATGTTAAAAAAAATGAAGAACATAGGTTGTAAAAAATATTAGAGAGTCAATTAAAAAATATAGATTATAGAGAATATTGGAAATTGTAATGTAATATAGATGACAGATTGTAATGTAATGTAAATTGAAAAATAAAGAGAATAATAAGAGAAATGCAGATTAAGAAATATAGAAAAATGAATTTGAAATATAGGTGATATTTATAGGGATAGTAAAAAATTTAATTTTTTTTTAAAAACTAACAAAGCGCAATGACTAATTAGCTGTTGCACTTACACCTCACAGGATAAGCTTGCACTAGCAACCTAGCCAATGGTGATGAGACTGCTAGCTACGACTACCACTGTTTGGGCCAGTTGGCTTGCTAGTATGTAGGCCAGCTAACCCAAGTTACCAACAACTCATGCCAACACATTGGCTGTTTCAACTATCTAATGGTTTGAAATGGTGGTTTGAATGGGGGTAAAACCACAAGTTCATTGGTTTATCAAAATCAGAAACTTGAATCAAACTATGAATCAAAGTTTGGATTTCGATTTGACGACAATTCTAATTTTGAACCAAATCATGGCCACATCTATTTTTGAAGATGAATAAATACAACTTATTTCATCGGAAAAAAAGAAACTCGAGTAGCCTTTTTATGTAGAGATCATCAAGATAAATTGCTATATATAAGATCAAAAGTTGTAAAATATATATCAATGTTGGTGACTAAAGTAATTGTTAGAAGGGAGACTATCGAATATACAACAAATCATGGGCCTCATAATGTATAATCTAAAACATATTGATTGCTAGTTGTATAGTATTATAAAACTTCTTTCATAATGATATTCATAAATATTTTCTCTATACTAAAACTTCTTTTAGCTACTATTCTTGCTTTATTAGCTTATGTTCTCCATCTTGAAGATTATGAAGTTCTTACTTAATTAGTGATAGACAATCTTGAAAAGTACTTGAGCTAAAATAAATGAAGAGTCGGGTTGCCAGTATTGTGATGAATTGAAAAATAGATGTTTTGATTTGAAACCAAATAATTTCAAATCAGATATCAATAATTCAAACTCAAACTCCCTTTTTCATTAATCATGAATTAATGAGTCAGATGATAGTTTGTCACTAATTATTTTTTTGGAGAAAGCAACTAATGGTTGATGGAGAAATTTTAGAGGAATAGAAGTAAGAAAAGAAATTGAAAATATTTGAGGCTGTTTTTTGTGGAAAGTAAGACATGTTTTTTAGAAAATTTTCAAAAGAAAAATAAATAAAAATAAAGTTATCATTTAGTTATAATTATTTTTCATTTGGAAAATTAGAAAATAATTTTCTATTTTTTAGCTAATAATTGAGTTTTAAAAAATATTTGTAGCTATTTTCTATATGGAGAACACGAAGTTCTAAAAAGTATTAGTATTTATTTTTCAATTTGATTTAGAAAACTTTTTTTATTTTTATTTTTATTTTTTTACTCTCTAACCTTTTGTTTATTTTGAGAATATTTTTAAATTGATTTTATAATAAATTAAATTTTTTATTTTATTTAAAAATATTATTTAATTATGATTTTATTTTTAAATTGAAAATATAGATAAATATTTATATTATGAAATTATATATGCAATTATTTTTCTGTATAAAAGTATTTAAATATTATATAAAAATGGAATATAGAAATTGAAAAATAATATTAAATAGACATATTTTTTCAAATTTCTAAATTTAAATTTAGAGAATAATTAAAAATGAAAATCTAAAAAATTAGGAAACAAAAAGAAAAAATTAAAAACTAAAATAGAAAATATTTTTTAAAACTAAATAGTCTCTTTGTGATTTTATCTTTCCTTATAATATATTATTAGAAAAAAAAATATATCATTGGTATCTGAATTTTTTAATTTTTATTATTTTGGTGTCTAAATTTTTTTTGCCATTATATTATTTGAACTTTGGTTAATAACTTTAAATTGATTGCTCTAACTGATTTTGCCTTAATCAACTTGTTGACTGATATTTATGGGGTCTAATTTTAGCTTAAAAATTTGCTACGTCATATTAAAAATAATTAGTTGCCCAAAATACCCTTAGGTATCTATTTTTCTATTTAATATTTGGGAATTTTATTGTAAGGTTTTGAAATTTAAATCATTAAAAAAATCAAAGAAAATAAGACAAGAAAATCAAAGGAGATGGATGAAAGCACTATAAAGTTTCATGGGGACATGCTTTGGAGCCAAGTAATTGATTGAGCCTTCGATTATGAAGTGTGAAGTGGCAAAATTGGAAATTTGTTGTTGTTGTTGAAATTGTTGATGAAGGTTTGACCTTGAATTTAAAGGATTTGAGAAGGCATGATGTGATTAAGCCTTAATGGACTTATATACTCGAAACGCATTTGGTTATTGTTATGAGAAAATATGTGGATGCTCGATGAGAAGCAGAAATCGGAATAAAAATTAGGCTATGAAGAGATTGGAGATCATAAAAGCAAAAAGAGAAAGAAGATAAAGAACATTGTGAAGGTGGGAAGAAGAAAAAGAAGAATGAGAGGCAAAAATCTGAATAAAAATTAGGCTATGAAGAGATTGGAAGTCATAAAAGCAAGAAGATGAAGAAGATGAAGAAGTTATAATAGAAGTTGATAAAGCACTTTTCATTAAAGGCTCAAGTGCATTCACAAGTTATTCTCTATAAGAATTTATTACTAAGAAAAATCAGTGTTATATTGCTATTACAAAAATCTATAGTTATCATAATTTTTCTATATCTAAAAGCACCCAAAGATCTTCAAATTAACCTATCGCTTAATAAAATTCAAGAACAGGCAATAATAACTCAATTTTTCACACAAAAAAAAATAAAAACAAAAACCAATATAAAAAAAAGATGAGTTTATTTTTATTTATTTTTTTCACAAAACAAGCCTAGCGGGATAAAAAATAAAGCCTGCAAGTTCTATAAAACTAAAAATTAAAATAAACCTTTCAATCTCAACTGTGAATTAGGTGCTTGGGTAAAAGAGAGAGAGAGAGAGAGATTAGAATTGGTTAGATTGAAAATTGAAATCTCTAACTCAATCTAGAAACTCCTATATTCATTTTTAGCTTTTTTTTTCTACTAGCTTATTTGGATTTTATTTAATTTTAGTCATTTCATTAACTTAATGTAATATAATAAATTTTTAAGCTAAAATTGGATCCCACAAATACTAGTTACCAAGTTGATTAAGGGCAAATCTGTCGAAGCAATTAATTTAAAGTTGTTAACAAAACATCAATGATATAAAACAAGTTTAGATACTAAAATATAGTAAAAATAAAAAGTTCAGACACTAATGATATATTTTTTTCTTATATTATTATATACTATTGAGGAGAGATATATTTATGTTTTCATATATACCCTTTTCTTTTCATTATTAACTTTTTAATCTCAAACTATAAAAAAAAAATATTTTAATCTCCCAAACATTAATGGTCAATCAACAACATTTAAACTTTGATTGCTAGTTATATGAGCTTTTTACTAAAATATAAGAGAGAATCTCATATTTACTAAATATTTGACCAAAATATGAGTTATATTTAACCAAAATATGAGACTTTCTCCCATATTTATTGAATTATGGGAGTCAAAAGCACAAATCAAAGCTCAAAGTTTCTATTTATACTTTATTTTATTTTTTTTAATATAATTTGGTCAAACCAAAACTATAGCCAAAATAAGAATAAAAAAAAAAGTTGGCCAAAGTTAACAATTGGCCAAACGGTTTCTTATTTTAATAATAAAACTAATAATAATAATAATAATAATAATAATAATAATTAAAATAATAAAATAATAATAACAATAATAATAATTAAAATTATAACATCCACATTTTTAATATACGTAAAAATAATTAATATGGAAGGATAATTAGGGGTGTTTAAAGAGGTGTGTATAATATATACCTAATATACTTATTAGATATATACAATACATATCTTGGAAACAAAATATATATATTATATATACACGGTAGATACACACATCTATATATACATATTTAAGTTGGAAGAGTTAAAATAAATAATTAATTAATTAAAAAGTCAAAGTAAGATGAAAAATAATTTATGGTGAAAAATTAAAGTGTAAATATATAATATTATATTTAATTATTTAATTAATTATTTAAGAGTATTTAAAGAGGAATAGAGATGAAAAAATTGAAATTAAAAGTCTTCTTCTTCTTCTAACACCTCCATGGCCGAACAACCAACACATCAACTTTCATTAGAAATCTAAGAGTTTCAATTTGATTTTGAAGATTAATCAAGGTTTAAGTAAGTATTATTCATCTTTAAGCTTGATTTATTGATTTTTAGCTTATGTGAATATTTGAGTTAATGATAGAAATTATTTTAATTGGTAAACTGAATATTTATGAAGTTATTAAGATAAGTATATATTGATTTAATAGTTAGATAATAGAAGTGAGCTTATTTTGATGAAATGTGAAGTTTAAAATATGAAAGTAATGAAAGTTAGGGTTTTGATGGATTTTGATTAAGTTTAGAATAATTAGTGATTATTTTGTATAAATTGAGTATGAGAATGGTTTTAATTGAAAAGTTAGACTTTTGTTTGATTTATGAGAGGATGAGCATAAACAAAGTAAAAGGATAAAATTTAGGGCTTTTCCAATTTGAGGCTTGGAAAATATTTTTAGTTGGATTGTGGAGTTAAATAAGGTTAGCACATACTTTGACGATATATTTAAAATATTCATATTTGGCATAATTACATTAATATTGTAAAGTTTGTTATTTTGCTTAAAAGTGAGGTTATTCGTATAATCTATGTATTATGTTATAAATGTGATGTAAATGTTATATTGAGCATTAAATCAATGTGATTTGATGACTGGACATGTTTTGGTGAAGCACGGTAATGATATGGAATGTAATGAGCAATATGAAAATGATTATGGAATATGATAAAATGTGAAAATTATGAATAATGATGAATTTAAATAAGAATATGAGAATGAGATATGACATTATGTGATTCTTAGCCTTGCACAGTTACTTTTTTTAGAATATTGAGTTTGATACTGTTGAGTTGGTATACCAATGATACGTCATGGCATTTATATGTTTCCGAGCGAGATACACTAGTATCACATTTATTATTACATCTTCGAGCAAGACACGCTAGTATCGAAAACTTTGTGTCGAGGAGATGGTTTTTATGTGATAAGGATATGTTGGTATCATATGATATTTAGATTTTCGATGTCGACCATTTGGGTTGCAATAGACCAAGTCAATATTTATGGAACCTGAATATTGTGTAAAGATTTGTTGGATCCAATGTGTATGTGATCGTAATATGCTTATAAAATTTAAGTTTTAATGATTGTTAAATAAGTATTCCTTTGTAATGGAAACTAGATGCATTATGTATTATGAAAAACATACATTGATTTTTAAATATTTTATGTTATTGAAATATGTACTACTAAATTTCTAATTTAGCGCGATTTAATTTTATTACGTAGGAGAGTGAGCCCTAATAAACCTGAGCAGGTCTAGGACTTGAGGTTGACATTCGAAGATAGAATTTTTGCCAAGAGACCTATTTAGTTGGTACTTCACTGCATAACATGCAAATATATCTTGTTCAAACACATTATCGTTATGTATATTATAATATTTTTTAAACATGTTTACATATTTAAGGTATTATAAAGTTTTATAAATGTATATAAAGTATATTACTTACATTTATTAGATATTGGATATGTATGAAGAAATGAAGGATGTTGTAAAGTTATGAATTGAAAGTGTCTTTCCCAATACAGATTGTGTTATATTGATTTTAGAATTTATTGAAATTACAAATAAAACCCTTGCAAAATTTTTTACAAATATTTTTTATATAAACTAAACTAAACTATATTTTATTTACAGTTATTTAATTGCTAAATATATATACCTATTAAATTTATCTTTTTAATAATTATAATTATTTTTGGTATCAAATATAAGAGTTTCTTCAAATAATTATTGCAACACTCTTGTATTTTACATATACATTATACATATATAGGGTATAAAAATGTTACAAAAATAATAATATTATTATTATTAATTAAAATAATAATAATAAGATTTAATTATAATATTATTAATAATAAATGATATTATAATAATAACAATAAATAACAATAACAATATTATTATTATTATTATTATTATTATTATTATTATTAACAATAACAATAATATTATTATTGTTATTATTACTTTAATTATTATTATTGTCATTAATATATTATTAATAACAATAACAATAATATTATTATTGTTATTATTTTAATTATTATCATTGTCATTATTATTTTAATTATTATTACTATTTTAATTATTATTATTATTGTGTTAATTATTATTATTGTTATTATTTTAATTATTATTATTTGTTGTTGTTATTATTATTTTAATTATTATTATTGTTATTATTATTATTAAATCAAAACTTATAGTTTTAATTTGGCCAATTATTTTTTTACCAACTTTGGCCAATTATTATTAATATTATTATTATTATTATTACTATTGTTGTTGTTGTGCTTGTAGTTAATATTATTTTAATTATTATTATTATTATTATTATTATTGACCAAACTAAATTGTTAAATTTTGGCTATTTTTTTATTGTTACTTTAAGTTAAAACAAAACTATAAATTTTGATTTGGTCAAAATAAAAATAAATAAATAAATAAATTTGGTTAAACTGAATCTTCAGTTTAATCAAATTATATTAAAAAAATAATAAAAAAAAATTAAAATTAAAATTTTAAATTTTAATTTATATTTTTACTTTCGTAATTTAATAAATATTTGAGAAAATTTATTATTTTAATAAAATATAAGAATTTTTTCGATATTTTAGTAAAAAGAGCTAGTTATATACTATTAAGTGTAACCACTTAATTAATCAAATATAATATACTCCAATCTTATGGTTAGAGGATGAGAAGGAAAAAGGAATCGGAATTGCATGAAAAGATGTTAAGCAAATACAAATTTGAAATTGAAAGAGTGGGGCCATATCCGTACATAAGAGTCACATCTAAATCTTATATCAAAATTCTCATCACCGTCCAATCTCTCGTCACCGTTGACCATCACACAGTTCCCACCTTCACAATCAGACAATAAAATAAATTCATCAATCTAAGCATTAATTCCCAACCACCAAAATCACCTTCATTAAGATAATAATAATAATAATAATAATAATAATAATAATAAAAAAGTATAGAAAAAAAATATATAAAATAACAAAGTGAACTTATTTACTTGCATTACAAATACTAACAAATTAATTCAATTTTTTTTAACATTTTAAAAGTACTAATATTTTTGTCATTATTAATATAATAAATTGCTATAGCAATGTATTGAAAATAAATAACACACTTTATAGGACAAGAAATACATTTAAAATCATTATGAAAGGTATTTTTTTAAGAAAAATGCTATAAGGATTAAATTGTGATAAATCAAATTGAGTAAAATAGAAATTTCAGTAAATTAAGCATAAAATAAAAATTTTAATCTGTAATAATAATTATATATATATTGATAGTAAAAGTAAAAAATATCCTTTTTAATTTTTCACAACTTTTCTTTTTCTTTTTTTTTTGTCCAATAAACAGAACATAATTTCATTAAACATAAGCAAGATTACAAACACAGCAATGGTGTTGAGTTTATAAGAAAAGTAATTTGTAAAATCCACAAAAAAAAGGCAGAAATTTATTAATAAAGAAAGTGATATAGATTAATAGATGATAAATCTATTTATAAGATATCAAATTCTGATAGAGAAATGAATTAAAAATTACTTAATAAAAATTTTAAAAATTTATAATTATTTTAAAATAAGAAAAGCAAATTTAAATTAATTAAAGAAATTATAATCAAAATAATTTTAAAAAATAATTAAATCATTACATCATATCCTTCTATCTTAAGAAAATTCATCATCAGAATTGTAGCATGAAGCTGAAATCTAAAATAAGAATTTGAATATTGTAAAATTTTTAATGGAGCAACATTAAAATTGGCACACCATTAATTTAGTTTCAATGAAATCAACAATCATGAATAATTAACAATTTGAATTTGTTGGCTTGATAATTTCTCATTGTCAATTATAAGAGTTTCGATTATTTTTGCATCATATTCTCATAAATCATATACTTGTTATCAAGTAAAAATTGGTGAAAATCAGTTCATTTTTAACTTCAATTATTTTTAAAAATTGGTTGATTAAATTATAGAGTATCCACTCCATCATTTCATTATCTTTTAAGAATCTTTATCTTATCACATTGATTATTTGTCCCTTCACCTTGGGCATTCATTATTTAGTTGAATTATTATCTTACATTCAATTATTATTTAGTTGAATAATTTTTCAATTTTTCATAATACTTTTTTAACCTTTTATTTGAATAATATATCCACGTAATAACTATGATAAATTCCACTCATTTAATTATGTTTTAAGTTAATTAAAATTTTAAAATTAAAAAAAATAAAATTTTAACTTTAAATATTAAAAAATAAAATTATATATGAGATATTTTATTAATATGCTATGGTTTAATTAAGTTTTGATCTGTGTTGTTGCAAGACGAAAATTGATTTATTGAGAAAATCATAAGTTTAATTTTCAGTTTGATAGGCAACCCACATATTTATAATTAATATTTGAATTATATATAATATTTCTTAAAAAAGAAAAAAATACTAATATTAAAATAATAAAATGTTCAAAAAGAAAAGAATGATTCTTAATAGTAATCTAATTATTAGATGTCTTACTACTATTGTGCATGGTTTTGTATTTTTCAAAAATTCCATCGAAAATAACAAAAATGCTTCTCTGGCAGTTTGTTTGTATATTCTGATTTCTAAAAACATCCACAAGAGATCATGGAATCAGAAAAATTCCCTTTCTTTTTCAATCTATATCCACAAAAATTAATTGCGAAATTATTACTATTACAAATTATTATTATTCTGTTCTATGATTTTGCTATTTTTTAAATTAATTAAATTTTATTAAATTATAAATTATTATAATATTATAAAGTGATAAATTATTAAGTAATTAATTTAATAGTATCATAATGACTACTGTTAAAAATTATATTTTTAAAAAATTAATATATTTTCTAAATATAAGATCTGTTTTCTCTTAAAAAGTTTAGATTAAATATGAATAAAAATATACCCCATGTAATTGTTATTGTAAAACTAATACTATTAAATATGAAAACTTAATTTATCTAAATATCAATAACTTTTTAAGTTTATAAATATGTATTATTTTTAAATGTATTTTTAATATAATTATAATTAATCGTATTATTTAAAATAATTTTATATAAAAAATAATATATTTCATTAATTTTTTATATAATTTTATATAAAATAATTTTCAATTGACGATGTTTTTAATTTAAAAAGTTATAATTACTAGGGGTGGACAAAAAAACCGTAAAAATCGAATCGATCGAGAAACCGACCGAAAAATCAGTTAATCGACTATTCAGTTCGGTTTTCGGTTCTAAATTATATCAAACCAAAAATATTCGGTCGGCCAGCAGTTTTATTGCTCAAAAAACCGAACCGACCAAAAATCGACCGAATTTTTTTTGTCTAAACAAAAACCGCTAATTTATAATGAAACGACCAAATTTTTTTGGTCTAAACCAATTTTTTTGGTCTAAACCGAAACCGACAGAATTTTTTTGGCCTAAATCAATTTTTTTTGTCTGAACCGAAACCGACCGAAAATTTTCGGTTCGATTTTTTCTCGGTTTCTACTTCTTTCGGTTTCGGTTTCGGTTACTAATATATTTGATCGGTTTTTATTCGGTTTTTGCAATTCGGTTCGGTTCGGCCAACCGAACCGAAAATGTTCACCCCTAATAATTACAATTAAACATTAAATTTATTTTATAATTTATTAAAATAATTTTTCAAAAAATATTATTATTAATTCTATATAATTAAATAAAGTTTAACATTTCATTTACATTCAGTAGTTTAAACATATCTTATTATAAGTGTTTTTATAATACGTAAATATAAAAATTTTTAATATACATATTTATATGTATAATACTTTTTATATGTATAATATTTTTTCTCTCAAAAAATAACAAATAATAATTTTTTACTTGTTATTTTGTATTCAAATTACTAATTTCAATTTTTGCTAATTTTTAATTAAAATAATTAAATTAAAAATTAATGTTTTATTTTTTATCAATAAAATCTTGAATCAATTAAAAAGAAACACACATTAATATATTAGACATATCTCATTATAAATACATTTATAATATATAAATATGAACATTTTTAATATTATATATATTTATATATAATAATAACATTTTTTATTATATTAATATATACATTACTTTTTCATTTAAAATAAAATAAAAAATTTCAAGCGGTCTTTATTTGTTTATATATATCTAAAAGGAATTGTCAATTTGTCCCACAACTTTCTAATTAATTTATTCAATTGATTCTTTTATTTCAAATTGTAAAAATATATGTTAACATTGGCTTTATAAATCCTATAACTTCTTCAAGAATAAAAGGCTTTTATCTGGGAGGAGCAGCTCAGTTAGTTGAGATAAGACTGAATAAATAGGAGGAGATAAGAGTTTGAATCTCACTAAATAAAAAAATAAGGGAGTTTTAACCTGCAAATAATGCCATGAACATAATTATTCATATACTTGGACCGTTAAATGAATAAGAGTGAATAAACTTGTAGGATAACAAAAAAAAAAAAGGCTTTTATTAGAATTTGAATATAATCTCCTAGCGATTAGATCTAATTATTAATATTTATACATTAGTTAATTAGCTATTCCCTATATTATTAGTTATTCCCTATATTGATTTTATAAAAAAAATTTAATTGTTATTTTAATTATTTTTTCATTTTATACATGTTTTTTTTATATTGATTTGAGATTTTATAATAAATAATCATGGACTCGCAAGATGTGCTAATTTTTTTTTATTGTGTTTGCTCATGGTTGGTTGCATGTGCAAAAATGGTCCATTCTCATTTTTAAATAAAATGTCTCCAATTTTATTTGCATGACTATTCTATAATAGAATAGATTGGTGCATCAGTAATTATTGGTATGACTTATTTATGCGTATTATATATATATATATATGTGTGTGTAATATATATTAGGACGGATGGCTTTGGGTAAGTCGTTGAGCTCATTTTATTTTTTGCTAAAAAATATTTCATATATTTACGGATTTCAAAATAAGACACTATTAATTACAATGTATTTTTCAATGTGATTTTTTTATATATAAAAAAATAAAATTATATAAATCGCACAAAACTAAAATGTATTAAAACATTTATAAATAATTCTAAACTTAATCGATCGAGGTAGAAACTAGGAAAGTTATATTAAACCAAGCGTAATAGGTATTGCTGAGATTGAGAATACTACAAATTCGTAGTTAATTAAAATGAAAGCAGAAATTATTGTATTTTGGCCATTTTTAACATTAGGCCTCATGTATAATAATTTGGTGACATGGTACACATGGAGTAGAAATTCTTCATAATTATTCTTAGTAATAATTAAACGGATTGATATATTTTTTTACTTTATTTTCATTTTCTTAGTATATGGTTTATATATATATATAGTTTAATGAATTTAAGCTACATATATAAAGTTTTTTTTAATGTATTATTGTTATAACAATTTTATACTTTATGGATTGTTATAAATTTAATAAATAAATAATTTTAATAATTAATATTTTTCAATTTATTTAATATCTTTATTATTATAGAGCACTATATTATTATTACTATTTAAATAATTTTTTAATAAGTTTGAAAGAGTGTAAGACGGGATGAAAATAGTTGTTATTTTTTATAAATTATTTAAAATTTTCAATGCCTTTAATAATTTATTACTTTATAGGCCAAATATTTAATGAATCACTTCAAATATAGTCTTAATAGCAATTAGATACTTAAATTTTTTTTTTTGAACCATTCAAATGCTTATTTTGATAAATTTAGATCAAATAAGTATCTCTATTAATGAAAGCTCAATTTACCATTAAAAATATTTACTGACTGTTGTGGGCCCCGAATAGCCCTATGCTCTAAATTGATATATAAATTAAAGGTTTAATTAAGCATTTTAATTATTATTTTGGTAGCAATTAGACACCAAAAATATTTTTTTTTAATTATTCAGACACACAATTTTAATTTAATTTTATTATTATTAAGATAATTAAAATAAACATTTATTAATATTAAATTAAAATTCTAATAAATTTAAATAAGCTTGAAATTGTTAAAATCAATAATTATTATTTAAATATAATATAGTAGTAAAAAATTTTTAAGAATTTATATAAAATTTTAAGAATTGATTAGGAGCTATTTAGTAGTGAAAAATATTTTTTATTTTTTATTTTAGTTTTCTAATTTTTTTAATTTTCATTTTCTAATTATTTTTCAAATGAAAAATTAAAAAGTAGAAAAATGTCTACTCAATCTTATTTTCTATGTTCTAATTTTTATTTTTATATAATAATGAAATAGTTTTATTTTTAAATAATTTTATACCATAATATAATTATTTAAACTATTTCATAATCTAAATATTTATATATTTTTATTAAATTAAAAATAAAATCATAATTAAGTAATACTTTAAATAAATAAAAAATTTAAATTATTATAAAATCAACCAAAAAATATTCTCAAATTTTAAAGTATTAAAAAATATGTTATCAAACAAAAATATTGAAGTATGAAAAATAAAAATAAAAATGCAATTTCAATCAAAATAGAAAATAAAACTCTAATATTTTTTAGGACTTGATGTTTGAAAAATAATTAAAAAATTTTAAAACTGAACTATTAGCAAATAAAATATTAAAAATTCCTTTTCTAATTTTTCAAATAAATAATAATTTTAACTAAATAATAAATATTATTTTTCATTTTTACTGAAAAATTTTTCCAAAAAAAAATAAGAGTTAACAACAAAAAAAAATTAATGGTTAAAAAAAATTAGGTGTCTAGTTGCTACCAAAAATATAATTGAGGTGCTTATATATAAATTTTTGGCCCGGCGTCATTTGAGGCTCACAATTATCAGCAAAAAATTTTTTAATAGAAAATTGAGTTGTCATTAACAGAAATATTTATTTAATTCAAATTTTATAAAAAATAAATCTGAATAGTCAAAAAAATTTAAATATCTAATTACTATTAAAATCATGATGTTTAATTGAACTTTTGATTTTTATTTATAAGCTAAACTACTTCTATATTCATTGTTTTATTATAAGCTAAATAATTTTCATTTCAAATTTATATATGTCTAATGCCTTCTTTAATAATTGTTTTCCTCCAAATTGAAATATCTCATTATTATTGTGAGTTGATGAGAATAGCAATATAAATAAACATATCTAATTAGTGGACACCACACTACACCTAATCATCCTACACTAAGACTTCTAAGCAACAAAAGGCTAATCCAAAATCTACAATCAAAATTAGGAAACCTTCCAAAAATAGAAAAATTAAATAATTGAATAAATTTTAAGCCACCAACTAACACAACTTTTGGGATTATCATCTAATTAATCACTTAATTAGCTTTAACTAAACCTTTCAATTCCTTTTATCACCCACTTTATTGTCTTCTTTTGTTTGGCTTCAACTTCAATTAAACTAAACTTCCTTATTAAAGTAATCATGGTTATCTATTCTTAATTATATATATATAATTACTTTCTAACACTAAACAATACAACTTGATTAGGTACCTTTTAAATCCTATATAAATATGTAAACATCAATAATGTGTTTTTGTTCTTTTTCTTTCTTTTCTAAGCTATCACATGATATGAAAAAGGTAATGTTAAATACAAACATAAATTTCTATTATTTTAATATAAAATTAATTAATTATAGTTAAATTATAAAAATAAAATCAGTGAGAAATTTATTTCAAAAAAAATCAGAGAGAAATTTCTTCACTTATATATACTTTATTTTATATTGAATAATTTTTATTATAATAAAATATTGTTTATCCATAAATTAATATTTTATTTATCCATTGATTGAGAGTATTTTTGGGCTAACTTATATGTCAATTGAGATTAAGTTGATCTCCTCATACGAGTCTAAAAGGACACTACTAATTATGTACTGTCTATATATTTAGAATTTATCCCTTAAATATTGATTTATTATTATTAACATTATAATTCTAAATTAATTTTTATGTGATAACTTTATTTGTAATTTTTAAAATTAATAAATAATCATTAGAACTTTAATTGCATTATTTAAAATAACATGAAAATTTATATATATACTATACAATTTTCTTGATTAATATTCTATATTTTCATAACACGCTAAATTTGATAATAATATATATGTATAAAAGTAAAAATAATTATATATACATAAAAATTTTATATGCTAATAATAAGATTTATTACCTAACACTTATCAACCACTAATTATGTTACAAATAGTTAAACCAAATATATCCACATTATGGATACTTCTGGGAAAAAAAATTAAGATTTTCGTTTCATATCTTTTCACTATACAAAATTATTAAATTTACTATTTGATGAAAGATTTAATCAATCTTTCCACTAATATAAATGAATTATATTTAAGTAAAATATTTAAAGTATTTTTTATATTTAGAGAAAAATTAAATATAAAAAATATAGTTGAATTTCATATTTTTATATTTGAAATTTATAAATGTAGTTTTAATTTTGTTTTATAAAATACCCTTAATGAAGTAAATATAATTTAAAAAACCAAAATAACTAAAAATAAATATATTTTATATTTACAATTAATATTTAATTTATAAAATATAGTAAAAAATTAATTGGCAAAAAACATAAAAATATTAGAGAGAGTAGTAAGAGGAACAAGAAAGAGAAAAAAAATAAATGTATAGATCAGTTGGTAAGAGATTCTTTTAGTTTAATTAGAAGTTTTGAGTTCGATTCTCAAGATATACAACCGTGTAAAAATTCAGTAGGAAAAATTTTATCACTCTTGTAAGATAAAGAGAAGAAAAAGATGGAAAAAAAAAGAGAGAATGGGCACCACAAAATGAAAAAAAAAAAGAAGATTTTTTTCAATAATTTTGTTAGTTTCATGGAGTTTATTTAAAACATATTTTAATAAAAATATGAATAGTTATATTTAGTGAAATTAAATCGGTAAAATTGAAGTGAATATTTTTATCGTTTTAAATATAATTTCTTTTGAAAATGTGAATTTTATAAAATTTTATAGAATTTATATTTTTCGAAATAAGCTTTAAATTACTGGTAAATTTTATTATTTGATATCTCAACTAAATTTTAATTTCAAGTGGTGGTTAATTAGAGTAGCTATACTTGTGGATTTTAATCAAAAATTTATTTGTTTAATTACTGATTTTACAAAATAATAATTAAATGAAAATAATTTCATTTGCAGTGTTTTTGGAGTTTTCCTATCTTTTAATATATATACATAAATAACCTTTTAGAAAGAAAAGTTTATATTGAATGATATAGTTGGAATTCTAGCATTCATATTTAATTTATTTTAAAAATTGTGTTGCATGTTGAATACTTTCTGTATCAACTTATTGTTATTACGTTTTGAAACATATTATTATATGTAAAATTAATTTAATTTCTAAAATATAAAAATAAATAACGTCCAATCATTAAAAAAATGGATTGATACTAAAATTTGAAAATAAAAGATATATATATATATATATTCCAATCTTTCTAATATAGTAATAAATTTACCTTTTTTTTAATAAGAGTAATAAATAAATTTAACTTTGATGCAAAGTATTACGGTTACCAACTTCTGAGAAGGATGACAATAGATTTATTCAGCTTATTCAGAATTTAATATTAAAAGGGGCCAAAATTTATGAGATTTAGTAAGATATATACTATTGAATAAAATATTAATAAATTATAGACCCTAACATCTTTAATTAGATTCTTTTAAATAAAAATATTTTCCAAATTTTAAAAATCTGCTCATATTTTTAGTAGTTTTTTTTCTCTTTCCATTTACGACTTTCATCTTCATCTTCTCCTTCTTATTCTTTATCGATGCAAGAAACTCTCGCCAATTGTCGTCAATTATTTTCGACCGTCTGTTATCTTTACTGCTATTTTCTTCATTCTTCTCTCGTAATCGCTATTTTTTCACCGTTCATCACACTTATCTGAAGGTATTTGTTATCTCTCTCTCAATCTCTCTCTTGTAAATCATTGTGCTTAATTTGACTGCGAGAATGCATATGTATTTGTGTAAATCTCTCTTTTGGAATTTTTATTTGATTTTTGATAAAAATTTATAATTTTATTGGTATGGGATGGTATGAGCTTATTATGATCGTATTTTTACTGGTATGACTTGTTATGAGCATATTTTTACTGATATGATTTGTTATGACCGTATTTTACTGGTATGAGTTGGTATGAGTTTGATATGAGCATATTTTAACTAGTATGAGTTGGTATAAGCTTGTTTTGAGCATATTTTTACTGATATAAGATGATATGACTTGGTATGAGCATATTTTTACTGATATGAATTGGTATGAACTTCGTTTGAGCATATTTTTATAGGTATGGCTTAATATGAGCTTGGTATCAGCATATTTTTACAGGTATGAGTTGATATAAGTTTTGTATGAATATTTTTTACTTGTATGACTTGGTATGAGTTTGATGTGAGTATATTTTTACTAGTATGACTTGATATAAGGTTAGTATGAGCATATTTTTACTGGTATAAGTTGTTATGAGCATATTTTTACTGATATAATTTGGTATGAACTTGGTATGAACATATTTTTACTGGTATGAATTGGTATGAATTTAATATGAGTATATTTTTACTGTTATGACTTGATATGAACTTAGTATGAACATATTTTTACTAGTATGACTTGGTATGAGTATATTTTTACTGGTAGGTATGAGTTTAGTATGATCATATTTTTACTAATATGAGTTGGTATAAGCTTGGTATGAGTTTAGTATAAACATATTTTTACTAGTATGAGTTGGCATGAGCTTGATATGAGTATATTTTTACTGGTATGACTTGATATGAATATATTTTTATTTGTATGACTTTGTATGAGCATATTTTTATTGGTACTACTTGGTATGAACATATTTTTTTTGGTGTGACTTGATATGAGCATATTTTTACTGGTATGAGTTGATATGAGATTTGTATGAGTATATTTTTACTGGTATAACTTAGTATGAGATTGATATGAGTATGTTTTTATTGGTATGAGCTTGGTATGAATATATTTTTACTTGTATGACTTGGTATGAGCTATTTCTACTGATATAAGTTGGTACGAGCTTGGTATAAGGATATTTTTACTAGTATGACTTGGTATGAGTCTAATATGAGTATATTTTTACTGGTATGACTTGGTATGAGCATAATTTTACTGGTATGAGTTGATATAAAATTGATATCCGTTTAGTATGAGCAGGTTTTGTTATATATATATCAAATGAAAATATTATATGGTATCATAAAATACATATATACATAATGTAAAAAAAATAGTACCTATTACATATAGTAAAAAATATATATAAATCTATGAATATAAAAATTATATATTTAATAAATTATTAATAATATTTTTAACTTAAATTATTAATTTATAAAAATAAAAATAATATATTTAATAAATTATTAATTTTTAAATCTATTAATACATAAAACTAAAAAACTCATATATTTAATAAAATATTAATATATAAACATAAAATATTATATATATAATAAAATATTATATAATATGATAAAAAATCACATTTGAACATCCTACATGTGCATGCGACTTGTTAAATATAATTTGTAAATCTATGGTGCTAAAACTATTTTATCTTCTAATTATTTGAAATTTGTTTAAAGATGTTTAAAGTTGTAATTGATAGAATTTGGTATTTTTACTTATTTTAGTATTTAATAATAATTAATACAAGCAAAAAATTAATAAAAATTAATAAAAAAGCCAAAGGGAAAAACAAAGTGAAATGATAAAAAGAAAGTGAAAATAAATAAAAAAAGGTTGGAAAGGCAATGGGATGCTTATGCATATTATTAGTATTATATTAAAAGGAAAAAGGAGTTAATTAGAGGAGAGGAAAATTATTGAAGAGAAAAAAGGGACCCACCAGATTGTACGGAAGATAAGAGACAGCACGCCCACCTCCGTTAATTTAGGCGGCCGTGTCAGTCTCTGTGTCTCTCTCTACTACCACTATTATTATTATTATTATTATTATTCTTTTCGTTCTCTTGAGCCCCGTGCTATGTTTCTTTCCTTCTCTCTCCAATTCCGCGCTTCTATTTTTTTTTTTAATTATAATAAGATTTGATTAAATATTTAATTAATTTGTGTTATCAATCTCTTTTTTTTTTTAAGAAAATTTTTTTTTATTAAAATTTAAATTAAGAAATAATACTGATAGGAGGATCTATAAATCAATCCTTAAATTCTGACTCTAAATATGTTATCAATATCTTGAGTATTAATTTTTATTTCAACCTTTAACGTTAAACGCGACTTCATTATCATCATGAGCTGTTGTAATTGTAAGTATGTAGCTACGATTCTGTTAAGCGTTAGAAATTGAAATAATAAAAAAATAAAAATTTTTAATTTTTTTAAATTATTAAATGTTACATTTTGAAATATTATTTTAAATATAAAATTTTAGTTTATTTTTTGTAATAAGGAATATGTTTTTTCCATATTTTTGTCCTATCTTTTTTTTTATTTAACTTATATTTTTTTTATAATATTTAATATCACTACTTATCAATATTACTTTATTACATTTATACTCTTTATCTCATAATAATTTTAAATATTACAATTAGTAAATTATACTGTACAGACCAAAATAAAATAAATTTCCAATTAAAAAATTGATTACAAGATATATGGTTAATATATATATTTGTTTTATAAAATATTATATGAAAAAATTAATGATGGAACTTATATTTTAAAAGAATTACTTAACAACAAAGTATTATTAGTTTGATTGGATTTGATTTACATTTAATGATTTAAATTTAAATTTAAATATTACGGAAAGAAAAGTAAAGGCAAAATTAATAATATTTATCTGCGTCACGTGCGTACAGCTCTCTCTTCTTTCATGTTGTTTATATATATATTAGTTAATTAACCGACCACGGCGATTGTTGTCCCTACACGTCATCCAAAAGTAATATTATCATGAAGTACTACCATTTTCTTAACTCAATTTTAAAGTTCTTTTAATTAAATATATAATTTTTTTAATAAAAAAAAGGTTACTTAAAGGGAGGGCAGGTTAGGTCCATCTACCCTCGAATCCCACCTATTTATAATAACAATTTAAATTTTATTATAATATTAAATATTAAATATTATTTTAAATTTATTTATTTTTTTATTTAAAAAATTATTTCATTCGATTTCTAATTTTGCCACTAATATAAAATTTATCATTAAAAAAAATTAATTTGCTGATAACGTTACACAATAAAATTTATTTTATTCATTTTATATTTTTAAAGATTAAAATATTGTTTAGTATTTAGGTTATAAAAATTAAACATGGGATATTGGACGAGTGTTTTCCTCACAATTGCATGAACATCCACGGTGGCAACATGCAGAATAGAGACACAAGGATTAAAATTGCTTATTATTAATTGTTTCATTTGAATTTAATAAGTTTTATCGAATTAATTTTATTAAATTTAATCAAATTTAATATAAGTTAAAATTAATTAATTTAATAGATTTGAACTAATATAATTAGTTAAATTAATTGGATGGCAATATAATTAATTGAATTTAAAAATTTTTGCTCATTTCTAAATTAGAGTGAGAAAAAAAGTACATTAGGAGTGAAGAACATAATAGAGAGTGAAAAAAAGATTAGAGAGGGAAAAAAAAAAGAGAGAGAAAGAGAGAGGATGCAAAAATACACAGCCAACCCCAAAATCTATAATCTTCAGAGTAGATGTTTAAAATCTGTGTGAAAATATTTGCTGGTTAAATAATTGACTTTCGAAATCCACATTAATTTAAAGTAAGAAGGAGCCGATACAAACGCAACTTTATTTTCTAAACTCTTTACTCATTTACTTTAATTGAATAGTTGTAATAAGTGATATTGTAGTTTTATTTTTATCTTTATTTTTATTAAGATAAAATGATAGCATAGGTCAATATTAATTTATTTTATTATAAACGTTGTTGTCATTGTTTTTTTTTTGCCCTTTATTGATGTATCCAATTATATTTAGGTTATTATATTTTTCATAGTTTAAGATAATTGCATGTTGGGATTAATTAATTTTTGTTGAAATATGGTATTATAGTATTTCATAAAATTATATATCTTCTTCATTTACAAGGTAGTTGGCTCATCTCTTCCTTATTCTCACTGGCCATAAGTAAATCAAATAGATAACTCATAATCAATGCATATAACTTTTCATAGTAGAAAAACAATAAAATTTAATTTTTTATCAATCTATTTAATGAATTTGTATTATGATATAGTTAATAATATAAAATCTTTTTTGTAAATTTTTCAATTTATTAAGCACAATCAATAATATATGTAGTTAATTTTTTTTATTGCACAATTTAGATTATATGACTAATGAGTCTAGGTAATGACTCGTAAAAGATCTGAATGGTAGTCTATTATTTATTGATGTAAATTTTCTTAAATTTATTCTCTAACAATTTATTAAATTATTTATATAGATATTATTAAATCTTATATTACTTTTATTTTAGTGGATTGCATTTGCATATGAATTAATAATATATATACATATATATTTTCAGTTTGTAAATAAAAAAATTATCTATAATTGATATCTTTTTTAAAAAGAGCAATCAAATATTTATATAACTCTGATATTTTAACTTTTAATGTTAATCCTACTAAAGTTTAAAGAATTAACTTTTACTTTCTAATTGTTTGCTACGGTATATATATATATATATATATATATATAAAGAAATTATTGAAACATTTTTTGTTGATTTATTTATAGATAATTTTTGTAATTTAAAAGATCATCATATTTTAGTTTGATAGGTTAAATGCATTTAAACTTATTTTAGCAACAAATATTGATTATATTATATTTGAAACTATTATTTTTTTTAAAAAAAAATTATTACTATTTCTCATCACTAGTTTGTCTTCCTAACATTTTATTTTGGCTTGGTCTCTCGCTTCATTAGTATTATTATTTTTGCAGTAATGATTTTTAGAAAACCCGTGTATAATAGTTTTATTTTTACCAAAAGATAGATTTTATATTTTTGTGTCTACTTATTTTTCTGCCGCTCACATTTTGCTATGTTTGTTACTGTTTGATATAGTAATTTATATCTATTACATAACATAATTTGTCTTCCTGCTGTTGTTGTGAATATCTTCTTGTATATTTGCTCTATTCTTTATATGCATAAATTATTTATTAATTATTAAATGCCTTATTTTACTTCATTTTACTTGTTCTTTATTACTATTATTTATTTATTTATTTTCTTAAAGTTATTTTATATGTAGTGTTATTTAATTATTTTTTTAAAATTGTAATAGGTATATTTTCACTTTTAATTTGGTGGGTGCCTTATTTTAGTTTGAGTTATTTTATTTTATTTTATTTTATTATTTTAAAGGATTACAATGGAATGCAATTTTTACTAAATATGGGTATTAATTTTATTTAATTTCTTTATTTATGAATGAAATTAACTTATTTTTATTTGTTGCATGATAATTAGATAGTATTTAAAAAATTAAAAATAAAATAATACTAAGACCTAAAAATAATAACAAATCTAAAAAATTGAGTGTATTAGAGGTGGTGAATAATTTCTTATATTTTTTATACGTACTTAGCCTTATAAACCTCATAAAGATTGAGAATTTTTTACGAATATAGTCTATCACTTCTTCTTTATTTTTTCCACATGTCCATGTTGCAACTCTTAATTTTCCGGATTAAATCTATTTTTTCTAAATTTTGAATTTAATAGAGCCGAAAGAACAAAAAATATTTCATACAAAGTTTTGAGTTAAAATCCGCCGTGCTATCAGATGATGTCCAGAGTGAGTCCTATATATATATATTTTTTTTTTCTTTTTTTCAGAAAACAAAGATTTCCATTAAATTAAAATAAACATTACATATTCCCACTGTGAGTCCTAAATATATTACAAGTTACATGTTAAATGTTTTTTTTTGTCCATCGAGACGAGGTGTATCCCTTATAGCCATTCAGTTACCAAAATATTACTGACATTCACCTTATAGCTCTTCAGTTGTTATTCTTTGTAATATAACCATGTGAATTGTGAACCAAAGGAGATAACATGAGTCTAGCCATATGAAACTAACCATGCGAGTTAATTAAGCTAGATAAGATGACTTTAATCATTATGCATGGTATATAATGACTTTTAATGTACAAGTAAATAATTTGATTCTTAATACATGATTTAATAAACTTGAATTTATTCAGAAAATGAGACATGAGTAAGTTCATTTTAATAGTTTTATAAATTGGGATTGATTTGTTGGAACATTGTTTACAACTTTACAAAATATTTTAGTGCGATATTATTATATTTGGAGTATCAATTATCAAGTTGAATTGTTATTTATTATTATTATTATCATTGTTATTATTTTATAATTGGAATATTAGATTTATGGAATGCTCACTGAGTCTAATACTCACTCTATTATTTAGTGATCATGTGATAGATTCCAAGAAGATCTAGTTTTTAACAACTTTCCTTCTAAGAAGCTCGCTATATGAAGTATAAATTTGTTATTTATGCAACTCGTTTTTAGAGCTCAATACTAGTAATTTTGGTGGGTTAACTTATAAAAATAATTTTTTATTTGTATCTTACTATAATTGTAATGATGTTGCTAATGCTTAGCAAATTAATTTGATTTGTATTTTGATATGATTACTAATCTAGGATCAAGTATGATTTTACGAAAAATGTTTTTATTAAAGAAATTTTTTATTTATCATTTTTAGGCTCACAGATTTGAACTAATTATTATTGGTTTGGGTTAGAATACTTGGCTTTATTTCTAAATTTTGCTAATTTTGGATCATCAGTCATCCGAAAATACCACACCTCTAGAATTAGAGTGTAATAAGGATGCAATAAGGTGATTGAATAATAATTTCGAAAATCTCTGGATTCCTTTTTGCGAATGGTATTATTTTCTTTTTTCCCACCACAACGCAGAAATATCGAACTACTCCAAATTATAAGAATGAGTTATTTAATTAAAATGAGTTATTTTAGTATTCCAATTAATATGTGTATAAGAATGTTAGGCATAATAAAGCTAAACGATGAATTATGATAGTGTTATGTCTTAAAAGTCAATTGGGCTGGCTATCATATTGTCAAATGCATTTATGGAAGGGTTTTTTTAAATACCTAAAAAATAAAAATATTTTAAAAATATTCTCTTTTTAATTTTAATTTTAAATATATATTTTTTTAATTTTTAATTTTAAAAATATTTTTTAGAAGTATATTTTTAATATATATTTAATATATTAAAGATATATTCTATTTTAAAGTTATGCATTGGATATAAATTCAATATATCAAATAATTTTCTCTTTATGTAATTGTTAAGAAAGGTCATGCTTCATTGTTAAAATTAAGTTATTTTAATTTATACAATTTGCTTTTTTGATAAAATTCTTGGAATAATATTAAAATAAAAGGATGATCATAAAATGGTTATAAAAAATAATAAGGCAATCTTTTACAAAATAAATATCATTCATAAATAGCCTTTTTTTTTTAATCTAAAAGGACTATAAAGAAGAAAAGACTAACACATAGTATGCCTTCGTATAATGAGTAGTTGGTACCATAAATTACAGTATACGACGCTAATGCTTGTTGAAGCCTATTTCTAAAGTGTACCAAACCTTTCTGATAAAAAAAAAAAGGTGTACCACATCTGATATTATATGTTTTCATAATTAATGTATGATGTGATTTAATTTTTTATTTATTTTGATTTTTTATTTTTGTAACATAATCTTTTACTTGGATTCAGGCCGTCTGTGTCATTTGGTGGATTGTAATGGTTTATCAAATTACGTTCAAATGGTTAAAGATTTGGTTAAAATTAATTTATTCCGAAGTATAATAGAATTACTGTTCAAAAAGTACAATAATGATGTCCTATTATCAAAGAATCGTGTTATTAAAAAAAAGGTATATTACTTACACTTAAATTTTAAATTTAAATTCTAACTATTTCCTCATTAATAAAAAAAAAATAGCAAACAGGCTTTATTCTATCAAGCCAGAGTATCAGTTTTTTTTTTTTTAAAGCAGGAATAGAAAATATTCATTAATGAACATTATAGAAAAATCAGGAGTTTTAAGATTGAAACAAAGAATAACATTACTTGGCCCTCAAATTTCTACAAGCTTAATGACATCAAATACAAATTCCAAACAACATAAAGGCTATAGATAGAAGTTAAGGCCAACGAATAAGACAGAAATAACCACCATATACTGGAACTCAAGCAAAGAAAGATTAACCTAAAAGATGGTTAAATAAGTTGTAGACCAAGAGTCCCAAATATCCCAGTTAACCTCAAATTGCAAATTTTTTGAGGAAAATGAAGGCCAACGCTGCCAACACTGGGATTGAAGAAGAAGCAACTCAAAATATGCAGCAGAGATGAGCTGAAACTGGTCGAGAAACGCAATCACCAACCAAGGATGAAAAAAGAATAGATTAGACATTAAAGCAGCTTGTGAGAATTGAAAGGCAAACTAATGTTCTTCTAAGAACAAAATAAACACTAAAAATAGGCTTGATTTCATGTACAATCTCCACAAGGGAAAGAAACATTCACTGTTGCTCCACCATCGGAGAGAGATCTCTGGTATTCTAGCAACAATTTTGGGCAACAACTAAAGATCACTAAGGACCAGATCTAGAAAGAAAAAGATTTAAAAATATGATACTATCAAGAAAATAAAAAAAGACAGATGTTTAGGGCTTTCGCCGGCATAGCAGCAGCCCTAGATCTAAAAACAACGAGAGCCAGAGTATCAGTTTTTGTTGAATTCAATTGCCAAAAAATAATTGAATCTGACTAATTATACCAATTCCATTAATCACTTTAATAGTTCAATTTTCTAAATTTTAATGGAAAAATGTTTTGACAATTAAAAAATATTATTTGAAACTTGAATCTAATCCATAAGTTAAATTGATCTAATAACAGGTCTAATTCGAATTTTATTTTTAAAATTTTAATATTTTCCAGTTAAATAACTTCAAGACACTAAAATGTAAGTTTTAATTTTTTTAAAACATTTTTAATAGATTTTTAACTAAATAATTAGTTAAATACGTTAGATTGTGATCAATTTTTAATGTGACATGCATTTACGAATAAATTGGATTATGATAATTTTGAAAATTAGTATAATTTTTTTTATTTTTCTTCAAAAGAAAATATTTCTATACACGAAAACTAATTAGAAAAATAAAATTACAATAATTTAGAATTATAGATAGATAGCTGTAATATTAAAAAAAATATAAAAAAAAACAATTACTTTTGAAGTTAATGAACAAGTAAATATATTTATTTATAAATTTAAAAAATCAATTATTTGCGTATAGCAATTTCTACTCTCACAATGCTATCATCTAATTCTTAACTGAGTATTGACTAAAATAAGTCAAGACTATCAATATAAACAAATATTTAATTAGTGTCAAAAAAAAAATATTTAACAATATAATATCATTATTTTTTATATTAAAAATGTGAATTTAACATTATTGTTACTCTAACCTCAAAATTATATTTTAGCCTTAAATAAAAAAATTTGGTTATATCAATATTACTTTTTTTATATTATATTATATTAGGGGAGGAAGAAGCCATCCTAAATTAATTATCTAAAAAAATATATAGATTTTACTGCTTGACTAGATTATGCGTCGGTGTCACTCTTACCCTTAGTTAACTACTTGTAAATACTAAATTAAAATTGTTTTTTTTTATATTAAAACTACTTTAATTAATCAAATAAAAAAATTAATTTACAGTGGAGTTACTCATAATTTGACAATATTTTCTGTTGAACTTGTTGATAATAAAAATTATTATTTTTTTATTATAAAAAATGAGATATTTACTGTAAAAAGACGTTGAGAATAAAAAATTAATAAAAAAAGGGAGTAAAATTTTTATTATGTAATAATTTTTTTACTCACTATATTAAAATTAGTTGAGTATATTCATAAATATTAGAATTTTCTAATAAATTTAGTATAAATTCTTCATTTTAACATAATAAAAAAATAGAGTACAATTCAGAAATTATTTGCTATTTGATCAAAATTTCTCATTTTGAATGCTCCAAATAAAATTTGAATTTGGGTGAAATCTCTCATTATTTAATATAATAAAATAAATTATAGGTTGAAAAATGAAAATTAAAATGTTTAAAAATTTAAAATATTTTAAAATTATCAATTCAGATACATCGATTTTGCCAAGAAATTAAATAAGAAAAAAAAAAGAGAAAAGTTGGGCAGCTGATGCTGAACCACTCCAAAATTTGTGTAGCAATTGATCCAACTCCGAACAGACACAATACTAAAGCTAGGAATAATGATTAATTAATTAATTAAATAAAAAGGTCATTCAAGAGAAGGAGAAAGCTGGAGATTGGAAGAAGAGACAGAAGAAAACAAGCAGAAGAGCCTGAGATTGCAAATTGGTGAACGCCTCTCTTGTGTGATTAATTAATGCTTATCTTTGACAAATCACAATCTTTAAGGATTCGAAACAAAGATTTTGAAACAAGAAAGGAGCGTGGAGTGCACTCGAGAATAATTGAGAGTAAGAAAAAGAGAAATAAGAAAAGAAGATGATGATATTGTAATACAGCGCAGATCTAGTGAATTAGGGTTGCAGCTTTAATAAGGGTAGAGGACGCACATGCCGAGGAGAGAGTGTGTATCGAGCCCAGTGTCGTCTGTTTTGTTTTACTAATTTGATTTAATTTAAAACTGCGTGACTGCTGCCTTAATAAAAACCTCGCGATAGCCTCATACTATTCTTTCTGTTTTTGCTTCCCCCAACACTTCTCGATCTTTCTCTTTTCATGCGTCTTTCTCTTTCTTTCATCTTATTTTATTTTATTTTTATGTTTAATATTAAAAATTCGAATTTAAAATTTACTACTCAAATAATGTATACCTTTTTTTTTGTTGTGCATGAAATTTAATTTAGTTGTTTTTATTTTTTTTAATTTAAATTATAAATTTATAATAAATTATGTAAAATTTATAAATTTATAATAAATTTATTATAAATTAATAAAAAATAATATTTTAATAAATAATTTATAAATTTTTATATTTTAATAAATAATTTATAAATATAATAAATTTTAATTTTTTTTTTCAATTTTTCTTATATTTTTATCAAAAATTTTACAAATGAAATTATTAATTTTATGGCCGTTATCATTTTTTCTTAAAAAAGAAATAAAACAATTTATAGATTTTGTCATCCTGTAATTTATAGAAAACTTTATTAATGATATGAGAATTATTAAAAAGAGAGTTTTTTCTTTTGCATAAAAAAAATATAAATTTTCCTTATTATATGATATGGAATAGTATAGGAACTGCTTGATTTCATATGAAAAGAAAAAACACGATCGAGCTTATTGAAATAGAAGACAATTAAATTTATATTATTCTCTTTTTTTATGACATTTATTTTAAGAGTGTTGATTTTATAAAATTCTGAAAATGATTGTTGCACTAATATATTTCCATCATATTTACTAGATTTTATTCCTTTTAACAATTCAGCAACACTAAATGAATTAAATTGATTTAAATTAAAAATATAATATTAAATAAATTAAATTAATTCGAATTAAAAATATTTTATGTATTAATTACATTAAAAAAATGATCATTTTAATCTTATATTTATTATTCAATGTAATTATATAAAATATTTTTTATTCCAATCAATTTGATATATATAATATTTTTGTTAATATATATATATATATATATATATATTTGCATTTGCCTTCTATTTGTCAAAGATTTTAAACCACCTATCCCAATTTAAAATAATTAATAAGGGTTAGGAACAGTCATTTTTTAACTAAATTGTAATTTCAAAATCAAACCAATACTAATATTTATTAATAATTTTGTTATTTTTATACATTAAAATTTAATTAAGTTATACAATACAATTAAATTTTTGGTTAGCATCTTACGCCTTATTTATAAGGTAAAATTTAAACAATCGGATGAAAATTTTTACTGTTATATCAAGAATATTGATCAACTGTAATTTAATTTATGTATTTAATTCAAATTTTATGTATACTTTTTATATATGGACTCAACTATGAATTGTTCTGATTCGAAATTCAAGTATAAGTAAAAATTCTTTTTAAGGAAACAACTAAAATTGATTCTGATTTAAATTCAGAAATGTGAGTCCATAATTTTTGAGTTTTTTTTAACAATTTATATCAAATATTATCTATATTATTGTTTTTATTTTACAACTTTACTGTTTTAGATCTACATTTATATTATTTTTTAATCTTCACGACATATTTTCAAAATATATATTTTTTTATAAAATTTTTCACTTATAAAATTTTTTTATAATTTTTTTATTTGTGTAATATTTTTTTATTTGTAATTTTTCCCTTTCTTTCAAGTCATTTTTACGTATAAAGTAGTTTGATAAATTTTTTATTTATGTTGTATTTTTATAGTTCTTCCCTTCATTTAAGCCATTTTTATAAATTTTCTCTGTTTATTTTTTTTGTAAATTTCAAATAGGATAGTGATTGGGACTAAAAAATTTAAGAACTCAAAGTATGTAATGGTTGAACTAACTGTAGTTAATAATAAGGGTTTTTGATAAAAATATAAAAAAAATAATTATTTATTAAAATATTAAAATTTATAAAATATTTATCAAAATATTAAATTTTTATAAATTTAAAATAAATTTATTATAAATTTATAAAATTTACATAATTTATAATAAATTTATAATAAAATATCTAAATTTTTAAATAAAAAAATACTATAAAATGTGTCAATTTTTTTCTAATAATAATAATATAGAATATGGGAAGTTTATACTGAAATGGGTCAGGGCTACATTGGGCCGAAAGAGAAAGTGGAACAGCTATTGCCTAAACAAGGATCACTATGTCCTAAAATTAAAGGCAGGCTCCCACTGTCCTTCAATTGGACAGTGCCCTACCTTTCAGTACTGTTGGATTGTGATTTGCAAGTTTAGGGTAAATCTCGGCCCCTCCTCCATACATCATGCCAGGCTTTCAACA
The DNA here is from genome assembly GCA_947685225.1 of Garcia nutans. NCBI lineage: Eukaryota > Viridiplantae > Streptophyta > Magnoliopsida > Malpighiales > Euphorbiaceae > Garcia > Garcia nutans. The sequence continues at coordinate 21,834,480 of CANTUV010000011.1, read as the reverse complement.
TTCACACATTTGTAGCCTGTAGGGTAAATCATTGCCCTTTCAATGCCATTTTCATACTCTCCACACTGAAATATCTTGTCCTTCACATTAATTTTTAATATATAATATAATGTTTGAATTAAATGAATATAAACTTTATTTATTTATAAATAAATTTTCAAGTTTATTATCTGCAAAAATTTTATTGCTTTAATAATTAATATTGCCTGATTTGATTTGTCAACTATTTATTTGTTATTATCTTCTTTTAGACAAAAAATAAAAAAAATATGGTTTAATTGTATTATAATTCAATGATTATTTTGATTAGTAACAGGGGTTTATTTTATTTATTATAATAATTCGATTTCTGGTATCATTTAATATTAGTAGAAACTTAAATTGACTTACTAAAAATCACAAAACAGTAATATATTTTGTAAAAAGAAGAAGTTGTTGCAACTAAGTTAAGAGTGATTTTTTTTTTATTATTAATAAAGCAAGAAGAAAACATGCCAATTTTTATCAAAGAAACTAAATAAAAACTCTTTTCAAAGTTTTTTTCCAGACTTTACGTTTAAAAATTTGTAACAGGATAAGGGAACAATTTTTTATTTTTTTAGAAAATTAATCAATTTAATAGAATTTCTGTTTTCTATTTTTTTGAATAAATTTCTAAAAATCTGGATTAGTTTTATTAATTCAAACAAATAAAATATTTTAAAAAAATTTCATTAAAAAAAAATTCACTTTTTAACTTCCATTTATAAAAATATTCACTTTCAATATAATATATTTTCAATTAAATATTAAAAGAATGTTTTTAAAATTTTCAAAATTTATAGATCATTTTAAAATTTTTTAAAAAAAATCACATAACATATAATTTTTTGTCTTTTGTTATTATTATTATTTTTATAAATGTTGTTATTATTATTGCAAATAAATTACAGCCACCCTACCCTTCAGATTTTCACTTGGTTGGGCCTCTTTCAAATACGGGCCTGGTAAGTAGGCGCCCACCAATGCAATAGTAACAAGAATCTAAACCCAACTCTTTAATGTTGCATTTATTTCTAGGAGATCCTATATTTATATATATTTCTATAAAATATATTTTCTCCTTCTAATATCCAATTATTTTGATTGAAAATATTCAAAAAAAAAAAAAAGAAATCACCCAATTAATTTGAATTGTAGATTCAGATTGAATCAATCATACCTAACATATCACATACTTAAAATTGAAGATATTATAGAAATAATTCATAAAATTTCAAAACTTCTTGAGATTCTAGTTGATATAATTCTTTTGTTTTAAATACTTTTTTTTTATTATCAATCATAGGTATCCCTATCCATTTAAAGATCTAGGACTAATTTTATTCGGGTACTGTAGATGTTAGAATGACCCTCTCAACATTATTTTTTTCATACATAACGCTAGGGTCGAGAATCAAACATAGGTCATTGTTTAAGGAATTTAGACCCTCGTCCATTTGGACTAATGCTTCGTTGGTAAATAATTTTTTAACATTAAACATTTTTCTTAAATATAGAAACATTTAAGATTTTGTTATTTCTGTCCAAATTTTTGTCCAAGCATGCAGTACTATATGTACATAAATTACTACATAAATTATTGCTTCTTTTATAGAAATATTGAAAATTTATATATTCTTAAGAGAATCAATTTTAAAAGCTAGCTATTGAAGTTAAATAGTGCAATTATAAATAAGTCAATTCAATATTTTATATTTAATCCATATAAAATTATATTATATTTAAACAATCTCCTCAAGTGACAATTGACCTAAAAATTAGTGCAAATTTATGATATAAAATGAATAAAAAAAATTATTGTTTGAAGGATATCTCATATTAGATAAAATTTAAAAATTCTAGAAATATTCTGTACCATTCGAAGAAAATTGGAATAATACTTAATCTAAAATGTGTTAGAAATTGAAAGAAAAATTACAGTCTAAAATATAATAGAAGAGAAGTACAAATATTACTTTTATGCTCTAATATTATATAAAAATATTGAGAACTAATTTCAAAAGTTAGCTATTGAAGTAAATAAATTCAATTATATATAAGGGCATTATAATATGTGAGATTGTAGTAGGCTTAACATCTTCAACCATTTATTTTCTTTCAGTTTTACCATCATTGTATATACTTGAGATGCGCTATATATGGAAAACTTATAAATGGTACATTCTAAAACGGAGAGAAAAAGAGATCTGCCCAATGAAAGCTTAAAAAAAAAATTAAAAAAGATCTGCATTATATAGTAAAAATATAGTGCCAGAATTTGCAAATTCAATCTGAACTGAATGAACTTAATTTAAAAACTAGGTTAATTAATTGAATCAATATTTAAATTAAATTAAAATTAAATTTGAATTTTTAAGTTTGTAATTCATGTTCGAATCATTAATCTCAATTCAAGAAAAATATAAGCTTATAAAATTAAAATTAGATGATACAAAATAATTTTTAAAGTATTTCATGTATGTTAATATAAATAATCAACATAAAATCTTGAGTATATAGTATGAAAATTAAAACAATTTTTAAAACTATTATATATACATAGTTTCAACTCACTGAAAAAATAAATAAACTTAATTACAAAATTTCAACTCATTAAAAATATATAAACTTATAAAATTCAATATTAGAGTTGAACACTAATGAAATTGAAATAAAACAATTATTAATTAGTGTTTTAACCCAAGTAACAATATCAAATATCTGTTAAGTAATCTTAGAATCTTAACATTTTAAGTCACATCTATAATTTTAACTTTTTAAGTGATTCTATTATGTATATATGCATCAGGCAAGTTATTAATAATTACGTAATAAAATTATTTAAATACATAAAAAAGTAATTTTTTTAAGAGGAAAAACAAATTACAGACCCCACAATAAAATAAAAAAGAAAAAAAAACTGTTAAAATATAGAGCACGAATCAAACCACACAAACTTTTCACTAGTGATTATACGCTATATTGACCAAGAAATCAGCAACACTATTTGTTTCTCTGTAAATACATGCACAATCTACAAAGTTATTGATAAATAATGTGCATACATAAAGAATAGTCATATATATATAAAAAAAGATTTTTATTTATTGATAATAAATATAAAATAAATTAATTATTAATCATTTTTAATAAAATATGGTCACATTTTATAGATCATATTAAACATAATCAAATAAACAACAATAAAAATAGAGTTTAATCTATCAATAATTTTTTTTTCTCTAATCTTTTGAAGCAACAGATATAGAGTTCAATCTATCAATAAGTTTTAAACAAATTTTGCTGAGCTTCTCTTCTATAATGTTAACTTTTTTTATTTGATAATAGTAATATATAGAACACAATCTTATAAAATTAACTTGTGAAATCATGCTTTATATGAATAAGGATTTAGTAGATGATTAGTTATTTAGAAACAAATAAAATTTTTTTGTTTGGAAATTATATTAGAATATAAGTTATTTTTAGGTGATGAAAGTATAGTAAATACTGCCACGTATAAAAGTATTATTGTCACTGAAAAGATACATATAACAAGTGAATCAATTCAATAAATTTTTATAATATAGTCTTGTTATACAATATTATACTTAGTACTAATATAATATTATGAATAAGAAAAAATGGGTTAAATATTTAATATATATAAATTTTGATGAATAATAAATTTGAAGGATAATTGCTCATATCTATTTTACCGTTTCCTAATTGCTCAAACTATGTTACTTTTTTTTTTAATTTCTTAATTGCTTAATGCTATATCATTTTTCGTTATTTTTGATTACATGATTGTTTGCTATTTTTTATTGTTTTTAAATATATTTATTTATATAGATATTTATAAATATATTTTTAAAGATATTATATTCATTTTTATATATTTTATATAAGTACTTGATGGATATCATCAATGATTAATTTTTTATTACATTTTTTTGGTTATATAAGTTAACAAGAAAAGGTTCATGTTAACAAGAAAATTAAGCCTGAAAATAAGTTAATCAAATTTTCAAAGTCATTTATTTTATATTTGGAAATTGCAAAATTATTGAATTTAATATAGATGTTGAGATTTAGATTTTTAACTAATAATGCAGATTATCAAATTGTGAATATCCCTATTCCCTAATAAGAAATTTTTACCTAGGTAGGGTGTATGTACACTTCTTAATATGCACTCTCAAGCGAATATCCCTAATAATATGAACTCCCAAGCTTATTCTCGCTGCTATTTTCTAACACTAGAAAGAGAATTAAAAGGTGAAAATAAATAAAAGGGATGGCACCAATTATTGAAGACAAATAATGGGTTGCCTCCGTGCTATGAATTAATAACCATGAAGGTTAAATTCAAATAATGCAAAATAATTACAATATTTAATATAAATATAGAACTTGCAGCATATCAAGGCATAGCTTGCAAATGCATCTTCCTTAGATAAATCTAGGATGGATTCTCCCTTCCTTATCTTGTAACACTTAAAAAATATACAGAATTTGCTGAAATAGAAAATGTAAAGAAATTAATAACAACAAAATGGCATTTTTTTTAACAGCTTACCTTTCAATAATATAGAACAATTTGTACAAGTTGATCAACAAATTAATTGAAGGGATACCAGAAATCAAAATACTATAATACATAATCACTAATTAAATATGCATATCTATTTCTATCTAATTCTATTTAATTAAATGCAAAGAAAATACAAATTAAATAACAATCATAATGAAGAATCATTCTCTTTTTGTTTCCACTCCAACCCTATAAATCTACAAGGAGAATACCTAATTTTATACTCAGAAATTGTCTCAAGTTTTGGTGACCATGTTTGTTCTTTAGACCCAACAAGCTGTTCATAGTGCTTTCTCAACTCAGGAGTACTACAAAGAAAACTATTATTATCATCATCATCATTATTAGTAGAAGATCCATTAATTTCTTCTTTTCCTCTATTTATAAGCCTAATTATAAATTCAGGCAAAACCCTTATTAAAAGCCTACCATCTGGTCCCTTTACATATTCAAAAGGGCTCTCACCAAAATTTATAGGAACAGGTCTAGGGTTTGATGTTAAAGAAGCAAGAGAAGCAGCTGATAGAACATTACAAGAAAACTTTTCTATTGGTAGAACAAAGTAGGTTTGGCCTGCTCTTAACTCATCATCAATGGCTAAAGATGGTAAAGGATGACCAATAAAGAAAGAATCTGCACGACAAACCATCATTTCTGGATTCTCAAACATTACTTCTCCTGCTATATGATTATTTCCTGTTAGAATCTTTGTTGTTCCTCCAAAAAATATTAGCTTCACCGACGATAATCTTGAATTCTTTTTGCTGAAACATGGAGACAAAGCATTTCCCATGAATAATAAACAAAAATCAACAAAACCGAAGAAAATATTCTTGAATATCTAAAGGGTTAAAAGAAAATAAAAAAACTGAGCTCTATTTGTTGAATTTTTTAATATAGATTTGGATGTTCGATAGAAAATCGAATAAAGAAAGCTACGAAAGAAATGCTTATGGGAGTTGGAGAAAAGGGTAGATTGTATTTGAGAAGGTGAGGTTATGGAGATGAAGAAGAAGAGAAGAGAGAAGAGAGAAGAGAGAGGGAGAAATGGCTCAATATAGAGAAAAAAAGAGATTTATTTTAAGATTTTGACTTAGAGAAAGTCTTAGGTTTTGTTGTGATATTGCTACTTTATAGGTAAATTTTATCTGAAGGGGTCGGTGGTCAACTATGCCGGCTTTGAACATCTTAATTTTGATATCTACGGGTGAGATGTGGTGTTTTGTTGTGCCGTCTTCTTCAATTAACTTCCATATATCAGACCTTAATGATTAAAGCAAAGTTTTTTTAAAAAACAATTTTACAAAATAAAAGTCATAATTTACTGCCTTAATACTGCTAATTTAGTTTGGATTAGACCAAATTAAACCACATATTGTTATTATTATTATTATTATTATTATTATTATTATTATTGTCAAAATTTGTTTATTATTTTACCTTTTATACTAATGATGGAAATAAATTAATAATAATTGCATAAACTGACTGTAATTTCCAGAAAGCTACTATTACTTACTTTTTTAATTTGATTTTTTATGTTAACTATATGTAGGAAGCTTTCAAAATAAAAACATATAGAGAGAAAGAACAACTAAGACTTAATCTCAAGAATTAAGTGGGAGTAATATATATTTTTAATCACTAAGTTATATATTGGTAATTACTTTTTAGTTTGATTTCATCCTTAAATCATTCAATTTCACTCTCAATTTTTCAGATATTATATAAGAACTATATAATTTTGATTTTATTCATCATTGTTAAATTCTTTGCATCCATTAACAAAAAACTAATATTTTTAATTTTACTCACATATATAATTAAAATAAAATAATTTTATTTATAAAATTAAGTCAAAATTTTATTTTTAGTGACCATACATGTATAATAATTAGGGTTGGAATTAACTAGTGATATATATATTTGAAGATAGAAACACACATTAAATAAAAATATATTTAGAAGTTAATTAATAAATATTAACTTCTTAATATATTTTTATTTATTGTGTATTGCCAACAAATGGTTACATAGCATATATATATATATATATATAGATATATATATATATATATATATATATATATACACCTCTCATTTGCTAGCCAGAGGATTCCATTGGCTCTTGTCAAAAGAGAAAAATATTGTATTGGTCCTTCATAAATACAATGCTATTTCACAGCTATTGGTGCTGTTCCCACCTGTATATATTCCAATTGATAAAATATTAATGACTACATTTTACATGAAGTTACTAATTTATCATGTATATTATATTTTTTTCCAAAGAAAAATTTCAGTTGATTATCCAATTTTTATCACTAAATTTCAACATAGCTATTAACTTGCACAAGCAAAATCACTTTATTAATTAACTCAGTTTTATTTTTTTTAGTGTATGATAAAAAAATAGAGTTGAGAAATGTATCTATTAATTACTACATAAAACCTATAAGTGTTTAATTTAGTAAAATCACTATGGCAGCATATCTTTTTTTTTTTTAAAAAAAAAATTGAAGTAAATGCTAACAACAACAACAACAACAACTAAGCCTTAATCCCAAACAAGTTGGGGTCGGCTGTATGGATTCTCAACAAAATAAGCTCAAAAGACACCAAAAAAGATACTCCAGCCTTAGGCCCCTTCCAAGACACGGATTTTACGTCTCCATTCAAGTCTGTCATTAATCAAATCCGCATCAAGATCTAAGGCACGTAAGTCTCTTGTTATCACCTCCTTCCACACAGTTCTAGGTCTGCCACGACCTCTAGCCCCCTCAATCAACAAATTCTCACACTTACGAACCGCAGCATTAGGAGGTCTTCTTAAAACATGCCCATACCATCTAAGTCTTCCTTCCCTCACCTTATCTCCGACGTCCGCTACTTGGACTTTTTGTCGAATATGAACATTCTTAATTTTGTCCAGTCTGGTATGTCCACACATCCATCTTAGCATCCTCATTTCTGCCACACTCATCTTATGCAAATGTTGTCCTGTTGGTGCCCAACACTCACTACCATAGAGCATCGCAGGTCTAACAACCGTCCTATAGAATTTACCTTTCACTTTCAGAGGTATTTTCTTATCACATAGAACCCCAGTCGCATCCTTCCACTTCAACCACCCTACCTGTATTCTGTGAGCCACATCTTCATCTATACGGCCATCATTCTGGAACACCGAACCTAAATATTTGAAGTGCTTGGTTTTAGGAACCAAAACTCCATCCAACTTAACCTCATGTTCCTGCTTCTTCCTTAGACTGAACTCACAGTGCATATATTCCGTTTTACTCCTACTTAACTTAAAACCCTTGTCCTCGAGGGTTTTTCTCCACACTTCCAACTTACGGTTATTAAAAAAAAAAAAATCTACACTTCATTATTTTTAGTTGTAACTTTGTAAGACTAATATCATCATATTAAAATTTAAATGAAAATTTAGCTAAAATTTAGCAATAGTAATAATCTTATTCAAATAAAAAGCAAGTTGAAGTGAGTTTGAACCATATATATTAAAATTATTGATAACCCCACAACGACCATAATTAAAAATTAAATCTAAAATTACCACTTGAACTTTGAAAAATGAAATTCAACTTTGAGAAGCAGAAGTTATGAAATTCAACTTTGTGTGTGTTAATTGAATTTTAGTTGAAGAGTGTTCCTTACAATAAATTTCATGTAAGTTAAGCATCAACTAGACAACCTTAGCGTATGGCCAACTAAAATTCAATTCAAACTTTTATGACGTTTAACAGATTTTCCAAAATCACATGGTAAGATTCATTAATGATAGTAAATTTCTTAAGCAATTTCCCCTTGACTTTTGGCATTTTCTGCATGGCATTGGATAATGCAATTAAGTGTACAGAAAGGAGTAAGAAAATTCAAACTTCCAAACGGACTTTTTATTTTCTTTCTTTCTCATAATATTTATTAATTGTATGAACATTAATAAGTCAAAAGTTTCTATACACAAAATCAACGAAAGGTTTATTTGTGTTTAGTAATTGTTAGAGAGGTGAAGAAAATTTAAACCACCAATTATTTAAGGATATAAGTCATATTTTTCTTCTCATTAATTATTTTTGCAAATGTAAAATTGTTAATAATTTTCAAGACGTAATTAGTTATTTAATTTGATTGTTCATTCTTGTATTCGAATATGTAACATAGTATAATTTTTTTATTTATTTTAATGTTAATTTTTATAATTTAAAAATTATAAATTTTAATGAGTTTTTTAAACTACTATTTTTTTTTATAAATTATATATATAAAGAGAAATAATACTTAGAAGACTCAAACTCGAGATCTAAATAGAAACAATATATATTTTTAACTATCATGTTAAATCTTGGTAGTTAAAATTGCTAAATTAATTTTCAATAATTTTATAATTTTATTTTTCTAAATAAGCTCCAAAAAATATTAAATATTAAATATATCTTTAATTTAATAGCCGTGTAAGAAAATTCTAAAAATCTCCGGAGCTAGGAGTGCACCTAATTTTTTTTTTTCTTGCCATATCGAGAAGATTTAAAATAAAGGGATTTTAAACTTTACTTTTTAAATTTATAATTCTGTCAGTTTTATCATGATTTTTAACAAGGAAATAATTGATGAAAATTAAAATTAAAAAAAAATAATATTTTTAATGAAAAACATTGATTCTTTTAATCGAAGAATTGGGTTTTTTCAAATTGAAAAAGAGAGAGATAAAGGGAAAAAAAATAGAAAATATTTTTATCGAGTAAAATAATGGTAATTGATGGGGACAGAATAATAAATTATTTTAAATTGTGAATGGAAAATAGAGAGCTTCTTAATTCACTGTAAAGTGAAAAACAAGAAGAAATAAAAAAATTAAATAAAGTTGATTTATTCATGGTTTACCATGATTTCATAATATATTATACAATTTAATTTTTTATTTATTTTTACTTACATTTATTGTGGAATGTTTTTTTACAATTATTTTATATTTAAAAATAGTGAATTTTTAAATTATTAATTTGATATTTTTTTGATAGTTTTATAATTTTATCTTAAATACTAAATATCTGCAAATAAATAATTTTTATTTTTATAATATATTACAATTTTATAAAAATATCATCAAATTAAATAAATTAAAATATTTTATTTAGTCATATTATATTATACTATTTTTCTAAAAATAATAAATATTATTTACAGTATCATTTTATATAGTATTATATTATATCATCTATCACTAATTTATACATTCAATCATTCAAATAAGGGCATGAAGAAAAAAAAAGAAAATAATTATTGAAATTTAAAACTTTAGTTTTTTATAATATAAAGCAACTATTTCTTTTTTTTTTTGGTAAAAAAAATTATATACAGGTAAATATTAATTTCAATAAAATATTACTAATAATTTAAACATAAAATAAATTCAAACAGATCCATTTAGATAAAAAAATAAAGAAAGAAATTCAAACAGATATAATCAAAATACAAAATAAATTCGAATCACACTTGCAAACGCCTGATTCAAACGACACTTGCTCATTTTAAAATAAGGGAGATGACACTAAAACTTGGGATGACACTACTACAATAACAACAACAACTAAGCTTTAGTCCCAAACAAGTTGGGGTCGACTGTATAGATCCTCAACAAAATAAGCTCAAAAGACACCAAAAAAGATACTCCAACCTTAGGCCCTTTCCAAGACATGGATTTTACGTCTCCATTCAAGTTTATCATTAATCAAATCCGCATCAAGATCTAAGGGACGTAAGTCTCTTACTATCACCTCATTCCACACAGTTCTAGGTCTTCCACGACCTCTAGCCCCCTCAATCAACAAATTCTCACATTTACGAACCGCAGCATTAGGAGGTCTTCTTAAAACATGCCCATACCATCTAAGTCTTCCTTCCCTCACCTTATCTCCGATATCCGCTACTTGGACTTTTTGTTGAATATGAACATTCTTAATTTTGTCCAGTCTGGTATGTCCACACATCTATCTTAGCATCCTCATTTCTGCCACACTCATCTTATGCAAATGTTGTCCCGTTGGTGCCCAACACTCACTACCATAGAGCATCGCAGGTCTAACAACCGTCCTATAGAATTTACCTTTCACTTTCAGAGGTATTTTCTTATCACATAGAACCCCAGTCGCACCCTTCCACTTCAACCACCCTACCTGTATTCTGTGAGCCACATCTTCATCTATATGGCCATCATTCTGGAACACCAAACCCAAATATTTGAACTGCTTGGTTTTAGGAACCAAAACTCCATCCAACTTAACCTCATGTTCTTGCTTCTTTCTTAGACTGAACTCACAGTGCATATATTCCGTTTTACTCCTACTTAACTTAAAACCCTTGTCCTCGAGGGTTTTTCTCCACACTTTCAACTTACGGTTTACACCAGCACTGGTCTCATCAATTAAAATAATGTCATCAGCAAACAATATACACCAAGGAACATCGTCTTGTATGCTTCTGGTTAGCTCGTCCATAACCAGGGTAAATAAATATGGACTCATGGCCGAACCTTGATGCAATCCGGTAGTAATGGGGAAAGCCTCAGTGTCTCCACCAGGTGTTTTCACACTAGTGGATTCATTCTCATACATGCCCTTGATGATGTTGATATATTTGCCGCTGACTCCTTTCCTCTTCAAAACCCTCCATAACACTTCTCTTGATACTCTATCATAGGCTTTCTCCAAGTCAATAAATACCATGTGGAGATCTTTCTTCTTCTCTTGATACAATTCCATTAGTCTTCTTAGAAGAGAAATAGCCTCCATGGTAGATCTCCCTGGCATAAACCCAAACTGATTCTCCGAAACTCTTGTAAGCTTCCTCAATCTGTGTTCAATAATCCTTTCCCATAATTTCATAGTATGGCTCATAAGTTTGATACCCCGATAATTTGTACAGCATTGAATGTCTCCCTTATTTTTATATATGGGTACTAGGATACTCTTCCTCCAGGCATTCGGCATCTTACGTCCTTTCACAATAGCATTAAAGAGTTTAGTTAACCAGGCAACTCCTACCTCTCCAAGGTTCTTCCAAACCTCTATAGGAATACCATCCGGGCCACAAGCTTTACCAACTTTCATATATTTCAAGACTTCTCTTACTTCACTATGCAAGATCCTCCTAGACCAGCTGATATAACCATTTGTTTCATGAAGACCTTGAAAATCTTGTTCATGTTCAGGGTTGAATAACTGCTCAAAATAAGCCTTCCACCTTTCCTTAATCTCAACATCTCCTGTCAACACCCGTTGATCTTCGTCCTTTATACATTTGACTTGGCTTAAATCTCTGCTTTTCCTTTCTCTCATCCTTGCAATCTTATAAATGCCCATTTCTCCCTCTTTAGTACCTAACTTTTGATAAATCCCTTCTAAGGCTCTGCCACGAGCTACACTAACAGCCTTCTTTGCCTCTTTCTTAGTCCTCTTATATTCCTCAAAGGCCTCGCTATTAACTGCATTCGGTAACTTTTTATACCATTCCCTCTTAGCCTTAATAGCCTTTTGAACCTCCTCATCCCACCACCATGCATCGTGCGGTCGAGGCCCTGCCCCTTTAGAGATCCCAAGAAATTTACTACCTGCTTTCTTAATGCCACCTTCCATTTTTGTCCACAAGTCCTCTGTACTAGCCTCAAGGTTTCAAATGTCTTCCTTTAGTAACTCCTCCTTAAAGGTACCTTGAGCTAGGTCTTTCAATTTCCACCATCTTATCCTTGGTTCCAATACTTTCTTATCATTCCTCCAACTACTTTTATTCTTAACATCTAAAATCACAATACGATGTTGCGCCGTCAATGCTTCACCCGAAATGACCTTGTAATCCTTACACTTACTTTTGTCCCGTCTTCGAGTAAGTATGAAGTCTATTTGACTTTAGGTTCGTCCACACTTAAAGGTAATCAAGTGTGACTCCCTCTTTTCAAAGCAGGTATTTGTCAACACTAGATCATAAGCCACCGCAAAATCCAAAATGCTCTTTCCCTCCTCATTCCTGTTGCCAAAACCATAACCCCCATAGACCCTGTCATAACCATTACTGTCCTTACCAACATGCCCGTTAAGGTCCCCACCAATAAAAATTTGCTGATTATCAGGAATACCTTGCATGATTTCATCCATATCTTCCCAGAACTGAACCTTAGATGCTCCGTCCAAACCTACTTGGGGAGCATAAGCACTAATAACATTAATAGTGTCATCTCCCAAAACAAGCCTCAAAGAGATAATCCTGTCTCCCTTTCTCTTCACTTCCACCACCTTGTCTTTAAGAGTAGGCTCAATAATAATGCCCACACCATTCCTATAGTTATCTAAGCCACAATACCACAGCTTATATCATGAGTTACCAATCTCTTTTGCTTTATTTCCCTTCCACCTAGTTTCCTACAAACAAGTAATACTAACCTTCCTTCTTTTCAAAGTATCCACAAGCTCTATAGACTTCCCAGTCAGAGTGCCAATATTCCAACTACCTAATCTTAATCGGCTCCCTTGGACTTGCTTCTTTAGCCGCATTCGTCCATAATGCGGTAGCCCTTTCCTGTCTGACATCACATCCGGGCGCTGATATGGTGGGACTAACTTCTTTACCCATACTCGTCCATGGCATGGGAACCTTTGCTCATACTCCACCACACCCAGGTGTCGATGTGATGAAACCCCTTGCTCATTTAACACTACATCCGGGTGCCGATGTAGCGCGTGCCTAGGTGAGCACGTCCCAATGGTATAATGATAGCTTTGAAAATCCATAAAAAGTTTGACAAAATTTTACACTGGCCACCAATCTACCGCAACCCTCCTCCTTTATCCGGGCTTGAGACCAGCTACTACCAGTATAAAAATAAAAATAAAAAAATAAAAATTTTTCTTAAATAAAATAAAAATAAATATAAGAATTACTAATTTTAAAAAAGCAACTTGAATAATATGAATACCAAAAAAGCTCATGAATCAGAATAAACTCTTCAGTTGGCCAACACCATTATTGGCTGGCCAACAACTTTGTCTTCTTCGTTATTTTGCTATTATCTTCATCATATTCATATGTTGAATTATTCTAAATTTAGGCAATCATTGGTATCCAAATTCAAATTGGATTCCAACTAATTAACATTTAACATTTAGCCTTTCTTCGGTCAAAATATATTTACAGGTATATGTGCTATAATGAAATCAAATGTGCAATTAACTCATGTTTTATTGTATTCAATTGAGAACAACTTCTATTTTTGAAACAAATTGTCAATTACAATTATAAAATATTATATAAATTATCAATAAAGAAAAATATTGGGAATTAATCAAATAAATACCCCTTCACATATCACTATTAAATTTTAGACTCCACTCACCTTAATTAGACCTATTTTGATAAATTTTCCCTTTATTAAAAAAAACACACTCATTTATATTTCTAAAAGCACGTCTCTGTTACTCTATTATTTCAAAACCCTCCTTTTCTCATATTTTTTTCTCTATTTTAAACCCCTAACTTCTCTCAAATCTTTCAAAAATTGGTTCAAAACTTTGTTTCTCTCTAGCGAAGTAAATCTATAGCAAAACAACTCTCTCTCTCTCTCTCTCTCTCTCTCTCTCTCTCTATTCAAGAGGCTACCAAAATGTAAGCATCTTTCTCTCTCTCATCTCTGTTAATAAATTTAATTTTCAACTTGTGTTCAGTGGATTTTTTTGCATATTTAGTTTTTTAAGAGAATGATGAAAATAATAATGATTTTTGATACTCAATTTTTATAGTGTTATTTTAAAATCATTTGATATGCGTGTATAAAAAATATCTTACTGATCTTACTGACGTCATTTTAATGGGTATTTTATATGATTTATTTTTTTAGAGAGAATGTTTATTCTTTGTAAAAGATTGATTCTTAATGTTTGAAAGTCATCTTTTGAAATTATTTGAAGAAATATATGTTGTGAGTGACTGTCATAGTTGGATTTTTGATTGGGTTTTTATTGAGTTACAGTGATTTGTTATTCACTGTTAATGTTGAAATTTTGATTAGATTTTTTTTGAATTGTTATTTATAGTTATTCATTGTTGTGGTTTTGATTTATATTGAATGATCACGGATTGTCATTGGATGTTAGATTATAATATTAATTGATTTTGAGTTAATATATTTTCATAAATGATATATAGCATGCAATATAATGTATAATGTATAATATAGTATAATATAGGTTGTTAGTTTTAATGATATGTGTTGCAATATGATGATATGAGATGATATGAATTGATGTGATTAATATGAATTGTTATTCAGTATTAAGGGATTAAAGCATGAGTCATTTGTGTTCGAATAATTTTATATTCTATGTTGTTTAGTTGTTGAATATAGTCACGATGTGTGTTTTTGTAGACTGATATGGATTTATTTGTATTAACATTGACCCATATGGTTTGATCTGTGATGATATGCTTTCATATGAGATTATCAAATAACAAATCATTTTGTTTTTCTATATATTATTTAGATGTTTTAAATAGTGAAGAATTATATTTTTATTGACTAATCTATTAACTAATCTGTGTTGATTTATGTTGATATGAGTTGATATAATTTGACATAATATGTAAATGATTCAATATGTTATTGTTATCTTAATTTAGATGATATTTGATTTTAAAATCTAATGTTGTTGTTATTTTATTCCGGATAAAAATTGGTATTAAAATGTGTAACCCTTTTCTGTTATTTCTCATCCTTAAATTAATTGATGTTTTGGAATATTTTGATCTTTGTTTCCCTTCTTGTAACAAAATAAAAGAGATTCATGATGTTTTCTGGAATTAGTGTATTCTATGTATATTGAGATGAATTGACATATATCGATTTGGGTTGATATGGGATTTTAGAGATTGACTTGGGTTGATATGCTTTTATATGAAACTACTAAAACATGAATCATTTGTATTCTGTGTTGTTTAGATATTTTAAATAGTAAAAAAAAATATGATTTTGTGGATTGATCTATATAAGTATTTCTTGATATGTCTTGATATATCTTGATATGGTTTGATATGAATAAGCAAAAATTTTTTTTATGTTGTTTATCTATTTTAAAATTAAAGAATTGGATTGATATATATTAATTTTTATGCTGATATGGATTTATATATATTGATTTTGGGTTGACTTGGGTTAATATGCTTTGATATAAGATTACAAAAACATGAATCATTTGTGTTATGTATGTTATTTAGATATTTTAAATAGTGAAGAAATATATTTTTGTTGGCTGATGAGCATTGATTTTTAATGATATGTCTTGATATGGTTTGATATGCTTTAATATGAAATTATAAAAATATCAAACATATGTATTCTATATATTATTTTAATATTTTGAATAATGAAGAAATGTATTTTTCTTGACTGATCAGTGTTGATTTTTAATGATATATGTTGATATGTCTTAATATGGTTTGATATGCTTTAACACGAAACTACTAAAAATATGAAGTATTTGTATTCTATATGGTATTTAGATATTTTAAATGGTTAAGAAATGTGATTTTGTTAACTAATTTGTGTTGATCTTTGATGATATGGTTTGATATGTTATGATATGGTTTGATATGAAACTACTAAAATATAAAATATTTGTATTTTATATGATATTTTGATGTTTTAAATAGTAAAGAAATATATTTTTATTCACTGATCAGTGTTGATCTTTGATGACATGGGTTGATATATTTTGATATACTTTTACATAGAACTACTAAAAATATGAAGCATTTATGTTTTATATGATATTTAGATGTTTTAAGAAATATAGTTTTGTTGACTGATTTGTAATGATCGTTGATGATATGAGTTAATATATCTTGATCTGGTTTGATATATTTTGATACGAGAATACTAAAAATATGAATTATTTGTATTGTTTATGTTGTTTAGATGTTTTAGATAGTGAAAATAAGTTTTTTTTTTATTTAATCAGTGTTGATGTTTGATGATATGAGTTGATATGCTTTGATATAATATTACTAAAATATAAATCATTTATGTTCTATATGTTGTTTACATATCTTAAATAGTGAAAAAATGTGTTTTTGTTGACTGATCTTTGATGATATAATAATCTCAAAGAAAGAAGAACTCACTTACCTAAGAAAAATGTCTGATCTCAAGGTAATCCCTTTAATATTTGTATGTTTCCAAATTTATTGAGCATTTTATGATGAATGATCTAAATTTTCAACACTGCACAACAGCTTATGGAGACATTTAGATACAACATAACAATGTTTCAATGGGTTCATGCTTTAAAAAAGAGACAAGGTGCTTATTGTAGTGAGGATGACAAGGATGACAATAATGGCAATGCCAAGTGATTTGTAAACTAATAAGGATATGACTACTTTAATATTTATATATTCATTTTAAATATTTATATTGTGAATAGCAACCATTGTTGATAAATTAGATGTATATATTTTTAATTAGATGAAATCAAAATTCTCACTAATTTATTATTCATTTGTATATTGGATGGATATATGTGTAAAATTTATTGGATGTGTGTTTGTTGGAATCCCAAATCGATATATGTATTGCAGTTGAGGAAAGTTGTGGAAAGATATGTTTAATGCATATATTTTGAATGATTACAATGGAGATACATATTAACCCGTATCAACTCATATCAAATGTATAATAACTCATCCGAGCCCATATATACTCATATCAATACATGTCAACTTATATCAAATGTATATCAACTCATATCAATACATATCTACATATCTCAACTCATAGAGACCCATATCAATATATATCAATACATATATATCTAAGAACATCAAGTGCTTTCCATACTCTATTCATTAACACATCTATCCAACATCAACAACACAATACAACCTTCTCAGTAACATATGTATCCAATATCAACAATTTTTCACAACCTGTTTGGCAATAGTTATATCCAACATCAATGATGCAGTATTAGTTATATATATATATATATATATATGAGATTTTAGATTTTTTAGCTTCAAAAAACCCATAATCTATATCAACACTTGAGCACATATATGTCTTTCTTCGCTTTGTTGTCTTCTGTTTGAGTAGCCATCCTCTTTTTAATCCTATACCCTTTGGGGCTTGTGGTAGACATAGCTCCGGGCTAATATTTTTTAGCACTCCTTTCTCTTGGCGCATAAGAGATTGCTCAGTACTAGAACTTATTCTCATTTTATGCTCGCAAAACAAATTTATATACTACTTTTAACAGAAAAACTACATATAATACACAAATGATTCATTTTTAGTTGTAACATATCAAAATATATCAAGACATATCATCAAAGATCAACACACATCAGTAAGCAAAATACTTTTATTTACTATTTAAAATATCTAAACAACATATAGAAGTCAAATGCTATGTATTTTAGAAGTCTCATATCAAGTTATATCAAGACATATCAACCCATATCATCAAATATCAACACATATCAATTAACAAAACACTTTTATTTACTGTTTAAAACATCTAAACAACATATAGAAGTCAAATACTATGTATTTTAGAAGTCCCATATCAAGACATATAAAGATATATCAACTTATATCAAGACATATCAATCCATATCATCAAAGATCAACACATCAGTCAACAAAATACTTTTATTTACTGTCTAAAACATCTAAACAACATATAAAAGTCAAATGCTATGTATTTTAGAAGTCTCATATCAAGTCATATCAAGACATATCAACCCATATTAGGACATATCAACCCATATCATCAAAGATCAACACATATCAATCAACAAAAACTTTTATTTACTGTCTAAAATATCTAAACAATATATAGAAATCAAATGATATGTATTTTAGAAGTCCCATATTAAGTCATATGAAGATATATCAACTCATATTAAGACATATCAACCCATATCATCAAATATCAACACACATCAGTCAAAAAAATATTTTTATTTACTATCTAAAATATCTAAACAACATATAGAAGTCAAATGCTATATATTTTAGAAGTTTCATATCAAGTTATATCAAGATATATCAACTTATATCAAAATATATCAATCCTATATAATCAAAGATCAACACATATCAGTTAACAAAACACTTTTA
Source organism: Garcia nutans (assembly GCA_947685225.1). Taxonomy (NCBI): domain Eukaryota; kingdom Viridiplantae; phylum Streptophyta; class Magnoliopsida; order Malpighiales; family Euphorbiaceae; genus Garcia; species Garcia nutans. The sequence goes on along the minus strand of CANTUV010000011.1, from coordinate 21,815,677 downwards.
TTTACTGTATAAAATATCTAAACAATATATAGAATGTAATATCCTAATATATGCCTAGGAGTTTTAATACAATTGTTGTGTGATTTGAATTAAAGGTATATATATGTTGTGCAAAGAAAATGATTGTGTAATTGGAATGTATATATTGTATATATGTTAGTATATAAAACATATAAGTTGGTCAAATGGAGAGTCAAGGGGAAAAGATATTTATCTTATTGAGTGTGAAAGTACTTAAATGGGCATTTGAGTAATAAGAGAGTTAGAATAAATGGTTAAAGGGCATTGAGGTAATTTTCTTTTGGAAATTATTATTATTATTATTATTATTATTATTATTATTATTATTATTATTATTATTATTATTATTATTATTATTATTATATTTGTGTGGCTATCGTGAGAAGAGAAAAGAGATTTGTCTTTCTTCTTCTTCTTCTCCTTTTGGTTCTTGCACGAGAGAGAGAGAGAGAGTTAAAGAGAGGTGATGATCTTCATCAAAATCTTGGGGTTTTAAGAGAATTGAAGGTAGAGATTGAAGAATTGACAAGATATTCAAGTAAGTATTCAATTCTTTGTCTTGATTTCTATTGTTTGAGTTGGATTTGATATGGTTGGTGTGATGGTGATGTTAATGGAAGATTAAGAGTATTGATATGTTGAATTGATAGTTAGATGATATTAATAAGGTTAATTGTGAGGTTGATGATGGATTATTGAAATTGGTTAGTAAGGTTTAATATATATGAGATGAAGAGTTGATTGAATGATGTATGTTTATGTTTATTGAAGTTGAAATACATTGAATATATGATTTTGGCCTCGTTGGAAATCTTCATTCTTTGTGAGACACGGCCAGGATTAGGGTAGACACGGCCGTGTTGGATCGATTTGGAGAGACACGGCCACTGTCTCGGCCGTGTCACTTGCCCGTGTCTGCTACTGGAATTTTGGTGTTGAGAGACACGGCCACTGGCTTGGCCGTGTCCCTTGACTGTGTCTGTCACTGCCTCTTTTGGTTGAGAGACACGGCCAAGCTAAGGGAGTCTTGGCCGTGTTGGAGCATGTGTTGGGTGACACGGCCATAAGCTTGGCCGTGTCCCTTGAGTGTGTTAGCTACTGTGTGAAAGGTAATTGATGGACACGGCCGTGTTGGTGCCCGTGTTGGTGGGCGTGTCTTGTGTTGAGGTTGCTCTAATTGATTATCATTCTTATGTTCTTATGGAAATAACTATCTTTGGATTAGGTTTTGAAGAAATTGTGTTACATTAACCTAATGTGAAGAATTCTTGGGAAAGGAAAGATATAAGTGATGGGAGTAGTTCTTGAGGTAAGTACAAACTTACATAGATGTAATCTTTTATATGATTTTGAGACTTAACACCCTTAGTATAAATGTGTTAAGTATAGATTATTATATTGATTAATTCAATGTTACTAATGTTGTCATTGGTATAGTGTGAAAGCTATAATGATCATCCAAAAAGAAAGGTACGTGCAATGCAATTTGTTATGATAAATGTTTGAATAATGAATGGTGTTAATGTGTTTGAGAAATGATGAAATGTGATGTTATCATGATTGATAATGATGGTCAAAATGAAATAAATAGACACATGGATTATATGACAATGAATTTAAGATACATGTGTAATGAAATGGATTATGTATGATTGAGTGACATGATTGAAGTATGCCTATATGGTATGATTGATTAATGACATGTTTGTTTGGCAATGTAATTAATGTTGCATATATCAATGATAAAACATGAAATGTGATTTGAGATATATTATGATATGAAGCCATTGTTATTGGCAATGATAACTTAAATGGAATATAAAGCCATTGTGATTGGCTATGATGATACAATTGTGATAAATGAGGCATGTTTGCCTAGAGGATGAATCAATTGTGATAAATGAGGCATGTTTGCCTAAATAATGATGAGAATTGAAAATGATATTGATGATGAAATAATCAATGAATTGTGTATCTAATGTGTTATTCATTTTCAGAGTTTTGTTGTTGGTGGCATGCCTAATGGTAACAATCTCTTGAAGTTAGGTTGGTCTTGATCCTTGAAGCCAAGTTGGGTTGAAGTTTAACATGTTTTACTCCCCTTGAAGCTTGGTTGGGTCTAGTCCTTGAAGCCTAATTGAGATGTTACAACCCTTGAAGCTAGGTTGGATTAGTTCTTGAAGCCAAGTTGGGTTGATACTTAGCATGCTTTGTTCCCCTTGAAGCTTGGTTGAACTTAATCCTTGAAGCCTAGTTGGGATATTGATGAATGTGATAATTAAACCAAAGCATTAACTCTGAAAGTCGAATAGCATATTAGTGTCTTTTGGGCCCGAGTCTGTCATTTGTTGTAAATGAGATATATGAATTGTGGATATTGGATGATGGTTGATGGCAATAATTGCCTTTGTGGGAAATATGATTTATGATTAGTGAATTGTGAACAAACTAATGTTTTGAAGAATGATATGTGGTGTGTGTATTGATTGTGAGTGGTAATGATGAATTATGTTTGGTGATAAGAATTGTCTTCTTTGGAAATGTGACTCTTGATTGGTATGATATATAATGTATGTATATTGATATATTGAATATGAGTATTAGTAATGGATTGTGGTTGGTGGTAATGTTTTGTTTAAATGTATATAATATATGAAATTTGTCAATATGTATGAAAGGTGCAATCAAGAAGGAAAAACATGATAAGAACTAATTGTACATTGAATTGATATATTATTATCTATTAGCATATCTATAATGTATGTTTATATTTTATATTTGTACTACTAAGCTTTCGGGCTTAGCGCGGATGTATAATCGCGCAGGTAGCTTGGTGGAATATACAAGTGTTTCGTTATGCCACGAGAAGAGTAAAGGTTTGTCGAGACCAACTAGAGGGTAATGCATACATGTATAACTTTTAATTTTGATGTATTTTTGACAAGAGGATATGTATATGTATAAATGAAGTTTTGATAAAGACAATGATTTTATAGATATTATGTATTTAATGTATTATGGTTTGAACTTTGTTACAGGTTTTTAAAAGGTAACAAAAAGTGACATCCTTATACTTTATATACTTACTGTATGTATACAAGGTATATGTACAGTACTTATATAGGGTATCGGGGTGTTACATAGAAGTCAAATACTATGTATTTTAAAAGTTCCATATCAAGGCATATGAACCTATATTAAGGCATATCAATTCATATCAAGATATAACAATCCATATCATCAAAGATCAACATATATCAATCAACCAAACACTTTTATTTATTGTCTAAAATATCTAAACAATATATAGAAGTCAAATGATATGTATTTTAGAAGTCCCATATTAAGCCATATGAAGATATATCAACTCATATCAAGACATATCAACCCATATCATCAAATATCAACACACATCAGTCAAAAAATATTTTTATTTACTATCTAAAATATCTAAACAACATATAGAAGTCAAATGCTATGTATTTTAGAAGTCCCATATCAAGCCATATCAGGACATATCAACACATATCAACCCATATCAAGATATATCAACCCATATCATCAAAATTCAATACATATCAATCAACAAAACACTTTTATTTATTATATAAAACATCTAAACAACATATAGAAGTCAAATACTATGCATTTTTGAAGTCCCATATCAAGCCATATCAATACATATCAACACATATCAAGACATATCAACCCATATCATCAAATATCAATAATATCAGTCAATAAAATACTTTTATTTACTGTCTAAAATATCTAAACAACATATATCAAGTCATAACAACCATATCAAACCATATAAAGTCATGTCAAGACATGTCAACCCAAATCATAGAATATCAATATAGATAGTCAACAAAATAATATTTATTCACTATTTAAGACATCTAAATAACGTATATAATGCAAATGATTCACATTTTAGTAGTCCCATATTAAACCATATAAAACTATATCGACCCATATCAAACCATATCAACACATATCAACCCAAACTAGCATATATCAATCCATATCAATAGAAAAATCAACATATATCAATCCAATTATTTAATATTGAAAACATATAAAAAATATTAAAAAATAAAAAAAATATTCTTTAGTAGTCTACATCAAACCATATCAACCCATATCTATAAAGATCAAAATAGGTTAGTCAACAAAAACACATTTCTTCACTCTTTAAGACCCCTAAACAACATATAGAAATATCAATTATGAAACTTCTTTTAGTAGTCCATTTTGAAAGTGTGTCAATGCATATCAATACATATCTTGTCATATTGAGAAAGATCAATACAAATCAGTCAATAGAAATACATTTCTTCACAATTCAAAACAATTGAATAACATATAGATCACAAAATTACTCATTTAATAATTTCAGGCTTATTAATTTTTCGACCATGATCACTTTGATAATTAGTTGCATATGCTATGTTATCTTCACTCCATTGTTAGTTATATATATATATATATATATATATATATTATCTTCCTGACAGATTCTAGTAAGAATGGTTTGTTTAGGATCAATGGTGAATTCATATTCATGGTAGTAGATATAAATATATGTAAAACTCTTAATTGTTATAATATGCAATATATATTAGTGTAATATGTGGATACAAATATTAATTATTGGTATAAACTTAAACATAAAGAGGACAAAAAGAGTGAAAAGAAATACTAAATTATTAAATTTTATGAGTTAAACAATAATATTTAAAGCTTAAAACTATTATAGTCATTAGTGTATATGATATATAATGTATAATACAACAAAAATTTTCTACGTCGTAAAAAGAGACCCCACAATAAGTACAAATATTGGTATAACTAATATCTAACTAGACTATATATATATATTAATTTTAGGATCTAAATAAATATCAATAATAGTAAAATTAAAACACCCATAATAAAATTAAGAACTAAAAATGAAGGGCAACTAATTAATTAAGCAAAAATTAAGATAAAAAGACCCAAAAACAAAAGCAAAAATAGAAGCCACAATTGATTGGAGGTTGGAGATAGTATATTAATGCCCATTTAGACGCAGAGGACAGATTCAAGTGCTTAATCATGCACCTATTGTTCGATATTACAAATCCACCATCGTTATCTTTCTTGTACAGCAAATTAGAGTTTGCATCTGACATAATTTTCTCTTTATTTCTCTCTTCTCCACCTTTTTAGTTTCAGCTAAGTAAAAGGTGGGTATAAAATGGTATAAGTTGAAGTAGAGAATAACTAAAATAAAATTTCTATTAACTCAAATTTCTAAAAGGTGAAAGGTCCAAAAATTCAACATTAACAGTCAATAACAAATCACTGTAATTCAATGAAAACTCAACCAAAAATCCAACCATGACAGTCACTCACAACATATATTTCTTCAAATAATTTCAAAAGATGACTTTCAAACATCAGGAACCAATCTTTTACAAAGAATAAGCGTTCTCTCTAAAAAAAATAATTCATGTAAAATACCCATTAAAATAGCGTCAGTAAGATATTCTTCATACATGCATATCAAATGATTTTAAAATAGCACTATAAAAATTGAGCATAAAGAATTATTATTTTTTTTCATCATTCTCTTAAAAAATCGAATATGCAAAAAAAATCCACTAAACACAAGTTGAAAATTAAATTTCTTAACAGAGATGTGAGAGAGAAAAAGATGCTTATGTGAGAGAGAAAAAGATGCTTACACTTTGAAAGCCGCTTGATTAGGAAGAGAGAGAGAGAGAGAGAGAGAGAGAGAGAGAGAGAGAGTAGCTTCGCTATAGATTTATTTCGCTAGAGAGAAATAAAGTTTTGAACTAATTTTTGAAAGATTCGAGAGAAGTTAGGGTTTTGAAATAAAGAAAGAAGATGAGAAGAAATGAGTTTTGAGATAATAGGGTAACAGAGGCGTGTTTTAGGAATACAAATGGATGTGCCTTTTTTTTTAATAAAGGGCAAATTTATCAAAATAGGTCTAATTAAGGTGAGTGGAGTCTAAAATTTAACAGTGATATGTAAAAAAAAATATTTATTTAGTTAATTTCCAAAAATATTAATGATTATTTTCTCAAATATCATTTTTTCCCCTATAGTTCTTACACAAAATATGGGGGTGAATATTAAAAATTTGAAGGAAAATCATTAAAAAAAATTGAAATCATTATTGATTATTAGGAGACTAAAATTAAGGGTGTCAAAATGTATTTACGAGTAGTAATTATTTCTTGTTGATCTATTTTATTGATATGATTAGAATGAATTTTTTTGAAAAATATATTTAGAATAATATAATTTTAAGTATTATTAAAATTATATCATTTTAGTTAGACGGACAATGATGTATTTATGTGTTAACTCACTATATAATTTTATTTTTAAACGTGTTATCAATAAGTTGATCCATTTTATGACACAAACCTACTAAAAATATTCTAATCTACTAATTTATGTTTTGTGAATCATATCATCACACAATGACACATTTTGATACACCTAACTAAAATAAGAATAAAGAAGCCATTAATCAATATTTTGTTTTTTCATTAAATGGGTCATTAAGCATTTTTAAATTAATTGAAAACTTTAAATAAATTGATTTTGCACTAAATTTCATTTGCATACGCTCTCTTTGATGTTTATCCACGAGTTTCTTTTAAAGTAGAGAAAATATGATTTAAAAAAAATAACTTTTTGTAAATTCGTTTTAATTTTTAAAATCTATTTAAAATAAAAAAAAAATTAAAAATAACAATATTTTTAAATTTAAAATAATATATATTTTTTAAATTGAACTTATATAGTATTCTATTATTAGTAAGGAATGCCTTATTTCAAAAATAAAATTATATATCAAATAAAATAAAATATGAAAGACTTAATTACAATACGAATGCTTTAATACGCATTTTACCATATTGACTATCTCCTTTTTTTCACATTACGTTAAAGTTAAGAACTGAAATTCTAATAGCTTTACTCAAAATTTTTTTTAATATATTCTAGACATAATTAATTTTAATTATAATTTTTTGTTATTTAAAAATAACATGTGAAAATTCATTTGCAATCTTATCAATTATTTATAAATCAGCCAGAAAAAAGAAAAATCAAATCAATCACATATGTTGATATTGTACATATTGATGATGATAACTTTCTGATGGCATCATCATGATCACCACCATCATCGGCTTAGATAATGTTTATCCCTTAAAAAAAATGTATAATTACTTAACCATTTCAAGTACTCTAACATCAAAATGTTGAATAATTCTCGGCAACCAATTTGCCCCTTCACTATTCAAGGTTTTCCGGCTACAATTTGAACATAATGACTATTTCATTTATGAATAATGAAGTTGCCACTCTTCTTGCAACAAGATTTAATTATTGAATTAGAACAATTGGATTTTTTTTTTAATTTTAAAATCTATTTAAATTCAACGGCGAATAATTTAATTTTGATTGAGTTAGATAAATAAATTTAATATAATACATAAAAATTAAGTCATGATATTATTTTACTGACAAAATTTAATAAAAAAAATACTAAATCATTTCAATTCTATTTATAAATAGAATTCTTATTTCAAGATTGTTTCAAATACTATATGCATTGATGATAAATCTAATTTTATTTAGTTTCTTAATTACATTAATTTATTTAATAATAATTAATAATATTGAAGATTAAAATACATATTAGTGTCATTTCATCACAAATCAAGTTTTAATTAATTTAGATTTTTATAAAAGATATGATTTCTATTTATTTTAAAATTATTTTTATTAAAAAATAAATTTCATAAATTATTTTCTTCTAAATGTAAAAACACATAAGATAAAATTTATTTGAATTAAATTCATGTGGAATCTGCGTTTGAAAGCAAGATAAGCATATGACACACATTAATAATTCATTGCTAATTTAGATATAATTTATGAATGTATGCATTGTATATAATAATTAAAAATATATATATACAAATCTAAGAACAACCCCATGATTACATCGTGCTTTGGAAACCTTTGTTTATAAGGCTATTAGTCAATATTTAAATATTGTAATAATCATTTGTTTAAAAAAAAACAAATTAGGTAGCATGGTATGCAATATAATATTATAAGAATCTATGATTAGATTCATTGATTTTAGACACTCATAAATATAATATAGTATAATATATATAATAATATTACCTAATATTTTTTTTTGAAATTATTACCTAATACGGTATATAGCATATATCAAACACTAAAATACGTATATAAATTAACTAATCCAAATTTATGATAGGTATTTTTTCAGATTTGTATGATTCATTGTTTCCTTAACTCTTCACGGTGTTTATTTTTGAAAATTCACATATCTTAAATTACCTGAAAATAAATAAATAAATAAATAAAGGCAATTGGAAGGAAAACAAAGAGTTCCCAAAGGGCAAAACCAAGGACTTAGTCATACATTAACAAAGAGTTTAACAAGGACAGCAAATCAGCAGCAACAAATGGAATTATGATAATGAAATTTTCAGAAGGAATAGGCATATGCTATTTAGCTAATAAAAGTAACTATTTTCAACATTTAATTTGCAACCCATTTGATAAGATCCCTTCAAATTTTATTTTATTTTATTTATTTACTAAAAAATGAATGTAAAGTTGAAACCCGTTTTTCATTCTTCCTGTTCTGCTAATTAATGATCAAGTCTAAAAAGACGACTGAACAAGAACATTGATATTAATCAATGAGAACATAGCAGCTACATCAGTGGAGCCACTGCAAAAATTTCCAGAAAATATCAGTCATCTTAAGAGGGCTTCAGTTCATCCACAATCAATACTTATGACAAAGATATAACATGAAACAAGATAAACTGTTTTGTTATAAAACATAAAAGAAGAGGCACAGTATGCTAAAACTACCGGAATGACGCTACCCCACACCCAGTGGAATAGTCTATATAACATTACCCATTACAGAGTGCAACTTTTCCTAATTAAAGCTTCCATCTACCTTGGAATTTCAAAGTTTGACAGAAATAATAATGATAATCCCATATGGCAGCTAAGCCAACATTGATAGGATGTGAAAGCATAGACTGTTCAAAATGGGATAAGGGATCAATAACATTACTTGTTCTCCTCCAACCAGGACACTCTTATCAAGAGGCACTTCTACAAAGCTTGGTACATGAATCTGGTTTCCATTAGCCATCCGGAGCTTTCTCATTACTCCTACAAAGGCAAAGATTTCGTGTGATCAGCGAACGTTATCCAAAATCTTTCATTTGAAAAACCATATCCAATGCATGATGATTGAGAACATAAAATGTTTGCATAACAACCGTCCAAAATTCTTCAAAAATGATTTCACGGCATTATATCAATAAGACCAAGGAATGAGTCAATAATATTTGAAGCCGGACAAATATATGAGCTTTAGCAAGCATTTTCACATTTTGATGCATAATCAAAGATGGAAACTACAGGAATAAACTCAAGATGTAGATAAATATAAATGTAAGATTCGATTTATTAGACAATTTGTCTATAACAAATAGTTCAGTTTTTTTTAAATTGAAATACCATAACTAATGCATGATGATTGAGAAACATAAAATGTCTGCATAACATAAATGTATGACTGCATCTTGTGTTCATTCCTGTAGTTCAGAATTTTTTCTGATAAAAGTTTAATTGGAATCTTCAATATTAGTTGGAAAATATTTTGACATTTGTAGTACATTAGAAAATTTTAAATTTTTCTAGTAAATAAAATTTTGAAAATGTTTGGACCTACAAAAGACTTAACAATTCTACTTACAGTAGAAAATAAGCAAAAATAACCATAAGAAAAACAGCTTCTGGTTGTCGCCCTGTGGCGGGAGACAATTGGAGAAGTGAAAATGTAGAAATTTTCCCTCAAAAAATTACTTCGACTCTTTTATTTGACAGGGAAAACATTATTATTATTATTATTATTATTTTAATTTGAAAGCAAAAAGAATTCTCAACTCAACTCAACAAAACCTTAATTCCAAGATAATTAGACTCAGTTATATAAATTTTCTTTTACCACATGATACAATTTAGGACTACATATTCATATTATCTTTTTCATAGACAAGGGAAAACATTTCCATTTGCTTTGTTAGTGTGTGTTGCAGTTGAACTTTTTTGGCCAAACTGTATTTAATTTATTTACAGCTTAAAAAATCATGGTTTGGGAAAAGCTAATTTTTTTTAGCTTTTCCAAACCATAGTTTACAAAACCAATTTAAAAAGATTTTAAAAACTAAAAAAAATTATCAGAACACAGTTTTGAAAAGCAGGTCAAAACTAATCTTAAACATCCCAAACACTGGAAAATAATTTCTGGAATAAGCGAGTTTCTAAAGTGTCAAATTGCTGAATGACTTCAAACAAAACAATATAGCCCCTGAAATAGTATTAGTACATTGTCTCTCTTTAGGTAAGTGTATTCTTAAACCAACATTGAGGTGTTACCTCGTCCTGTCTCTGGGTAAGCATATTCTTTGAACAACACTGAGGTGTTACTCTGGTCCTAACAGCAGCATCAAATACAGTCTTACATTCCCTTGAAGGCTACTGTTAAATCTCAATCTGCAAATTGCATGTCACAGCAGAGGTTTTCTATGCTAGAATATAGAATCCAGAACTAATCCACCGTCTACACATAATAGAGAAGGCCAAATCTTAAACCTGAAGAGAGAATAAGCAACAAAACTGTTAGTTGTATAGTGATAAGCAAGGAAGTCAAACACCAAAACCACACTTGAATCGTAGAATTTCCCAAGTACCCAACTTTAATTTGCAGCCAGCAGCTTTAGGAGATCAAACCAAGTTTTCCACTCAAACCATCAAATCTTACTTACCCTTCAGGCATGAGGTGACTACATAATCGTATGAAGGAATAGAAAGGAGAACAAGACAGAGACATTAACACATGTTTTACATTGGTAGGCTGCACTACTAATAAACTCGAATAGTTGGTATAACAAAGTGGACATCCATCATTTAGCAGCTGAAGGCTTTGATCTTTCCAGCCAATAAAGCTGGATTTAAATGTCATTTTATTCAGCCATAAACTTCATAGGACTCAAGTCATTGATAGGCCAACGGAGACTGATAAATGTTAGCAACTTGCAAAGCAAAACACAGTCCTATGACAAAGTAAATGGAACTGAACAGAAGAACACGCATTCAAGAATACCAATCAATTGGAAACTTCTTCTTCTGTTTCATTTCTTCAAAGCAAGTAACTAATATCAATTAATGATGCAGAAAGCAACCAAAAATACAACTACAAATATAGCAGTTGATACCAGTTAATTTGGAACTCCTATTTATTTATTTTGTCAACTACATTTATGGAAAGAAAGGATCCCACAGTACCAGCAAATTGATGCATAAAATGACTAACGATAGAAGTACAGTCTACAGAGTACAGACAAAGCAATAACAATGCATCAGGAAAAACTCTTACAGTTGAACACCTAAAATGCTTTGAACAGGACAACAAAAGTACACAAAGCGAAGGACTGATTTACAACTAAATCATAATTATATATATTCAGTAGCTCTTAGCTTACCATAAACAGGATCTCTCTCCCATTGCAGACTGCAAATATGTAACATTAAATAATACAATTACAATACAATAATTTTTTCAGCTAATTAAGTGTGGTTGTAAATAACCATGAATTGCATCCAGATTCTGGTTGCTCCTATTTGTTTTGTGAAAGAAAAAAAAAATGGTTTTTAGGGACTAAAGAATCTCACCTTCAACATGATCAACAAATAATCCTCAGCTTTGGAGTTCTCAGACCAAATCTACAAACAACTCATAAACAAGAGAAGATTAAATAATGAAGATCATAGTATTACATTGCAAAATAAATGAAAAATGCAACAATAGGATATCCCACCTTGCATGGATCTGAAAATTTATAAATACTGCAGCAGCAAAACAATCAAGACTTATGAGATGAAAAAAATCTCCTCTGCATCATCTCATCTTGAAATTCAAACTGCCAATTAGTCCTAAACCACATATGTTATATCAACAATGGCAGACTGCAGTACATGAGTTATACTAAAAACAATCATCTGGGACAAATCCCCTTTGCAGCATTTCATCATGAAATCGAAATGCCTCCTTCAAGTTGTCCTGAGAAACATGCCCATTTATCAAGGCTGTGTACGTAGATCTGTCAGGATTTACTCCTTTCTCAATCATTTTCCGTAAGATCAATTCAGCCTCCTGCATTCTACCTTGCCGACAGAAACCATTTAGCATTACATTATATGTAATGACATCAGGCAAAAGTCCTTTTTCCATCTTATTGATCAGAACAAAAGCTTTGTCCATTTTTTCTTCTCTTACAAATCCATTAAGGAGGGTGTTATATGTGATGCTATCAGGAAGAACTCCTTTCGAAATCATCTTGCCCAAGAATTCATCCGCCTTTGATGCATCACCTGCTCGGCAATAGCCCTTTATAATAATGTTGCAAGTGATAAGAGTAGGTCTGATGCCTTTCTTGATCATCTCATCCCACAATCTAAAGGCCTCAGAGACAAAGCCAAGAATACAAAAACCATTTATTAATATGCCGTAAGAAATATGATTAGGAAATATCTTCCTAGAGATCATATCATTCCATAACTCATCTGCTTTCTCCATTTCACCTATCTTGCAAAACCCATCAATTAAAGAGTTGTATGTCACAATGTCTGGTTTAATATTCCTTTGGGTCATTGTTCCAAATAAACTTAACGCTTTATTCATATTCCCATCCTTGCAATGTCCGTGAATGATCGTTGTGAAAGTATAGAAGTCTGGAAGCACACCCCTTTCCACCATCTCATCAAGCAGCGCACTTGCATCTGTGAGCATCTTCTCTTTGCACAACCCATTTAATATTGTATTGTATGTAACAACATCCAAAAAACAACCCTGTTCCAGCATTTCATCTCGCATCTTTAAAGCCTCCAATATCATGCCATTTCTACAATAACCATCTATAAGAATAGTGTAGATCACACTATCTGGAACCAAGCCAGATTTCTTCACATCTCTAAAGCATGCTAATGCCTGATCAAGATGTCCAGTTTTTGAGAACACACCAATAAGCGAACTGAAGCTGACTAAATCAGGAGCAGCACCTCGATGCACCATTTCACCAAATACTTCTTTAGCTTCTAAAAAATTGTCTTTTCTGCAACATTCAACAAGCAATGCATTATAAGTGGTAGTATCAGGACTCAACCCAATGTTCAGCATCTCCTTTAAAACTTCCTTTGCTCTAGCATATCTTCCTTTTCTACATAAACCATTTATAATAGCATTATATGTATACAGACAAGGTTTCAACCCCTTAACTGACATTGAGTTCATTACTTCGAAAGCTTCGTCTAAAAGCCCTTCACGACAATATGCATTAACAAGAGTATTATATGTCACAATATCTGCAAAAATTCCTTTTTTCTCCATATCCCGTAAAAATGTCTTAACATCATCAATTTTGTGGTCTTTACATAATGCATTTACCATAATATTTAATGTATAAACATTCAGTTCAATCCCACTTCTAACTGTATCCCTATATACTTCCCATGCCAAATCAACCCAACCCATTTTCACTAGCCCTCCAAGAAGACTATTACAAGCATTTATAGATACCAGAAGCCCTTTATTTCTCATAATTTTGAATGCATCAGTCCCCTCCTTTAACTTTCTAGCTTGCACGTAAGTTCTGATTAGCAAATCAAACACCAAATTATCCAACCCACAAGTACTACTAATCGTTATCAAGGATTCAACACTCTCAACTGTTGAAGCTCCACTTCTCCTAATCATCCGAAGAATCAGAGCTTGAGCATCAGATACTCTTCTGCTACGTACCAAAACATAAATCATTGCGCTCAAGGATATCGATGAATGCTTAATATTCTTACCATTTAACACAACATGATCAATAAATTTTTGACCTAGTTGCAGACTATCATGGCAACGATATAAAACCTCAACTATGATCAATGGGCTTAACCGAAAATGATAGTTGTGCAAAGAACTTTCGTTACCTTGCCTTAAATTCAATAGAATTTTCTCCACCAAGAATGAATCAGATACTGCTGTTGATGAAATTGGTTCTTGGCTTGGATTTTGAGAGGCCTTTAGGGAATGAAGATATCCAAGCCCACATTTTGAACTAGGATTCAAAAGAGAAATGATAGAGTAAAATTCTCTGTGGGTGTTGAGGATTCTGTAATTTTGTGTCTGAAGAGGTAGGCAATGGATGACCATGTTTGGTGAAGTATAGTTCTTTCAGGTACTTTTTTATTCTCTCTTTTTTTTAATCCTTTTAAAAGAATGGACACTTTTCTCAGAGAGAGAGAGAGAGAGAGAGAGAGTTTTCAAAGAGGAAGCCGAAAATTCGCACCTTTTACTTTTCTTCTATTCAACTCTGCAACACATAAGAAATATGCTTCACAAACTTGAATTTTAAAAAAATAACATGGAAACTAGTGGTTACCATGTCGAATTTCCAAAAATTTTTCTCAATAATCTAAGGCTTGATAGAAGGTGAAGATAATGAAAACTAACTGCCCCTAAATGCTTAGTATTAAAAAAATAAAGTAACAAATTTATTTGTTTAACTTTTCTAAGAGTCACAATCAATTGCAAAATTTTCCTAAGAAAATTCATTTTCATGATTGGTTACTCATGACAAATGGACAGTAATATACTAAAATATATGTCTCACAGCAGGCATGTACAATTTGTTCCTAATAGAGAAGAGATTAATTGAATAACTAGCTTGTTTCAAAATAAATAGAACTGGAGAAAGGGTATGCCAATTCTGGTATCTTTAATCATATTTACATTGTTAGAAATACGATTCCTAATATCAAATTCAATCATGTTAGTAGACAAGCTAATTACATTGTTGATCGTTTTGAGAAGTAAGGTGTCAATTGCTCTTCACATCGGAGGATGTTTGCTGAATCTGGTTGAATATTAGCACACTATGTGGTACAATTAAATCCAAGAGTGTTTATCATTGTGTATATCCACATTCAATAAGATACCAAGTTAGTGTAAAGTATGCAGAACGTGCATGGAACAAGAAATCTGAGTAAAATGTTCTGCATTTCTCCAATGTTTAACCAATCAAATAGAACAAGATATCGACTTTGTGGCTTTGGCATCTCAATTTAAATGGTTGAGGTAAAGGAATTTTGGAATCAAACTTTAAAGCCACTAATTTTATGGATAAGGGTAAAATTTAGAAGCAGCATTTTTCCATTACAGGAAAACGACTACGTGATAAGCAGCAGTCAGTAAAAACAACTGATAATCTTCCATTTTAACACTAATAGTTTCTTAGTCTTATTAAAAAAACCCAATTAAATTAAAAGGAATTACAAATTATATAGTTCAGGAATTAAGTTTACAATGTGGAAATATCAAAGAACTAGAATGGAATAGACATCAGAGAAAATATCAATTTTGCTGAGACTTGAAGCAATTAATTACTAAGAAGTAATTAAATAATAAGGGAAAGAAGATGAATCAGTTACCTCGCTTTGAACACGAAACCTTCTTCTTGACAGCGATGCTTCAACCCTCTTCCAGAAAATAAATGCTCGAATTGGATTTTGCAGAATCAGAACTCAGAAGCTAGAGAGAGGGAGAGGGAAAAGGAAAACTTCTTGTTCGTGACAGAAGATGGTAAAGACTATTTGTCCTGTTAATATATATTGTAAATTTTTTTTTGGGACACTTACATGACAACCTTAGAAAAAAAAATTGTTCTAAAAATACTATACAAATTTAAAATATTTATACTATTATAAAAAATTAGAATAAAATATTTAAAAATAACTTATTTTTCTCTAAAATAATTTTTTTTAAAAAAAACACATCTTCCCTCACTATAATTAATATTTTATTTTAAATTTTATTTTTTTAAACTTCACTATTAAATAAAAATATTTCAATAAAATAATAAAAATTCATATTTTAAATTATTATTCCAACATATAAAATTTATTAATTTTTATAAAAAAATTTTAATTTTAATTATAAAGAATAAATAATACTCACAAAAAAAATAAAAAATTTAAAAAGATATTAATAAAAATTATTAAATTTATTTTTAAACAAATTTTGCATATTATACACAAAAAATAAAAAAAATAATTTTTTTATATAGATATTATGTAGATATTTAATAGATACTCTGTGTATATTTTATAGACATTATAAATATTGTGTGTATATTATGTTTTTAGTATCTAAGTTTTATATATTTTATGTGAAAATTATTGAATGTTATGTAGATATTGTGGGAATAAAAAATTAAAAAATAAAATTTAAAATATTAAAAAATATTATATAAATGTATAATAAATATTATAGATATTTGTATTGTTGTGTATGTATTTTTATATATTTTATATATGTTATATATATGTTTATTATATATATATTGAGAATATAATATAAAAAATTTTTAAATAAAAAAAACTTAAATAAAATAAAATAAAATAATAAAACTTAAAAAGTTTAATGTTGAAAAGGTAAATTTGAAAAAAAAGAAACTCCATATTTTACATATTTGAAAAAAAAAAGATTTGGCCCATTAAAGTGAAAAACAAAAGTTGAGAAGAACTATCAGTGAAATTTCTCTTTTTTTTATTTATTTATTTTATTTTGCATAATAAAAATAAATAAAAAAAATTACTAGGCCGAGTTAGGCGAGGCTTATCTCAAGAGAAATTTACATATTTTACGCTATTTTAAACTCCTATTTTTAATATTACGGTGACTGAGTTTTGTTTTCAAAATATCAACTTTGGGTTTTTATTTTTTTCATTTTTACTGAAAAATATTATTTTATTTTATTTTTTATTTACATGTTTTTATTCATAATTTTCTTATTTTAATATTCTCAATATATATATAAAAATATAAATATATACATAATATTAACAAAATACACACACAATAAATAACATCTATGCGACGTACACACAACATTTATTCTATTTACAAAATATATTTAATATTTTTTAACTTTATTTTTTTAAAATTTTTTAGATATTCAAAATTCAAACAATATTCATATAACATACATATTACATCTACATAATATCTATAATATCTACATAATATCCAGAAAACATATACATATCATCTACACAACATTTACATAATAAAATTAATATTTTTTAAACTTTTATTTTTTATGTGTATAATATGTAAAATTTATTTAAAAATAAATTTAATAATTTTTATTAATATATTTTTATATATTTTTGCTTTTTATATATTTTTGTAAGTATTTATTTATTATTTGTAACTAATATTGAATTTTTTTTATAAAAATTAATATATTTTATATGCTGAAAATATAATTTAAAATATTAATTTTTATCATTTTATTAAAATATATATATTTAATAGTGAAGTTTAAAAAAAAGATAAAAATTGAAATAAAATATGATTTATAATGAGAGAAGATATATTTAAAAAAAATATTATTTTCATGAGAAGTGAGTTATTTTTAAAATTTTACCTTAATTTTTTTTTAAAGTGTAAATATTTTTATTTTTTACAGTATTTTTAAAATAAAATTTATTTATTTTAAGTAATTTTATAAATGCCCCTTACCTCAAATCTGCAGCCAGCCCGTGTGTAATTGGGGGTTAAATATATAGCATGCAGCTTGATTTTAAACTTAAATGGCCAAATTTTTTTAGACTAACTGGATTAAACGGGTCTCTCTCTCTCTCTCTCTCTCTCTCTCTCTCTCTCTTTCTCTTAAATATGTTTATTTATTTATGAAAGAAACTATAGACCCGACTTTCATTCTTTTTCATTAAATAAAGGGCTTTTAACATAATTGATAGCAAAAAGCCTTTAATCTTATAAATACATATTTCATGAAACAAATATACCATATTTTTTAATCAATTAACATTAAATACAAAAAATTTACAATAACTTACTCTTCAAGCATGCAAAAAGAATATTGCCGATGAAGTCAATCAAAAGCAAACTTAAATCTTCTTTTCAAAATAAACTCAAATCCAAGTAAATTACAACATACTACATCTTTATTCAATCAAAATACAAAGAAAAACAACATAAAATTATATTCTAAAAATTTTAAGAAATTTCTTCCTCTTCTCTATCAATTATTTTCAGATTTCTCAAAATTTTATATCCAATTCTAACTTATTGTTTGAAATTCAAAGAAAAAACTAAATAAATATGCTTAATTTCATAATCTACACACATTATGCAAATTAATGTTCCCCAATTTTTACTTTTGAAGCTTCCGTGATGTATTCACAAAACTAAATCAATTTAATTGCAAATCTATCCTATTAAATAGATATTTATATATATATTTTTAAAAAATTGTCATTATAGTGATGAATAGAATACCAATTTTGATTTTAGTACAATGAGATAGTGAAGGCAATTTCTTCAACTTTCAAGTTAAAGGTATACTAATCTCATCCTCATGTAACTTTTTGGATTTGATGGAGAAGTTAACAAATGAGCTAAATATAAACCCAAAATGCAATATATTGGATGTGAAATATCAATTGCAAAAAGGGCATCCTATGCTAAAAATTAAAGATGATAGTATTATGTTTTTCTATTGGAATCAAAAGTAAAGAAAATAATTATACAATTTATCCCTTGTGCATATCAAACATAGAGAAAGATATTCAATCACCAGAAGTAATTTCAATTAGCTCAACAACAAACAACCTATTAATTTCATATCACCATGAACCAATTTATGATACGATGGGATATGAAAAATTATTGAGCACAAATATTATTAAAGCAATCAGCAACATTACAAAAGTAAACCAATTTATGATACTAGACCGATATCATAAAAATAAATCAAATAATATAATAGATAACACATAACAATAGCACAGAAAAAAATATATTTTTATGTACAATTCAGTGCTATCACACATCACATTCATATAAAGATAGCAACTTCTATCCTACTAATCATATACTTATATGCGTATATAGCTTGATGGTATAGCTCCCATCAAATTGAAATTATGTCATATTGGCTAAACAATTAGTAAGGTTGGAATACATATGCCAAGAGGTCATATTGAATTTTACAATTCACAAATGCAGGAACACAATTAACATAGGTACCGAATGATTTATAATTTATCAAATATTTCAAAGCATTAAAGAAATGGATAAACACTATAATTCACCTTAAATTAAAAAAAATTAATTTTTCTTGACCACTAATAATATCAAGTCAATTATGTGGTGACCTATATTCATATTTATACATAAATTGTACTATTATATTATTTCTTAACTTATTGTTTATCATTTTTGTTTTAATTATTCATAAAGCACATATACTTTATTTTAACAATTTAACATTGTTGTTACATAGTTACTTAAAATTTTGAATATATCTTAAATTAATTTTGAGTAATTTTAAATAAAAAAAATACATTTGATAAATGTCTTCCACTAAAAACTAATTAATATATATATATTTATCATTTACTTTGTTTTCATAAATATTATAAAAATGAATTTATTAAAATAACCTTAATATTATTTATTTAGTCTATGAAATAATCACTTTATATCTTAAACAAATTATAACTTAATATACGTAATCTTTTAAAAAGAAACTTTTCAAACTACTTATAATTAAAATTAAATACTACATAATTTATTCACTTTAATAATACTTTATCTTAATATCAAATAATCATTATAGTAATAATAATAATTTATACTAAATTTAAAATTATATAATGTTAACGATAATAATATTATTCATATTCTATAATTACTAATTATAATATTCTCTTATAATAAAAATTTACAAATTTCATACTTTATTAATTTGAAAATACTTGTTACTATCAAATTATTTGATAATCAATAATTATAATCCAATTAACCAACTATTAATTTATTTTTCTTCCAATTAAATAACTAATTTCATACACACACACATATATATATTTATTTAAATATAATTAATTTATTTTACAAATTACTAACAAAAATTTTAATTCAAATATTCAATTTAGTTTAATCACAATTGAGGTTAATATTTTTATTTTAAATTTAATATATACTTACTATATATTTATTTTCATTATTTATTCATTTTTATTTTATTTTATTTTACTTATTCTAAATTTTATTCTTAATTATAAATAATTAATCAATTAATTAAAATCATTATTTCTAAATTCAATTAATTTCATAAACATTATAAACAAATTACTTTTAAACTAATTAATATTATTACATTTATTTATTTTTATTATTTTCTCCTCAATACATTTTATTCTTCAACTAATCTAAATTACATATTCTAAATTCGCTTAATTTCTCAAATTTTAATAATTCTCTTTTATTCACAACTAAGTAATTAATTAGTTATAATATTATTCCTAAATTCAATTCAAAATCACAAATCTTAATTAATTAAAATTAACTAATATAATTTATAATAATAATTCAATTTATAATAATAATTATAATATAATAATTATTATTATATTTTAAAATTTTATTATATATATTTATAACTATTTTTTCAAAACTCATCTATAATTCACAAATAATATGTCAAATTGAAGCTTATAAGGAGATGGTCTCAACAGTACTTGAATCGCCGAAAAAAGAGGTCAGAAAATGGCCAGAATCATTTTCGAAAGTTCACAAAAGCCGTCCACTTTGTGTTGCGCTTGAGTCGCCTTCCGATGGCCTATGGCGGCGATCCAGACGGTGTTTAGCTCTTCTCAGGACAGCGCTTCTCCTTAGCGGCGCATGTTGGTTAGAGGTAGCCAGAGGGTGGTAGATCAGAGGAATTTTTGATCGGCACTCAGCTCCCTCTCTCTCCTCTCTCTTTCTTTCTCTTCATTTAATTTCTTCTTCTCTTTTCTTTCTTTTATTCTTTTCTTATTATTATTATTATTATATTTATTTATTGTTATTATATTATATATTATTATTATTTTAGGTTATTATAATCTTTTCCTTATAATAAAATTCGTCTTCAAATTTTCAAAACAAGGTAAGCGCTCAAATAGAAAGTCAAAATTTTCACGCTTCCATGTGTACATGCACTCTGATATCTTATCTCAAAAGATTACATTTAACATTCTCAGTCAACCTATCACTTTAAAATTATTATCTAATCATTACTATAATTACCTCAAAACGCTCAAATAGCAATTTTAGACCTAATTCTCAAGTTCACTTATTGATCATATCACAATCTTATAGTCTAACTAGGGTTATGTTTGAAAATGATACAAATATAATAACTTCATATGTTTATCTCAATTTTTTTTTAATTCTTACAACTTTCAACTCCCAATTCATGTATACTTCTCATATATCAATATCACAATTATTTCCAAATCATAGATCATCATTCATACATTCTTAGTCACTTTCAAGCACATTTTATACATAACAATTCCTGAACTCTAGTGTTATATCTTAACTAATACCAAATCTTAATCATTTTTGCTTATGAGTTCATTTCAAATCATATTTTATGCTAATCACCGCTAAATTTCCACATTTTAAACACACCAATTAGTTACACTTAATTTAGTCACTTCAAATTTGCATACTTAATTTATTTTAGAATTTTAAAAAATTTGTACAACCTTTAAATAACAATTTTTTTGCTTATTAAATCATACTCTTAACCCAAAATTATCTCAACATATATATAAACTTGTATATAAAATTTTAACAAGCTACTACAATTTATTATTGTAACATCCTTACACTCTATATACGTATAATATATATACCCAATATATATAATATATATATATATATATATACACAATATAAGAATGTCACAATCCGATTTAATAAAAGTTTCATATTCCTAATTAAAAATTTCAAATACTTTAAAATGTATATCTAAGTAGTAAATAAAATATTCTTTATTGATTATAGATACTCAAAATAAGTATTTTATATAAAAACTTCTAAAAAAAATTTACCAGAGCTTTGTCTGTAATTTGGACATCTCAAAAATTTAATAAAACTCAACCCGCATAAAAACACACTTCTAATAAAAATAAATCAACATTTCATCCCAATTTCTCAATTTCTCCACATTTTGGTCAAAACATTTAAATATGCATATATATATATATATATACATTTTCACATTATACAATTTATCCAAAAATACCTTATAATTTACAAGCTCTTAAAAAAAATAACATAATAAACATATTTATATCATGCTTTATAAAAATAAATTATATGCATGATAGCAACTATCTTTGATTCTGTGGTAGTAAAACTCACTTCAAACACTATCAACCTCAAGTCTAGACCTAACCAGGTCTAGATGAACTCTCCGGATCTACCGGAGACCCTGTCACCTGCGCGATAAATTTTAATCGCACTAAGCTAAAGTTGAGCAGTACAAACTTTGATAATAATAAAATTTTTAAGTAATGGCAATGCATAATGCTTTTGTATGTTATTTCACAATGTGGCAGTCCATTCCACTTTAAAACATAAGTTTTAATCTTTTTATAATTCACATAAAAACATACACAAGCATGAGCCTAAATAAACTAATATATTATTCAAATTCTAGAGTTACTGTTTTGGTCTAAATTGACACCAAGTGTCTAGCCATGAAGGTAAATCATATATCAATGATGTCTAGCGTCTAGCCTCGAAGGTAAATCATATATTAGTGACGCTTAGCGTCTAGCCCTGAAGGTAAATAATGAGGATAACCTCATAGGCATATGGCCAAACACAGAATTCTGAAAATTAAATAACATACTAGGCACACAAATAATTCATATTTTTCATAATCAACTTTTCTCATCACATTGTTTTAATTTCTCATTTTTCTCTTCACATTGCCTCATTTTTCTCATTCATATCACAACATACATATATTCTTTATCTCACCATTTTCATTCTTATCATATTTCCACATTTTCAACTCATATCATGATTTCCACAAATCATCATCATATATAATGCAGATGTGGCTCACTTTTAAATTTTAGTGTATAACTTGCACTTTTCATAACTTT
The DNA here is from genome assembly GCA_947685225.1 of Garcia nutans. Taxonomy (NCBI): domain Eukaryota; kingdom Viridiplantae; phylum Streptophyta; class Magnoliopsida; order Malpighiales; family Euphorbiaceae; genus Garcia; species Garcia nutans. Next base: position 21,792,472 of record CANTUV010000011.1, on the reverse strand, counting down.
ACTCTATTTCATAATTTATACACATCTGAAACATAAGCCATGATTCAATGAATTAACATCATATTCATTATATCTTACCACTTTATCATAATGTATGATATTTAGCATCACAATCATTTACCCAAATATTTTTGGGTTATTTTCACATAATGCACATAAATCACATTTCAATCATTTTAAGCCATTAACAATAGGTTTTCTCAATATACAAAATGCATAGTCATCAATTCATATATCATACCACAATGTATATGCATTTTCAAATAACCAAGTAGCTTAACATATTTTCTATCTAAAATGTGTTAAACCAAATTAAATGCAAATATATTTAAATTATTAAAAGTTTATACTTACCTCAAATAGCACTCAAATACAAGCTAAAAATCACCCTTTAATCTTCACTTCCAAATTGTCCTTCAACACTAAAGTTGGGCAATTCACTTCCTCTTAATGCCTTTTCCAAATGTGAATAAATACAATCATTTAAAATCACATTTTAAGGTATTACAAGCATAAAACTCTAATTAAAACTCACTCTAACCAATATTCCAAAATTGTGCCTTTCTTTACTTTAACATTGAAAATCAATTTTAATCCATTTGAATTGGTGTTTTAGGTTTATTTATATCATTAAAAATATATTATAACATATTTTAATCATTCACATTAAATAAATACACACTCTTTACTAAAACCCTCTAAAATGCCCTAACCTTCATAATTTAAGGTTCTTCATTCTAACTGATTACAGTTATTAATCCAAGCTTATTTCCATCACTTATATCATTAAATAACATAATTTAAACATTAAAATAAAATAAATACCAATACTTTAAAAATTCCCTTTCAAAACCCTAAATTCAACACTACCTCATCCAATCTCTAACCAAACTTCATTAAATCCATTAGTTGACTTTAAAATTCTTGTTTATGCATCAAAATAACACATTTGGAATTCATTTGTACAATTAAAACACTTGATTCCAAAAGTCTAAATGTTCCATAACCCTAAATCATGTGCTTCCTCCAAACCCCATTCAAACTTAATCATTTCTTCAATCCAACTTAAGAATCATTAATAACTAATTAAAATAGCTTCATACAAACTAATTCAAGCAATCAAATTATGCTAAGACAAAATCTCAAAATCCACATATTCACAAATTCATGGAATTCCAAAGATTAAGTTGGAAAACTTACTATTTCAAGAGGAAATCACCAAAACTTTACTTGAATCCTTAAAATCCTTTCAATTGGTGAAGCTTGGAAGAAGAAAAAAGCTCCCTTGGATGGCTATGGAGGTTCGACTCCTAAGGAAGAAGAAGAAGATGAAGATAACTTTTGAATTTCTCTCTTTCCACTTTCAAAAATGACCTTATATATTATTTTATTATATTTTTAATTAATTAATTAATTAATTAGTTTAAAAATCATATTTTATCTCTTTCACTCAAAAATAATTTATTTTTAAATTATTTAATTAATTTTAATTTTACAAAGTATAATTACAACTTTGCCATTTGCCATTTGACCTTTTTTTAAAATATTGACTTGTGTATATATTGTATACATTTAACATATATTTCACATATACATTTTACTTTTTTACTTTTAATCTTTTAATTTTTTATTTAAATTTTTTATTTAATTAATTTAATTTAATTTTTATAAAATACAAATGTTACAATTATCACCTTAACTGTTTATATTTTGTACATTCTACAATTTTGTCTTATGTTAATTCCACTAAATAATTTATTTTTCTACATAAGAAAATTAAATCCATTTCAAAATTTATCACTTACTAATGATCTCCCTTATAAAAAATTAGTGACTTTCATGTGTTAATAGTATTATTTTCCAAACTACTAAGCAAAATCTTGAATATATATATTTGAGCCTTTCAACTCAGGATTCTTAAGAGAACATGCGAAATCATAGCATATGATTGTCTAACATAAGCCACACATTATGATCTTAATAAACCAAAGAGAAACTCATGCTTAAAGTCCACAAACATATATATAATATTTATATATATGATATTTACATGCATATAACAATTAACTATATTTATCTTTCTTATTAAAGTTTTAACTCTATACTTATTACTTAACTATATTTATCTTTTTTTTAAATTTTAACATTTATTTCAAAATATCAATTCACATGTAATCTTTATCAGATTCTATTATACTCAAAATCAATCACTATTAAATCTTCACATTTCATATATGCACATTTAATATACACTTAATTAGTTAATTTAAATCCCATACCTATACATTACACAAATTTACATATAAAAATTATTTCATAAGTTTTAACAATCTCAACAGTCTCTTATCGCATTTTACTTGCTTCTTAAGTCACATTCTCTTGATTTAAAATTATCATTATATGAATACGAACTTTGATACAAATATTTAATAAATATCTAAGATCTTTTGTCCCCTTAACTATATACATTTCCTAAACTCTAAAATTATGTCTTGTTTTAACTTTATTGAATATCTTTCATTGCTCTACTTTTCTATTTTTGCAAATGAAATCCACAAATACTACAATTTTTTTTATCTGCACAAAATTCATTTGAGCATACCCAAATTTCCTTATTTTCTAATAATACCAAACAAGTACCAAGAATTTCTAAATCTTTACCACATCAATTAGTTACATAAAGACACACTTCATAAAATTTCAACTCAATTGAACTTATCTAAGTATCTCAAATAAATTGTCTCATATAACCATGTCTAATTTTTCTTCACAATACAGAGTTTATACATCAAACCCCTTTTAGCTTTGGACTCATTTTATTTTTAATTTCAATCTATTTTTAGCACATGAATATTTAAAATCATAATCTCAACAACCAATTCAAATCCCAGCTCAATTTATCATGATCAAATCATAAATCAAAACTCAAAATTTCAATTCATCAATTGATTCAATTTACCCTTAAATAAGAATTATTGGTAACATCCGTAAATTCACCGAAATAAAAATTAAATTAAGTAAAATAAATAATCTAGATGGTTAAATAAAGTGTTGGAAGTATGAAAATGTAAAATCTATAAGTAAGATATAAAGAAAATATTCATTAAACACATAATGTACACATGATATCTACCTAATATATACATTAGACACATAATGTATACATAATATCTACCTAATATATACACTTTTAGAAAAAGGCAAAGTTAGGTTAAAAGTAAAAAAATAAAAAAAATAAATTTAATATAATTAATTTAATATAATTAATTTAAGTTAAAATTAAGATAATTATGGATAGAAAAAAAATACATTATTTTAATATTTATTTATTATAAGAGGGGTAGAATTGGAAATGTTGAAAATAAAAGAAGAAAACTCACCTTCTTCTTCTTCCAACCATGAAGGCTGAATTTTAAGAAGAATAAGGGAAGGTTTTCTTCATCCAAACGCCAAATTTCACAAATATTTCAAAGGATTCAAGGTATTTTTGAAGCTTAATCAAGGTTTAGGTAAATAATTTCTACTTTAAGCTTGGTTTTTAATGAGTTTTAAGAATATTTAAATTTTGAGATTTTGATGGGAGATGAGATAATTATTGAAATGGGTATAAAAAATATTTATTTGATGAGGAGACAAGGATTTTATAGTTAGATGGTTGATTTGTTTAGGTTTGATACAAGTTTGAAGTGGTTAGTGTTAAATTAAGGGTTTTGAAAAAGTGTTGATAAAAAAATGATGTAGGATGGATTTAATTGCTTAAATGATGTTATAATATGATTTTAAAGATATAAATGAACCTAAAACATGTATTAGAATTTGTTAGAATAGATTTCTAAAATTAAAGGGAGTTAGGGCAAATTTTGATAATTTAAAGAAAATATAGTAAATTGAGTTTTATTTCTTAAAATGTGTTGGAATGTCATTCTAGAGACATAATTAAGCTTAAAACTTAATTTGAAATTGATTAAAATTAACTTCTAAAGTTAAAGTTCATTAGGCAAGAAAATGAAAACTTGAAAGAGTTTTGTTAAATTGAATTTTATTAGTTAAAATACTTAAAAATGTGACTCTAATTAATTATGCACACTCACATTTTGATTAGGAAGTGAGTGAAATTAAATTCTCATAAGCAAGAGGTAAAGGGCAATAAGAGAATTTGGTGGAGTGGAGCTTTGGCTCACATTTTTACTTATAAAAGGTTAGTACATACATTGGTAGAATTGTATTGTAATGCATTAAAAATAGCATGCTACATTGCATACTGGCATTGACACTATCTTATTTTAATATGTGAAGTCATATGTAAAGTGCATAGTTATGTGTTTAAAAGTATTGGTTGCATAATGTATGGATAGTTAAGCCATTTTAAGATGACTAATTACATTGTTAATTGTACTTGTGAAAAGAAAGTGCTTATGCCTATTTTGGGGGCATAAATTAGCCATAATGGGAAAGTGACATAGAAATAAATATTTATGATGAAAATATGGCAAATTGATGGAAAAAGTGCAAAAAGAATGGAATGTAGCATAGTTGTTAATGTTTGAGAAAATTATAAAAGGGTACATAAAATGTGTATTACCTTATGTAATGTTCGGTTCTAGAGTTTTGTATTTGGCGGCATCCTTATGAATGCCTTCGGGCTAGACACTGGGCGCCAACATTATTTTTCTTCGGGCTAGACACTGGGTGTCAAAATAATCCAAAATATTATCTTTGGAACTTGAATATTATATATGATTATTTGGGCCTAATACATGTGAATGTAATATGTGATAGTTTAAAATGAAAAATTGCTAGAGATTTAATGTAGTATTGCATGCTACATTGTAAGTTTCACGAAGAAAGCATTATACATTGTATTTTCTTTACTTTTACTATTATCAAAGTATGAACCACTAGGCAGAAAGCTTAGCGAGATTTGTTTATTGCGCAGGTGACTAGGTTAAAACCGAGGGCCTTAATAGACCTGAGCAGGCATAAGGTTTTTGGGTTTTTTTGAAGTTATTGATAGTTGCCACATATTAAGGCTAGTTGCATACATGTAATTATTTTATTTTGAGAAACTTGATATATTTATGTATATTATGTTTGTATGTATCAAAATAATGTAAATTTAAAATTTTTGGGTTTAATGTGTAACTTGATAAGTTTTTATTCATATCAAATATATATATATATATATATATTTGAGTAATTTGGAGGAACCTTTGAGGAATAATAGAGTTGGATGAATAAGAAAATTTGGGAGTGTTTTCTTTTTGCAGGTTGTGTAAATTGATTTTTGATTTTTGGGAACATCCAAAATATAAACTAAACTCTAGCGAATTTTTTTAGAGATTTTTCTTTAAAATTTGTATTTTGATAATTCATTATTAATTGATATTTTTATTATTTATTAAAGTATATTTTAAGATTTAAAATATCTTTCATGAAATTATGAACATTTTGAAAAGACTAAAATTGTGACATTTTCGCATTCTGTATATATATTATATATACAAGGAGTATGTATTGTACGTATATATGATATAAGAGTGTTATATTATTCACATCCTCTAGCTATTCTCCCATCTTAGTTTTTTGAATTATCTTCAATCTTTCCAATTTATCAAATTTAATGGAATTAATGTGAAAAGTATGAGAGATTTACTTGAAATAGTGTATGGCTATCTTTGATGTGATTGAACAATAATTTATTATTATTATTATTCAAATTTCTTTTGCGCCCAACTCAAATTCTTGTAATTATAATCTAAATTTCAGTTAAAAATAATAAAAATATAACATTTCAATACTTAAATCGTGTACAAACATAATGTACATACTTCAAACATTTAATTTTCCAATCACAATGATTGAAATTCATATAAACCTTAAAATCAAGAAGTAACTCATAACTTTTAGTCATTTCCTATTACTTTAATTCGTTAATATGCTCCATATTACTTCTAAATTATGAGCATAACTCCATCCACATTATAGACTTACATTTATTAGTCATTCACAATAATTTCATTAACTGATGTATCAATATTCTGATATCATGAAGATTTCCACATCTAAATCCATCATATACTCTCCTTCAACAAAAATAAGTTCACTCTATCCTATCTCCCATCTTATCCAATTCTAAGTCCTATTGTTATTCTTGATTTACAAATTACTATCCATGCATATTACCATTATTATTACTTATTAATCTAAAAACTTCTAGCTATTCGCTAGCACTATGAGTTTAGTAAGCTCTCTATAATGTTCTAATTATAAATTTCAAACTCTTTGTCCAACTTAAATATTCATAATCCTTCATTATTCTCAACCATATAGGCTCTTTAAGTAAAATTAAACTCGCTATAGTTGAAAACATTATTTATAACTTAATTACTTCATTATTCTCAACCATATGTCATACTTCGCATTCAATTTTATAAATTAAATTTTATTTTCTCTCCAAAACATTTTTTCAATCAAAAATTAATGTCTATCCTTAGTAAATTATCTTATCTCTTGAGTTATCAGGCCCTCTTAAGGAGCAACTTAAAGTTTACTATTTTACGCATATTGAGGGAAAACACATAATGTTACAATATCTAAATTTTTTAACATAAACCTCACTTCAATGCCACAAAAGTAACAAAATCAATGCCTTACATCTACAATCACATATCACAGTCATGAGTACTTAATAATTATTGAAATTTATAACTTAGGATAATGCTGAATTTAAGACAAAAGAAACTCAACAAAGACGAAATGGAAACCCATGCTCTGCATGCTATAAGTACTTAGACCATCTAGAACTCTCCCAACTATAAACATATTATAGGCCACAAAATTTTTGCTCTGATACCACCTCTGTTACATTCCGTTTTTAAAAATATGACGGTTCTAGGGTCCAGGAAGGCTTAAGGCCACTAGGCACTATGTAGAACCAAAAATCAATAAATGTACTCTCACATATACCATATTACTTACTTTATATTTAATCCTCAAATCATAACTAAATCATTCAAAATAATACTACGGAGCAACATAAATAATATACAAGCTTAATACATTAATTACCTATAATAATTATTGGCTCAACACACTATTCTCAAATTTCTTACTTGAAAGAAAAAACCAAGAAGCTGATTGACCTGAATAACCTTTACCTGAAACCACACAGACAATTGGGTGAGCCGTCAACACAATGAGATTATAGTGCTACAAGAGTGGTATACACAATAAGGATATCTCAAAGTATGAAATAATAATAATAATGCAAGATGATTGCACAATAAATGAATATCAATAAAATTTGATCAATCATAAGAGCCCACAATAACTGGACCGATATCACAAAAATAAATCAAATAATATTACAAATAACACATAGCAATAGCACTGAAAAAATATATTTTTATGTACAATTCAGTGCTATCGCACATCACATTCACATAAGGATAACAACTTATATCCTACTAATCATAAACTTCTATGCACACATAGCCTGATAGTATAGCCTTCATAAAGTTGGAATTCTGTCATATTGGCTAAACAATTGACTTGGTTGGATTACATAGACCAAGAGGCCACATTGAGTTTCATAATTCACAAATGCAGGAATACAATTAACATTGTTATCGAATGATTCGCAATTTATAAAATATTTCAAAGCATCAAAGAAAGTGATAAACACTATAACTCACTTTAAATTCAAAGATTTGATTTTTCTTGACTACTAATAACATCAAGTCGATTCTGTGGTAACCTACATTCATATTTACACAGGTATTGTACTATTAGATTATTTCTTAACTTATTGTTTATCATTTTTATTTTAATCATTCATAAATCACTTATACTTTATTTTAACAGTTTAATATTGTTGTTACATAATTACTTAAAATTTTTGAATATATCTTAAATTAATTTTTAAGTAATTTTAAATAAAAATACATTTGATAAATGTCTTCCAATGAAAACTAATTAATATATATTTATTGTTTACTTTGTTTTCACAAATATTATAAAAATGAATTTATTAAAATAACCTTAATATTATTTATTTAGTCTCTAAAATAATTACTTTATATCTTAAATAAATTATAACTTAATATAAATAATCTTTTAAAAAGAAACGTTTCTAAATACTCATAATTAAAATTAAATACTACATAATTTATTCACTTTAATAATACTTTATCTTAATTTCAAATAGTCACTATAGTAATAATAATAATTTATACTAAATTTAAAATTATATGATGCTAATGATAATAATATTATTCATATTGTATAATTACTAAAATTTACAAATTCTATATCTTATTAATTTTGAAAATACTAGTTACTATTTAATTATTTGATAATCAATAATTATAACTCAATTAACTAACTATTAATTTATTTTTCTTGCAATTAATTAACTAATTCCATACACATACACATACACACACATATATTTAAATATAATTAATTTATTTTACAAATTACTAACAAAAATTTTAATTCAAATATTCAATTTATTTTAATCACATTTTAGGTTGATTTTTTTATTTCAAATTTAATATATACTTCCTATATATTATTTCCATTATTTATTCATTTTTATTTTATTTTACTTATTCTAATTTTTTTCTTAATTATAAATAAAAAATTAATCAATTAATTAACATCATTATTTCTAAATTCAATTAATTTCATAAACATTATAAACAAATTACTTTTAAACTAATTAATATTATTACATTTATTTAGTTTTATTATTTTCTTTTTTTATTCTTCAACTAATCTAAATTACATATTCTGAATTCACTTAATTTCTCAAATTTCAATAATTCTCTTTTATTCACAACTAATTAATTAATTAATTATAATATTAATCCTAAATTCAATTCCAAATCCTAAATCTTAATTAATTAAAATTAACTAATATAATTACTAATAATTCAATTCAAATTCAATTAATAATAATAATTATAATATAATAATTATTATATTTTAAATTTTTATTTTATATATTTATAACTATTTTTCCAAAACTCATCTATAATTTACAAATAATATATCAAATTGAAGCTCGTCACGAGAGTGTCTTAACCGTAATAGAATTGCAGGAAAAGGAGATCAGAAAGTGGTCAAAATCATCGCCGGAAGTTCACAAAAACTATCCACTTCGTGTTGCGCGTGAGTCACCTTTCGGTGGCCTATGGCAGCGATCCAGACGGCGTTGAGCTCGTCTGAGGATTGCGCTCCTCCCTAGTCGGCATGTGTCCATCAGAGGTAGCCGGAGGGTGGTAGATCAGAGGAATTTTCGATCGCCGCTTAACTCCCTCTGTCTCATCTCTCTTTCTTTCTCTTCTCTCTCTTCATTTAACTTCTTCTCTTTTCTTTCTTTTCTTTTCTTTTATTATATTATTATTATTATTTTAATATTTATTTATTATTAAATTAAATTAAATTATATATATTTATACTATTAATTTTTAGGTTATTACATATACATATTCAAAACTAAATAAATCCTTTTTCTTTTCAAACACACTCACAATTGATTATTATATTATATAAATCTAGTGTTCTCAAACAATCTTATACATGATATGTAGAACAACTGGTCTGGTCTAGTGGCACATATAGCCTCTAAGTTTTCATTACTGTCTGAAATTCTCTGGTTTGCACTTCTAACACCTGCGCGATACACACTACCGCGCTAAGCTTACAAGCTTAGTGGTACATCCATGATAACATAACTCATATTTACACATACATTGATTTGTAAATTATTTAGTACCATTATTTCATGTATTCACTTAATAGTCATCTACTCATTCTTAGACTCATTTAGTTATTTAATAATGTTCTCGCATAATACTTATTGATTCATCAGGAATATATATACAAATATCAAATCTCACAACATATACACATATATATTGGGACAATACATCACACACATCATCAAATAATTCTCATAGACTTTACATAACAGCACACATTTTCAAAAAAATTATTAAAATACCACTATCACATGTATTGGGCCCAAATAACCTTATATAATATTCAAATTCAAAAAATATTATCTTGGTCTATTTTGACACCTAATGTCTAGTCCCGAAGGCAAATAATATCATAAGTGATGAAAATAAAAATAAATTCCATCTTCTTCTTCTTCTTCTTCTTCTTCTTCTTCTTCAAGAAGACGTTCACCATAGCCAAGCAAGAGATGAATTCTTCTTCCACCATCCATACTAAATCTTAAAGAGAAATCAAATGAATTAAGAAGTTTTTGAAGAAAAATGAAGAATTTAAGTAAGTTCTTTCTCTTTTAAGCTTTAGTAGTACTTTGATAATAAAAATAATTTAAAAATAATGCAATATGAACTTCTTTAATACATAACATGACTACTACCTTTATGTGCACACATTTCTATGAATTTTATAAAAATATCACTATCACATGCATTGGGCCCAAGTAATACTGTATAATATTCAAATTCTAGAGATATATTGTTATGGTCTATCTTGACACCCAGCGTTTAACCCTGAAGATAAATAATATCATGAGTGACCTTCAGTGTCTAGCCCGAAAGTAAATAATATAATAGACATACCTACCAAACACAAATCTCTGAAATAGAATTTTATATAAGGTATCACACATCATTTTATATTATCACATAACATATCCAATTACTTCATTCATCACTTTTCAACACTTTTCCCATCATTTCTCTATATTTCCATATTCTCATTTTCCTTCCATTACTTTTCCATATTTCTTAAGTGATCAACCTTACCATGATCACTTCCACAATTCATCTCAATTATCAATTCCTCACATTTTCATACAATTACTATATTTTGTGTTACACAATCACCTCACATAACTATGAGTCACATTTACAATGTGACTCATTTCCACATTTTAACACTTTTCACAAGAATATACATATTACACATCACGTTACATTTTACATTTCATCTCATTATCATATTTACATCACACTTTCTCATTTCTTACAATTTTCACATATTTAGCTATTTTCCCCATTTTCTTCCTCATGACTAATCATATTGTTTATTTTCATCTTTTCAAATTATTTTTAGCATATCTAACACTTTTAATCATATTTTATTTTTTTAATAATTTTTTCATATTGCACACAACAATGTTATTTCTCACATCACTAACATACTACACACAAATCATAACCAAACACCATTTTATTGTCAAATATCTATTACCCAATATAACATACATCACACAACTATGCAACATTTCATAGATTATGTGTTTAACCATATTTTTAATCACATTTCATCCTACATATTATTTCTACATTTAGTCTTGGTAATATCAATGCACCATGCTACTTTAAAGGAACAAGGACATCATTTAAAGCATACTAAAATGTTCAATTCCATTCATATAAATTTAATTTAAGAGTTACCAAAGAATGTATTAACCTTGTTTAGCCTTCAAATCCAACCAATCCACCTTTCAAGCCCAGCTTTCTCTAAACCCTAAATTCCTCCTTTAGGGCAAATTTTGGCCTAAACACATATAAACCAAAAAACACCCAAATTATTTAATTAGAACCATTTATATACTCATTTTATACAAAATAACCATTACTTTACAATTTCTACCCACATTTCCATCAAAACCACTAACTACCTTATTCAAACTTTAACATATCAAAATCATTTCCACCATTCAACCATAAAATCATTACTTACATACCAAAATAATAACAAAACAACTCATTTCAACAATTATATCAATCTCCTTCCAAAATCCTAATTTACACACAACATATCTCTAAACCCTAACTTTACCAAAACTCACTCATATCAAATTTTCAACCATAAAATCATAATATTTGTACTAAAACAACATTAATTCATCTCATTACAACAATTAAAACTACCCACATTAAAACTCCAAATTTTCACATAATCATCCCATAACTCTAAATTCACAATTTATGCTTATTTGAACAAATCAATTAACAAATCATCACATATCCACAATATTAACTCAATTGCTATCAATTTTAACAATTAAACACAAAATTTTCTCTCTAGCCTAATTTTACATAACCTTAAAACTAAGAAAATAAAGCTTTAAAGAGAAAGAACTTACTTAAATTCTTGATTTTTCTTTAAAAACTCCTTAATTCCTTTTATTTCTCTATAAGTTTTAGTGTCGATGATGGAAGAAGAATTCATCTCTTCCTTGGCTATGGTGAACGTCTTCCTGAAGAAGAAGAAGAAGAAGATGGCATTTATTTTTATTTTCTTCTTTCTTTACTAACCATATATACATATATATTATGATAATATAACTAATTAATTTATTATTTATTAAAAATCCATTATTTTTCACTACCACCAAAATTTATTTTAATTTTTATTTATTTTATTATTTATAGTCATATTTATTTATTATTTATCCCTTACTTTTCAACCATAATTAATTAATTAATTAATTAATATTTATTTTTAATCTTTTAATCCCATCCATATATCTTATTTTCCCTTTTTGATTTTTCTTTTCACTTTGTTTATTTATTTTTTTTTATTAAATGTGGGCGGCACCACCGGGTAGTTTTTATTAATATTAAAAATAGATAAAAAAAACAAACCCTTCATAGAACAGGGCAAGTCATAGAAAACCTAACTAAGAAAAACGAAAGTAGAGCATACCCAAACTTTCAGACACAATCAAACCTTTAATATAGTTAGGCAAAGAAATAAATGAATCAAAATTGAAAGAATTAACATAGAGTCTACTATGAAGAGCTAAATTGTGAGTGACTTGATTGGACTCCCTGAATGAATGGCTAATGGAGCAGTTGTTATCCCTAATGACACGTTGAATCTACAAAATTGGAGCTGAATTGGAGCTTTGAAGACCTGCAACTTGATTGCAATTGCTTGATTATCCATATCAACATTGAAGTTCTTGTATCCATTATGAACGCACCAATCAAGGCTGTAGTGGAGAGCTTTCAATTCGGCATCTGTAGGGTTAGAGGCATCAACGATAAAAGAAATTGCAGCTTTAAAATAACCCTTACTGTCTCTTATAATAGCTCCGCCTGAAGAGATCTGTTTTGTGAAGGAAGCGTCCACATTAATCTTGAAACAAGTAGGAGGTGGTTTCGTCCAATACACCATGTTCCTGCTAAGAAGTTGACTGCCGAAATTGGAGGGGAGGAAATCAGCAAATTCGGCTATATGAACAGCAAATTTACGCCTTGAATTAAGCACCCCCCAATTGTATATCATCTTTCTAATCCGAGAAAGGATAGTTTGAATAAAGAATCCTTGTGTACCCCAGTTACAATTGCAATAGGCATGCCAAAGCTCAAACATGATAATCTGAGGGACTAACATCCCCAATTTGCCATGGATGGCCTTGAATCTCGATAATCTCCACCAAGAATGCAACATATGATTAAGAGATAACCTGCTAGAATTGAAAGGCAGCAAATACGCAGCAAACAATTCCCAAATACATCTAACAGATTTGCATTCATAAAGAATATGAGAGGTAGTAGCATTGACTGACTTGCAGAAGTGGCAGAAGGATGCAGTGTGAATACCAATGTTTTACAGATTGTGCGGAAGGGGAAGACCGTCATTAAAGAGTCTCCAAGAGAAGAGAGAGAGCTTCAAGGGGATGGATGAATCCCAGATGTGCTTGAATTGATCATTATCTGCTCGACGAGGGCGAATGAGATTGTAAAGAAACGGATGAACCATTATGAATCTTGAATTGGCCACCTTCAGCTTTAAAGAAATCAGGAAATCTAGCTTGAACTCTGCAAAGAGCTTTCCACATGGGAGAGTCATTAACCCAAAAGGACATATTCCCAGACCTGTGGTATTTGCAATACATGTACTTCGACCAAAGATTATCTCTGCAATTGAATATCCACAAATTTTTCAATAAAAGGCATCATGATAAGTTTCAAGAGAGTGAATGCCAACCCCTCCTTCCTGCACGAAGTATTGCATGCGCTGAAGCCCAATCCAATGATGTTTATCTTTTGAGTCACCACTCCAGAAAAACTTACCAACCCTTTTATTGATGGCAGCAATAATAGACCGGGGAATGATGGCAGAACCCATAATGTAATTGGGAATAGTAGTAAGAACATGTTTAATCAAAACCAAGCGCCCTCCCATTGATAAAAACCTTTTGTGCCAGCCAGTCAGTTTACTATCAATTTTCTGGATTAAGAAAGTGCAGTGAGTGGCTCGAGTCATACCTTTAGAAACAGGCACCCCAAGATAGTGGAAAGGAGGCAAAGCTCTTCTGATCCTAAGCTGGTTCTCAAAAAATTGAACACTATCAATATTTGCCTTGTCAGACACATAGAAAGAACATTTATTAAAGTTTATGCATTGCCCAGAAGCCTTCTGATAAGTATCCAAGAATTCCCTAAAGTGATTGACAGAGGAGTTATCACCATGAATGAAAACAAGTAAATCGTCAGCAAAAGACAAGTGAGATATAATAGGACATCCCCTAGTATTCTTATAAGGCCGAATCCTACCATTGCTAATCATAGCATTGAGACCTCTTGAAAAAGCTTCAGAAGCCATAATAAACAAAGGAGGGGAAAGAGGGTCACCTTGTTTCACCCCTCGACTTGGCTGGAAGAACCCATAACTGATGCCATTAATTAAGATCGATAAGTGAGTAGCTTCAAGGTTAGCAGTAATAATATGAATGTATTGGCTAGAAAGCTAATTTTATGGAGGACCGCTTTTAGAAAAGACCATGATACACGATCAAAAGCTTTAGCCATGTCAAGCTTAATGGCTAAATTATGACCCAAAGTCTTCATGTCAATCTCATGAAATAGTTCATTAGCAAGCAAAATCTGGGAATGAATAGACTCGCCTTTAACAAAACTTGCTTGTTCTTGAGAAATAATCACATTCAGCAAAGGGGAAATTCTATTAGCAAGAATTCTAGTACAGACCTTACTGATGAAAGTGGCCAGGCAGATAGGTCTGTATTGACTGAAATTTTCAGGATTGGTGATTTTAGGAAGTAAAATAATGATGGCACTGCTGAAAGCACGAGATATAGGGGCACCAAGGAAGAATTCTTGAACATCACTTACAACATCATGTCGAACAATATCCCAACAATGGCGAAAGAAACGTCCATCAAAACCATCAGGGCTAGGAGCACTATTAGGATCGAGTTGCCATACCGCAGCTTTGATCTCACTCTCTGCAGGAATAACAGTTAAATTGTGATTGTCAGAATCCGAAACAAGAGAAGGGATATTAGATAGCAAAGCCTGTGCCATATCAGAGTCATAAACAGCATCTTGCGTGAAAAGATTCTGGAAATATTGAACAGCCTCAGAACCAATAGCTGACTAATCCGTGATCCAAGCTCCTGAAGTAGATTTAATAGAAGTAATTCGATGCAATTTTCTTCTCATTTTCACATAATTATGAAAATATTTAGTATTCCTGTCCCCATCCTGAAGCCAGTTGAGGTGAGATTTCTGTTTCCAAAAGATTTCTTCAAGCTTCAAATAATGCATCAAAGAAGATTGCTTAGAATTCCAATCCAACAAATTGGCCTAAGAAGAGTCTTTAGAATAAGCAGCTTCGGCCTCCAAGGCCTCTTTTTCAGCTTTAGAGACATTCTCGAAAACATTGCCAAAAGTATTACGGTTCCAAGCCCGAAGAGTTTTCTTAAGAGTCTGCAACTTATTGAATAACCCAGACATGCCACCTGCAGTACAGGAAGTATCCCAAGTAGATTTCACAACATCCAAAAAATCATCTTTTTCAATCCACATATGCTGAAATTTGAAAGACTTGGGACTGTTAAAAGCAATCTTCTGACAAACAACAAGTAAAGGAGTGTGATCAGAAGGAGTTCTGTCGAGATGCATGCAGTGAACAGAATCAAATATATCAAAGAAATTAAGCACAGCCATAACCCTGTCTAATCTCTCCCAAATCCGACCATTTTGGCGAATTCCAGTCCAAGTGAATTCAGGCCCTCTGAAAGGAATATCAATTAAATCACAGTAATCACAACAATCAACAAAGTCCTGAAGAGTAGCCAAATCAGGTTCGCCATTACCACTATATTCTGTAACATATTTGATGACATTAAAATCCCCCCAACAATCCAAGGAAGATTTGAAGAATTAGCAAAATGAAGCAACTTTTCCCAAAGATTTTGCCTGAGTGCCCGAGTATGAGCACCATAAATAGCAACAAGAGAAAAAGTAACAGAAAATGGATAATAGGTAACTTTGCAAGAGATGAGCTGACCATTATCAACAAAAGAGATTAAATCATAAGTGTGAGATTTCCATATGACCCAAACCTTATTTGATGAAGAAGCCCAATAGGATTCAAAACCAAGTTGATTAGCATAATAAGCAATTTTGGAGTAATTAGCAATAGGCTCAATAATCACAACAAGATCCAATTTATGAGATAAAATTAAGTTATAGAGACGAGACTGAGAGGAATGAATACCTCGTAAATTCCAGATGAGGAAATTCATTGAGTAGTGCTTTTATCCCCGGTCTCAAAGCTAGTGCCAACAACATCTTTTGAAACAGGTATTGAAGTTTTAGATTTAGTACCCGTACCTTTAGGACGACCACGCCTAGCCTTTTTTTCTTGGAGCCACGGGTAGATTTAGAGACACCATCATCCGAATTATGATCCACAATATTTTGAGGTTTAACCACCTCATGCTCCGTGTCTGTAAACGAATTCGGTTGAACATTTGGACCTAGAACAATAGAATCATTAATTAACGAAATACCAGGTGGGTCATCATTATTAGGAGAAAGAATTTCCTGCATGGTAATCACAGCTTCTTCACACGGGTCTATATTTTGCAAAGCATCAAACTGATTAGAAACAATAATATCTTCCATATTCTCTTGAGCAACATCTCCATTTAGAGAAGCATTTTGAGCATTCACAATCTCAGTATTAGTACAAGCATTAGAAATGTGATGTGAAGACTCACCAAGCTGTAGAGGAATAGCTGTAGTACGGACATCAAAAGACTTAGAAATTTTAGGTGCTTCAACGATAGTCTTCCCTTTATAAACTTGCACAGGCTGTAACATATCGACCGGAGCTGCAGAAACGTCAGAAGAATTCTGCTTGGCAAGCTCCTTGGCCGAAAAGAATTTCTTGAAAACCCAGGCCTGTTTTGTAAGAGCAGGAGCTTTAACCATGTGAGAGACAGAAGGAACAACCACAGGCGGATCAGATTGTCCAATCTTATTAGAGCAGGTTGAGGCTTTATGACCCAATTTGCAGCAGTTTACGCAAAATTGGGGTAAGTTCTCGTAGGTAACTGATTGCGCAAAGCCCTTCACTTGATTCCCAATCCAGATTCTGTTCGGAAGGTCCTTAGACAGGTCAACTTCAATGCAGACTCGAGCTGCTAAAGGTCGGATGATGGAGGCAGTAGCTGCATCAATTTTTAGAGGGGTTCCTACTTGTTTGGCGATAGCAAACAAAGGCTCTTTAAGGAAAAGATGCACGGGTAAACCTTCAAAAGAAATCCATGCAGGATACAATGGATTATCCAAATTGGGTTCATAATCCGTTGTCCATTTTGAAACACGCATAACAAATCCATTAAACGACCAGGTTTGTCTTAAATAGCATCTAAGATAATCTTCTTCAATGGAAAAATTAAGTAGAATATCAAATTTATTTAACAATCCAACTGTAACAATCCCATGAAAGTCTATGGCATCGATACTCTTCCTCAAGGCTTTCATGGAAGGGCGGTTTCCACTAAAATGGATAATGAGAGCATAGAGAAAAGGAGTGAAATACCTTAAAATATCAGCTTCTGAAAAATCCACCGCAGGTAAGCCTTTGAAAGTGAAAAATTTGCAGCCCAAGTTTCTTTCATCCACGGTGGAAAAGCTTCGATCAATCTCTGAATCATTACTAGAATGGAAGGCTTCAATGAATGACTTGGCCGCCAGCCCAGGAGGGACCGGCTCCTCTGCCATGTACTCCGTCTCTCGAATTCTCTGTTTCAGTTGTGCAGGAACCAAGTCTTCTACAATCTCCACTTCTCTTCGTTCATTCACCGCTAAAATCCCAATTTCTTTTCTTTCATCAAAACCCGTAATCTCTTCTACAAAGCCCATAAATCAATCTTTTTTAATTTCTCAAAGCCCATTTCTTTCCAGAAAATCCCAACAAAACTCAACTTCTTCTATTTGCGCCGCTGCCAAGCTCCGTGTCTCTTCAACACATTGAAGAACTTCCTCCAAGGCTTCAAGAAATTGTCAAGCTCTTTCAATCCGTGCAAATGTGGATAGAAATGTTGTGTTTGAGGCTGATTCAGATTCGATTCTCACTAAGGGGCTTGCTGCTTTGCTTGTTCAAGGGCTAAAACCACATCATCATCATTATCATCATCATCATCATCATCATCATCATCATCATCATCATCATCATCATCATCATCATCATCATCATCATTATTATTATTATTATTATTATTATTATTATTATTATTATTATTATCATCATCATCATCATCATCATCATCATCATCCACCATAAGTATACTTTGTATATATGTTATATATATCTTTGGTATATGTATATGTCATGCATATCTTTGGTATACATCATGTATACAATGTGTATATATTTTGTATATATTACGTGTATATTTTATATTTTTCTCTTCTAATATTGTAACTACCCTCCAAATTAATTATTTAATAGTATTTAAAATTCATGGGTGTTGCAAAGAGTGCATTCAATCTATAACAGGTACACAATAATGACATCAAATATGCCACTCATTGAATGTAACCAATAATGCATCTCGGCAACTACCATAGCTTGATACAAGATTGGAGTTACAAAAATAGAAGTATTGCATTATCAACATTCACATATCTTGTAAAAAAGCAAGAAGATATAATGCAAAGAAATTATATTGACTTAAAGAAGTTACAAGTCAGTATATAACTAAGTTATGCTTAACATATGTTTGGTTTATTATTCACAATTTGCAAAAGAAGTTGCAAGTCAGTTTATAAATGAATTATGTTCAATATATACTAGGTTTATTATACATAAACTGAAGAATCATTATTCAATATTTAAAGATGGTAATATTCTAATATCTTGCATGTGAAACCAACAAAAGACAACTTGTTCAATATCCTTGAAAATGGAAAACAACATATTGTCAACTTATTTGAAGGAAAATGCACTTGCAAAAGTTTTTAAATCAATGAAATTCCATTTATACATACATTGGCTGCAATCAATCATTGCACCTCAATCCTCATGATTATTGCTAAAAAATATTACATAAATGATGTAGTGATTCAAATATATGAAGTAGTAATATATCCAGTAGAGAATAATAGTACATAGAACACCCCGAATTAAGTGAAGGACAGTATCTAATTACCAACTCAAGGAAGGAAAAAAACTAGAAGACTAAGAAAAAGAAGAAATGAAGCAATACGAGAAAAGAAAAATTCATAGTATGTGTGGTAGATGTGAAGAAAAATGGACACAATAGAAAAATATGTAGAAGCATAATAAAAATTGATCATTTTTTCATTTTTTTTTCCTACAATAATTCAATGATACATGCAGAAACATAACAAAATATTGATGATTTTTCTTTTTCATTTTTTTTACAATAATTCAATGCTACAAGTTTCAAATTTTATTATGAAATGAAATATTCTTGAGCAAATGCTCAAAAATAACATAAATTATATTTTTATATTGGTATAACATAAATTGAGTTTTATATTAATAATTCTATATAATGTATATGGAGTTTATTATTAGATTATTATGTGTTTAATATACACAAATTACAGAGTAAATGAAATATCATAACTTCCTGTACTTCAAGTTTCAAATTTTATTATAAAACAAACAATGTCGAACAAATGCTCAAATATAACATAAATTAGATATATATATATATATATATATTAATATAACATAAGTTACATTTTATATTAATTCAGTATAGTGTATCCAAAGTTTATTACTAGATTGTTATGAGTTTAATTTACGTAAATTCCTGAGTAAATATGAAAATATGTAAACATCATAACTTCTTGTATTTCAAGTTTCAAATTTTATTATAAAACAAAATATTATTGAACAAATGAGCAAAATATAACATAAATTAGATTTTACATTAATATAACATAAGTTACAATTTATATTAATTGCTCTATATAATGTATATAAAGTTTATTATTAGATTATTATGAGTTTATTATATACAAAATCTAAAGTAAACATGAAATACAAAAACATCATAACATCTTGTACCTCAAGTTTCAAATTTTATTATAAAGCAAAATATTATTGAACACATGGTCAAATATAACATAAATTAGATTTTATATTAATATAACATATATTACATTTTATATTAATAGTTCTATTTAGTATATATAGTTTATTATTAGATTAATATGAGTTTATTATACACAAAATTCAGAGTAAATATGAAATATAAGATGTAGATGCTTCAATATGTAAAAATATAGTTTAGTTTACATTGATATTATTATACAAATACATTCCATCATAAAAAATGGTATTTAATTCCTAAAATTAGAACGATTGCATCTAAAAAACAAAAAATTATCTACTAAAATTATTTTGTATACTATTATTAAATACCATCAATAAAGCATTAATAATTCAATTTATATATATAAACATAAAGATATACAAAAAATTATTCTATGCCCTACAAAAAACAATATAAAAAAAATCATACAAATACACACTAAAAAAATAAAGCACCATGAGTAAACTGAAACATATTTTGTTCAATAAACTAAAACATATAATACTATTCAACAAAGATGTCTTCATCCTTTTCTTATTTTTGTAATTATCATCTTTTGGCATCCTCACACTTTCTTAAGAATCACTTTATAATTTTCTATATGCTTTCTATTAACATGATTATACAACAATATACAAACTTTATTTCTATGCAAATCCACATCAAAGTCATTAGATGGAATCTCCTTGCCAAAAATGAATTACTTAGCAAATTAAGCAACATATATACCGCAATCATTAATGTTAAATAATGGCTCATAATCAAAATCAAATTTATACTAGAAGTTCCAAAATAGATGAGGATTATCAGTTTTATAATAGAGTTTAAATAGGAAAAAGATGTTAGAATTGAAAAAAGATTTTCTTTTATATATAGGGTAAAATAAACACATATATAGAGTACCATAGGTGGTAAACACAATACATTGTGAGAAAAGAATAAAATAAAACCTTATTTGTATTCTCTATCTAAGAAATAAAGTGAGAAGCCTCTTGTGAATGCAGATAAATTGCTGAACTACGTAATCTTATATGATTACCTCTCTTATTCTTCTCCTTAATTTTTTTTTGTTCATAGATTGATCCCTTATTTTGCAATTTCTAAAACACAAGATTCTCTAACAATTGGTATTAGAGCTTCTAGTTAGGATGAGTTAGTTTGGAACATATGCTAAGTTTGACAATTTTGATGAAAAGGGAAATTTCTCCCTATAACATATGAGAGTGAATGATCTGTTGACATAGATGAAGGTTCACATGGTGTTAAGGGGAACAAAGCCGACAAACATGGATGAAGAGTATTGGGCAAGATATTGAGTCAATAGCCTTCCATACAATCTAGATGTGTTTGGTGAATTCAGTTCTGTATGATGTAATCGACAAGAAGATAGCCATATGTTTATAAACAAAGTTGGAGAGTTTATTTATGTCCAAGAATGCTGCCAATAAATTATTCATGAAGCGTGATCTATTTTAGTTTAGAATGAAAGAAGGTGGAGATCTAGGAAATCACATAGCCTAGTTCAATTAAAAGGTTAGTGATTTATTGCATGTGGACATAAAATTGGATAATAAGGACAAGGCACTGGTGCTCTTATTTTCATTGCCACCATCTTTTAATTAATTCAATATGACATCATTATATGGAAAGTGTATACCCTTAATTTTGTCCCTAAGTTAGTACGGTCCTGATTAAAGAATGCCAAAATAAATTTGATCAAACTTTAAAAGATTTAAACCTAGTTTACAACTTTTAAATAAGTAGGCCTGATTTCAAAAGGCATAAATTCAATTGATTAATTTTATAAAATCCTAAATTTAATTTGTTTAGCCTGAATTAAGACTTTTCAATCCAGAAATTAAAAAAAAATACAAGATTAATTTGAACCGGGGTAGTCCAAGGGACTTGAGTAGGGCCCAGGTCGACATGAGCATGGCTCATGTCTATCTGGTTGCCCAGATTGACATGGCCTTAGCCCATATCGATCTGGCACACCAAATCGACATGGTTCTTGGCTGGGGTTTCTTAATTAGCTTAGAATTCATTTAAAAGTCGGATTAGCAAATTAGATTTAGGGTTTTATTGGTTGCTTGCCTATAAATAACAAGTTTTAATGTTATTAACAAGAAGGAATAATGATCTAGAGACAATAATCAATCAACAGCTAGTAAGAATCAAAGAGGCAACATTGAGCAACATAAAACAGTGATCATTAAGCAGACGATCAATAATTAGCACGACTTAGAATTAAAGATAGAAGAAAATAATTAGGCATTCTTCAGCCAAAAAAACATAAGTGTTTCAGGCAGGCAGCAGCAGGGCAAGCTTGTTTCAATGTATTAATTTTGGTGGAGCCTTCGAAGTAGGTTTGGTTTTCTAAATCAAATTTATATTAAAACATGCAGTAGCTATGAATGAATCTAGTGGTGAATAATTTAAAAGTTATAAAATTATTTTAATCCAGTAGATTAATTTAATTTCAGTAGCATCAAAAGTCTTGATTACTTGTTGTAATTAATTTTAATCCAGTGGCCAAGTAATCCAATAGCAATAAAATTATTTGTTATCATTTAAATTTCAGTAGTAATAAGTTGTCATCTCCTGACCGTAGCATCAAACCCTAATTTCTAAACCTCAATCATGTTTTTCCCAAAATATTAAACCTTGTTTACAAAACCTAATCCCAAACCTTAAAACCCTAATCTTAAGTCTGTAAAACCAAACCCCTAATCCTAAACCATAATTCATATCTATAAAATCATAAAACTTTAATTTTTAACTTAAAACCCTAGTTTAGGAAAAACCCTAATTTCTATAAATATAAAACCCTAGCTTATATAGAAACTCTAATTCCCTAACAAAACCATATAATGTAAACCATTTACCTTTCAGGGGTGCTACCCCCTGATCCCCCTCAAGTAGATTATAACTCTTTGTGATTTACTTTAATTCTTTTTATTAAACCTTAATTTATTATTTTTGTGATGATTAAACAATGTGTATGGGTGATTTATTTAAATTTTGGATGAATGTTTTGATTTAATTAATTGTTTATTTGATTTCTTAGATTGTAAAAGGCATGTTTCCACTTTATGGGTGCCTCAATTTTTATTATATAATTTAATTTATCGTTTAAAGATTTTGGGACTATTGTAAAGGATATGTTTTCACCTTTTGATGGTGTTCTATTTATTTTAAACATTGAACATGGTTGTAAGGGCATGTTTTCATCTTGTATGGGTGCCCATTTATTATTTTATTTTAAACATTACTTTGATTTTAATACAATGATATTTTATTTTGATTGTCACATGTAGTATGTATAATAGTGTAATAACTAAGAGTTTTATAATATTTAGACTTGAAAAGGAGGTTGGTTCCAATGAACAGAGCACTGTGGGGGTGCTGGGTCATTCTCACCTTTCCCACACATACCCAACTTTCCGAACTCATTAGGGGGTTGGGGATTCCTTAGGAATTGAGTCATCCACTTCTTTCTTTTTTCCCAGTCCGTCTGGGTGGCGACTCTATTTTCTTCGAATTTAGGCCCGTGTTATCTAAGGCCCTGAGCCTAACAGTGCTGAAGTCGCAAGAACCATTCTACAAGGGAGTGGGGGCAAAAATCCTCACTCACAAAAAGGAGACATTAGACTATAAGGAAGTGGTAATAGCTTTAAGGCCTCATATTTCAATGCAAAAGTTGGAGATGGTAAATCCACAAGTTGATGGTTCATTAATCAATTCAGAACACAAAAGGGGCAGGGTAAGGAACAAGGAGTAGAAGAGAGGAAAATCAAAAGAAAAGTCAAAGTTAAGAGTGTGAAAGGAAGAATGTTTCATATGTCATCAAAATAGTCACTGGAAGAAAGATTATCCATTACTGAAGAATCTTGGAGCTAAAAAGAAAGAAGCAGCTTCAAGTTCGACTATTGTAACTGCTGATACTTGAGAAGATGAAGATCTCTTAGTAGCCTCAATGACAAGCAATGATTTGTAATCAGACACATGGACTTTACATTTAGCATGCTCATCACATTATAATTTTCACAGAGATTGGTTCCAAAGTTACAAAGCATGTGATGCTAGCAGTGTAACCTTAGGTAACAATTATACTTGTAAGGCAGTGGGAATTTGAACTATTAGAATCAAAATGTTTGATGGGATAATTAAAACATTGGAGAATGTCAAGCACATTCCTAAATTGAAGAAGAATCTGATTTCTTTAAGCCTGTTAGGGAAGAAATTGTGTGGATTTTAAGCAGCTTCAGGTAGTAAAGTTCTTAAAGTATCCATAGGAGCTATGACTGTGATGAAAAGGAAGCAGAGAGGAAAAAAATTTTACAGGCTAGAAGGTAGTACAATTGTGAATAATGATTCTTCATGTTCATTAATAAAAGATAGTTTGGATGCATTAAAGCTCTGACATATGTGATAAGATCATATAAGTGAGTAAGGTTTATAAAAACTTCATAAAAAGGAAATTGATGAAGAGGATAACATGATGTGAAGTTGGATTTTGTGAGTTTTGTATTTATGGAAAACAAAATAGAATTCAATTTAAGATTTTCTCAAAGAAAAGCAAGCAAGTTTTGGAGTATGTCTACTCAGATGTTTGGAGTTCACCATAAATTGCAGCAAAAGGTGAAGCCAAATATTTTGTAACATTTATTGATGACTTCTCTAGACAAGTTTAAGTGCATTCCATGAAGGAGAAAGGTGAATTATTCTCATAGTTCATGAAGTGGAAAGCCAATGTTGAGCAATAAATATGAAAAAGTGTGAAGTGCCTAAGGTGTTATAATGGGGTAAGTCCACATCTAAGGAGTTCATAATTTTCTACAAGAAAGAAGAAATTAAGCGACACTTCGCAGTTTCTAAGATACCTCAGTATAACGGGATAGCAGAAAGGATGAACAAGGCATTATTAGAAAGAGCCAGAGCAATGAGATTACAAGCAAGGTTATCCAAATAGTATTAGGCATAAGCAGTGAATACTACTTGTTTCATCATAAATAGGTCACCTTCAAGTAAGTTAGAGGAGAAGTTTGTACAATAGGTGTGGATAGGTGAAGATGTCGACTACTATATACTCAAGGTATTTAGATATCCAGCCTACGCAATAATCTCCAATAATGAAAAATCAAAACTAGATTCAAAGTTAAGAAAATGCATCTTTATCGGATATGGAAAAGGGATAAAAGGATATAGACATTGGGATCCGAAAGTGAAGAAGGTGATAGTTAGTAGAGATATAGTTTTTGATGAGTAGGCTATAGTAAACAAGCAAGAATCATCTCAAGAAGATGTAGGATCAACCTCTAATGTAGATGTGGAGTTTGGGTTGGATAGTCCTTCAAAACCAGTTCAACTAGTCTAAAAGCAGGGATGATGATTCAAAGAGTATAAAAGTTCAACATCATTAAAATGAGCACAATATTGCCATAGAAAGACTTAGATGCATAATTAGACCTTCAACTAGATATCGTGAAGAAGATGATTCAACTTCCTTTGCTTTACTAACAAACGAATAAGAACCAAGTTCTTTTCAGAAAACAATGTTAGTTTTAAAATAGGAAAGATGGTTAGAAGCTATGGCAGAAGAAACAGAGTCACTGCACAAGAATCAAACTTGGGAGTTAGCAAAACTTCCTTAGGGAAAGAAGGCAATTTAATGCAAGTGATAGGAAGAAGAAAGGAGCTTCAGAGAAAGAAGATGTAAAATACAAGGCACGGTTAGTTGCAAAGAGATACTTATAAAAGAAGATGATTGACTATAAATTGACTACAATGAATTATTCTTACTGGTAGTTAAACATACAACTATCGGAGTATTATTTGGCATTAATAGCTCAATTAAACTTAGAGTTGGAGCATTTAGATGTCAGGATAGCTTTCCTTCATGGATAATTGGAGGAGCAGATTTACATGGATAATTTGAGCAATAAGGTAATAAGCATTAAGTATGCAAGCTCAAGAAATCCCTTTATGGGTCCCTAAGGCAATGGTACAAGTGGTTCGATTCTTACATAATAAATATTGGCTTTACCCATTATGAGTATGATTGTTGTCTATATCTTAAGTCTTTGAAGAATGAATCCTTTGTCTACTTGTTGATTTATGTTAATGATATGTTAATTGCTGCAAGAGATATGAAAGATGTGTGTGACGTTAAATCTTTGTTAAGTCAAGAGTTTGACATAAAGGATTTAGGTATTGCAAAGAAAATTCTTCAAGAAGCTATGGTCTCATAGAAGAATTACATTATATTTAGTATGGATAAGACAAATCTAGTTACTATTTCTCTATATAATCATTTTAAATTGTCTAGCCATCAATGTCCAAGAATAGAGGAGGAATTACAGTACATGGCAAAGGTTTTGTATGCTAGTGTAGTAGGGAATTTGATGTATGCAATGGTGTGTACAAGACCAGACTTAGCACAAGTAGTTAGTATGGCTAGCAGGTTTATGGCTAATCAAGGCAAGAAACACTGGTAGGCCTGTAGACCCTTAATTTTTTACCCAGTCCAGTTCGATATTTTTAAAACAGTCTGAAATAATTTTTATGTTATTTTTATTAAATAATATTTATTTTAATATTCATTACTTATAAAATTTATTTTTAATAAAAATAAAAAAGGATAACAGTAAAAAATAAAAAATAAATAAAAATCGGAGACGAAAGTGAATTGGCTTGGGCCAATTCGCCGCAGGCCTCAGGAAAATTCCTGCGGTGAATTGGCTGGCCCCGCGGTAATTTTTTTGCCAGCGCAGTTTTTTTCGAAACCAAATTCTATTTGGTTTTGATTTCTTTTCCTAAATGGTTTTGATGTTCTTAGACAATTAGAATTAGGTTTTAATTTTTTCCTATAAATATCACATTAAAACACAAAATTAAGGATCGAAAACTTTTTACTTGACCTTGGACTTTTGGATTTCTTCGGCCAACCTCAAGTTTGAAAGATTAAGAAGTAGCAAACAATAATAATCTATCAAAGGCAGCCTACACTGTCTTTATTATTGTCCAACCAGAATTCAAAGATTGTGGTAAAAAAACAACGGAGGTCTGAATCTCTATTTCCTTTGTTTATATTTACAGCAGCTTCATCAAGTTGGATTAATTGTTTCATCATACAATTTGATCAATTATTCTACAAACCATCTAAACTTTATTTGAAACCCTAAAAACTATTTTTCAAAACCCTAATGCCTTAATAACCATAAAAAATTTTTTTTGAAATCTAAAACTTTAATTACACTTTTCTAAAATCATAAAATAATAGACTGTTTTCTTAAAACCCTAACCTAATCTCTATTTCAAAAATCCAGTAGCCTTATTTTTTTTTCAAGTATCAAAAGCTTTAACCCTAATTAATTCTTCTTTCCAAAATCACACAATATCATTATTCTTTTAAAAAATAACATTAGTTTCTTCCAATTCTGAAACCCTATTTTCTAAATCTTAAACCCTAAAATCTTAATTTTCAACACCAAAACCTACAACCTTAATTTTCAACACCAAAGCCGTATGGGCTCGTCGGAGGGGTCAATATTTATTTGTGTATTGTAAATCTTTATGTTTAACCTCCTTTATTACGATTATTCAAAATACAGTAGCTTTATTCAAAATATAAACCTAAACCCTAATTTATTCAAACCATAAATCTTAATTAATTCTATTTTCAAATCATCACAGTAGCTTTTTCCTTTCAAATATCTAAAGTTTTTATTTTATTTTTATAAGCTTCAATCTTATTTACTTAAACCCTAATTGTTAAACATAAAACCCTAGAAACCCTATTTCATGATATTAGTCCCAAACCCTAATTAAATCAACTTTCCAAAATCTTCACAGTAGCTTCTTCTTTCAAAAATAAATATAATAGTGTTAGTTTTCTTAGAAACCATAAAACTCTAATATCTTAACTGTGAGTCCTAAACCCTAATGTCTTAAGGTTCCAAAACCCTAAATTCATGATGTTAGCCCTAAACCCTAATTTGATTAACCAAAAATCTTACTACTTTCTTAAAATTATAAAACCCTAATCAATTCCATTTTTTCAAAAACCCTCACAGTAGCCTAAATAATAATAATAATAATTCCAAAATTCTAAAACCCTAAATATTAATTAAAGAACCCTAAATTGAGACATAAACCTAAATTTATATTTTTATTTGCTTTATTTAATTTTAGATTTGATTATGTAGTTTATTATATGTTTCGATGGTTGATTTATTTAATTTCAAAGCTTGAATTATTTAATTTATCATGGATGAATATTTTCTTTATTATTATGATTATTATATGTTTATTTTGGTATTAAAATTGTAAGGGGTATGTTTCCACTTTGTGGGAACATCATTAGTTAAATTTTATGTAATTTAAATTATTTTTATATTTTGGACCAATGTAAAGGATATGTTTCCACCTTTCGGTGGGTTTCCTATTTAGTTTAGACATGGACGATGTAAGAACATGTTTCCATCCTCGGATGGGTGTCCATTTATTTGTTTTGTTTGGACATTGCTTTGATTTTAATATAATGATGCTTTATTTTAATTATTGCATGTAATATGGATAATATTGTTATACTTAAGAATTTTATAATATTAAAACCTGTAAATGAGGCCGATTCCAATAAACCGAGCGTTGTAGGGGTGCTGGGCCATTTCTCACCTTCCCCACACGTACCCAACTTTTCGAACCCATTAGGGGGTCAGGGATTCCTTAGGAATCGAGTCATCCGCCCCTTTCTTTTTTCCTGCCCATCCCGGTGGCGACTCCATTTTCTCCAAGCTTAGGCTTGTGTTCTCTAAGGCCTTGAGCCTAAACAATGCCAAAGTCATAAGAACCATTCCACAGAGAGTGGGGGTGAAAATCCCCGCTCACAAGGCTATAAAGTGGATTTTTTGATACTTTAGAGGTACCTTTGATTATGAGATTTACTATGGTGTAGTAAATGATTTGGTTTACATTACTGGACATGTTGATTCAGACTATGCTATATATGTGGATGATGGGAAGCCTACTATAGGCTATAATTTTACACCTGCAAATGGTCCAATTAGTTAGAGGTTAACCTTACAAAGTGTGATTGTTTTATCTACAACAAAGGCAGAATACATGATAATAACAGAAGTAGCTAGGGAAGCATTGTGGTTGAAAGGGCTTATCTTAGAATTAGGCTTCAAGCAGTAGGCTTTTGGTATATATCGCGATAGTTAAAGTACCATAAAGTTATCTAAGAATCAAGTGCACCATACTAGAACAAAGCATATTGATGTGAGATATCATAAAATTATAGAATTAATTTTTTCAGGTGAGATTTTGTTGATGAAGGTACACATAAAGGAAAGTGCAACAGATATGTTGACAAAGATGCTACCTTTGGAGAAGTTCAAACAATTGTTCAGACTTACTCCAAGTCACAAACTGAGAATTTATGGAGATGTTGGAACTCCATGTAGAGGTATAGTTTTTCAAGGTTTAGCAAGTCTTCTAAAGGGGTTGATTATTCACTAGGGTAGAGAATGTTAAATAATGTCTTATAATCAAAATCAGTTTTGTACTATAAGTTCCAACAAAGAGAAAGATTATTGATTTTATAATAGAGTTTGAATAGGAAAATGATGTTAGAATAGTAAAATGATTTTCTTGTATATCTAGGATAAAGTAAACACTATATATAGAGCACCCTAGGTGGTAAACAAAATAAATTATGAGAAAATAAAAAAACCCTCAGTTATATTCTCTCTCTAAGAAATAAAGTGAGAAGCTTCCTATGGATATAGGCAAATTATCGAAGCCCTGTCAAATAGAGATTTTTTACTTTAATAACACAAAATATTTAAAACAATTATTCCTATATGGCACAAAAATAAATTTATCATTTATTAGACTGCAATGCATAATTAACATTTATTATCTCTTAAATCTTATAAACATGTCACATCAACATAAATTGGGCCTAATAAACCCCTACACAATATTTAGATTCCAAAAATATTGATTTAGCCTATCGTGACCCAAAGGTTCAACACTAGAGATCAAGTGTCATGTGATACCAATTCATAGG
Organism: Garcia nutans; assembly: GCA_947685225.1. NCBI lineage: Eukaryota > Viridiplantae > Streptophyta > Magnoliopsida > Malpighiales > Euphorbiaceae > Garcia > Garcia nutans. Next base: position 21,762,011 of record CANTUV010000011.1, on the reverse strand, counting down.
TTTGACACCAGAGATCAAGTATCAAGTGTCACCAAAGGTCGTCTCCTCAACACTGAAGTATCTGAAACCTGTGTGTCTCGCCCAAAGGTGTAATAAAAAAAGTGATACTAATATATCTTGCCTAAAGGCGTATAAAATATCATGATGTATCATTGGCATGCCAACTCAACAGGACCAAATTCAATATTCTAGAATAAGTAATTGTGTAGGGTAACCAATCACACAACATCACATCACATTTTCACATTCTCATTTCATATCATCATTTTTTCATATTTTTCACAATGCACATTATACTCCATAACAATAACGTGCCTTATTTAGAATATCTCAAATCGCCATATCATAATGGTTTTAAACTCAAAAGAATTCTCAAGTCACATTTTTTTTAAATTACATAAGATATATGAATAATCTCATTTTAATGTAAAACAACAAACTTTCAAAGTACCAATGTAGCTATGCCAAATATGAACATTTAAATTATATGTTATCAAAGTATGTATAAACCTTCCTTTGCTCCAAAATCAAACCAATTCCACCTTCCAAGCTTCCAATCCTAAAAGTCCTAAACTTTACTTATTGCTCCAATTAGGTCTAGCCACACCCAAGTCAAATAAAAGTTCAATCCTTCAAGTAAAATCATATTCTCACTTAAATTACTTAAATTAACCATTAATTATCCTAATCTTATAAAAAACCCCATCAAAACCCTAAATTCCAAAAGTTTCATAAACCCTAGTTTCAAACTTTAAGTGCACTTTCATCGATTAACTACTAAATCAACATTTATTCATCATTTTAGATTCATAACAATCTACTTTAACAATTTAAACCAATTCTATCACTAACTCAATTTATCACATAATCTAAAAATTAAGAAAAACTTAGCTTAAAGATAGAAAACTTACTTGAAACCTTGGTATTTCTTCAAATCCACTTAAAACATTTGGATTTTTAAGGAAATTGGGTGTGTGTATGGAAAGCAATTTCTCCCCCTCCCAACTTGTAAAATTTGGTTATGGTGGAAGAAGGAAGAAGATGATGTGTTTTTTTAATTTTGATATTCCATTTCATCCATATATATATTATTAATTATTTATTTATTTTATAAATATTATATATTTTATTTTTCTTAAAATTCCAATCATAAATAGTTTCTTTCTTACTTTGACTTTTATTTATCTATTTATTTATTTTTACTTTTTCAACTTAAATATATATATGTATGTGTGTATACATTATGTATATCTTATGTATAAATTGTGTATCCAATATGTATATTATGTATATCTAGTGTACATATTATGTATCTCCCTCCCAACACATCAAGTTATTCCCTTATATAAATTATTTTTATGTATATTAAAATTACGGATATTACATATTTCCTCTTCCTCTTCGCTATCACCAAATGATTCTGCCCCTTTAGATTCTTCTTCTACTTAATCCCTTCTATTACCTCTTCTTCTAGGGGTAATATTTGTTTATCGCCTAGCTATCATGGCTTCTAATCTCTCCATATGATCGATCATGTCATTACACCTCCGATCCATGGCTTGCAAGGTGTCTAAAATTGGTTGCAACCTGTCAATCTCTCCTTGGGAATTTCTAGATTGCCCACTCATCTTAGAAGAATAATTTGAGCTGCACAAAAAAGGTTAGTAAAATGAGAATTTTAAAATAAATCCTCACTTTACTCTTTCATGTGTTTCACTCAAGTAAGATGATCACTCAAGTTCACTCGTGTTTTCCCTCAATAAATGGCTTTTCTCTATATGAGCTCACACTCTTGCCTTTTACTTCTCAAGATCTCTTATCAAGATTAGTTATAAGGATCAAAATTTCCACAAACTATGTAATCACAAAGAAATGAAAAAATTCCTAAGACAGAAGTTCTCACATCTAGAATCTATATGGGTCGACTAAGAAATATGGGAGATTCACACAATAGGGTTCACGACGAGTGGTATGGCTGAGAACTTGGGTGAGCTGGATCTCATGATCAAGATGCTTCTGGTCTGACTAGAATAAAGGTTGGGGCAATTTGCCAAAATTTGGCAATAAGGTTCATAATGGGTGTTACAACAAAAATTTGGGCGGGACAATTTATTGCAATTAGGAAATGGATGGTCCAACCGAAAATCGGGAGGTGATTTCGGTGATTTTTGGTAGTAGGTTTCATAGTGAGTGAAATTGGCCAGGAAGGTGGGTGAAACAAAAAATTTGACTCGGATGTTGTGTTCTGACAAAGAGAATGTGAGGTGATTTTGGTTATTTTTTACAGTGTGTTTCACATTAAATGTATCTGGCCGAAAGGTGGGCGGGATAAAAATTCGACCGAGATATTATGGTCAGATTGGGAGAATTTGCAAAAAAGTTTTGTGTAATATTTTTGAAGTTGTAATAAGTTTCACGATATGTGGTACGGCTGGGATGCTAGCCGAAACAAGTTTAACGGCTGGGAAACTTATGGCATGATTGAGAAAGTGGCAACAAGCTAGGTTATGAAAAATTAGGTTTTTTACAAATTTTCCCACTCTTGTCTAGTTTCTAGGGTTTATAATAGTTCTTTTCTTTGGCAGCCACCAACTCAATTGGAATTCAATTGTTTTGAATAATTAAGATCAATAACACACCTTTTTTTTAATGAATTAGATTTAAACAAGAAATAAGAAAAGGGAATTTGATGGTTTCTTCTTTTTTTATTTTGAATTCAAATATGAATGACAAAGAATGAAATGGAATTAATCAAGATAGATAGATTATAGAGGAAACTTGGTTTAAAGCCTAAGCTCTGATACCAAACTGATGCGAACTCTTATTATACTGACTATAGACCCTCTTGCCTTTGTTGCATAATACCAACCCCTTGGAAATCTAAATTAGATTTTTTACCAAGTCCTTGACCCAAATGCAACCTGTGGAAGAGAACCTTGGATTATTGACCTCAAAGTTATTACCTTTTTTGAAATGGCCATGATCCAACAAGAACTAAGAGCAACTTGATCCAACAAGAACCAAGAATAAGAGAATGATAATCTCTCAATAAAATTTTATATTCAATAACAAATATGTTTAACCTTATGAAAGAGTTACAAGATAACTTAAATAGGGTTCACTAGATAGGGTGTTTGGTTACAAGGATACCTCCACCCTCATCCTACTAATCCAACTAGGGAACTTGGGCTTAAAACAACATGACCTAAACTAACATCCATAAATTAATACAAATATCAACCAAAAAAATAAATAACATCCAAATAACAAAAGTCCCATGAAGTAGTTAAATAATGTAGTCCCAAATAACTAATTGGGCTAAACAAGCATGTGAAGCCCAACTAGCCTTTAGTCTTCAATCTTAAACTACCCAACTCAAGTACTTGTACCTCCAATAAAATGATCAGCTTCTCTTTGTCTTAACTTGGTCCATTTGGCTCCATTTGTACATTTAATAAGCTTTGAACACTGGCTTGCAAGGCTTCCTTCATCTTCTTGACTCTTTGTCTTGTAATTGGCCCACTATGAATCTTCAAGCTTTGAGTTCCAATATCTTCTTCCATGGGCTTCATGGGCTTGCATGCATCACAAATAGTCCAATACATAAAAATGGGTACCTACGCTAGGTGGAAACATACTGGTACAATCTCCAAAAATCCAAAATAAGACATCCATAAAAAACAAAAATGTCTTTTACAACATTCCAAAATAAAAAATAATAAAAATGAAAGAAATACTAAATAAACAATAAAACTAGCAATAATTAAATAAAACTTCATAAAATTCAATAATAAACATGCATAAAAATCCAACAAGCAAAAAATATCACAAAATGAGCATATATGCAATTAATATACATAAAATCTATCAAAAGGCAACCAGTAAACCAAACAAATGAACTTAGCCATTTTATTGTATATACACATTGAATGGCAAGATAAAACATCTTCATATTTCCTAAAGAATAGAAATTAAGCACCAAACAAAAAATAAAGTAATATATATATAAATAAATTTATTCTAATTCATAGTGAAAACAAAACCAGTTTTTACTTAAAGAAGTCTGAAATAATTTTAAAAATGTATATTAAAATAAAACCACTATACCAAAGCTACGATATTTTAAAATGCATATTCTATTCAAAAATAGTTTATTATGTAAAAAACTAAAAACTCGGTGTAAAAAAAAAAGCATTGCAGCATGGGAATTTGCCATAGCACATAATGAATTCACTATTGTGTGAGGCCTCGCCTGAGCACTGATACGGCCTGCTAGGAAAATGGAGTTGAAATACTCATCTGGGCTTGGTCTCACATGACACCACCGCATACAGTCTCCGCTTAGTTTGTTAAGCATGAGTTTGAAAATGGATTTTCTATTTTAAGAAAAATATTTGCTCTCCTTTTATTTTAAAAAAGGGAAGATGGCTTTTATTTTGAAAAGTATTTTATTGGAGAGTCACTACCTTAAATTATTTGCTTTGAAAAATTTAAGAAAAAACCCAATTTTGATTGATAAAAAACCCAATTTTGATTGATTGACTCCATAAAAATTGATTCATTTAGACCTAAAAAGGCACTAGTTTAAACCAATCACGATGGGTAGTGGGCTAGGTTTTCAAATAAATTTTATCAAAAATATTTCTCTTTAATTGGTTTTTAACCTTTATGATTAAAAAGAATTTTTAATGCAATGACAGAATTAAGTATGTATGATATTTAATTATGCATGAACAGTGAATCACATGGCATCCACAATTGCAATAAAAATAAATTATTACAAATTCAAAAATAGCATTCAAAAGGGAGCTTTGACTCTAGCCCTTATGGGTACTAAGTCAAGCACATATCCCTAACTAATTAAACATTTGAACAAGAAATAAAATCAAAATTACATTCATTCAAGAATTAGATGATAATAAATTGAATGGCAATAAATGGAATTGCAAAATTAAAATTAGTTTAATGGTTATGATTTTTAGTGAAGGCTCGATACCTGGAGTAAAATTTCAAACTATGTATAATTATCTCATTTGAATGAGAATCAAAGCCATAAGTAGTTCATGCCCTTTGATTTCAAATGGCTTGATTAACCAATTTTAGTTAGTTATTGTTGCCGAATTGAAATAGAGAAGGTAAGGAAAAAATACCTTGGAATTCTTTTCTGCTTGATTAAGGTTGAAGTGTTTTGCCATTTCAAAACTCCACTTGATTAACACAAAGATTAATTATGTAATTTAAGTAACAAGTGGAATAAGGATGAATTAATTTGAAGAATGATGGTTAATTAAGTGATGTGCATAATTTAGATGCTTAAAGTGAGTTTTGCAGAGCTTCAGTGTTCAGAAATCGAACCCTTGTACTAAAAAGAGACCCCTATTTATAGTGGTGCAAAAATCTGTCTGCAAAAGGGAAATGGGTCGTGCGCAATGCGGCATAGCCATGCAAGACATGACCTGGTCACTTGCATCTCCATCTATTCACACGTGGCCCAATTTTTTTTATCATTTGAATAAATCTATTTTAATTTTTTTAAATTAATTTCTTAAAATATTCTAAATACCTAATTTTTAATCAGGTGAAAATTTAGGAGCTCACACACTGCACATGAAAAATTCTCCATGGGCAATAGCAAAATTGCCATTGCTTACTTTACCTTGTTTTTAAAATCGGTTTACCAGAACTTCTACAGATTATCTTCCATATTGATTTTTTTTTCTAAGTTGAAAGACACATAACTATATCCATAAAAAGGAACTTGTTATTTTTATGCTACTCGATTAAATATAAAGCTAAAAATTTACCAAACTAAACCAATTTGCATAACATTTTTATCTTCATTCATATAATTAAAAAAACAATCAAGAAGCAATAAGAATATTTAAGAAACAAATAATTGTCTTTAAAAGCGAACCAATATATTAAAAAAAGAAACTTAAAGCAAAACACAAATTATAAATGAATTGGTTTAAAGTGAAGTTAAGTTCAAGAAACTGTATACCGATGTCATAGATTCCTCCAATATTTGGCTTCAATTCGGTAGAATTTGATCTTTGCCTTCTGCAACGACAAGGTCCTTTCGCGATGTTGGTATAGAAGCCGGGCCTCAATGTGCTTGAAATTAAGATTCTCTAGTAGTCCCACTGGAGTCTTTTTTATTTACTTTACTGTGTTTTAAAAAACTATTTATATGTGTTGTTCTTTTTCCCTTTCTTTTCTTGACTAATCTCCCTCTATTTATTTTGTCCCTCTTTTTTCATGTCCCTTCCCCTTTTTAATCCATACCTTCTCTTTATCCAGCCTCATTCTATCTTCTTCTTTTTTTAAAGACTTGATGAAAGATAACAATTGAATAAAAATAATTATACGTTCAAAAAGCCATATCATTTTTCTAAATATGATATTTTTCCCATTCAAATTTAAAAATATTATCCAAGTGGGTATATGGTGAATTGGCCATGTGACATGGCTAATTGGCCCAGGCTCTTGATTTTATATTTTTGCTCTTTTTCTGCATTTTGTCATTATTATTTTGACCAATCGATAGATTAACTAGTTAATTATTAAGTTAGCTAATAAATTAATTAATATCAATTAGTAACACCATTAATGTCAGGTTTTCTAGTGCTAAAATAATAGGTCTACAAGTAGATAAATACTAATGTGAAGATCAATGGTGGAGTAGCAGAAAAGAAAGCTACGAGGAGAAGAAAAATCATAAGTATTTTCAATTTTATTTGTTGATAGAGAAACCAACATCTAGGTATCAACCTTGAAACTCATATTTGGGTTTCATTGTTTTTCAATTTTTTAATTTTAAAATTTTTTATTTTTTTATTATTAAAAATAATAAAAATGGCTCCCACAATCAATTTTAACATCTATCAATACTTAAACTTGAATTTGGCAAAAAGGCTTAATTGAGCCAAAATAAAAAAAAAAATTTGAAAAATTAAGGCCTGACTAGACAAATATTTTTTAAGGGTTTTCTACAAAACTAACCAAAAAATGAAAATTTTTTTTTACTAAAATACGAAACTTTTAACAAATGTTTGTAGATTTGGAAAAACCTCTTCCAAAACAACAAAAACACGTTGCTTTTAAATGAAATCGGCGTTCTTCATTTTCATCTTCTTCTTCAACAAAACTCTAATTTTATCTTTTTTCTTTAATAAATATTTATCTTCATTTTCTTCATATAAATATTCATAAAAACCTAATTTCTTCATCCATAACATCAAATCGGTAATAATCTAAAAATAGAATCACAAAATCTTAAACAAAGAAGAATCAAACACAAAAATTCGAGAAAAACCATATAAAAAGCATATCAAAAAGGTTAATCTCCATCTTCACCTTTAGTTTTACCTCCATCTTCACCTTTAGTTTAATCTCCATTCTCATCTTTTGTTTAATCTTCGTCTTCTTCTTTAACAAAATCTTCATTTTCATCTTTTTCTTCAACAAATCTTCACATTCGTCAAAAAAACATATCTGAATCATCAATCGTCAAAAAAAAAAATCAGAAGCAAAAATTGTTGTTGCATTGTTGATGCATGGTAAATATTTAGTGTATGTTAAAAAATATAAAATAAAAGTATTGATGTATTGTAGATATTTTGTATATATTAGAAGAATACATAATAAAGTCAAAAAAAATATTAATTTTATTATATAGATGTTTAGTAAATGTTGCAGATATTTAGTAGATATTGTGTATATATTAAGATTTTATTATATATTTTATGTGGAAGTTGTGTGAATATAAAATTTAAAAAAATATCAAGCAAATTTTGTAGTTATTTAATAGTTATTATATATATATATATATAGTAGATGTTTGATATATGCAATAAATATTTGATAGATGTTTAGTGTATATTATATATTTATAAGAATATAATATTAAAAAAATATTTTTGAGTAGAAAAACATAAATAAAAATAGAAAGAGAATAAAAAAATTAAAAATTAAAAATCACCATGCAAAAAATGGATGGTAAAGCAGCGGGAGTTATTACTATTAGTGTTGCGAATAAATGGAAAAAAAAAAACACATAGCAAAATAGAACTAAAAAAAGAATATATAATTGAAAGCAAAAAGGTCAGTGAAGATTGATCAATGTATTTAAAAAGGAAAAATAAAAGATTGATAAATGGGGGTAAATTTCTCTTTTTCTTTTAACTTATAACACAAAAATTGGCTTGTCCCTGTAGATATTTCTACTAAATCTAAATTTCAGTAAAAATGAAAACGAACTTTCCTCTCTTTTCACGACCATCTTAGATTTAGATATGGCATTGTCAATGGCTTTTTGCAAAGAGATATTTACGCGATTTACCATTTTTATGTACATATTTTTATTTTTACCAAGGATAGAATTGTAATTTTTGCTATGATTTTGTTTTTTTCCCACTTTTTACCAGATTTTTTCAGCATCTTTCTTCATATTTCAAATCAACTACTTCACAGTGGATATTGGATCATATAAAATCCACTAATTCAGATTTCAAATCCAATGCTATAATATGTTTATTTAATTGCAATCGATCACAATCCAAAGCTCTCTCTCTTTCTTCTCCTCTCTCTCTCCCTTCCTTTATCACTATGCATACTCTTCATCTTCTTCATTTTCTAATCCAAAGTTCTCCTTCCTCCTCCGTTGTATGTTAGCCTGTTCCACCGCTAACAGATATAAAAATGTATTTTTCATTTTCTTGTTAGAGAGATTGGTTTTTGCGATAATGGCTATGGCAAATAGAATGGATATGGACTGCAGGCCATTAAAGCCGATTACTATGTGCATGATCGGTGCCAGAGGTTTCATAGATTTTTATTTTTTGTGAGGAGTTGTTGAATATTTGATTATTAATATGATAATTTCTTCTTCTTTTTTTTTTTGATAGATTTGCTTTTCGTAACTTTTTCCTTGCAATCAAATGGGCATCAAGTTATTTACTAAAAAGATACTCCAAAATGTTCACACAGTGATGTTGTTTATTGCTTTGTATGTGTTTTTCTTTTGTTGTTTATTTTTTTTATGAAACATATTTATATAATAAATTCAATTTAAATTTATTATAAAGTTGATATAAACCTATTATATCACAATAGAAGTCTAGATTTTTTTAATGAAATATATTTATATACTAAGTTCAATTTAAATTTTTTATAAATTTAATGTAAACTTCTTATAAATAACTTAATGTAAATTATTTTATAAACTTATTAAAAGTAATTTTATTTTTAAGTTGGTTTGGCGCAAAAAATAAAATATAAACGAAGGTAAATTGACAATGAAATTATTGAAAGTGTTAAAAATTTGGATTAACTTCTTCTCCATTTATTCTTTCGTCTTTGAAGAAGGTAAAAATTTTGTTGCTTCGTTGTATTTTATGTTAGTTTATTAAAATATATGATATTTTGATAAGTTTTTAGGAGATGATATATTTGTTGAAGTAATAGCTTTTTCTGTCAATGATTTCAAAAGCTTTTCTATTTTCTTTTGGTTTCATTGTTAAGCTAATATAACTGTAGTGGATTGAGGTTTTTCTTGTATTTATGTAAAGATGGCTAAAATTTTCTGGTAAAATTAAATTTTTTTAAAAAAATTGGTATAAATATAGCATGTTGTTTTTCTGGTAAAATTGTAAAGATTCCGCTAACAAATCCCAAGCCCAAGCCCACAAGCACCAAAATGAACAAACATAAAAGAAATTTTCCAAGATAGTCAAGAAAAAGAGAATGAATTATGCCTTCGCATCTTTTTTTTTGGACAGTAAAATAGAAATTCATTAGAACAAGCCGAAGGAAACAATACAACCCACAAGAAGCTGACTAAACGACGTCATAGGCGCCACTCAGCCCAAAAAAAAAGTCCCCGTAAAACAACATAAATAACAAAGCATACAATAAAACTCCTAAAAAAGGGGTCATGATTGCCATAGGAAACTGCTACTGTGATGCATTCTTAATATAGTTCTCTGGACTGGACACCAAAGAATGTTAGATCATAAACTTCAACTAAGGAGTTTGAGCTTGGTAAACCAGAGCAATTGCACATATTTAGCTTCTTGCTGATGGTGTGTGACATAAAAAGTGATTACTTGACTCTCTCAATCCTACCAATAATAAAGGAGAACAATAGAGACTTAAGGATCGACACCCTGAAAAAGAACCAGATATAAATTTAACAGTGTACAGTAATACTTTTGAGTGCCAAAGAGGGGGAGAGACTTTTGTTAATGATGGAGTAGACAAAAAGTTTCAGAGATGAGATTAGGTGCGGCGACTAATTTTTCTTTTCTTTAGCTCTCGGTGTCTTTTGGAGTTTATTATGCCTTTGCATCTTCACGACTTGAGATATTACGCAGACTACAGGAAACTTCAAAATCTGTAGTTGCAACTTGTTGAAATCCCAAGACAAGGAATAACAAAAAAGGCAAGAAATTTTTTTTAATATTTTCATTGCCGCATGTACAGTCCAAAATGAATGCTTCGCGCAAGCTTCTCTTTGCTGCTTTCACTACATCTTCTTTGCCATAATATAATGCAAGGCAAATAAAGTTATAGTGAAAGGAGCAAAAAGAAGCTCGGGAAGAAGACTTCCCTTTTTGTACGGGAAAAAAACTATATATAAAAGCATTTATTACCAACAAAAACATGATGACTTGCTGTTTATCTAGCTCTTTTCATGCACTATCTACTTCTACAGAAAAAGTACAGCTTCAAAAACTATATTCAGTTGATGTGCTGCTGCTGATGTTAGTAGCTCAACTCTTCCAGGGTATTTTGTGTTAGCTTAACCAATGGAAAGTCAGTAAGATGCTGTCCATTTTGGCAAATCTTACATGTTTGTCATCCAGTCCAAATGGTAGCAGCCACTGCACATGGCTGATCTTCTTGTCACATAGAGTATGGTGTACGGCTTTGTAGATATCTTTCCTGGTACCTTCTAGCCTTACGAGGAGCGATGATTTCGAGAGCACCATGGACACACTTGTGATATGAAAAATCCTCATTTGTCCCGTCTGTTCTAACCAGTGAAAAACAGCGTGAACCTTTATATTTTGGGTGATTTACAACCTGTAAAATTTGGGAAAAAAAAAACATCATCGCTTAAGTTTAGTTTACTGAAATTGCACAAGCATTATTATAACTCTGAAATACGCAAAAGCATTGTCACATTGGGATAGATATAGATTCAACATCCCTTTTGAACATTAAGATCTGCAGGGAATCAACTTTCCGTTTGTTTTTGGCATACCTTTATATCCTGGGCACCAGATCCAATTTTCTCATCTCTCCGGGGATGAAAATGTAAAGCCATCAACAACGTACATTTATCAGCCTCATTTAATTGTTGATTTATTGGGTACCTTCATCCAGAGCAACTTAAAGATTTAGAGGCAATCTACCTACGGCTATTTTCTGAAAGAATCAATGCAAGTAAAAGTTCAACAAGCTCAAAGCAATGAAAACATGGGCCACTGTGAAAATGAGCAAGTATCATACTTGTTAAAGCAACCCATAAATAAAAATATATTAATGCAGAAAAGCAGCAAACTAAGTTTAATATAGCAACCAACAACAGAAACATGAAAACTGCCAAAATGGGAATCAGATGGAATGTGAGAAGTTAAAAGAAAATAATGACCCAAATTCAGCATGATTCCCACAGAACATTATTTATATTCTTTTAATATATCCACTTCATCACATTGTTGGACATTTTCATACTGTGCATTGCTTAAAAACACTTAGAACTGGAGGAGATAAAGAAAGGTAAAGGAGAAGAAGGAATCATTTCTCCGATAAACAGCATGCAACAATAAATTGACATTATGCACAAAGATATAATGTTATTAAAGAAATATAAAGGAGAAGATGAAATCATTTCTCTGATAAACAGTATGCAGCAATAAATTGATATTATGCATAAAGATGTACTGTTATTTCTTCCTACAAGCACTTCATTTTCCACGTGTTCATAATAGATAATTTAGAGCAAAAAAACTTCAACAGAATTCTTCCCTACTGTCATGGAAATACAAAATCCTCGAAATCAAAGATAAAGAATATTAGCAGTAATGCAGTTCAATCCACTATCTATGAAAAGGCAACACTTCTGGGCAACTCTGACTTCATTGTCAAAGCGAAGCATGCAATTTGTCATGGCAGTATCAAATATTATGCTTCATGCTAGCATATTAAAAATGCTCTCTCTCTTGTCAGTGCATTTGAGTTGCCAGTGAAAGCCACATGATGATAGCATGACAATTCTAAATGGTGATATGCAAAATGTAAAACCATCATTGGTGAAACATCACAGGAACGAGTAACACAAGAAGGCTCCTATCTGAAATTGTCACTGGATATACCATGGCAGTCATACATGACAAGCTATAACAACAACACCTTATAACAGACAGCTAAGAAAAATTCAATGAATCTCTCTCTCTCTCTCTCTGTTGTGTTGGTGCATTTGAGTTGCCAGTGAAAACCACATGATGATAGCATGACAATTCTACATGGTCATATGCAAAATGTATAACCATCAGTAATGAAACATCACAGGAACGAGTAACACAAGAAAGCTCCTATCTGAAATTGTCACTAGATATGGCATGGCAGTCATACATGACACAAGCTATAATAACACATTATAACAGAGGGCTAGGAAAAATTCAATGAAAAAACAACTTACTTGTTCAATATTTTGCTCAGTGCTTGAGACAGTCTATGAATATCATTATATGTAAATAACCTTCTTAAGCTTTGTAATGTTCCTTTGGGGAAATAATCATCAGTCTCATAGACAAGCTGGGTACCACATTTGTCAGATTTATGATTCCAAGTGAAAGGTACTTTCAGCTCAACATTTTGATTATCAGTACTCATTTGGCCAGCCAGAAGGTCATAGACACCTACAGGCTCTGAGAGCTCATAACCCTGATAAGTGATAAAAATATATATATGTTAGACCATTAAAAGAACAGCTCTGCGATTTAAGTTGGAACAGAAGACTTCATTTGTCAAGTCAACAAAAAACAGAAAGCATTAGACCGTTCAAAAAACAGCGCTGAGATTTCATTTGGAACTGGAGAACTCATTTGTGAAAAGATGTACAATATATAAAAACCGACGCGATGTACCCCAATAGTAATTTATGTCTCAGACTTCCTCTTTTCAAAACCAAACACGAACTTTCAAATAGCTTTTAAGACACCAAAACTTGGAAATGTTCAAGTCCAACCTCTGGTTAGCCACTTTTTACTAGGAAAAACAACATAAATCTTACCTTCCCAGAGTATATAATGTCAAATTGTCCAGTCCCAATAGAAGGAATCTTTCCCCATGCCAAGGCGTCCAAGCTTCCTCGAAGATCATCCACAATTCCTGCCTTAGCAGCTCTGATAAAGCAATTACCAGGACTCTGCAACAAATTTCATAATATGACCATGAGCAGCAATTGACACAATCAATCAAGAAATTATAAAGATAGAGGCAAATATGCAATGAGAACTAACAGAAAAGCATGCTTGCACAAATGGTGAAAGGACTGAAGCATCTTCTCTTTGCCTTTTCCAGCCTTTTGCATTTAGACCAACAAACTCGCCAGTAACAGATAGACAATTTGAAACAAGAAGCAAATGCTGAGGTAGTACACTCTTGCCAATATCAGATATTGCAGACTCCAGATTCTGTATTACAAATCGTGTTAAAAGGAACGTATCAATTGCCGGTAATGGTCATATACAGCAAAAAAACTAAGAAGTCCCAAGTAACGCACACTGAGGAAGAATCTCCATCCAGCATCTATGCCATATGCCAAACAGAAATCACGTATATTATCTGGATGGCTGCGCGTCCAATCAATCATGTCCATTATTGGGAGACAGTAATCCATAAGTAAGTTCCAGAGTTTTGTTTTGTCAGAGCCTGCTGACATTGAAACCCTCAAGTAGAGCTCACCATAGGGACGATTATGCGACTTTGGTATTCTCGGCCTATCATTCCATAAAATGTCCACCTTCTCTATCTCCATCAATCCTAGCCATCAAATAAGAAACCCAGTAAGATGAAAGCAATCAACTTATCCACAGCACAAGGAAAATTTATAAAATTCCCTATAGATATGAAATCCAAACCAGAAAAACACTTGGTGTGCACTGACCTTTCAAAACTGTTTCAAGAAGGAATGGAATCATCAGGTTTTGAATTGTCTCCAATGCTGTAGATGAATTCTTGGACTTCTCAATTATAGCAACAGTTATACATAATGCATCTTCTTTTTCCCGCGGATTGTCAGCTACAGAACAGTCCCCCCTGAAATGGTAAAACTATGGTAAATTAGTCTATTTTTGCGAGGTTTGCTATAATTGCAAATTTGCAAAAAGGACATTTTTTATCATTAGGCCTTGTATTTCAGATAATATATGAAAGCGGGGCTGATGCACAAGGCGCTATTCAAATTCTGTTTAGCACAGCTTGTGTATGCGATAAAGACCATATATTTGCTGAATGAAATACAAGGAAAATTCCAAACACCAGAAACAAAGAAATCTGAATGCAGAACTGCTTAATGTTTTTAATTGTTACAATACTCCATAAGGATTCTAACCTTAAATTAGCCATTCATATGTCAAGATGAAATTTGACACATTAATCAGGAGATTAGAAGAAAAAAAAATATTCAAATAGAGAATTGAAATAGATCCACACAACAGGAAATGAGAAAAATTTTTATTTCAAACTCGAATATAATAAGTGTGAAACATATAAAACAAGTGCACGATGAAAGCACAACTTAGTTTTTCTATGTTTAAGGCAAATAAATTTCATTTACAATGCACTTAGTTCTCTATGTTCAAGGCAAATAAATTCCATTCACAATACAAGAGATTAACAGGTCATTTACAACAAATTATGTAAATGAATACTCATATGCAGATGCCATAACTCAAAATATGAAATTCAATCGAATTTCATATTTTTATGTTTAGAGAAAATCTAGAATTGAGTTCTTTTTGCCCTTCTTTTCTAAAATATTCTTAAAATAATTACAATTTGACATCATAATTTTATTGAATAAAGTAACATAATTAAAATAAATCAAATATACCTAAAATTATTTAAAATAAATATTCAATTTAAAAAATGTGACAAAAAAATTTGATTGAGAGGGGAGAGAAAACCACATACAAATAGACGGAGGATAAAATAAGAGAGAGAGAGAGAGAGGAAAGAATGAGATAATGCGAGTATTTTCATTAACCTAATTTGATGGAATTTGATTTAGTTAATTTCAAGTTCTACAAAGTTCTACATTATTGAATTTGTAGAATTAACATAACTATTTTTCAAATTATAAAAATTTGGGATTTGATGAGACTGTAAGAACAGCATCTTAAAAAAAATACTGTGGGCAAGCATTTGCTGTAAAGCAAGAGAACAGCTTACTCGCATTTAATTTGCACATTGGGCAGATCAGCTTTTGATTTACACTGCTTATACAGGGCATCAATTATAGTACGCATCTTTATACTTCTCTTCTTCATAATTTCCTGAAAAGACACAACTTTATACCAGAAATAGAATTCAACATATATGTAGAAAAGAACTGAATATTCAGATTTTGTCACCTTGTATACATGAAAGTGGCAAACCCAAGGACTGAAATGTGTCTTGCTCTCACTCTGTGGACAAAAACTGATGTCCACAACATATTGATTAGTACAGCTATAAATAACATTTTACTACAAGCAAACATAGGAAAAGAAAAGGAAAATAGAAATAACAAGTAATAAAAGAATGAAATCTGACATTATTCTTGAAACAGAAACAATATCTGAAAACAGTAGTCTCTTCAAATGATCCTGAACTTCTAAGGCACCATACTCAAAACCATGTCTCCGTCTTCCAAGTTTCTCAGATAAAAATAGTGACATTGATTTGTGAGCATTACTCTTTTTCAGACCACACTCCAGTACATTCTGAGCAATTTAATCAAATCATGAAAAAAATTGTTAGGAGATCCAGAAGGGCAATAAAGGCATTTAATTAATTATAATATCACCTAAAATTCATTCAGAGCTCAGTTACATTGTGTAAGAGAAACCAGTTAGACATACTGTAAATGAAGTTAGAAAAGTTCCAAAGAAAGGTTACACAGCTCCAAAGAACAAAAGACTATGCTTCTGCGACTCCAACTATACATGTATTTATCCAATATGAGACCCCTTTTTTTCAGAACAAGTACCAAATGTTTTCTAGCAGTTCAGTTTCCATGTTTGTGTCACAACACCTATGATATATCTAAATAGAATTCGCATCTAAGTACCAGCAACATGCCTAGTGCCTTGGATATTTTGGATTCATTGACGTGGTGACATTACACAAGAAATGGAAACTGTGTGCACCCAAAGACAAGTAAATAACGAATATAAACATCCTTGCTATTCACAAATCACTTTCATATTTTCCAAAAGGTAAATGAAGTCATCACAAACATGTTAGCGATCATAGAAAGAGAGGGAGAAAAGGAGCACCTTTATATTTAACAGAGGTGATTTTTCAAGTAGACTGATTGGTTGATCCAAAGCACTATATGCAGCTTCAGAGATAGCACAAGCAGCCAATGAACCCACAGGTTGGCCGCCAATCTCATCACAATTATCAATGATCTGGTCAGCGCTATTGATTGGGGTAGACGTTTCTCCATCATTAGTGTAAGAGAACTGCACAAGTTGATTCCCATATGCATTTCTCACTGTTCCATCATACGCAACATGTATATCACGCATGAAGAACATAAGTCTCCGAGTTAAAGTCCCAGGAAGATCAGCATTGTCACTGAAAGAACTATCACGACTTGTTACTGAATGAACAAAACATTCAACAGGATTTAAACCTGTTAGAAAAGAACCTTCAACCACAGCAGATGGGATATAACACTTGGCGCATTCAGTAGCATTGTCAGCCTTTTGCTTATTCCAAGCATCACAAGTGAGCTGGTGAGGCATTCTAAAGGATAATGGAACAAGCGAATGTTGCAAACCAACACACATGCTGTGCTGGACTAATTTCAGCAGATTGCCCTTGCTTCCAGCCTTAAACATGGCCATCAACGCATTGTCCTTGCTTGCATATTTGTATGCTAGACTTTGAATATCGCGAAAAACATTCTTAAAAGCATCAACAGATGCTTGACTGAGTGCAGCAGATCTCTGCTTCTCATAACACAAGAGCTCTAAATCAAAAGCCATGGGATACTCATCATCTTCACCACTTCCAGCAAGGAAATCCCGGCAAGAATTCACCATTAACTGTTTTATGTTACATGTGGTACCTGCATCTTGCAGGCCACATGAAACTTCATGCATCATGTTTTTCCATGAGTATGAGTCAGGACAGAGGTACAAATCAGAGAGCGAAACACTCAAACCCCTCATTGACAACCACTCACAAAGAATTCCCTGAGCAGTTTGCAAAAAGTCAAGAACTTGACTCTGGCAATATTTGATGAGGCTTTGGAAGAGGTTACCATCAGTGTCACGTAGCCAAAAAGATCCTTCAGAAGAAATGAGCTCTCCATCGCGAATGCAAACATGATTCGAAGAAAAATCATGATCAAACCCTCTAGGTAGGAGCATGCTAATCAATTGCTTTCCAGTCCAAGCACAGCCATTGCATGAAGGAGCTTTCACAACAGCTGGAGACAACAATTGATGAGGACAAAACATTTGCAGCTGCTGCATTTGGGATAGGCTCAAGAAAACTCCATCCTCCATGACCAAGTGAGCAGCAGTTAAACTATCTTGACTAAGAGAAAGGAGATTCCTGCCATTCTGTGCATTAGTTAACTGCTTATCTAAGGTAACAAGCTCCCGAAGCTCAACTCTGGTGTCAACTGATTGAGGAATATAGCCATGTAGGCAATCACCATCAAAATCTCCACGAAATGGGGGGCAACATAGTGGATTGATTGCAAGAGCTGAGGTCACTGGAAGGACTTTAATGGAGAGAGCAAGGAGAGAGTGTTGATGTATTGATGGAGGCCTATTGATCAAAACAGTATCTCCATCATGCAGAGGCCTGTAAATGATGTCCCCAATACGGAGCTCCTTAGTACGACGAATACGAACCATATTACTTCCTCTGTGGACATGCATATCACCTTTCTCAAGAAGGCGTACTTCGCAACAAGTATTCAACTTCTCCCAATTCCAAGTTGTCAAATGTTCTGAAATTTGCAACCTTTCTGCAATATGACAGGGAATACCAATTTCACTTAGCTTAATATTAGGATCACCAACAACCACCATGCGAAATGAATTATCATTTCGCTTGCCAAGAACAACATCTTTAATCCATCGTAAACCAGACGAACTGGAACCAGGGTCATTTATCTTCCTTTGCAGGGCAATAATAGCATCATTATTTGCTGAACTGTCTGGATTTAGCTGCAAATTAGAAGAGCAACAATAAGAATAAAAAACCTTATCATTGTCACAAGTATCGACTCCATGAGGAAATAGAGGAAGAAAAAGCATGTTTATCTTTGCCTTGGAAGTTTTCAGGCAGTCCAGAACACGAAAACTCAGTTCTTTGGCTATCCCTCTGAAATCAACTAGTTTTTTGTAAGCCCTAGTCCGTTCATCCTACAACCATTGATCATATTCAAGCAACAAGAGAACAGAATACTGTAAATCATGCACATTAACTAATAAACCATCCAAAAAAAAGAACAAGAAATGAAAAGCACAGAAACAATACTTACAAAGACCAACCTCTGGCCATTGGAAAATGCATGCGTAACTTCTGTCACACGATGACAATTTGGTGTTACTGGAAAACAATTAAGGAAAATGGAATCTGTCTTCAAAACTAACTTTTTTATGAAATTTGGATCAACATCCTTTATCAGGAAGCGAACCTGAAAACAAAAAAGTGTGTCCAACATAGACAGATAAGACTGGAATGTGAAACAGACACCAGTAACAAGTTTTTTAGAAAAAGCACAAAAGAGCAAAAACAGGAGTTATATGAAAAGAAAGCAATAATGGGCTTAATGAGAAAGCTCCAAACAGAAATGCTTGTCATTGATTAGATAGACCTTTTTACAATTTTTCCAAAGCCATATTAAATTCCAAATACAATTTACAGTACAGCAAGTAAACTAGATAATATTGCCAGACATAATATAATTCTGCAATGAAAGGAGTTATTTGCTTATTAAGATAGAAAAAATGTCACTTCCTAAATCTCATTCATAAAACGGTATATCTATAGAGAAATTATAAAACTCCTGAAATTGCCTAGCGTCAAAAACAATGCAACGAAAGGTGTTCACTAATTCAGCATACCCCTCATAACGAAAGAATCCAATAACCAAAATTTTGCCTCTCTATAGGAGATCATCAATGCTAAACTAGATGAGAATTTTAATAATGAGGATTTTTTAATTATACATTATTAGAAAGAAATTTAATACTTTGCCTTTTTGGCATGCTGGAAATGACATTTGAATGTGCGGGGAATTGCAAAACTTATTAAGACAACTATCTATAGATAAGAGTTTTTTCATGCATCAATGGATTGTTGTTCCCACACTAACTTTCAACTATAAATTCATAAAAGTGATACAATTTCAATTCATCTGTGAAAGATACAGCAGGTAAACTATATTTTTAATCAATAGTATCTATTTTATACAGCACGAGAAAACATTCTACGCAAGCACGAAAATCCAAAAGATTCAAATACAAGGTAGCCAGAATTTTTGTTTACCTATCATTCTCAAACTCATGTTAGACTCGGAGATGCTAAAACATGAAGCCCGACATTATATGGAAAGTTACTAAAATTAGCCACATTTCCAGCATTTTTTTCCCAATCCTACATCTCCGAGGAAAATTCAAAACAATGCAACATTTTTTAAGTGGCAATGGTAAATCCTTTCAGTAGTTTGCCCACTGTATTAGGTATGAAAGGACTAAGGAGGGCTTTAAACCAAAAGGGAAATTTTCATCTTTCCATTACTAATTCACTTCATAAAGCATGACATAAGTATCGTTCCCATTCTGTCTATCCAGAATTGCATAATGGACTGACAATAAAATGATCTGATTATCAACTTTAAACATATTTAACATGCCTAGTTAATTAGATGGGAAATGTAAGCAAAGCGCCTTCTGTAGTTGTTCACTACTGGATAATTATAACACTGAAAACCTAGATTGTCAAATTATTGCATAAACATCAAACAAATCACTGTTATCTCTTAATCAACATATAAATGCATCAAACTAGATGTTAAAATTCTTAAGAGACTAAAGGCTTCACAATCTTTTAGAAACATGCACTATGAAAAGGCATATGCTACCTGTGCATGTGACAGAACTCTTTGATATGGTCTCATATTGTTTTCTTCTTCTTGTTGTTCATCTTTTGGAATAATATCCCAATAATCAGCAGCCAACCTTTTTCTGCTACTTCTCTTTTGGGACTTCTGTGGTGGCCTTTCACTGACTTTTGCTATAATTACATTTTTTCTGAAGATTTCCTCAGAAGAAACAGAGAACTTCATTGTTGGATACCAAACTGCCGAATTTCCCTGTTTGCAGCGTAAATGATCATTTTGAATCATATACGTTAAAAGAAAATGATTAATGAAAAGTGGGACAGACTTACAACACAATATTTGCAATCCTTTTGCAGATTTTCTTTAGATTTTGAATCATTCCGCTGATGCACGCACAAAATAGAAGGAAAAATATCACCAACAAGCATATCCAGAAAAGAAGGCATTTTAAATATTAAAATTTTAGCCAAGGGATTATCCACAATATGTCTTGGACCACCAAATGATAATGAATTTCGTTACCTACCTACAGTAATTAAGAGAGATTGAATCATGACAAAACAATCCAAATGGAAAACTCAGTATTCTTTAACTTTATCAAACTAAATCATGATGAGTGAGTCAATGAAATCAATTTAATGAAAAATAAGTTTTTATTCATTGTCAGACATAAACAAATAATTGCTTGATCATAAATATTGAGTTTACGGGTTTATCAGAATATTTCATGTTATAATGAAAAATATTTCGAGCTATAGAAAAGTATCACTCTCAAGGATTTATCAGAATAGCATAATAATATTTCGCATGGTTAATTCTGCGTCCTCGCGAGTAAGGTCCTCTAATTCATTCAAAGCACCAAGAAAAAAAATCATTTCAAGGATTAAGGCACCTGACCTTGGACTCTTTGCGGATAGATTTACATCTGGGGCAAACTTTATTCAAAATCTTTACAACTTCAGACAGGTAATAAGGATGCAGTATTGTGAAAGGAAATTTAATAACCCCAAAATGACCTAAAAATTATCAACAGCACATCAGCACAAATTTTCAACGACAGTAGGTTAGCCAACGAGTTTCAAATAATATTTCCATCCATACCTTCACAGAATTTCAGATCTTTGGATCCACAAGTGAAGCATTGAGCAGATGGATTTGGCATTCCCAGCTTAGGATCAGTGACCTCACTAACTGCATCAATAGCAAGGACTGAAAGCTTTTCCTGTTACAGTATCATGAAATAATTATATTGTTGGATAACTAAAAAGTGGTAAAGGTTATTATGTTAGGCACTCTCTCAAACTTAAATAAAGATTTGATGGATATTGCATTGAAATTTTCCAGCACAGTGATATGATTAAATTTAAAAACCATTAGTATAAATGAGAAAAGAAAAACATCGTGAAGCATAGGAAACAGAGGGATTTGAGAATCATGGAGCTTCAATGGAAGAAATTACCAAACTGAAAAGCAGCAACAGTACACCATAAGGTTTATTGAATGCTACAGGGGCAGTAATTGAGTTGTTGAATGGTTTGAATGATTAACACAACTGTTATAGAATACTTTGCCAATGCTATCATGAAAGTGAGCTGACACAACTCCTTAAAAGAATATTATCACAGCATGTCATCCCTAATTTCACTTTCATTTTTTCAGAATTATATCCAAGAGCAATTTCATCTGCTCGTAAGTCTATATGTATGTGCATATACATGTAATTTTGTGAAGAACCACTCTCCAATCCATCAATCTTATGCCGAAGTTTTTCCCCATCATCAGCATGGCAAAGATTACCTACCTGGCTTAGATTTGTAGATTATGAAGGTACAAGCATTCAATTTTAATTATACTTTATGTGATGAATGGATCACAGAAAAAAATTGCCATGTCTTCTATTGTTTGAGGCACACAGAAAAATTAGTTAGTAGAAAATGTTTTCCATACCAAAAGACAATTATTGCCTTAATTGTCTTAAACATAAACAACTTTCCTACAATAAACATGCAGTGACTTTATGAAATATTCACAATTTTTCAGCCATTACATGCAAAGTTTTACTGGTAAAAATTAAACTCTAAAATGTAGAACAATTTAGAGGGTGTTTCTCAAAACTTAAAAGCTGGTCAAAACTGATTATAAGTAGTTTTTAGATTATAAGTTGTTTATTTAAGTGTTTCTGAAAACTTAAATAGTAGATTATAATCTAATTTTAATCGGTTTTTTAAAAGTTGAGTTTTACTACTTTTTTTTAAGCACTTATTTTTTAAGCAGTTTTGACCAAGTAAAAGACAATACTATCTCTACCTAATCTTCAATATTTTAAATTTTTTCACCCTATACACTTTAGTTCTCATCAAAATTCTTTTACGTTTATTCTTAAATAAATTATTATTATTATTATTGCAAAATAAATTTTGAATTGACATTTAAAAATTTATTTTTATATAATAAATAAACTCAGGGACAGTTTGGTTATTTTGACAGTTTCTGCAATTAAAAACTGATTATAAGCTGATTTTACAGAAACACTTAACTTATTATAAACTGATTATCAGCTAATTATTAACTAGTTTACAGAAACGCTTAACTGCTTATTTTTAATCTGATTATAATCTAAAAATCACTTATTCACAATAAGCTGAAAAGCTCCAGTTTTGAGAAACACCCTCTTAAACCCATCAGTCAAGATATTGTTTTCATGCTACTGAATTATTTTCCCAACTAATTATTGAACATGCATTCAAATTGTAATATTTCCACCACAGCATAAAACAACAAGGACTCACATTTTCTGCCTCAGTTGAAATACCAAAAGTAATGGCAGTTACTAAAGCAGATGGCACTCGTTGCTCCTCTAAAAAATCCGTCTCCATTAAACTTGTAGCTTTTACGCTTTATATTCACAACTAATCAAACACTCTGCAAAAAGAAAATCAATTGATTATAATGGGGGAAAAAAAGTAGAAAAAGCTACGAAATATATTTCAACAAAATACTAATTGGTGATAAATTTTTGAAAGCCAAAGGGCAAAATACACAAATGGGTGACCATAAAAACAAAGAAAACAATGATTTTTGACTGATGAAAATTACATGCGTAGAATGCAGAACCACAGCAGCAAAATGCAAAAATCGTGACAATACTTGACCAATTTTGGTGGTTCCGATCCGTACGACTGGGAGACGGGATTCGACACTCTCTCAACTGGACTAGCTGAAGAGACGCTGCCGATATATATTGGTATCGGAGAATCAAAACTTTTCTCAACAACCCATTGTCTGTGCTCAAGTTGAGCCGCAAGAGCTTTATATTTATATTTATTTATTTTTATTTCAATTTTCTTTTTTGCCATTCACGTGCAGGTGCAGTGCCTTTATTATTAGAAATTAAGAATATTAACCCTAAATTTTCAACAACTCTTTAGATTATTATTATTATTATTATATAGAAAAATCTGATTTCCAAAATTTTCTCAATTATCTATATATATAAATATATACTTGGCAAATAAGGATTATTTTGAAATTTTCAAGTCATCTGCTTCAAAAAAGAAATTGTCAAGTCATCAATCTTCTGAAAAAAAAGTTATTTCACTTTTTTAATTAATCTTTTATTTAATTTTAGTAATTTATATAAACTTTAAAATTTATTAATTAATAAATTAAATTTTTAATTTTTAATTTTTAATTTTTATTAAATAATTATATATTAATATAATTTTATAATATTAATTAAATAAATTATATTTGTAAATTTTAATTTTTTATAAATTAATTACATATTAATAATATTTAATAATATTAATTAATTTATATATTTTTTAAAAAAATTTGAAAATCTAATAAAATTTATCTTTTAACTTCAGCATAAATTAATTATAATTTAAATAATTTATTTATAATAATAATTAATTATTATATTTTAAAATTTTTAAAAATTAAATAATAAAATATATAACTTTTAACATTTCTAATAAATTAATTATGCAACAATAAATTACTTAAAATAATAATTAATTTATATTATTTTTAGAAATTTAAAATTTTAAATAAAGAAAGATATGATTTTTAATTATCTAATAAATTAATTATATATTAATAATTTATATAATATTAATATCAATAATAGTATTAATTTCAATTCAAATCTGAAATTATAAATCCCCCATTTACTTTTTTTATTTAAAAAGGTTTGTTTGAATTTTATTTTTTTTATTTTTTTTATAAAATTTATAATTTTTTATAATAAAAACTATGTGTAGATGAAAGTGCCAAATTATAAAATAAAAAAAAACTATATCTATATACTTACTTATATTATTTTGATAAAATTATTATAAAAATCGAAATAAATATTTTATTTTATATTTTTATAATAAAATTTTTATTAATTTATATATAAGTTATTTTATATTTATTTATTATTAATTATATTTATTTATATTTTGTTATTTTTATTACTATGCAAGTAAGAGACTAATTTTTTATAATATATCAATACATATGTGCCTTAAACGACATCAAATTAATTTTATGGAATAAATTCAGCCTTCCACATTTAAAATATCCACTCTATTTATATATTTAAAAATTACAATTTTTTTTATAAAAAATAAGCACTGACCTTTTTATTTCAAAGAAAAATTTGAATATAGTCAGTAGCCCAGATGGATACAGGCATATAATGCTCTAATGTCCTATTTTGTCTGCAATAGACGTTAAATATTTAATTAAATTTAATAAATAAGTGACCAAACCCATTAACGTATCGAAAATTATCCACATAATTTGTAAATATATATATAATATTATTTTTTCCATTTTCATTGCAACTTAAGTTTTATGATTTATGAATATTAGAATAACATGAACTGATGAACAATAGTACAAAATGCTAAATAACCTGAACCAATTCCAACTAATAAATACATATAATGTGAGTATAATCCATGTGAAGTTAGACTATAAATGAGTTAAGCTATTTAAATTTATCTTGAGTTTATTATAAATGAATCAAGCTATTTGAATATCTTAAATTTTATCTCTGTAAAAATTAATTTATGATTGAACTCGAACTGCTCGTTTATTAAATGAGTCAAGTTCAAGTTAAAAAATATTCGGCCTGTTAACTTGCGAGCTAATTCATTTAAAAAACTCGTTAGTTAGATCGCAAGCTAGCTTATTTATTATATTGGATTTAAAATATACATAATTTAATTATATATATTAAATTATATATATAAATATATTAATTTGTTGACTAATTTAATTTATATAATTTATTAATATATAGTATATGTAATAAATAAATTAAATAATATAAAATATAAAATAATTTAGTAATTTATAATAAATATAAAATTATAATAATATAATATTTTATTTTTATTAATATATAATCATATTGTTCATCCTTCACAAAAATATTAATTTTAATATTTCTGTTACAAAAATATAAAAAAAAGAATGAAAAATAGAAACTGAAATAAATTCGTTGAACTTGTTAAACTTATTAAATTAAATTTGAGATACATATCATATATGAGCTAGATTGATATAGGTTCGGGCTCAACTTAGATTTAATTTAAATTTGATTTCAAATTTCACTATTTTATTACAAATCAAATTTGAGCTTTTTAAATATGAACTCTACCCGACTCGATTATAGCTCTAATTATAAGTATAACAATACATAAAAAAAAATCACAAACTTATGATACATATTTCATATGTAAAACATTCCTCCACTATCCATGAAGATATTACCACAACTCATTATTTAACCTAAATTTTTTCTATCGTCATCTCAAATTTTCATCTAAAGACTAACTAGACTATCAAGAGCAAGCAGAATTAGCCGATCCATGTTCATTTAAAATACTAACCGCCATGTTGCTTACTGGTCAGTCAACCACAAAAAACAAACACTTACCTAATTCCTAGACATTATGTAAGCTCAAAACCATTAATTAAATGAAAACGCCAATAAAACCATAACCAAATAAAACACTTTATTACACCATTATCAAAATTCATAAAAAAGAACAATTTTTTTATACACACACATTGTCCAAAGCTGCATTTCTTGGGGGGAAAAAACTAATAGACACTAAACAATGTTGTTTACAAAATTATTCAATTATTCAATTCCATATAAAAAATCTTATTCTTTATAATTTTTGTTATAAACTTAACATGGAATATAACTTAAGATAAAGATATTTCAAATTAACTTCAATGTATACCAATAAATCAAATAATAATATAATACCAAAACTGCCGTAGAGTTTCATTCCCCAAAAGGAAAACCACACGAAAACCCATTCTTAAAAAAATGTGAAAAACAACATTGAGCAATGGAGAATGATTACTGATGCCCAATGCATGTACAATAATAGTTACTCAAAAATGGAAATTAACAAAAGCACTCACTTATTGTTAATTATTGGAAAATATGTGGACTTAATTAAAATTCGGATTAAATATATTTTTCTTGATGATCTTACAATAATTGTAATTAAATTTATTATTAAGTCACATGCAAATCACTAGATTGGAAAATGCACTATATTATTATTATTATTATTTTAATTGCTGAAAATTTTGAGAGGATGTGTTTTTTTTTCTTCTTTCATGTAAAGAGCAGTTGGGAATATTTTTAAGAGAGAGGAACTTGAGAGTGGCAAAATAGTAATAAAAGTGATATAAGGGCATAAGCTTGTAAGGCCTGTAAAGTATTACGCCTTTGTGATGCGGGTAGGCGCTAGTTAGCTTATAAGATAACGACATCTACGACACCGAGTTTTAAGCTTTAAAGGAGTGACGAACTTGAACAAGGAGCCAAATAATTTCTTATTAGATACTGTCCGCAAAAAGGCCTTTACATTTGATTACAGGACTTTTAATAAAAATATAAAAAAAAAAATTTAAATTTATCATATTTTTAAAATATATTTAAATTTATAAAAATTTATAATTAATTTATTAAAATATTATATTTATAAATTTATTTTGATTTTATTATAAATTTATTATGAGTGTTTAAATTTATATAATTTATTATAAATTTTTTATAAATTTATTGTAAAATAATTAAAATATTTTTAATAAAAATAAAAAAAATATTAAAAAATATAAATGGTGTAATTTTTTCTTAATTTTAATTATAAATTTGACCCAAGAACTTTGTGTAAAAAGTGCTATGTGAAACAGGGAACTTATTGAAATTACAAAAGTAGTCTTTTTGGGTGGGTTTGGGAATCGATGGTTTTGTTTTTTGATGTGGGTCCCATCATTGAATTGTAGATTTTGTTTTTTGTTTTTATTTTTTATTTATGGATTATTGATTGATAATTATGGCAAAGTGGGTAACGAGTTGCTTTCTGGGGGACTTTAAAGGGTAGAAGAGAAAATTAGTAATGGCAATTATCAAAAGTACAATCACTTAAATATGTGAGTGAATAGAAATCACATCACAAATAAGGTGGGGCCATACCTTTATTTATCGAGAATCCTAACAAAATCTTTAAAAAAAAAAAAATAGAAAGTGTATTTATTATATAAGGCTCATAATTAGCATGTAATATATATAATTTTTTCTTTTATCTCACTAAAACTTCTTCTCATTTGGAAATATAGTAATCCTATGCACTACAGTATAAAAAGCTATTTGTAAAAAAAAAAAAGTACAAAATTGAAATATTAAAAATACTAGTGTAAAATAACTTAAATAACCTTGATTAAAATATCAATTCTATTTTCTCTCTCTCCTTAATTATCTTCTTTCATTTCCAATACAATTTCTTTGATTCTTTCCTTCTCAAACGCACACAAATATATATATATATAACATTACCATATAATTAACATTGTTTAAAATTAAAAAAAAAACATTACAATATAATTAATAATTTGTTATTTTTAGTCCTCCCGATTATCATTTTCTTCCCATTTAATAATTGGATTTTTCATGTTTACCTATATATATATCTAGCATTAAATCATAGTAAAAAATAATAATAATTTTATAATTAAACTCAACTAATCTTAATATACAAATAATCAATTATTTAGCTAATTTGCTTGAAATGAATTACCACATAATATACAAATTATCAATTAATAAGATTATAAATAAGTATATAAAAAATTATAAAAATAATATAACATATTATTTAACATTAAATATATAAAATATTATTACATATATTTTTTAAAAACTATTTATAAAATATTAAGAACTGATCATGTTAGAAATGGTATAAAAAACTTAATTTGTTGGTACTATGAAGTACTGACACGTCAAAAAGAGTTAAGCGTCAGTGTCGGATATAGCAAGAACACGAACATGTATCCAACACGTGCTCGATATGTGTCCGTATGTATCTTATTATTTTTTAGATATAGAAAGGACACAATGAAACACAGGAAGGACAAAGGGACAAGCATAGAACACAGTTGAGACATATTATGATATCTGTAAATTTTAAATATAATTAAATAATTAATTTGGAGAGTAATTGGAGTCGAGGGAGAGTATTATGAATGGTGTATGCTTAATATATATGTGAAATATATAAATACTTAATATATATATGAAATATACATTTCACTAAAAGATAGAAAAAAGTTAAAAGTCAAAGTCAAAGTAAAAAAGTGAAAAAGTAAAATAAATAAATAAATCAAAATTAAAATAATTATGAATGAAAGATGTAAATATTTAATTTTTATTAATTATTAATTAAATTCAAATAATAGATAGGAAAAAAATTATCTATAAATTGACTAAAAAAAGAAAAAAGAAATATCGTGATTTAAACCAAGTTAAGTGCATTAAAGATAAATAGAATAGAATTTTTGCTCAAAAAGAGGATATTAAGGAACAATGAAAAAGTTATTTGGAGGAACTTCTTAGTGGCAATCATAGTGGTACATTGAGGGTTTAGACATTAGGCCTGATAAAAATATAAAGTACACTAGACGAATTAGATTTTTGGAAGTTAAGAAAGCTTAGAGGATGAAAGTTGGTAAAACCTGTGAACCATATGGAATACCTATTGAGGTTTGAAAATGTTTGAGAGATGTAAGAGTTGCATGGTTGACATCTTCGTTCAATAAAATTCTAAGTATAAAGAAAATGCATGATGAATAGAGACAAAGTAATTTGATACCTATTTTTAAGAATAAAGGAGATATTCATAATTGCTCAAATTATAGAGGTATAAAGCTTATGAGTCACACTATGAAACTGTGGGAGAGTTTGTGAAACACCGTTTGCATTTAGATACTTGTATCTCCCCAAATCAGTTTGGCTTTATGCCTGGTCGATCAACTATGGAAGTTATATTTCTTATAAAAGATTTGATAGAAAAGCATAGAGAGATGAAGAAGGACTTGCATATGATTTTTATTGACTTAGAAAAGACTTATGATAGAGTCTCTAGAGAAGTTTTATGTTGGGTTCTAGAGCGTAGGGGAATATCTATACGATATATTCAAGTCTTAAAGGATATGTATTAGGGAGCCATCATGAGTGTCCGCACTATAGGAGATGATACTAAGGATTTTTTCGTTTCTATTGTATTACACCAAGGTTTAGCTTTGAGCCCTTATCTTTTCACCTTAGTTATGGATAATGTTTGCAGATGATATTGTATTAATAGATGAGATTCAAACAATGGTAAGTCAAAAGTTAGAGTTAACACTTTGGAATCTAAGGGTTTTAAGCTAAGTATGACTAAAACTGAATATCTGTATTGTAGATTTAATAACGAGAATGGAGAAAGAGGCAAAATTATTTTATACGAAATAGCAGTACCTCATAGTATTCATTGTAAGTATCTTGACTCTATTCTTCAAGAATATGGGGGTTGTGAAGAAAATGTAAGTCATAGGATTAAAGCTGATTGGATGAAGTAGAGGGGTGCTACATGAGATATATATGATCGAAAGATACCAATTAAATTAAAAGAAAAGTTCTATTACACTGTAATACCTCCTGTGATGATGTATGGTAGTGAGTATTGTGCAGTAAAAGGATAACACATGAGTAAGTTGCATGTTGCGGAAATGAGAATGATAAGATGGATGTGTAGTCACACTAGGATGAATAGAATCCGCAATGAGTGTGTAACATCCTTGTACCCCATATACGTACACCACATACACCCACATAAGTAATATACGTATACCGGATACAAGAATGTCATAATCCATTTTAAACAAACCAATCTTTAAAACTTTAACATCAAAACATCATTTCTACAATCTGAGTAAACTTAAAACATTTAACTTATTTGATAGAAAGTAATAGATAAAACATCCCTTGTTAAAAAATATATATATGTCTTCATTACCTAAAAGTTTATCAAAAATATTTGTTTAATAAGCAGCGGAATATACATCTATATATATATACATTAAAATTAATATGTGCAAAAATATAAGATTATACATGCTAGCAGTTTATCTCTAATCTTCCACTAACAACTTTGATCTCAAAGTCTCAAGCCTAGACTCGACTCGGTCTAGACGAGCTCTCCGGCGCAACCGGATCTACCATGTCACCTGCGCGACGAACCACAATCGCACTAAGCCAAAAGTTTAGTAGTACAAACTTCAACTCAGCAGGTGCCATATGATAAGGAGTAACAGAGATGGGAGTGGTACCAGGCAATAAATCGATACCAAACTCAACCTCTCTCTCAGGGGGTATCCCTGGCAACTCCTCAGAAAAAATATCTGAAAATTCCGCAACTGTGGGTATACTATCAAGCTGAGAACCTACTACCCTGGTATCTATAACATGAGCAAGATAAGCCTCACATCCTTTCCGAATCATCCTCCTAGCTGCAACAACTGAAATAAACAAGGATGAAGATGTCTCTGCTCATTAGATACCATCACACTCCTACCATTACAGATTCTCAGGGTAACATACCTATTCTGACAGTCTACCACAGCCCCATACTTAGATAACCAATTCGTGCCTAAAATTAGATCATACTCCTTGAAAGGCATCACAATCAAATCACCAAGGAACTCCTCATCCTGTACCACAACTGAACTATCTCGGTGCACCTTACTCACCACAACACTATGCCCTAAAGGATTTGTCACCAAGACATCAAATCCTAAGGAATCAGAATGCAAATCAGTCAAAGGCAAGATAGATGCACTAATGTATGAATGTGTCCATCCTGGATCTATCAAGGCAAGAACTGAAGTACCAAATAAAGAAAATGTGCCCGCAATGATGGCTGAAGCATCCGGCTGCCTCTGCATCACATAAATCCGCTGAGATGGCCTAGCCTCATCTGGCCTACTGCCTCCGGATGTAGAGACTCCTCTCTGACTAAACTCAGGTCGACCACCTCTACTAAAACCTCTGCCCCCTCGACCTCCTCTAACACTGGGCTGAGAAGCTGCAGAATCTGCCTGTCTATCCTCTGGTGGCTCTGGACAATCTCTGACAAAATGATCTGGTGAACCACATCTAAAACACACTCCCGAAGTACCTTTCCACCAACAATCACCTCCGTGTGCTCTACCACAATGAACATAAGTAGGTGGAGCAGACCTCTGAGCTACTGGGGTCGGTGCACTAGCCACAGAAATTGTAGGTCTTGATCTCAGCCTGTGCTACTGAACTGACCTACCAGACTGCCTCTGGTTCCTATTAAACCTCAAAAATATCCTCCCCAACCTCTCTTCATAGATGAAGATCCTGCCTCACTTTGAGGTCTCCTAACTCTGGTCTCTTCATCCCTAGCTGATGCAAGACCTTGTGCTCTCTCAACACTTCTGGCTGCTGCAACCAGCTGGGAAAAATCTTAATACCGGAATCCTGCAATAATACACATGATAGAGGGTCTCAACCCCTCCTCAAATCTCCTGCACCGATTAATCTCATCAGAAATAATCCCGCCAGCATAATGACTCAATCGGATAAACTTAATCTCATACTCTGTCACTGTCCGATTATCCTATCTCAGACTCAGAAATTCCATCTTCTTTGTATCTTTATACTCCCTCGGAGTATACTTCTACTCAAACTCCCACAGAAAATAATCATAAGTCAAGGTTGGTGGATCATCCATCTCATGTGGAACCGTCTTCCACCAATCATATACATCTCTCAGCAGAAGGGATCTAGCATAATCAAACTTTTCTTTAGGAGTAGCTTACAGCTAGATGAATACCCTCTGAACTCTATCTAACCACTGCTCAGCTACTGCAAGATTTGTAGTGCTAAAGAAGTCCTCAGCTCCAAACTTCTTCAATTTATCATACTGCCTCATCGGTACTTGCGGTTGTAGTTGCGATGGCAGCTGCTGCACTGGAGCCTGCCTCAACAACTCAACCATATGCCGTAACCAAATCGGAGAAATCTCATCAACTGCTGGTCTCTCTGGCACAGAAGCAGGTGCCTCTCCAGCTATCTCAACTCTAGCTCCATCTCTACCATCAACAGGAGCTACACTCTCAGCACTACCCTCTACAGACAGTCGTGTCTGAGACGTCATCACTACCTATATCTACAACACAGTAGAAGATTACCTCATTAAAGATCAGAAACTGCCAGTGCCAATGCATGTATCTTAATTAAAAACCATATTTTAAAATCTAAAATTTCTTTTTCTTACAATTCACATAGGTTGAGAACCTCAAACCTAGGCTCTGATACCAAAATAAGTGTAACACCCTTGTACTCCATATATGTACACCACATACATCCACATATGTAATATACGTATACCGAATATAAGAATGTCACAATCCATTTTAAATAAACCAATCTTTAAAACTTTAACATCAAAACATCATTTTTACAATCTGAGTAAACTTAAAACATTAACTTATTTGATAGAAAGTAATAGATAAAACATCCCTTGTTAAAATACATATATATGTCTTCATTACCCAAAATTTTATCTAAAATATTTGTTTAATAAGCAGCGGAATATACATCTATATATATATACATCAAAATCAATATGTGCAAAAATATAAGATTTATACATGCTGGCAGTTTGTCTCTGATCTTGATATCCACTAACAACTCTGATCTCAAAGTCTCAAGCCTAGACTCGACTCGGTCTAGAAGAGCTCTCCGGCACAACCGGATCTACCATGTCACCTGCACGATGAACCACAATCGCGCTAAGCCAAAAGCTTAGTAGTACAAACTTTGATTCAATATAGATCAATGTGATGCTAATGCACATCACATATGAATATAACAGCTCATCACATTATACCTAATTATATTAATCATTTGCATCACATTTCATAATTCACATTAAAGCAAAAACAAGCATGGGCCCAAAAAGGATCTAATATGTTATTCAAATTTCAGAGTTACTGCTTTGGTCCATATTGACACCTTGTGTCTAGTCCCGTAGGCAATATATATCCATGGATAATCCAACTAGATCTGAGCTTACGGCCCGGTCTTTTCACTCAATCTAGCTTTTGTTTTTGAGGCTTACGCCCGGTTTTTTCACCTGCCCAACAATTCATATGCATGCCGCCAAACCCAGAACTCTGAAAATTGAATAACATATTAGGCACACAATTTATGCATATTTCTCATTATCAAATTCTTTCATAAATCTATTCTCAAATCATTTCTCATCTTCTCAAAATTAAACTAGGCACATGCCTTATTATATAATCTTTTTCTCACTTTTGCTCATTCTTCTCTTTTATATCAATATCAATTTGTTACATTATGTTTTCACATATCTTATCACATTATTCCACATTTCTTTTCATTTACAACACATTACTCAATTGCTTTGATACATCAACATAATTCACATTATGCATATCATAACATATTTCTCATTCATCAATAATATATTAAGTAACATAACACATTTTTCCAACCAAATGTGTTAAGTCCTAA
Source organism: Garcia nutans (assembly GCA_947685225.1). NCBI lineage: Eukaryota > Viridiplantae > Streptophyta > Magnoliopsida > Malpighiales > Euphorbiaceae > Garcia > Garcia nutans. The sequence goes on along the minus strand of CANTUV010000011.1, from coordinate 21,727,734 downwards.
TGTCATGTAACTGTATGCAATCATTCAAAGTTTGTACTTACCTCTAAAAGCAGCAACACCACTTCAACCTCCTCTTCGAAGATATCCCTCAATCCTTGGATTGGGTAACTCAGTTCTCTTCAAAACCTAATCCAAATATGATTATAAATATTCACATAAGAAAATAAGGATAAGAACAATCTAGGGAAAACTCTACACTTGACACACTCAACAACATGGGCATGTTCATGGCCGTGCCCTAAACCTATAGCACAGAAGCTTTGACACGCTCAGTGACATGGGCATGTCACTGCACATGTCAATTCTCCAACAACACAGTAACTATGACACGCTCAGTGCCATGGGCGTGTCACTGGACGTGTCAATCCTTCAACAAAACAGTAGCTGTGACACGCTCAGTGACATGGGTGTGTCACTATTCGTGTCACCAACACTGAAAAAAGAACCAACGACACGCCCAAAGACACGGCCGTGCTACTGGGCGTGTCAGGCCAAAAACCTGATATCGACACCAAAAACACCACATCCAACTGCCATTTTTCTTTTACTCTTTTTTCACTCTAAACAAACTTAACCAAAACCATCAAAATACCACAATAAACTTGCATAAATATCAAAACAACTCAAATACAAGCATCAAAACACAATCATAACCATATTTCACAACTCTTGTTTTCTTCACCAAACTTAACCTTTTTAACCCCAAATATCAAAGTTATCTAGACCCAAAAACTTCAAACATACCCAAAATCAACCATAAACACAACTACATGAACAATCCAACAAACTCATAAACACACTCTCAAAGGAAATCAAAGAAACAAGTTGGAACTTACCAAAAGTGAAGAAAAATCCTTAAAACTTCAACTTGAATACTTGAAATCCTTCAATTGCTTGAGTTAAGAAGAACAAAATCTCTTTCCTATGCTAATGGTGGTGGCCGACCTCTTGGAGAAGAAAGAAGAAGATGATGAAAAGTCAAAACCACTCCATTATTCTTAACCACTTAAATCACCACTTAATCTCCACCAAGTAATTATATAATATTATAATATAATAAACAAAAAAATCATCTTTCACTATCAATGTTTAATATTTAATTAATTAAAATATCATTTGACCTTATTATTGAGTATTGACTTGTATATGTTGTATATATCTTCATATATACAACATATACACACTTCCCTTTTCTCCTTTCTTTCCACTTAATCATATATATACACTTTAAAATCATTTAATTCAATTTCAACAATTAGCATTTCTAAAATTTTAGAATATCATTTGGGATATTACAGAGTGTATTAGAGAAAAAGTGGGGGTAATACCTATTGAGAATATGATAAGAGAGCATAGATTGAGATAGTTTGACCATGTAAAATGAAGACCTAGCGATATGCCTGTCAGAAAAATCAAATAAATTAGAGTAGATATAACTAAGAGAGGCAAAGGTAGGCCAAAACTGACTTGATCAAAGGTGGTCCAAAATGATCTTATGATGTTACATCTATCGTAAGAGATAGCCCTAAATCATACTGAGTGAAAAAAATAATCTGTATAGCCGACCCCAATTAACTTAGGATTAAAGCTTTGTTGAGTTGAGTTGAGTAGTTAATAGACAGGAAAAAGGAAAAAGATCATTAATATTTTAATAATTAATATTTTTGTAAATATATTAAAAGAAGAAGTGTAAAATGGGAAGTTAGCTTATAAAAGTCATCTTCTTCCTTTTTCTTATGCCATGGCCAAAATTTTGGAGTTAGAGAGAGAGAGAGAGAGAGAGAGAGAGAGAGAATTTCTTCTATATATATACATCAAATTACATAGAAAATTCAAGGGGTTTTAAGGAGATTTTGAAGAAAAATCAAGATTCAAGTAAGTATTTCTCTTAAAGCTTATTATTTTTGAATATGTATAATGATGTTTGAAATGGCTAGAGAAAGAAAGTGATTTTAAATTGTTAAAATAGATAAAAATGATGTTAAAATAATGAGTATATGATGAATTGTTGGTTAGTTATTTGAAATGAGAATAAATGATGGAATTAGGGTTGTGGAAGGGTTATGTGTAAATTAGGATTTTTATATGGGTGGTTTTAATTATTGGAATAAGATGATTTAATGTTGTTATAATATGAATATGGTGATTTTATGATTGAAAATTAAATATGGGTGAGTTTGGATAAAGTTAGGGTTTATGACAAGAATATGTGAAATTAGGATTTTTGAAGAAAAATTTATAATTATTGAATTGAATTGTTTTAATGTTATTTTTATATATAAGTAATAATTTTATGATCAGATGTTGGATATGAGTTGGAGAGGATGAAGTTTAAACAAAGTAGCAAAAGGTGACAATAGAGTTTTGTTGAGATTTTGGTAGAAGTTGTGTAAATAATAAACGTTTGATAGTAATTTGGCATGTAAATGAATTTAAATGAATAATGTTATTTATAATTTGGTTTATATATATTTAGGTCAATATAGCCCTAAAGGTGATATTTAGGTTTTGGTGGTGAAAAGTGTAATTAGGTGATTTTTAGAACCAAAAAAGGTATGTATATATTTTTGTAACTTTTAAAATAAATCTCATTTCGGAACACCTTGAGGAACTTTATGTTACTTTAAAGTGACATTGTGTTTGAAAGTATATGTGTTGAGTTCGTATTATGTGTATGTTTTCTTTAAAATGTGAAGATGCATATATTTTATGCAGTGTTGCATAGTTATGTGGCGAGTGTTACATTGGGCAATATTCCAATGTAGATTGTTTTCAATATTTGAAATAAATAAAGTGTGTTAATGTTATGTAATATAATGTATACAGATATGTTTATAAAATGTGTGGAATGGGTCACATTGTGTAAGTGACTTTAAAGTGTTGTTGTTACAATTGAGCTTAGAGACGACCTACGGGCGATGATAGACACTTTATCTTTAGTGTCATTAGAGGGCGGCCTTCGGGTGGTAATTGACACTTTGGGCTCGGTGTCTAGAGAAGACGGCCTTCGGGTGATATTTGACACTTGCCTCCAGTGTGGATAAAGGAAGGCCTATGGGTAAGATATGACACTATATCCCCAGTGTCGGACCTTTGGGTCACTTTAAATGGAATGCTGGACCTAATGTGTGTTTGTGAGTATGTGTATATGTGTGAGTTATGGATGTGTTATGTTTTTATGGTTTATGAAACCATGAGTATTGCTGAGTAAATATATGGTGTATTGTGAGGTCACATAATGTGTTAGATGCCATCAAAACATATTTGAGGTTAACATTATGATGGTGATTTGTTGGTGGATATTATGTATTGATGAGAATTGGTTAAAACAATGTATTTTATAACATGTGATTGAGTATTTAATTTAGCAGTTTAATGTTATTATATATGTACCACTATGTAAAATTTGCTTAGCGGTTTGATGTATCGCACATGTGACAGGATTGCAGAGTAGAGTGGTCCAGAGTGACTTGTGTTTGAAGCATCAATTTTTTCCACAAGACCAATAGTGCTAGGTTGCATACTTGTATAATCTATAATGTTGTATACTTTATTAAATACATTATATGTATTTTAAATATGTGTTGGAAAATGGTTTGTATATATGTGTATATGTACTAAAATAGGGGGGTTTTGGCTAAATTATAGAGATAATTGGATGATTGTTGATAGATGGAAGTTTTGTGAAATTATTATTTTGGGGAGTGTTTAATTTTTATACAAGTTATGTATTGGTTGTTTTTGAAAATATTCAAATACACACAAAACTCTGACGAATTTTTTCTAGAAGTTTTTAATTAAAATATGTACTCTTGGTATTTAACCTACTAATAAATAGTTTTATTTAATTTTTAAAGTACATTATAAGGTTTAATATAATTTTCTTATCAATATGGAAATTTTAAAAGGAATGGTAATGGTGACATTTTTATATACTGTATATATATGTTATATATATAGGGTGTATGTATTGTATGTATATGAGGTATAAATGTGTTACACATATTTTATGGTAGTTTAAGATATTTTAGAATATATTTTGATATAAAATTTTATTTATATAATATCGGTAAGTTACTAATTAGATAATTATAATCAATTTTAATTACAAAGTTTATTTTTTTATCATAAAAAATTATTTTTTATCATAATTATATTTATATATAAATGAACTAACATATATTAGTTTTCAGTTTAAGTTTATCTCTTATTATATTTTTATAACTTAAAATACACACATATATATATATATGTGTGTGTGTGTGTATAATTATTTTGAATATATGTTTATCTCTCATTGTATTTTTATAATTTAAAACACACACACACACACACACACACATATATATATATATAAACATATGTATATATGTATAAATGTATTTTTTAAAAATTATCATATCGACAAATCTGTATCGTATCATGTTCATGTCCCATTTCTGTGTTCGTGCTTTATAGAGTGCTAGAGATGAAATGGTAAAAGCTAATAGTGAAGAGAAATTTAATGAGAAAGTTATATATGTGTGTGTGTGTATAAAAGAACTAATAAACTTATTATATAAATGTAATATTGTATGTAACATCTAAGAATTTACCTAAATTAAATTAATAAGTTGCAGGGTTAAATGAGATGTTGGAAGAAAGAAAATATTATATAAATGTGAAATATAATGAAAATATACATTACATATAAATTTAAACATAAGATAGAAAAAGATAAAAGATAAATAGTACAGAGGAGCAGATAAAAGATAAATAGTACAGAGGAGCAAAATAGTAAATAAAATTTATAAAATTGAAAATTAATTAAATAATTTAAAAAGAAAATAAATTTGAATGGAAGAGGAAATTTTGGATTTAAAAATAATTAAATGATTAATTAATTAAAATATTAAATATATATATATATATGATTAGTAAATTAATGAAAAGAAAAAGTCAAAATTAAAAAGAATTTCTTTCTTCTTCTTCTTCTTCCTCTAGAGGCCGAACTCCATGGTTGAGCAAGGAGAAAATTTTGCTTCATTCAACACTCAGTTTTGAGAGGAATTACAAGAATCATAGGGAGTTTTGGTGAAATAGCAACTAATTAATAAGCTTTATTTCCAAATTTATGGAATTCGTTGAAGTTTGTGAATATGTATGAATTGAATTTTTTAATGAGTATGATATAATTGTTTAACTCGATATAAATGATGTTAATTTGATGAGTAAATAATAATTTTAAGGTTAGATTGAAGAAAAGCTTAGGTTTGGAAGATGAAGTTTGTAAATTAGAGTTATGGAAAGAGTTTTGTGAAATAATGCTTGTTCATTGAATTTTATCATTTAAATCATGTTCTAATATGATTTTAATGATGAAAATGAACTCAAATTAACATTTGGAATTGGTGAGAAGGAAGAACAAAAATTAATGAAGATTAGGATTTTTGGAAGAATATTGTTAAAGACTTGATGTTAATGGAATTAAATTGTTTGTATCATATTATAATATGCTTTCAATAATAAAAATAAACTTCGAATACCAATTAGAATGAAGTTCTATAATTAAAGGAAGTTAGGGAAAAGTTAAGAAAAATTAAGGAATGTGATTTAATTTGGGTTTAATAGTTAAAACACCTAGAAATATGATTCTAATGTATGTTATACATTCACATTTTGATTAGGTGTTGAGTAAATAGTTATTTTTATAACTTAGTGGTGAGGGACATATTGAAGAATTGGTGAAAAAGTGTGCATTTTAGCTTGGAAGAGGTGGTACCAAGAGGTATGCATATACTTTGAATGAAATTCATTGGTTTGCACTTGTTGGCATGTTACATTGATGTGTGATTTGATGACTATGTTACTTTGATGTGAGAATCCACTTGGAAAATGCATAGATATGTGCTTAAGCTTAGAAATACATAATGTGTTGATGAAAGATGTGTAATTGTGCTTAATAAATGCATGATTTGGTCACATTTATTATGTAGCAAGGAAATTGATGAAATGTATTGAAATAATAAGAAATAATGCAAAAAATACAAAAAGAATAGAAATTGACATAATTGCCAAAGAATGAGAAAGATGAGAAATTATTTAATGAATGTATGTAACATTATATGATATTGGTTTTCAAAGTATTGTGTTTGTTGTTACGGTATACCAATGATTTCATTTGGGCTAAAAGATGGACGTCATTATTATTACCTTCGGGTAAGATGTTAGATATCACTATTCTATTGCCTTCTGGGCATCACTGAAATTTACCTTCGAGCCAGTCATTGGGTATCAAATAAGAGTCCAAAATAATATTTCTGGAATTTGAATATTATATAAAGTCATTTGGGTTTAATGCATGTTAATATGGGATGTGATTGTTTGATAATATTAAACGTGTGACTTGCTTCATAAAATTGCATTCCGAGTTAAGATTTTGAAATAAGTTGCATTTTTGCATTGTTCATTAGTTTTTATTTATATTAAAGTATGTATTATGTTGCGCTCTAATTAACACTACTAGAACTACACTCGCAAGTATACGAGGCTGCTGTAGTATCTTGGTGAACACCTCAAGGTCGTCTCATAAGGAAGCTAGATAAGCTAATTGATTATCAAATTGCAAATAACAAATTATCAATAAATTTAAATTGCTAACAACTAATGAAGACAGATCGAGTGGAGTTTAAAACAATAAAAGTAAACTGAGCTGATATATTGATTCACTTAATAGAAAGGTCTAGGGTTTGCACTTCTCTACTAACTTATATGTATGAATGGTTATTCCTCTCAACCAATTTAATTTCAAAGATTAGATCTCAAGTAATTTAATTAATCGAATCAAGGAAATAAGCTCTTGCATTCAAACCTCTTTCAAATAATCTTGTTACAATTGAAATGATCCTTTTCTTAGGTTATATTTCTAATTCACCTAAGTCCCTAATTGAATTGTTCCAGCATTAGACTTCATTTCTCAATCCTTCACCTAATACCTCAAACACATAATTGGTGGTCAATCAATTATGTATTAACAGTAATCCATTCAATCAAGGCTAAAGAAATAATTCAGTTAAGAGCAATAACCAATTCATACAATCATAGTAGATCCATACAAACCCTAGACTAGATCAAATTAGTTCATAATGATGCTATCAAACAGATTCATCTCATTAAAATTCAAAGAAATCAATTTAGATATAATAGAATTCATGAATACAATTCCAATGAAACTTAAGAGATAAAGTTTGAGAACAAAACCAAATTACAAACTTTCTTTAGCTTCTGAAGAATCTCTTGTTCAAATCTTTGCTAGAAGAATATTGCAGTGGCTAAAACTAATTTAATCTAGACTGTTTGCATCAAAGTGTAATCAAAATTCTCCAAGAAAACAAATGGAAGCTCAAAGGATTTGTTTGACGGCTGATAAAATTCTCTTCCTCTTCAAAAACCCTAATCCTCTTATTTATACGAAACCTCGCTTAAAATCCACATTTTCTTTCTTCCTTTAGTCCATGGAGTGACACGACCAAGCTGGTGGCCGTGTCATGGCTTGGCCGTGTCACCTGAATGTGTCAGCTTCTGTGTAATTCTTCATCTTTTCTTCTTTGGAATGGAGTGTGACACGGCCAGTGGCTTGGCCGTGTCAAGTGGGTGTGTCACCTACTGATCTCTTCGTTCTTTGCTCTCTTTCCTTTGGTCTTCTTCCTTGGCTAAGTATGGGACACAGCCAAGCTTGTGGCCGTGTCATGTAACACGGCCAGTGGCTTGGCTGTGTCACCTGAGTGTGTCACTTACTGCCAAATTTTTCCTTCCTCTCTTGGTTCCTTGGTTTTGCCCTTAAGGTGAGACACTGCTTTATGCTATTCTTTCTTCCAAGGAAATATTTTGCATATTAACCTAAAACAAATACTTAAACAAACTTTAAACAAGAATCAAATAAACATTAACCAACAACACATAAACACCACACTAAAAACTAGAACAAAAATGACATAAACACTGAAATAAATTAAAACTACCAAAATTGATGAAATCACTAAATAAACAGATTAAAACTACGAAAATACATGAAGAAAACAATAATCATCATAATAAATAAGATACAATCCTATGACAAAAACTAATAAAACATATTACTAGACAAAATTTGCTTAGCGTGACTTATTTATTGTACAGATGATAGGGTTGATACAGAGAGCCTTGCGAGACCTATACAGAGTATAGTTTCCTGCTTATTTTTGTTATTTTGTTTTGCTGCCATGGACCAGGACCAATCATGAGCATGTAAACATTTTATTTTGTAAATTTGTCCTTAAATTGTATACTTTTGGTATATAAGTATCTAGTTTATGTAAATTATAAAGGTTTCAAATTGGTTTTTGTGAAATAAGTATATTATGAATTATTGTTATATATATGTATTAATTATGTGCATTTTGAAAATATTGGAAAAGGATTGGATGTTTTAAAAATTTATGGGAGTGCAAATTTTCTGCAGGTTGAGTAAATTGAATTTTTGAGAATATCCAGACAAAACTCTGGCAAATTTTTTTCATAGATTTTCATTAAATTTTGTATTTTTAGAATTTAAATTAATAATGAATATTTTTATTTATGTATTAAGGTACAATTTAAGTTATGAAAACATTTTTTTGGACTTATGAAATTTTTTAATAAGATTAAATTGTGACGTTCTAGTACTGAATATGTGTATTTTACATATGTCGGGTGTATGTATTATACATTATATGGTCATTTTAATTAAAATATTATTTCTTAGAAATTATAATTTTTCTAAATTATGATTTCATTATTTAGCAAATAAACAGAGAAATAAGATAAAATTTTCAATTACGTTATATTTTTTAGAAGTGCTAAATGGATAGAAGGATTTGGTAAGAAATGGTTAGAAAAAGGATAAAAAGTCTTATTTACCTTTACTTTTTTTTTTTGAGGGCTTGTAAAATATCCAACCTATCCTTCACATACCCTCTCTCCTCCAAACTTAACTTGGTGGGCCCTTTATATTTTTTTCATATCTTAAGCACACAACCACATTTAATACCACTCCATTTTCTAATTCACAATTAATCTCACCTTTTTATCTATAAAATTTAATATCATACTATCAAATACTAATAATTATCTTTCCCTTCATTTTCACCTTTTCAAGATCAATATGATTTTCTTTCTCCCCCTTCATTTTCCACACTATTTGATTTTCCTTCTTCCCCTTCATCTTCACACAATGCAAAACCTACATAAAGTGAAATCACTCATGAACAGAAAGAAAGATATGTTTTATGTTGCATTCGAAGGTCAAAAATGTGGAATTTATAATTCTTGGCATAAATGTGTTGCCCAAGTTATTGGAGTGAGTGGGAGTATCTATAAAGCATATTATTTTTTTAAGGATATTGTGGATGCTTAGAATTTGCTTAATAATGTTGTAGACAAAATAAGTCAGCTTTCACAATAAAGTATTTATGAAGGGCAAAGCATGAATCAAGAGTTTAGCATTAGTACCAAGTTTTCAGAATCTGAAAATCAATTTTGTATCCATTCACATGCATTACCAAAACAATGATCACTAAATATTCAACATTGGTTTTGATTATATCATGAACATACGTGGCCTTATGTTCATGATAAGTGAATAAATTCATTTAGTTTGTTGTGATTTTGTATTACGAAAATGCTATGTAACCTTTTTTTTATGAATGATGAATTTTAAATATCCCAATTCACATTATTATTTACAATAAGAAATTGATTTTCTTTACTCAAATTAGGGGTGTGTATCGGTCAGATTCTGTCGGGTTGAGGGCATATTTCAACTTGACCAAACCTGATTAAGTACTAAAAAATCAAACCGACTTCGACTGAAATTATATATATTTTCAATCGAACCATATATTTTTGAGTTCGGTTGGGATAAATCAAATTATAATATATATACAATATATATTATAAATATATGTAATATATATAATATTATATATATAAATTTATAAGTCGGGTTTGTTTGAGTCAAGTTATATAATATATATTATAATTTGTAAATATATATAAAATATATATTTATCGATCGAGTTCGGGTTCAAATAAAAAAATAAATCTCAACTTGACCAGCAGATTGAACCCAAATTTTTTTAAAAATATAAATATGATTTCATCCGAATATATACCATAAACTAATTGAACCAGACCAAAATCTATTCGATTTGATCGAGTTTGGTCGATTTTGAAAATTTTGCTCAAATGATAAGTGGGCTATAACAAATTCATGTAATATATTTTTGTTAGATCACATGAAAAATTTCAACCTTGTTGAATTCATTTCCATACTCACTAATATCTGTGAACATTTAGATATAGTAAATAGTATTTAATTTGAGATCCAAAAATACTAAATAGTGTTATCTTTATTGTTAAACAATTGGTAATAAGATGTTATCTTTAAAGTTTCAATATTTGGTAATCTTTAATGTAAGATCTTGGTTTTGATTATCCATTATTTAACAATCTTAATTGTTTAAGAATGTTAAATAATGTTATCTTTGACATGATCATATGTTCAGAGGTAATGTAAATTGAATGTATAAATTAACCAGTAAACATTGTTATAATTCACAAAGTTAACACATTTAAAGATTACCAAAATGTTCTCCTATTAATTAGATAAGTATTCTCATATAATTTCTCAATGTTATACATTAGCCATTAAAGGAATTTTGAACAACCCTAAAAATGTTATATAATTGTCTTTTACAGAACCATCAATTAGAACTACAGATCTTAGAGCCCTTGCAACAAAACATCCAAGTTTATTTATGGTTGAAACAAACTTGTGCGTACTATTGCATGCTCATCATATACATGCACAAAAACTAGCTCAATGATATCCCTCATTAAAAAAGGGTGATCCATATAGTATGATTTCCATCCACATTATAATCTTGCTTTACACATTACACCAGATTTGTTCTCTCTAGGCACATATTTTGCTTCTCACATCCTAAACATATGAGGATCAAACAAAAACATTTGCTTGCAGAAATCTCCAATTCTCCAGCAAATGCAATTGGAAGGTTCAAAACAAGGTTAAACAATACATCATTGAGCTATACACTAGATTTGTTCTCTTTAGGTGTCTATACTTATTAAAATTATATGTATTTTCCTTTATTAAACTTGTGTTACATTATTGTTCAATGAAAAGTGGCTAATACGTATGCTTTTCATGTAAAGGGATGGTTGTTCACATCCCTATTCTGACACCAATTTACATTTTTTTTAACTAGTGAAGTGATAAACAACAATAATTAGAATTTGTTTTAGATCATATAAAATCTTCACTCATACACAATATTATGAGGCCCGCAAAGGATGTGAAATCGGAATGCTGAAAAATTAGGCTAAGTTTCACAGAAAAGTGTCAAAGTCACTTTGACTTTATTGGCTACGCTCGGATTGATAGCAAAATAATTTTAAAAATGAGTCACCACTCAAATTTATTTTAGAAAAAGAAAACTTTAAAAAAAAACTCTAAATTGTCTTCAACAATATCCCCAAGGATAAAATCACTAGTCTTAAACCAAATGATGACTTTAGAAGCTAGTTTGGGCTTTTAAGTAAAAATTGTTTGGCCTTGGATTAAATAAGAACTTACAAAATTGATTTCATGACATAATAGTTATAATATAAAGTGACAAATTAAGCATGATTTATACATAGTAAGAGAATAAAATAAAAGACAGAAATTAAATTAAAGATTATATTCAAAAATTAAAATAAAGGAACCCCAACTCTAGTCTTATAGATTCTAGGATGATCATACATTCCCCAGCAATTGTTGTTAACTTTAGATTAAAAACTACTTATCTTAATTGGCTCTTTAGGTGTGCCCTAGCTATAAGAAATTTTAGGTGACTTAGGTTTCCTTAAAAGATATTTTTAATTTACAACAATACTAAAGGGAAGGGTTATTTTAGAAGTGGACTTGATACTTGAAATAAATTCTAAGTAAGCATGCATATCCATTAGAATTGAAATCAAAACCCATGCAATTCTAACTATTATTTGATGGTTGGTTTAGGACTCAGAAAGAGGTTTCTAACCTAAGCTAGCAAGCCTAAGTCCACATTGATTTTAGGTTTTAGAACGTAATTCTAGGACTAACTAGATGAAATCTAGTTTAGAAAATGGGCTTAGAACTAACTGTATAGAACACAATTTAGAAAATGAACTTAGGAATAACTGGATAGAACCAATTTAGAAAATGGACTTAGGAATAATTGGATAGAACCTAATTTAAAAAATAGACTTCGGAACAACTAGATAGAACCTAATTTAGAAAATGTACTTAGACTAATTGGATAAAACTTAATTTAGAAAATAAATTTGAGAGATAATTGGATAAAATCCTAATTTAAAAATAATTTTAGGAGATAGATGAATGAAACTCTAATTTGAAAATAATTTTGGGAGACAACTTGATGAAACCCTAATTTTTCTATAGCATTGAGCTGTGTATGCTTACTTAGAGAGGGTTCCTACATAATTATGTGTGTTTAGTTCCTAGCCAATCTTAGAACATACTTTGACAAACCTTCGAGGCAAAATTGAACTCTACTTATTTAAGAGAGAGATATTCTAGGCATTATTTGGTGAGCCAATAACTACTATCCACCCTACTAATATCAATCCCTATTTTGTCTGTTTGAGCCTTTTTAAGATTTTAGTTTGCTTTTTATTGGCTTATAAACCCGATAATCTACCCTGAGCTGGTGTGAAACTAATGACAAATCTGATAATCACTATGCTGCTACGAAGCAAAAAAGGTCAAAGAAAGAGATGCTTACTTAAGACCATTAAGAAGGTTGGAGTTTACAAAGGATTCATCCTCATTGAAGAAGACTCACACTACTCCACTCATCCATAATTAGAAGCATAAGATGGCACAAACAAGGCAACTTTCTTTGAGATAGGACACTAGAAAAGAAAAACCAAAAAGGAGAGAAGAAAAAAGTAGAAAGAAAAGAAAGAAAAGAAAATAAAGAGAAAATAAAAAAGCAGTTTAAAAGCCAACACAATTTTTTTTATCTAAGCTAGCAGAAGACTTCCACTCAACCTATGATAAGAAGTTGCCCAACCATAGACTCAACTAAAATCAAAGCAATAGGAGAAAAACTATCTTTCATTTGATTCACGACGTATAATACAACTCCAAGTCAACTATATTGAAAGTCTTAGACTTAATATTCCAAAAAGAAAAAATATGATAAAATGCCATGTCCCAGAAAAAAAAAGAAAAAGAAAAAAGAACACAAAAAAGAAAGGGAAAAAAAGAAGACTAAGGGAAGTAGGGTTAATCATAGTCAAACAACAAGAAGAATGATTCCCAAATTCAGCATGGTAACTAGGGTTGTGATGTTATTAATGTGTTAATTTGAAAAATCAAGTCCCGAGGAATATTGACACTGATTTGATAAAGCTAATATTTGGTTTTTAAAATTCAAAATTTTTTTTTAGCTCTCAAGCTTAGGGAAATATATTGCACTATCGAACCTTAAAGGACATAATGATCAAGGTATGCTAATTAAAGAATTGTTCACAAGATTATAAAGAAGCTACTAACTAATGTGCTGAATCATATGTTAAAATGGATGTCGCCTATGTCTTTGAATACTGAACTTGGGCCTCCACTATTTATGATTGTTAGCCAAATGATCTCAATTTTGATCCTTGACAACTCAAATTGAATGACTTATTTAACATGTGTTTTAAGAACCTTGTTGCAGGATTAGAGTGTTTCAAATAAGTCGAACAGGGCATATTTAGCGGTCGCACAAACCATGGAGACGACCGCCCCATTGAATTAAAGGATGAAATCATATCACAGTAGAGTTCGCGGTCACAAACTCGACCTCAGTAGTGACCGTACATTAACATGAGCGACCGTCCAACAAACTAGGACGATTGCAACAGAAGAAACCCAAATCACCCAAATTCCAGTAAGATTCACGGTGACAAGAACGGTGAAGAATACGGTCTCGCTTACTGTTGTGGTGACCGTCCTTCAGACTCCGCGACCGCTCTGCTGATTTAAGAGAAACCTACTCAAACTAACAGTAGTGTTCTCGTCCTTAGGTGCGCCCAGAAGGTCGACGCGAGTCTTTCAATTTGACAGCTAATTGGCACCTAAGGCGACCGCAAAATTCATATTTAGGTGAAATTTTATTTTGCCCAGTTAAAGAATGCCACGTGTAATAACCTTTATAAACCCATTTCAGAATTCAAAAAGGGCGACCGCACCTAGCTTATGCACGATCGTCCCGACAACCACAGCATGGGCAAGATTCCAGTAGTAGAGCACTTAAATTCAACTGTTGAAGCAAATTTGAATGTAGTGACCATCCCTTATCTAAGGGCGACCGCATAAAGCATTGATGCAACCGTCCTAGTATCAAGGACGAATGTTAACTGCTTCAAACAGTCTATTAAAACAAGGTCTAAACTGCCAAGACTTATTTCTTACTATCTATAACGACTAGTTAGACCACATTGGCTATAAATACATTATTATTCTGTTAAGAAAAATAGAGATTCTAAATTTAATAGCCAAGCAACATATTTTCTTTTATTACTACAATTAACATTTGAATTATAATGAGTGTTGGGTGTAAGCATTAAAAACACCATTGTAAAAGTTTGAGTGTGAGCTTGGAAACACTTAGGTTGTGAGAGTGAGCCTGGGTAAAACTCTTGTAAGTGGTTTGAGTGTTAGCCTTAGAAAAACACTTGTCAAGTTAGGTGTGAACTTGCAAAAACACCAAAGTTGGAAGTGAGCTTGCAAAACTTCAAAGTTAGTGGAACCTTAACAAGTTGTTAAGGAAGTGGATGTAGGATTGGAGAAAATCCGAACCACTATAAATCTTGTGTGTTCTTTCTACTCAACCATTTATCTCTTCTACATTTCTTGTTTGTTAAGTTTTTAATTTGCCATCATTCCTCAAGAAAACAATTCATCCCCCCCTCCTCTTGGTTGCCATCTTGGGACAACAATTAGTATCAAAGCTTAGAAATTTCTTAAACTTAATTGTGAAATTTAATTGTGAAATTTGATCCACTATGGCACTTCTTCTTCATCAAACTTAGCTTCTCATGGAAATCTTAACACTATCCTTAGACCCTATTTTGATGGAACAAATTATTCCTATTGGAAACAAAAAATGTATTTGTTTCTAGATAGTGAAGGGATTGAGCTATGGGATTTTGTGGAAAGTGAGTGGAAACCTCCTACTCATGAAGGTGATGGTATTCAAGTTCCTCTTCCCAAAGCACAATGGTCAACTGTCAATGTTAAAGATCGATTCAAGACCAATAGAGTCGCTTCCATCTTGATGAACTCCATTTCAAGAGAATAAGGTGGAAGAGTTCAACACTTGTGCACATTGCATTTAGAAGACACTTGAAAACTATCATGAAGGTACGACTCAAGTGAGATTCACCAAGAAATAAATGCATGTTCATGAGTATGAGCTATTCAAGATGAAACCAAATGAAAACGTCACCGACATGACGAATCGCTTGCTTGCTATTATCAATGAGCTAAAGAAGTATGGCAAGATATATGATCAAGGTGATGTAAACAGCAAAATCTTGAGAACCCTAAGAGCTAGAAAGAACTTTGAATCAAAAGTATCATCCATTGAAGAAGCTCATGATCTTAGCACATTGAGAACCGATGAGCTTGTGGGAAAACAACTCACATTTGAGCTACACAGTGAAAAAGAAGAAGATCAAGGTGAGAAAGAAAAGAGAAAACCAAGTACTCTCAAAGCAATTAAAGAAGTTGAGAGCTCAAGCAATGAAGGTACTGATGATGAAGATGAAATGGCAATGTTCTAAAAAAGAATAAGTGAATGGAAAAGAAAGAAAAGATTACAAGCTAACAAAGGTACACTTCCTAAATCCTCCTTCAAAGATAAAGAAAAGAAAAAAGAGGTAAAGTGCTATGAATATGGTAAATCTGGTCACATCAAATCGGATTACTTCAAAGTAAAGAACAAAAGGAAATGGGACAAAGAAAAGAAAAAGTCTCTCAAAGCCACATGGGATGACTCTTCTTCAAGTGAAGAGGAAGAAGAAGAAGAAGAAGAAGAAGAAGAAGAAGAAGAAGAAGAAGAAGAAGAAGGAATTACAAACCTATGTCTCATGGCTATTGAAGATGACTCCAATGAGGTAAGTACTCAATCCTTGAATCTAATAGCACATGATGATATTGATGACCTAGATGATAGTGATTTGATTAAGCACATGAACTTTAAAATAGAAAAATATTTTTCCAAGATGATGCTCTATAAGGAAAAGAGTTCTAAGTTAGAAAAGGATTTTATATGCTTAAAGAACTCTACCCTAGAATTGAAAACCTTAAATGAACACTTGATGAATTCAATAAAAGAGTTAAATAAAAACTCACATGATTTAGAAAAAAGTTATTAAAGAGAATGATATTCTAAAGCATGAACTAAAAGAACTAAAAGAATCAATTTCAAGATTTCATAAAGGAAAAGAAGCCTTAGACAAATTAATTGGTAACCAAAGGTCACCTTCCTTAAAATTTGGATTAGGATTCAATGGCTCAACCAACATTGCACCTAGCACACCAACATTTGTAAAAGCCTCTACAACTCAAATATCTAATGTTGACGTTGCTAAGAACAAAGATGCTCACACCAAGTCTAAGAATTCCAAAAGGGCCACTAATGGCTCACTAGGAAATAGAGCTAAGTTCTCAAAAAGTAATCATGCATTTATATACACTAAACATGCACAAAAGCAGTCACATACTTGTAGTTGTATGCATAATACATGGATTATGAATATGAAAGTGCAAAAATATAAAACATTGTGGCAATGTACATATTGCATGAAATTGGGACATAAAAGCATTTTTTATCATATTAGACAGGCTCATCTCAAGTTAGAAGAATCCTCTATTGCTAACCATCAAGGACCCAACTTCATTTGGGTACCTAAGAAAAGATAACTACTATTGCCTTGTAGGTATGGCTAAAATTTACTATCAATGAAAGCACATGGCTTGTGGATAGTGGGTGCTCAAGGCATATGACCGAGAAAGCAAAGCTTTTTACAAGTATTACATACAAACTTGAAGGTACTCTTGAACCTCAAGAAACTATTGATGCTCCAAGGATCAATGAGAATGAACTTAAAGAAAAGACTCAAGATCTACTTAAGGATTGGCAATACAAGAAAGATCATCCTAAGGAACTCATCATTGGTGAAACAACTAAGAGAGTAATTACTAGATCTAAAATTAATCATATAGATGTTAATTTTCCTTTTGTTTCTCAAATTGAGCCAAAGACCATTGAGGAGGCTCTAAATGATGAAAGTTGGATGATTGCAATGCAAGATGAACTTAATCAATTTGAAAGAAATAATGTATGGGAACTCACTCCTAGACCTAAAGATCATTCAATCATAGGATACAAATGGGTCTATAGAAATAAGCTTAATGAAAATGGTCACATCACTAGGAATAAAGCAAGATTGGTAGCCAAAGGCTATAATCAAGAAGAAGGCATTGACTATGATGAAACATTTGCCCCTGTAGCTAGATTAGAAGCTATTAGAATTTTACTTGCTTTTGCATGTCACATGAATTTTAAACTCTTTCAAATGGATGTTAAAAGTGCATTTCTAAATGGATTTATAAAATAAGAAGTTTATGTTGAACAACCTCCTAGTTTTGAAAACTACAATTTTCCAAATCATGTTTTCAAACTCACCAAAGCTTTATATGGATTGAAACAAGCACCAAGAGCATGGTATGATAGACTTAGTGAATATTTACTTGAAAATGGTTTTTCAAAAGGAAAAGTGGACACAACTCTTTTTATTAAAAAGGACAAGCATAACATTTTAATTATACAAATTTATGTCGATGACATAATATTTGGAGCTACTAATGAAACCTTGTGCAAAGAATTTGCTTGTTGTATGACTAGAAAATTTGAAATGAACATGATGGGTGAACTCAAGTTCTTCCTTGGACTACAAATCAAGCAATGCAAAGATGGAATCTTCATTAACCAATCCAAATATACAAAGGAACTCATCAAGAAATTTGGAATGGATGGCTGCAAGACTAGCAAGACTCCTATGCACATCCTTGAAATTGGTAAGCAGCAGATGAAAAGAAATATCAAGGTATTATTGGATCACTACTTCACTTAACCGCTTCTAAACCTGATATAATGTATATTGTATGTCTTTGTGCTAGATTTCAAACTTGTCCTAAAGAATCACACTTGAATGCTACTAAAAGAATTTTGAAATACTTCAACGGTACATTGTATTTAGGTCTTTAGTATCCTAAAAACACATCATTTCATATCTTAGGTTTTTCGGATGCGGACTATGCTGGCAGTATCTTGGATAGAAAAAGCACAACAGGAGCATGTCACTTTCTTGGCAATTGTCTAGTTTCTTGGCATAGTAAGAAACAAGTATCGGTAGCCTTGTCTACGACGGAAGCAGAATATGTTGCAGCACGTTTCTGTTCCACACAAGTGTTATGGATGAAGCAATAATTGGTTGACTATGGTAAAGTGTTTAATAACATTTCCATTAAATGTGATAGCACTAGCGCTATCAACTTGTCCAAAAATCCTATCCAACACTCTAGATATAAACATATAGACATTAGACATCATTTTTTGAGAGATAATGTACAAAACCAAAATATTATTTTAGAGTTTATAGATACACATAATCAACTTGCTGATATCTTTACAAAATCTTTGAATGAAGATAGGTTTAATTTCATTAAGCATATTTTAGGTATGATTGATGGAACATCCATGAATGAATAAAATATTGCCTATTCACAAAAATTTCTTAAAAATCACTAGGCACCAACTTTGATCACTTTATTTAAAACTATAACAATTCACAATTCTTGCTCCACTCATTTTTTAGATACTCGCGGTCGTTCCAACGAGTATTGCGGTCGCAATCTTGCTAGACATATTCATCTGAATTGACTCTTCAGCGAGCGGTCAGGAAACACTATGAGCGGTCGCAATAATTTGAATAGTTTCGACCATTACAGACATTCTCTGCACTCACGAGCACACAACTTAATCTAACAGTCACTAGAGTGTCTTTAGTTATCGCGCCTATACAAATAGGCGACCGCACTCTATACACTCTGCTTGAAATTTTGTAACCATTGGTAGTATGACAGGTCGCGATTTTTCAAACTTCAACAGTCATAAATGGCTACTTTCTTAATTTCTTCTATTTAAGACCATCATACATCAGTTACATAAGTCTTTTACCACTTATAACATACAAACTTCCCTCCATATCTTCAAATCCACTCAAGACCATCTCCTTCTCAAACACTCTGTTTTCAAGTTTCTTCTAGATTTTCTATTCTCATGGCCCCCAAAAAGAAAATTACTTCCAAAGGGAAAGGGAAAGGAAAGAAACCTTTAGGAATCACCATAAGTGAACCTCTAGATGCTCCTCCATCTCCTCTATAATCAATAAGAGGTGAGAAAATTCATAAACCTCACCACCAAACCCCTGAGGAAGATGTGAGATATGCCATGTTGAAAAGAAAGAAATTTGAAGGAACCAAATCTCCATTTGGTGGGATGCTCTCTGCCCTCAACATTAAAGAAGAGATTGAGAGTCTACTTTATGTTTTTGGCTGGAGAAAATTTGTTTTCCCTGATGAGGTAGGTTACTCTAGTTTAAGTAAGGAATTTCTCATGTCCTTTCAAATTGAAAAGAGTGCAACTTCTGCACTAGGGTGGTATGGGGTTAGATTTAAACTATTTAACCAATACCTAGCCTTAACCTTGGAGGACTTTGGAAAAATTTGGGACTTTCCTGTTGATGGTATCACCTCCTACAATGATTTAGCCTTCTCCAACCAAACCCTCTCTACCTTTTGGCAAGAAATTTCTATAGAGACTTCATTTGAAAAAGAGTCAAAAGCTAGGCACATCAAGTCCCTCACCCACTGGATGCTTCAAAGAATTATAACCTACACTATACACCAAAGGGCTAATGGGAATGAAAAGGTGACAAAGAGAGATCTCATCTTCTTATATGCTTTCACCCACAACATCCAAATGAACACAACAAAATTCTTGATTGACACATTGTATCATCATGCTGTCACAAGAACTGGAACTTTCTTCTTATCCTCCCAAATCACTCAAATAGCTAGGCACCTGAACTTACTCAATGATCTTAACTTAGATACCTTGAGAAACCTTTTCAATCTTGCCTCGAGTGCCATCACCATTGACTATCTAGAACATGCTGACTGTGTAAGGAAGATTGAAGGCACATATGTGTACTACTTAGGCAAAAGAGGAGTTATTGATAGACAAAAGAAAAGACCAAGGTACACCATTGAGGAAGAAGGAGACTCCTTGGAAGTTGCTGTTGAACTACCTCCCAAGGCTTCCTCATCTAAACCTACCCAAACCAGCTCTCCTACAAAACTTATTTTGAGAGCCATCAAATCTCTTTCCAGGAAACTCTCTCACTTCAAGAAAAGCGTCTCTAAGAGATTCCATCACTTGAACAAAAGGATTGACCTTATATCTCACATGCATCATGATTTCTATGACATGCAAGGCAAAATGAATTTGCTTCAATGCAATCTTGAGGATTGGGATATAAGTGATCGTACAGAGAGTCCCCATGAAGAAGAAGAATCCATCAGCACTAGCTCTACCAGCAATGTCTCCCTTGATAAGGGAAAAGCTCCTTTAGAAGAAGAAGAGCTAGATGAGGATGAAGATTCTGATTAGTTTACTTTTTTCTATTTTTGTTTTTGTTTTGTTGTTTTTCTTTTTTTATCTCTCTTACATTGTCTTTGTACTGCCCTCTTTCTAATAACATTATGTTTATTACATATTATATTCATAATCTTACCATTGTCTTTAATATTTTACTTATATTTTGCATTTTGCCTATGACAAAGGAGGAGAGAATATGTAAATGTTCTTATACAAAGGGGGAGAGATATATACAAAGGGGAAGAGATATACAAATGAAATTATAGATGGGAATGTTATTTTACTAATGTGCCAAGTTATATCATTATACACTCCAAAATAAACATGATACATGCATATGTTTAGAGGGAGCTTTATAGTAACCCTCAATAAATGAGAAGTTTAAATTAGGGGAGATTGCTCATATTGTTAGCCAATTTAATTTACATTTCTCTCAATTTATATCATCATTCCATTTGATTGTCAAAGTCAAAATGGGGGAGATTGTTAGCCAAATGATCTCAATTTTGATCCTTGACAACTCAAATTGAATGATTTATTTAACATGTGTTTTAAGAATCTTGTTGCAGGATTAGAGTGTTTTAAATAAGTCGAACAAGGCACATTTAGCGGTCGCACAAACCATGGAGACGACCGCCCCATTGAATTAAAGGATGAAACCATAACACAGTAGGGTTCGCGGTCGCAAACTCAACCTCAATAGCGATCGCACATCAACATGAGCGACCCTCCAACAAACCAGGATGACCGCAATAGAAGAAACCTAAATCATCCAAATTCCAGTAAGTTTCGTGGTAACAAGAACGGTGAAGAATACGGTCTCGCTTACTGTTGTAGCGACCGTCCTTCAGACTCCGCGACCGCTCTGCTGATTCAAGAGAAAACTACTCAAACTGAAAGTAGTGTTCGCGTCCTTAGGTGCGCCCAGAAGTTCAACTTGAGTCTTTTAATTCAAATGCTAATTGGCACCTATAGCGACTGCGAAATTCATATTTAGGCGGAATTTTATTTTGCCCAGTTAAAGAATGCCACGTGTAATAACCGTTATAAACCCACTTCAGCATTCAAAAAGGGTGATCGCACCTAGCTTATGCATGACCGTCCCTACAACCACAGCATGGATAAGATTCCAGCAGTAGAGCACTTAAATTTGACCGTTGAAGCAAATTTGAATGCAGCGACCGTCCCTTATCCAAGGGCGACCGCGTAAAGCATTGACACAACCATCTTAGTATCAAGGACGAATGCTAACTGCTTCCAACAGTCTATTAAAACAAGGTCTAAACTGCCAAGACTTATTTCTCACTATCTATAACGGCTAGTTAGACCACATTGGCTATAAATACATAATTATTCTGTTAAGAAAAATAGAGATTCTGAATTTAATAGCCAAGCAACATATTTTCTTTTATTACTACAATTAACATTTGAATTGTAATGAGTGTTGGATGTAAGCATTAAAAACACCATTTTAAAAGTTTAAGTGTGAGCTTGGAAACACTTAAGTTGTGAGAGTGAGCCTGGGTAAAACTCTTGTAAGTGGTTTGAGTGTTAGCCTTAGAAAAACACTTGTCAAGTTGGGTGTGAACTTGCAAAAACACCAAAGTTGGAAGTGAGCTTGTAAAACTTCAAAGTTAGTGGAACCTTAACAAGTTGTTAAGGAAGTGGATGTAGGATTGGAGAAAATTCGAACCACTATAAATCTTGTGTGTTCTTTCTACTCAACCATTTATTTACTCTACATTTCTTGTTTGTTGAGTTTTTAATTTGCCATCATTCCTCAAGAAACCAATTCACCCCCCCCTCTTGGTTGCCATCTTGGGACAATAATGATTTATGAAGATGAAGCTATAAATGTGATATTTCTTGATGTTCCAAATGCAAGACCTACATGAGTATTCTAAAGGTAACAATAGAAGTGCTTCGACCTATCATCTTGGTTTGTGAGTTAATAGAACTATTGTAAGTATCACTCATGCATATTATGCATACATGCATACATGAGCATATCACACTACATTTTCTTTGGCTTGTGTTGCCTATCTTTATCAAGGTGAACAACCGGCACTCTATGAAGTAAATAATCAAAAGTAGACATAGAATTAGGAGGTATGAAAGGCCCGTTGCTTGAGAAAGATCTAATCACTTAGCAAAAATGGAGATGCATGCTTGTGCAAATAATAAGAATAAAACAAAGACATCTATTGGAGCCTACATGGGAACAAAATCATTAGTTTGAGCCTACATAGGGGGGCCAAAACTTCCTTTTCAATTTTTGATCTTATGCATGTACAAAATCATTTTCAGACTCTCTTTCAATATTCTGCCATGCAGGCGGCAAAGAGAGGATATGAGGGCTAAAAGGCCAAAAAATAGCTGAATTTTTTTACAAATCAGAATCCATTAAAGAATGGAACAAGTGAATAAAGATATAAATGATGACTAGAAGAAACCAAGAATTCTTGAATGATAGAAGGTCAGTGAAGCTAAGACTCTCAAATGAATAGAAGATCAATCAAGATGAAGAGCTGAAGTTGATATAAGATATTGCGGGTCCAGAACCCAAACTAATTCATGGGTTCAGAATACAAACCAATTTGGGTCCAGAACCAAAACCAAGATATTATGGGTCCAGAACCCAAACCACTCTGGGTATAGAATTCAAAAAGATATTGCGAGTCCAGAACCCAAACTAGCCTAGGTCTAAAACCTAAACCAAGATAATTTAGATCTAGAACCCAAACCAGAAGCGGGTCCAAAACCCAAACCAAGATATTGCGGGTTCAAAACCTAAACTAGTTCAAGTCCATCAAAACTAAGATATTAGAGTTGCTTGGTAGTGTCATTGAGATATTAAAATTGCTCAATGGTTGTTGTTTCATCAAGATATTAGAGTTGCTTTGTAGTTTCATCAAGATATTAGAGTCGCTCGATGGTTGTGGTTTTTATCAATATATTAGAGTCAATTAATGGTTTTCATCAGGATATTAGAATAGCACGATGAATGTTTTATTTTACCAAGATATTAGAGTTACTTGGTAATTTCATGGAGATATTAGAGTCGCTCGATGGTTGTTATTTTACCAATATATTAGAGTCATTTGGTGATTTTCATTGGGATATCAGAGTTGCCCAATAGGCCATTGAGATATTAGAGTTATTTAACGGTTAGATGTCAATAATCAATGGTTCCTCATCATAGGGTATCTATCATTTGAATTTTTGTTTGTTTGTCTCTATGTTTTATTTTGTAGATACTTGGTCAAAATTCAGAAGTTGTATCATTGCTTTTCACTCTCATGTACTAAAAATCTGAGATCGTTCAAGCAGGGGACAAAACTATAGACCCTTAATTTTGGCTCTGAATGAGTTTATTCCAATTAAGAAAGGGAACAAGTTAAGTCTAGTCCAATTTTAAAAGCTTAAACCTAGTCTGGTCCAATTTTTTTGAGCTTCAATTACGTTTTGTTTCAATTTAAAAGCCCTTATCAAATCTGATTCCAATTAGAAGGGGTCCAATTAAATTTAAATCAAGTTAAATGGCCTGAACCGACTACCCAAAAGCTAAAACAGTGGGCCAGAATTAAATTCATGTTAAATTGGCATGCCAATTTGATATGAGCCAAGCCTCATGTCTAATTGTCTTATGCCAATTCGATATGAATCCTAATTCATGTCGAAGTTGGCCAAAGAATTTGAGTCCTAACAAAACTAGAAAGCTCAGACTGCTAAGCACTGGTTTGCCCTAAATAAGTTTATAAATACAACAGCCGGCACCTAAAAAGTGGGAGCCACCTTAAACAATCAGTAAACACATAGAACTTAATCTAAGAGCCAAGAATATATATAAAAAAAGACAGAAAGCAAAGAAAACAAGGAGAGACAGTAACCATCCATTGATCATTGGATCATTGAGGCATCTATTGAAGCTTGAATTGATCTAGACAGTACCACTATCAAATGGAAAGGTGATGTTCAAATTAAGCTTGGCTCATGGATTACATTTGGTGGAGCTAACAACGTAGGTATAATTCTTACTAACCAATCCAAACGAATTTATTGATTAGCTTCAATACTTGACTTACTGTGTTAAGAAGTTATAAATATGAATTTGCAAAGTTTTTTTTTCATAGTGAACTATAGATTTATGATTAATTTCACTTTATACCTTAGAATTACATTACAAAATCTTAAATGCATGTTTTAAACCCTAGCCTTGCATCTTAGCTTTAGGATTAAACTTTGTTTTTGTATATTAGAATTCAACTTTGCATGTCTTAGCCTTAATTTGCATACTTAGTGCTTGTTTACACGGATTAAACCACAGGTTAAGGAAAAACTCTAATTTACATGTAAAACCCTAGTTTTGATAAAAACTCTAATTTGCATATCAAACACTAGTTTACATATTTAAATCTTAATTTGTTTATCAAACCCTAGTTTTAGACTAAAAAAATCCTAATTTTGCATGTTTAATCCTAGTTATAAGTTAAAAATCCTAATTTTGCAATCTAACCCTAATTTAATGGTGAAACCCTAATTTTAATCATTGATTCATTGTTATTTGGTTACAATGGATGATATCATTTTGTTGATATGATTTGTTTATGATGGATGATATGATTTATTTGTTTATGATGAATGATTCAATTATATTTATTTATCGTCTTTTGGATTCTAAAGTTGTAAAAGACATGTTTTCACTTTATGGGTGCCTTATTTATTTAATTTATTTTTTTATCTTATTTGTATTTGGAGATTAATGTAAGGGACATATTTTTACCAATTGGTGGGTGTTTTGTTTTATTTACTTATATTTTGGACGTTAGACATTACAAGGGCATGTTTCCATCTTGAATGGGTACCCATTTTATTTGATTTGCTTGAATTATAATATGAGTATGTTTATTTTGATAATCGCATGTAATATGAATAATATTGTAATAATCTAAGAATTTAATAATATTTAGACCTGAAAAGGAGGCCAGTTCTAATTAACAGGACGTTCTGGGGGTGCTGAATTATTCTCACTTTTTCCATGTGTACCTAACTTTTCAAACCCAGTAAGGGGATAGACATTTCTTAGAAATCGAGTCATCCACCCATTTTTATCTTCTCCGTCCATCCGGGTGGTGATTCCATTTCTCTGGGCTTTTTGAGCCTAACAGTGTCGTAGCCGCAAGAACCATTCTATCAGGAGTGGGGACAAAAATTCCTGCTCACATGTACCTTTCATTTAATCGTTCATTATCTTTTAATTTATATAATGCCCATCCAAATACTTAATACATACATGTCAATATCTCATAGACACACATACATACACATATACACATTGGGCATAACTAGTTCCTGCACAATGCTCAAGTTCTAGAAATATCAATTCAATGCACCTCGATACAGGGACAAGTGTCACATAAATCACCCAAAGGTCGCCCCTATGGACACCGAGGATAGTGTCATACAGTCATCCGTAGGCTGCCTCTATCGATGCCGATGGCAAGTGTCATATAAATCACCCATAGGCCACCCTCTCTTGACACCAGAGACAAGTATCACATAATTTACCTGAAGGCTGCCTCCTCAGTACAATACCAATTTCAATATTCTGAAATGTTTCATTGTGCAAGGCATATAAGCAATACACATTACATCATACCACATTTTCACATTTATCATATTTTTTCACATTTCTCATGTCTTTACTCAATATCTATACTTTTTTAATATATACAACACATTGTTTCATAATAATGTCTCTTTAAAGAATATTATATATTCTTTAAAGTGAGCCGAATTATACTCTTTTTCTCACCACATTATTCATATTTATCAATTTTCCATCATTCTTATTCTCTTCCTAAAACTTTCTATATTCCCATTACCAACTCATATTCACATTATATACTTGTCACATTTCATACCCTTCCACACTCATCAAATACATTACACAAAACATTATTATTTTCTTTAACAATCTCAATCAACGTGTTTTAATTTTAGTCACTCTTACAATTTTACACGATATTACTTTAAAGGAATATCAACATCCTTTAAAGTATATCAACACACACATTTATACAAATATGGAAATTCAACTAAAGAATTAGCAAAATATGTACTAATTTCAATTATGCCAAGCTCCAAACCCTAATCACCTTCCAACTTTAACTTCACCAATTGTCCTTCAATACATTGATTTCACAAATTCACTTTACTCAATCCTAAATCAAATTATAAGTAGAAATAATCTAGTAGTCACAAATTCTAAGCCATTTTAATCATTCAATCATCAATTATACTCATACTTCCCAAATTCTACCAAAAACCCTAATTACCCTTACTACTTCATTCAAACTCCCACCAGACCCATTCATTTTCATCATCTACCCATAAATTCATTATATATACATTAAAAAAATATCAAAACAATTCATTTTAATACTTATAAACATCATCATCAAAAACTCTAACTTCACAAACCCATGCCATAAACCCTAGTTCCACTATAATCAACTCATATCCAATTTTCAATCATAAAATCACTATATCCATATCAAAATAACATCAAAGTCATCTATTACAACAATTATAAACACCCCTATCAAAAGTCTAAATTCCACATAATCCCCCGTAACCTTAAATTCATCATTTATACACTTCTTAACAAATCAAATAATAAATTATCATTTATTCAACACTTTAACTTCATTTCCATCAAATTTAACAATTTAAATAAACTTCTCTCTCTAGCCCAATCAAACATAATCTTAAAAGTTCAAGAAAGCTAGTTTAACCTAAAGATTACTTACTTGGATCCTTGGCAAATCTTGAAAATCAACTTGAATTCTTGAAGTTTTGATGAAATTTTGTGTATTTAGAAGAATTTAAATCCTCCAAAAAATACCATAAATTTTGTGCAAAGAAGAGGAAGAGGAGTAAGATGAAGCTAAAAGTAATATTTCTGATTTTAAGTCTTCTTAACCGCACATATATATATTATAATATTTAAATAAATAAATAATTAATTATTAATAAGTTAAAATTCTATCGTCCACCAAAATAATCTTAATTCTTATTTATTTTATTATTTTATTTTTTTTTACCTTTTTATCCTTTGATTTTTTACTATTTACTTGTTGACCTTTTTTGTCTTTTAGTGAATTTTATACTTAAGGCATATTTCACATATACCCAACATATATATTAAATATTTTCTCATTCCAAAACAACTTTTAACCATTCCAAATTATTTATTTAATTATATTTTAACCAAAATATGGATTTTACATTTTCTACATTATACACATAACCATAACAATAGTTGTTCAACAATGGCTCATCACACAGATCTTATGCATTTTATGTATAAACATTAATTTCACATTGAGCAAGTGTCCAATATGATACTCATCACATAACTATGCCTTATAGTATAAATTATGTGAATACCCACATATTAAAGGAACTACATACATTATACCAAACCACATTTAACAAAATTTTAAGTAAATAAAAATATGTACTAACATCAAACTTGGCCAATTCCAAATCAATCTTAATCTCCATCTTTTATTTCTCAAGTTGCCCTTCAATTTCTTTAATTTTGAAAATCTACACCATCCAATCATAAACCATGTTTTTAAGTTTAAATATAGCATTAGAGTTTTATTTCAACATAATTTAATCAATTAAATTCATATTACATCAATTCTACCCGAAATCTTATCAAAACATTAATTATCTTTACTAACTCATTCAAACTTTAACCATGCCCACTCATTTCCAATATTTAACCGTAAAATCATTATATACATATCAAAATAATACTAAAATAATTCAATTCAATAATTATAATCATTTCCATACAAAATCCTAATTTTACATAATTTCTCCATCAACCCTAACTCCAATAAAACTTATTCATATCCAACTTCTAACCATAAGATCATTATATACATATTAGAACAATACTAAATTCATCCATTACCATAATTATATCCTTCCATACCAAAACCCTAATTTATACATACCCATTTCATAACCCTAAATTCATCATTTATACACATCTTAACAAATCAACTAATAAGTCATCATTTATTCATCACTTTAACTTCTTTTCCATCAACTTCAACAATTTAAATAAACTTTTCTCTGTAGTCCAATCAAACATAATCTTAAAAATTCAATAAAGCTAGTTTGAACTAAAAAATACTTGAATTCTCGGCAAATCTTCAAAATCACCTTTAATCCTTAAAGTTTTGATGAAAATTTGTGTATTTAGAAGAACTAAAATCCTTCAGAAAACACCATAAATTTCGTCCACAGAAGAGGAAGAGGAAGAGGAAGAAGATGAAGCTAAAAGTGATATTTTGATTTTAAGTCTTCTTAACCACACACACACACACATATATATATACTATAATATTTAAATATTTAATTAATTAATATTTCAAAATTTCATCTTCCACTAAAAATAATCTTAATTTTTATTTCTTTAATTTTTTTACCTTTTTACACTTTGACTTTTTACTATTTACTTTTTGATATTTTTTTGTCTTTTAGGAAATTTTATATTTTAGGTATATTTTATGTATACTCAACATATATATTAAATATTTTCTCCTTCTAATTCACCTTTTAATATTTTTAAATTATTTATTTAATTATATTTTAACTAAAATACAGATGTTACACATTTAATTTTGATTTCCTTTATAAATTGTTAAGTGGTAGTATAATATAATTATTTTCTTTATAAACTGTTAAGTGGTAGTATAATATAATTATTTTCTTTAGTCTTAGTCGCAAAATAAAAAAAAATAAATTATTTGATTTCTAATTTTTTAATTTCAATATAAACAAACTTTATTCTTATATGAACATTTTTAGTAAATATAAATTTTTATTATATGTTATTTTTATTTGATTTAATTTTTTATTTAATATTTTTAAAATATATTTTAATAATTTAATTATTTAAAAATATATATTTTTTATTTTAATTAGTTAAAATATATTTTTTAATATTTTTTAATTATTTAAAAAATATAAAGTGAATAACTGAATCCTATAATGTTGTCTCATCATTTTTAATGGTAACTTAGCTTTTTCTAATGGTAATGGTTTAAATGGTCCATTATCCAAATATTAAGGGTCTAAATGGTTTTTTTTTTAAAAAAAACATATTTGATTAAAAAAATTAAGAATTAAGTCAATGTAATGGTGAATACTTCATAAGTTTATTTAAACTTTTGGCCTATTATTTATGCAAGAGCTATAAAATTTAAAATTAAACTTTAAAAGAAATGGTAATAGTAATGATTTATGCTTTTTAAATTTTTATTTATTTCAAAAGTAATTTATATTTTAGGAAGAGATTTGGATATATATGATTTAAATTAATATTTATAAAAACATTAATTACATTTGAATTCAATAAATATTTAAAAAAAAAATCAATTCCCTACTTGATAGTTTGTTATCATTTGAATTTAAACTTTATTATTTATTTTAATATTTTTATGATTTATTTATTTTACACTTTATTAAAAACAAATTGTCTAAATATAATAATTATAATTTAGATATTACGTATATTCTCACAAAAAAAAAGATATTATACATATATATATATATATATATTTGCGTTATTGATTTTGAAGCTGGCATAGCTCTTTCTACTATCTTTATTTATTTATTTTTTTTAAATTATTGTTTTTTAATGAACACAAGGCTGTTATAGACATTATATAGTATTATACATAGTCCTAATTTGTTTTGTTTAATGTTACATAACTCGGAGCCGCGTAGCGTAAAAAAAAAAACGCGGAGCCGCGTACTTTCGACGCGGATATCCAAACCACTGTATAAAATATTGGAAATCCTGAAAATCAATCTCAAATCTTCATATCCCTTCAAAAAAAAAAAAATCTCAAATCTTCATACGGTTTCGAGGCGTTTGCCAATTCGTCTGCGGTTAGCTTGAATGCCAAGTGAAGGAAGCCCGTGTTAGCCATTGCTCAATCTAGGGTTTTTACGAACTCCATCATCTTCTTCTTTGTTCTTGAAGAATTTCTCTCGTCCCTTGGAATTTCGCTTTTCGACCTTTCCAGATTTATCCGTTCGCTTCTCTTCGGTGGAATTCGGTTGAATATTGACATCGTCGTTGCTGCAATTCTCGTCCAGGCGATTTCCTCAAATTCATACGTTGGCGTTTTCTTCTGATTCAGAAATCAATTGGTGTTCAATCTTGTTCTCGGTTTGAATTTCAATTTTTGCCATATTGTAATTTTTCTTGAAACAATAAAAGAGAGCTTGAAATTGTTAATTCTCTTTCATTGTGATATATATAAGATTTCTTATAGCTATGCCTATCCATTACAAGTTTATGAGTAGTAAAGATTACAGTTCAATTCCATTAGATAGTGCTGCAATTTCTGTTTCTGATTTGAAAAGGAAAATTATTGAAATTAATTATAAATCAAAAAAGAAGGCTGATTCTAATGGCTTGTGTTCGGGTACTGATTTTGATTTTATGGTTGTTAATGCTCAAACTAATGAACAATACATTGATGATTCATTGTTGATACCTAATAATATGAGTCTCTTGATTCGCCGTGTTCCTGGAACTCGGCGTCATAAGCCTATTGACACTACAACTATTCTTCTTGTTGAAAAACAGCAGCCAAAAAGCGCTGCCTTTCAGATTTCTGGGAATTCAAGAACAAGTTCTTCCATTACTTGTTCTGCAAGTACTGGCATTCAGTCATATAATAGTTCTCAGACTTCTGGGAATTCTGGTTCTTCCACTTATTGTTCTGCAAGTGCTGATATTGATTCACACAGGACTAATTCTGTAATTACTGGTACTGGTTCATATAGGAATGGTTCTATTGGTTCATATATGAATGGTTCCATTGGCTCATATAAGAAGAATGCCTTTGCAAGTACCAGAACATATTCTGGTTCTCATTTGTCTGTGGGTGAGTCTGCCAGTACTGTTTCGGGTTCGTCTTCTAGATTTAGGGATGATCTATGTGTGATTAATCTAGATGATGATGTGGAGGATAGAAGAATTAATAGTTTAGTCAATACTCCAGCCTTGCCAGGTTGGGTTTTCGAGAACTACAATGGTGGTGGTGGTAGTGGCAGCAGGGGAGGAGTTGAAAATATGGTTTTTCATGGTTTTGATGGTAGATTTAGATTTGAGAAGAAAACACCTCCTGTAAATTACATATGTCGCAGGTGCAAAGTTCCAGGGCACTTTATTCAGCATTGTCCAACTAATGGTGATCCAGACTATGACTTCAAAAGGATGAGGCCTCCTACTGGTATTCCCAAGTCAATGTTGATGGAAAATTCAGCAATTATGCAGGCAAATGAAGATCATTTTGACAAAGAAATTGCATCCCAAACTTCAAAGAGACCGCGGTATGCAAGTGATGTTCCACAAGAACTTCTTTGTCCACTGTGCAAACAAGTAATGAGAGATGCTGTATTGACCAGTAAATGTTGTTTTAACAGCTTTTGTGATAAATGTATCAGAGACCATTTAATTCTTTCTAAGTTGAAGTGTGCTTGTGGAGCACCAGAGATTCTCACAGATTATCTTATCCCGAACGTAACAGTTAGAGATACTATTAATCGCTTGTTAGAGTCTGATTCTGGTAGTAACAGCAGCCATGGAAGTGCTAAAAGCAACCCTGTTCAAGTTGAAAACATGGCATCAACTTGCTATTCTTCAAC
This sequence comes from Garcia nutans, assembly GCA_947685225.1. Taxonomy (NCBI): domain Eukaryota; kingdom Viridiplantae; phylum Streptophyta; class Magnoliopsida; order Malpighiales; family Euphorbiaceae; genus Garcia; species Garcia nutans. The sequence goes on along the minus strand of CANTUV010000011.1, from coordinate 21,695,149 downwards.
AATGGTATCTGCTGAATCATCTGAGGGACAGCAAAAACCATCACTCGCTGCTGTAGAAGGCATGAAAAATAAGCGAAAGCTTTTTGATTCTCCACAACAGTTGGCTAAGAAAGTAAAATGTTAGGAAGCAGCAAATGAATCTGAAACGTTAAAACGGAGTGTTCTGCTTCTTATTGCGTTGGTGCCGTGAGTTCTGGGTTGGGCTCTTTTGGCATGCAATTCCAAGATTAATAGATTTTTGAAAGCCCTTCATAGTTCCTCTCTTCTATTTTTTTTTCCGGTGGTATCTCTTATTATGTAAATAAAACTAAGTGGCACATTGATGCACTGATGTTGAGCAGATCAATTCTGGTCTAAATTGACTAACTTGTTTTGTAATTGCTGTTATTACTGTTTTAATGAAATTCAAATTTCTGCGCTATTATTAGCTTCTTTTATTTCTTGGTTCTCTTCTCTCCCCCTCAGAATATTAAAGGTTAAAAAGTTAAAACATTTTTTTATTATAATTTGTCAAATCAAATTGAACAAAAATTAAATAAAAAAAAAAGAGAAAAAATTGAAATCAAGTGGGGAAATACGTTGTGACTTTTGAAGATGGACATTGTTGAGTGCATAGCAAAGCTATATTTGTAATTCTTTTACTTCTGCTTTGGTTGGATTATAGAAAAAAAAAAGTAATTAAGGAAACAGAGCAATACAACACAAGTAAAAGAAGATAATTAATTTACTAATTTTTAACATATTTATATAGTAAAATGAATTAAATTTTTTAATCAAATTTACATAATTTAAGCAAAGTTTGTCTTCAAAATTTAAACTCCTCCATAAATTTATAATAAATAAATACCTGAACTAAGGTACCAAGGATTAAAAATATTTTAATAAAATAACTAAATATATTTTTATAGCACTAACATTATTTTTCGATCACCTCCAACGGTTTGTACTATTTTTTGTACCATTTTAGTGCAAAATACTAAAATAGCGTAATATTATCTCCAACTATTTGCACCATTTTTAACATAAAAAATATTCTTTTTATATTTTTTCTCTCATTAATATTATATTAATTTTTAACTTTAACTTTATTTATTCATTTTACTATAAAAAAAATTAGTGTGTACTACAATAGTGTACTATATATAATACACTACTATAGCAAAACTCCAAACTAGCGTAAATAAGGTTAGAGAAATTAAAAACTAATTTGCTGGGTTATTCTTTTAACGTAGCGTTGGAGATGAGCAATAGCCTTTTAGTCTCCAACCTTTCTTGATTTGGTCTTGCTACAAGTACCAAGATGAGATCTATACATTGGCGGATCCATGATTCAATATTAAAGGAGCCAAAATTTATTATAAAATAATCTCAATACACACTTAAATTATTAATTTTAATATATAAAAGGGAACACAATTCTTTTAAGTTACCATTTTCTATTATATTACAATATTTGTAAACCATTATAATTACTTAAAAAAAGACAATATAATTGAATCCGTAACACCTAAAAAAACAGAAAAAAAATTGTAATTAAATTTAAAATTGCTTTTAAAACTGCAATTTTAAGAAAATCTATGGACTTTGTAAACTAATGAATAAAAAATTGAAATGATAATGAGTAATTTTCATAATTAAATTTTAAAAAAAAGTTAAAAAAATAAAAAAAATTTATTTTCTTCTTATTGAATAGAGTTTTTTTTATTTTTTTAAATTACATGGCTGAATAATTAAAAAAAAGTAATTACACTATATTTCACTTTTTTAAAAAAAAAATTTCAACTGATTTAGTACACTCTAATAAACAAAATTTATACTAAATATATAGCTTTAAAACTGATTTGGTACACTTTAATATACAAAATTTATACTAAATATATACCTTTAAAAGTAGAGTATATTTTTAATATACTAAAAATATATTAAATGTATACATTTAAAAAAGGGTATTTTGAAATTAAAATTTGGAAAGTTGTTATTTTTGAAAGAAAAAAGAAAAATTAATATTTTGAAAATAATTTTATTTTTTGTATATTTTTTTAAAAAATTCCAATAATTAATATAATTTTTTAAATAATTACATGACTAGATGTTTGAAATTATTAGACTTTTTTATAATCACAATTAAATAGTTGGATATTTAAAATTATTGGACTTGACTTTAGCATGTAGAGTTTAATGGGGCCGAAGGATATTTATTGGCAAAAAAAAAATATGAACAATAAATTTTTTATAAAAGATGGTGGGGGCGCTTGGCCGTTGCCCAAATTATGTAGTGGTTCTACCACTAGATCTAAATTATTCAAATCTCTACTTTTTTGTAATGTCCTGGGAAAACTTCTATTTATTTTCACAAAAAAAAAAAAATCAGACAAGTAGAATCACTAATTTCACAGGTTCTATCTTTAAAAACTAGTGTATAATTTTTATCAAGTAAGTGGCTAACTAAAAGTGAGGTTTGATTTACATCAGGGACATAAGAAACATAGGAAATCAACTTTATACATGTTGAAGTTTGAACCACAATAGCTCCTTTGCCCTTAACATCAACCAACATTCCATCTCCAGCTCTGAATTTTGAAGAATAACTAGTATTCGAGCCCTTAAATCTCTTCAAATTTGCGGACATACGATGGATACAGCCACTATTAACAAGTTGTTCATTCTCACTTTAATTAGAACATCATACTTTTGAATTTTGACAGCAGCGGACAAACTTTCTTCATAACTTTTATAGATTTTAGTAGCTTGTGTAGGTTAAGCATTTTGTCAAAAAATATTGGAATCCAGTGGAGCATTGGAAAGCTTAGTAAAAGTGATATGAGACATATCCAAAGTATTAACTTCAAGTAAAGAATTTTTTTGCTTCAAAACTTTAAGGTAGAGTTACCATAACCTTCTTTATATTCCTCTTTTCTTCTAACTCTTCTCCCAAAAATCAGATCTGGTTTACGATTTTTATCACTCCATCAATGTAATATTTCACTTTTTCAGTATCCTTCATCCTCAACAACTCAAATTCTTTATATATATATATATATATATTAAAAACTTGCGGGCGAGCGACCCAACCCACTAGGGGAAGGTCGCGGGTTCGAATCCCCAAATTGTATTTCTGGGGTTTGAACCTTTTTTTTAGAAAAGAAAAAAAAAATATTAAAAACTTGCATTTGAAATTATTTAATGAAAAATTGATTTGAAATATTCTTTATATTTCAAAATTTTCATCTAGAAATTCAGAATCAATTCAATATCTCAATAAAGGTTTTAAGAAGTGATAATGGGAAGGAATGTTTATCTTTATCTTTGTCAAAAATTTTAAAATACACAAGGTATCAATCATCAAATTTCTTGTGCGTAAACTCCTCAACAAAATGGGATAACCGATCATAAAAAGAGATATTTTATTGAAATTGTTCGTAGTCTTCTTATTCAGCATAATGTTCCACCTTATATTTTGTGGAGATGTTGTTCTTACTGCATGTTATTTAATTAATCATATGTCTTCTTCTATGTTATATAATCAAAGTCATGATTTTATTCTTTTTCTCGGCGAAGACCCTTACCATTACCATTGCGAGTATTTAATTGTACTTATTTCATTTATGATTATACTCTAGAAAAATATAAATTCAAATTCAAATCTACTGAGTGTGTATTTTTAGGGTACTCACATCTTCAGAAATATTATAAATGCTATGATCTTACAACACAAAAGTGCTTTGTTTCTACAAATAGTGATAGAGCTACCCCCCCCCCCCCCCCAAAAAAAATTTTATTATATATATATAAATTTCTATTTTTTTATATATGAATATGTATAAAATATATTATAAAATTTTAAAAATATGAAATATTAACCTAAATATATTTACTTAATTCAAAACTAAATATATATTAGTCTAAAATAAAATTTTCATTTTATAAAAAGAAAAAGAGAAAGCTTGTAGGATAAATTTACTATTTTTTCACTCTACTATCTACATCCACAAATTAAAAATAGAGCAATATCATCAATCATGGCTAGGACTTGGGACTATGATTCCACAACATATGCAAGTCTTTTTTGAGTTTTTTTTATTTTATTTTTCTTTATTTTTTGTAATTTGATTTTTCTTTACTTAAAATTTGATATTAGTTTTAAATTGGTTAAGATTTATATTTTTTTTCCTATTTTTTCTATAATTGTTTAAAATTCTTCTCTTTAGTTCTCAATCACTTAGATTAAGACACTATTATCTATACTTTTATTAAGATTATGCTTCAGGATTAATTAATTTTTTCTATAACTATTTCTTTTAGCTGGTTGAGCCCTCCCCCTAATTTTTATACTGGCTCCATCTTGTCTACAGATGTGACCTTCTTTGAGTCATCACCTTGCTTTTGCTTCAAAATTGGAAGTTCTTCCTATTCCAAGTTTTCCCTAAATTGTTTCACCACTACGAGATCCTCTTTGGGTTTACTCACGATGATCCAACCTTCCTCCTAACATTAGTTATTCTTATTCTCTTGATACAAGTGAGTTACCTATCTCTGTTGATTCTCCTGCTCCGCCATCTCCTCCTTTTTTCTCACCTGCAACAACATTCGAACTAATGACTCTTGTTGCTATTTGTAAAGTACTCATCCCACTCGAAACTCATATCTAATCTATAATTTTCTTAGTTATCATCATTCATCACCTTCATATCATCTTTTGTCTTTACCTTGTTTAATGTCATTATTCCCAAGACTGTTGGTGAAGCTTTAAAACATCAAGTGTGGCAAGCTACAATGATAGAAGAAATGACCACATTGCATAAAAATGGAACTTGGGAGTTAGTTCCTTTACAAAACTATAGTCAGGTGATGATGGGTATTTACTGTGAGGATAGGACCTAATGAACAAATCGATTGCCTAAAAGTATGTCTTATGGCCAATACTTCCTCCCCTTATAGCTAAAATTCCACATGTTTGCCTCCTTATCTCCTTGACAATTATGCATCAGTTGACCCTCCACCAACTTGACATTTAAAATTATTCCTCGTGGAGAAATATGAGAAAGTTTATATGGAGCAACCTCTTAGATTTGTTGCTTAATAGGAGTACGGGTTGGTTTGTCATTTGTGGCATTTATGGTATGGCTTAAAACAATATCCAAGAGCATGATTTGGATAGTTTATTTCTGTAATCCAGAAATTTGGAATGACTTGATGCCAATCAGATCATTTAGTATTCTTTCAGCATAACAATCATAGAAAATGTACCTACTTGGTTGCCTATGTGGATGACATTATTATAATATGCAATGTTCAAGATGGAATATCTCAATTGAAATCTCATATGTGCACTCACTTTTAGACTAAAGATCTAAGAAAATTGAAATGCTTCCTTAGTATTGAAGTGGCAAAATTACAAGCATGAATTGTTATCTCTCAAAGAAAGTATGTCCTGGATCTATTGGAAGAGACATGCATGTTAGACTGTAAACTCATATATACTCCCATGGACCCCAATATTAAGATTAGTCCTGGACAGGAGAAGCTATTGGAGGACCCTAAAAAATATTGAAAGTTAGCTGGGAAATTAAACTATTTGACACTCACCTCACCAGATATTTCTTTCGTGGTCAGTGTAATAAGTTAGTTCCTCTAAGCTTCTTGTAAGGAGCACTGAGATGCAATAATTTGAGTTCTTAGATACCTTAAAGGAGCTCAAACACAAGTACCGTTATATGAATATAATGGTAATTATTATATTATTGGATACTCTGATTCTAATTGGATAGGCTCTCCTTCAGATAAGTGATCTACTTCGGGATACTATATTACTATCGAGGGTAATATGATTTCTTGGAAAAGTAATGTAATGGTCAAGAATTTAAACATAAAACTTTTTAACTAATATTGATAATTAATAGTGTATAGTGATAAAAGTAATGTGGATTAATGCCATAAGTAGAGAATACTGAATAGTATATCTCAAAAATTTAGTGAAGAGATTATTTTTATAGTTTTATGGGATTAAAAATCGAATTAGAATCAAAGGTTAAGAGTGAGGGTGTACCATAGTTAAAATGAGAGTGGAAACACTAGATTACATCATATATATATATATGTGGACAGGTGTGTGTATGTGTGGAAACTTCTCTTCCTTTCTTCTTGCTTCTTCATCCACGCTTATCATCATCTTCATTACCAAAACTCCTCCTTTCACCTTCATTTAAAAAATTTAGCTAAAATTTAAGAGGAAATCACATCTAGTTAGGGATTTTTAAAAGAATAAGCTAGAAAAAGGGAGATTATCAACAAGTGATCAAAGAAAAAGAGGAAAAAGAGAGAAGAAGAGAGATTTTAAAAGAGGTATGTGCTTATGTATTTTAATTTATAAATATTTAAATTTCTATGAATTTTAATTTTTGACTAAGTTGATTGAGTCATCTATAATGAATTATTATTAAAAAGTATTGGTTAAATGGATTAATGAGTGAAAAATAAGTTAAAGGAACCTGTAGTGATGAGTATGATTCTTAATTCAATCATTAAAAGAGTTGAGGAGTTTGATATTGCTTTTAGCCATAAGTGATGATTGAAGACTTGATTAATTGAAATGTAATTAAAGTATTTGGTATAGACTCTATCTATGTTAAAAAAACTAGTTTTGATCTATTGTTATCATATAGTTGGATATATGGAGTTTAAGTTAATAAGTGCTCGGAATACAAAACTTTGCTTGACACAACCAGTGACACGACCATGTCACTGGGCGTGTCAATGTTGCTGTGTTTTAGTATTGATGACACGACCAGAAACACGCCCGTGTTATTGGGCGTGTCATAGCTACTATGATGAAAATTAAATAACACGACCAGTAACACACCCGTGTCATTGGACGTTTCATAACTAGTGTGATGAAAATTAAATGACACAGCTAGTGACATGCCCGTGTCGTTGGGCATGTCAAAGCTTATGTAAAATGAGCAAATGACAAGGTCATTGACACGCCCATGTCGTTGGGCGTCACTTGAAGAATTTGCCTAAAGTAGTTCTTTTCCTTATCTTTGATATGTGATTTCGGCCTAAATGACTATAAGGCCTTAAAGTGTAAAGGATTATTGAAATTAACCCTAACAAGTAGTGCAATAAATTTTAAATATATGATAAATATGTGTAATACCAAGTGTTGATTAAAGAATTATTCCATTGAAGTGATATACATAATTCAGTGTTAATCAAAACTAATGAATTGCCCAATTCATACTGATTTTAGATCTAGCTTTGGATTAAATGGATAACTATAGGAAGGATAGCCATAGTAATAATGGACACCTCGTGCCATTAATGGACACATTGTGTCATCAGTGACAGTGAGCATAATTGCCATTATATATATATTCTTGAGATTTGACATTAAAATTGCTACACTAATATGTTATCAAAACCTATGATCTGAGTTCAGTATGCATTGACATATTTAACAAAGTTATTTAAATTGAAAATATATGTGAATATGATGTTATGAATAATGGAAGAAATGCAAAATAATAATATAAGTCAATTACTTAAAATCGACTTACTGTGTTACAATGTGAAATTGATTGGTAATGTATATATTAATATTTTCAAGTGAAAATTCTAATGCACGGAATAGAAATGTTATGCTCAAGTTATTGAATTGATCAATAACTTTCTACGTGTTATAGTGATTGAAAGTATATATAATGATATAAGATACAAAGTGGCCCAAAGTATAGTACTATATTTAAGTGTCAAAAATTCTAGATTGAATGAAATTATCCTATATGTGAAACTGAAAAGTAAGACTTACTAAAAAAAATAAAATAAGCGTATTATGAACAATGTTAACAAATGAGAAAGTAAGTCTTAAATAAAATGATTCATAAAGAAAAAAAGTTGCAATACCGAAGGTTTAATATAGCATAATGACTTTTATAAAGTTAAAGTTATTATTTTGTGTAAACAAAATATTATGTTGGTTTGTTAGTAGAAATAGTTAATATATTGAAATATTGCTTAAAACTAAGTGTTATTACTATATTTCCATAAGTATTTTTCTTTAATATTAAGTGACAAAATATATTTATACAAATACCACTAAGCTTTGCTTAGCGTGTTAGAATTATTTTCTGACACGCAGGTATCATGTTATCGAAGCAAGTTAAGCAGTGGAATTAAGGATCTTAGAAATTATCTACAGTACATATAGAGATCTTTTGTATATTGTACTCATAAGTTATGAAATGTATATATATAATTTTATTTGGCTATTTGAGATATTGTACAAATTTATAAACATGAAAGGAATATATATACTTAGAGGACAAAGTTTGAGATTCTAGTGAATGATTATCAAATAAAGTAATGTATTATATATTTATTTGATTTGACAAACTTATGATAATTATCTGATTGATAATTAGTATTTGGATTATTGGAGATATTGGAGATTAGTTTAAATGTTGGATTTATAAGTGTTATATTATACATATTGTATTATTATTTGATGATTTTTGTTAGTAACACTTTGAAAGGAAACTTTGCTGATGAAATGATTAGAGTATTGACAATATATTGAGTAACATTCTCTGATAGTTCTGATGATAATTGTCAGGGGATGTTACATTTAGTGATATCAGAGTATGGTTTAGGCGTTTCTGGCATGTGGAGTTATGGGAGAAGTAAAATGCAATTGTCTAAGTTATGTGAATCGAATAAGTGGGTATATGTTTGATACAATTGATATTTCATATGTTTATGGTAGTAGAATATTTTATAAAAAATGATTGAGAATTTATAGTGTATTGTTTGGAGTGCACTAGACCTATTTGTGAAAAAGAAGGATGTGAAAAGAAAACAAGATATGAGTAGTTAAAGAGATATATAAAAGTAACACAATGGAAGTGTAATAATTTTTTGGAATCTGAGGAATGAATTATGATGGATAGATAAATTTTGAGAATGAAATTTCTTATGAGGTTGAGAATTGTAATGCTCTAAAATTTTAAGTACTGATTTTCTGTATTAAGTGAATATATGAGTGTAAATTGGATTGATTATGATATTATATATAGCTTGAATATTTAGAACTAATAGAAATAAGGTTAAATAAGCCTTAATAAGAGTAACATTAAAACTGAGTATGGATAATATCTGTATTTTTGGAAAATATTTCAAAGAGGTAAGAAATTACGAAAATACTTTTATAGCCGCAATGCATTCAAGCTGTAATTTAGATATGAAATATGGATAATGGAGAGGGGGGGGGGGGGGGTTTAAAGTGTCTAAAATAAATATTTTTATAATATTTCTACGTTAAAAATTAAAGTGATAGTTAATTAAAAAAGTGAATATATCGAAACTATTGTATAAGTGAGTATATTGGATAAAAGTCCTAAAGCCTATTTAATGATTTCTAGTGTCTTCTATTATCTTCTAAAACATCATCAAGAAAAAAGATTGAAAGGAAAAGTGATAAAAGAGTATTTTTAAAGAGGTTAATGCTTGTATAATACTTATTTTGCCATTTATTGAATTGATCTTGATTTTTATTATGTAAAGAAATTTGTGAATTGATAAAACACCATTACTTGTGAAAGGTATGGTGTATTAAATAATTATAAAAAATACGAGTATAAAATTTTACTTCTATGATAGTAAAGTTATTCTTGCAATATGTAAATGTGTATTTATTAATTATTAACTAAAACAATGATTAAATTTATTATTGAATCATTTATGAGTTGATATAAGGTTATGGAAGAAAATAAGGTTTTGAAAGATTTTAGGGTTATGGAAGTTTGAATTTTAATTTGATTGTACTTTGAAGGGTTGGATCCTGTTTTCTTAATTTGTTTGAGTTGAATTATTGATAACTTCTTGATTAAATCATGAAAAGAAATTCTAGCAGAGATACACATGATCATTTGTATAGTCATGCGTATGCTTGTGAAAATTTCTATTCTTCAAACTTTGAGAAGAAATTTCAACAGTGAGGCGCATGATCATTCATATGGACATGCATATATTTGTGCCCTTAAAACTTTGAAAGAAGATTTCAGTAGAGACGTGTATGACCAATTGCATGGTCATGCATCTGGCTATTCATACTTCTGTTCTTCAAAATTTTAAAAATAATTCAAGTAGTGACGTGCATGATCACTTGTACGGTCATGCATTTACCCATGCATATTTCTACCTTCTTATACTTTCACAAAGTATAGTTTATGGGTGGAATTAGTAGTGAATTATTGAATATATATTGAAAACAATTATAATTGACGAAAGATTACTTATAAGATTGAAATGAAATCAATCCATTAAATGATGAAATTTAGATGTGGAGAAAATTTGAGGAAAGTATGGATAAATGTAATTGGATATTTGACATAAGTGTAAGGTTAGAAAAAAAAAGGATGATTACAAGTGATTAGTAAATTTCACATTATTCATGAAGAAATAAGATAATTTACGAAGCAAGGTAAGAATAATGATATATTGATGAATCATTGATGATTTTAAATAGTTTGAAAAGTAAGATAAAGAAAACAAAGAGATGTATATACGAATTGATTAATCAATGAGAGTAAGAATGTGAGATTTACATATTGTGTACTTATGGAATACTTAATAGTAATATTTTTTGGTGATTGAAGATAAGTTATAGATTATATATAGAAATGTTAAAGAGTTAACTGATACTAATTGATTACAATAGTAGGAAAGGAATTGATAATGTGAAAAGGAAATAATGTAGTGAGATTTGTAGATAGTTTAACCCTTCAAGCAAAATGATGTACTGTGGATCAAATTAGAAATATATATATATGTGTGTGAGTGTGTGTATTAAACATAGTAAATACATTATATATGTACATATACTCTTAAAGTGAAAGAATAGTTTTGAATTCTTAATATGTTAAGAAAAGAATTAAACAAGTAAGAGTGAAAATCTATTTAGATTTCATTATTACAGTGAAAACATAGAAGTGATATGAAAGATATTATGATTGAAAATAATTTGAAACAGTGAAATAAATATATTACCCGATTATACTGATATTAAATCTAGTTTCTGAATTAGCTAAAGGGTGAATATTCAAAGTGATAGTGAGCATTTTATGCCATAGTGACAGTGGACACTCTGTGCCATAGAGGACACATTTTATGTCCCAGTGATATTGGCTTTTATGCCGACAATGGATGCTTTGCATCATAGAGGATCTTTGATCCTATTATCATTATAGTAGGCATTCGTACCATAATGGGCTTTTGGCCATATCATTACAGTGGACTTTTGTGTCATAGTGGGCCTTGAGCCATATCGTTATAGTGGATATTCACTTGCCATCAGTTATCCGCTATTCGGAACTAAAATTTAAAGTTCAGTATATGAGGGAAAGAAAGAAATTTATGTATATATATATAAAACAATAGAATGTAATGATACAAATTATATAAAAAAAATTCTAAAGAGAATTAAAGGCAATTATTGAATTGAGCTTGAACAATGTAAGTGTGTAGAACTGAATCTTCTGCAGTTCTATAATAAGATTATTCTAAAAGTGTTATATTGAGTAATATCAGACACAAAAAAAAAATAAAAGTAAATAAATAAAAATTATGTAAATTAATAAAATAATTGATTTTATGTGAGATTTAAGATTTGTTATGAATTAAATGGATTATTGCCATAACAGTTAAATTTCGAGGATGAAATTTTTTTAGTAGAGGAGAATTGTAATGGTCAAAATTTTAAGCATGAAACTTTTTAACTAATATTGATAATTGATAGTGTATAGTGATAAAAGTAATGTTGATAAATGCTATAAGTAGAGAATAATACATCTCAAAAAATTACCGAAGAGATTATTTTTACGGTTTTATGAGATTAAAAATCGAATTTAAATCAAAGGTTAAGAGTGAGGGTGCACCATAGTTAAAATGAGAGTGGTCACACTAGATTACATCACATATATATATATATATATATGGACTGATGTGTGTACGTGTGGAAACTTCTCTTCCTTTCTTCTTGCTTCATCATCCACGCTTATCATCATCTTCATCACCAAAACTCCTCCTTTCACCTTCTTTTTAAAAATTCAGCTAAAATTTAAGAGGAAATCACATCTAGTTATGAATTTTTAAAAGAATAAGCTAGAAAAGGGGAGATTATCAACAAGTGATCAAAGAAAAAGAGGAAAAAGAGAGAAGAAGAGAGATTTTGAAAGAGGTATATGCTTGTGTATTTTAATTTATAAATATTTAAATTTTCATGAATTTTAATATTTGACTTAGTTGATTGAGTCATCTATAAAGAATTATTACTGAAAAGTATTGATTAAATGGATTGATGAGTGAAAAATGAGCTAAAGAAACTTGTAGTGATGAGTATGATTCTTAATTCAATCATTAAAAGAGTTGAGTGGTTTGATGTTGTTTTTAGCCATAAGTGATGATTGAAGACTTAATTAATTGAAGTGTGATTAAAGTATTTGGTATAGACTCTATCTATGTTAAAGAAACTAGTTTTGATCCATTGTTATCATATAGTTGGATATATGGAGTTTAAGTTGATAAGTATTCGAAATACAAAACTTTGCTTGACACAACCAATGACACGGCCATATCACTGGGCGCGTCAACGTTGCTGTATTTCAGTATTGATGACACAACTAGGAACATGCCCGTGTCATTAGGCGTGTCATAACTTCTGTGATAAAAATTAAATGACACGACCAGTAATACACCCGTGTCATTGGACGTGTCATAGCTACGGTGATAAAAATTAAAAGACATGGCCAGTGACACGCCTGCGTCATTAGGCGTGTCAAAGCTTCTGTAAAATAAGCAACTGACATCATCATTGACACGCTCATGTCGTTGGGCTTGTCACTTGAAGAATTTGCCTAAATTAGTTCTTTTCCTTATCTTTCATATGTGATTTCTGCCTAAATGACTATAAGGCCTTAAAGTGTGAAAGATTATTGAAATTAACCCTAACAAGTAGTGCAATAAATTTTGAATATATAATAAATATGTGTAATATCAAGTGTGGATCAAAGAATTATTCCATTGAAGTGATATACATAATTCAGTGTTAATCAAAACTAATGAATTGCCCAATTTATACTGATTTTAGATCTAGCTTTGGATTGAATGGATAATCAGAGGAAGGATAGGCATAGTGATAGTAGGCACCTCGTGCCATTAATGGACACATTATGTTATCAGTGACAGTAGGCATAATTGCCATTATATATATATTCTTGAGATTTGGCATTAAAATTGCTACACTAACTTGTTATCCAAATGTATGATCTGAGTTCAGTATGCATGGACATATTTAATGAAGTTATTTAAATTAAAAATATATGTGAATATGATGTTATGAATAATGGAAGAAATGCAAAATAATAATATAAGTCAATTACTTAAAATCGACTTACTGTGTTACATTGTGAAAGTGATTGGTAATGTATATATTAATGTTTTCAAGTAAAAGTTCTAATGCACGGAATAGAAATGTTATGCTCAAGTTATTGAATTGATTAATAACTTTCTAAGTATTATAATGATTGAAAGTGTATATAATGATATAAGATACAAAGTGCCCCAAAGTATAGTACTAAATTTAAGTGCCAAAAATTATAGATTGAATAAAATTATCCTATATGTGAAACTGAAAAGTAAGACTTAATGAAAAATAAAATAAGCGTATTATGAGCAATATTAACAAATGAGAAAGTAAGTCTTAAATAAAATGATTCATAAAGAAAAAAGTTACAATACCAAAAGTATAATATAACATGATGACTTTTATAAAGTTAAAGTTAATATTTTATATAAACAAAATATTATGTTGGTTTGTTATTGAAAATAGTTAATATATTGAAATATTGCTTAAAACTAAGTGTTATTACTATATTTTCATAAGTATTTTTCTTTAATATTAAGTGACAAAATATATTTATACAAGCATCACTAAACTTTGCTTAGCGTGTTAGAATTATTTTCTGACATGCAGGTATCATGTCATCGAAGCAAGTTAAACAGTGGAATTACGGATCTCAGAAATTATTTACAGTACATATAAAGATCTTTTGTATATTGTACCCATAAGTTATGAAATGTATATGTACAATTTTGTTTTGCTATTTGAGAGATTGTACAAATTTGTAAACCTAAAAGGAATATATGTACTTAGAGGATGATGTTTGAGATTCTAGTGAATGATTATCAAATAAGACAATGTATTATATATTTATTTGATTTGACAAACTTATGATGGTTATCTGATTGATAATTAGCATTTGGATTATTGAAGATATTGAAGATTGGTTTAAATGTTGGATTTATAAGTGTTATATTATACAGATTGTATTATTATTTGAAGATTTTTGTTAGTAACACTTTGAAAGAAAACTTTGCCGATGAAATAATTTGAGTACTGAAAATATAATGAGTAACATTCTCTGATAGTTCTAATGATAATTGTTAGGGGATGTTACGAGTAAAAAACAAAATATAGTTACCAAATAAAGTGTGAAAGTAGAATATTGAGCCATGACACTCGCAACATGTGATCTTATATGGTTAAAACAACTTCTCAAAGAATTAAAGTGGAAAGAAGTCAAAAGCATGAAACTAATTTGCAACAATCAATTTGTGCTCCACATAGCCTCTAATCTAGTCTTTCGTGGAAGAATCAAACATTTAGAAGCTGATTTTCATTTTGTTAGATAAAAGATCAAAACTAGATGTATTACCATAAAATTTGTCAATTCTAGTAATCAATTAGCAGACATATTAACTAAGTCTCCTAGGGGACTAAGAATAAAATATATTTGTAAAGCATATAATTTGTATGCTTTAGCTTAAGAGAGAATGTTAAGGATATTGCAATATTAGGGTTTGATTTAAAAGCTACAATTTAGGGATTTGATAGAGATTCCTAATTAGTCTATAGTTTATATATATATATATATATAAACATAAACTATAAACTTTCTACAGTGAAGAATAGACTCAAAATAATATAAATGATTTTTCTTTCTCTTTTAACAAAATCAGTCAAGGAGACTCACAAAATCTTTTTTCCAATTCTTTGTCAAAAAAATGCTCTCCAAAATTCTTATGTGAAATCGCAGATTGAAGCATTCCAAAATTTTTCATTATCCTTTGAGAGGAAATGATATGTTTACACCATGTATTGATCAATCTTTTAGCAAGATATTTCAAGCTGTTGGAATTCTTGTGTGCATGTACTCAGATATAATATTTTTTTGAAACGATTTGTATTGTTCTGCAAAAAATTGCTAGTGAATTTTGTAAAAGAAATAATGGAATTTTTTTGTTTTTGTCTTTTATCTTAGTTGAAAGTTATATGGAAAAACAAAAAAATATTTACGTTAAGACTCAAAGATATGGCTAAATAGTAAAAAAATTATTAGGAGAAAAAATAGCCACTAGTTATCTAGTTTTTAGATGATAAAAATAATCAAAGATAATTTCCTATAGTTTAGGAACCACCTCTTTACTAATTCATAATAAATTTTTAATAAAAAAATTCCAACATCTTTGGTATCTCACAAGCTATAATTCTTTTGAAGATGGACTCTAAAATAGTACCATTTGTTAGCTAAAGTTGTAGAGTTCACAAATTAATTTTCTGCTAGGCAAGCCATAATAGAGAAGAAAAGGAAATTGAGGGTTTCCTCAAATGCCTAATATGCGCTCAAGCTATTTTTATTTCAACTTATTTGAACAAGAATGTACATATGACTTCATACTTGTAGTTTGAATATAAATCATAATCATATATTTTTTTATTATTCTCACATTTTTATTATTATATCCACTATATGGATACAAATATATATTTTATAATTTTCTTATTTTTAGAGATTTTATTGCCCCTTGGGTATATTTTTGTATGAATTAATCTATATTCACTATCTGAATATAAAAATTTTATGCTGTTAAACAGCTTAATATTTGTTAAATTCATTATTATTTTGTTATTATATTCATTCATTGGACATGACTTTTCTAGTTTCACATATTTTTTGTAATTTGTTAATATATATTTTTAGGAAAATATATATTTTTTATTAAAGTCAAATTAATTTTAAAATTTAATTTTGAATGCCTGTATATTCATTTTATAACACTCTTATACCCTATATACGTACAATACATATTTTCAGCATATGTAAAATACACATATACGGTATAAAAATGTCACAGACCGGTTTAATAAAAATTTTTCACATTTCTGTTTTAAAATTTCAAATATTAAATATATAAAATTAAATAGTATATAAATATTCTTTACTTTCTGTAGTAACCTGAAATAACATTTTATATGAAAATCTCTGGGAAAAATTCGCCAGAGTTTTGTCTGTAATTTGGATGTTTCCAAAACTCAGCAAAACACAACCTGCATAAAATAAACACTCCCAATAAAATCAATTCATCATTTCACCAATACTTCTCAATTTCTCCATATTTTCTCAAAATACTTATATATAAGTATATATATCAACAACGCATATAAGATTCTATCTTAAACAAATTATTCAAAATATTATTTACAATTTACAATATATACTTCAAAAACATATCATAACATACATAATATCAAAATATACTATAATATCAAATATACACATGCTGGTAACTGGCTCTGATCTTGATGTACCCAAAAACAACTCTTCATGCTTAATAAATACAAATCAAGACCCGACCAGGTCTAGTAGAACTCTCCGGCTCTACCAAAATGTCTATGTCACCTGCGCGACGAATTAAATCAGGCTAAGCCGAAGCCTAGTGATACAAACTTTAATAATAATAATAAAACTAAATGCAATGCCAATGCACAATACAAATGATATCATATCATATAACATTATATCATTATATCTTAATAAATTGTTCAATTATTCCACAATTCATAATTCACATTAAAACAAAGACAAGCATGGGTCTAAAAAGAATCTAATATGCCATTCAAATTCTAGAGTTACTGCTTTGGTCTATAATGACACCTTGTGTTTAGCTCCATGGGCAATATATCCATGGATTAATCCAATTAGGTCTGAGTTTACGACCCGGTCATTTCACCCAGCCTAAAAATTTATTTTTGAGGCTTACGACCCGATCATTTCACCTCAAAAATATTTTCACATTGATGCCCAGCTTCTAGCCCGTAGGCAATTCATACCCAGAACTCTGAAAATTGAATAACATACTAGGCACACAATATATTCTTATTTCTCATTATCAATTTCTTTCTCATTGTCACATAATCAAGCCAGGCACATTGCCTTATTTTCTTATCTTTTTCTCACTTTTCTCATTTATATTAATATCAATTCATTATATCATGTTTCCACATATCTCATCATATTATACCACATTTCTTTTTAATTACAACACATTACCCAATTACTTTGAGTATTTCCACATAATTCACATATTAATCACATTTACACAATTTAGCCATTATAAATGGCTTTTCACAATGCATTTAACACATATATGACATTATAAATGCCATAGCACATTATTCATACATAACCAATGTATCAAGTAGCTTAACACATTTTTCAACCAAAATGTGTTAAGCCCAAATGTCATGCAAACATAACCAATGTACTCAAAGTTTGTACTTACCTCAAATATCAACCAAAACAAGCTTAAAACTCTCACCAACCTTCTCTTCCAATTTGCCCTTCAACACTTGGATTGGCCAAACTACTTCCTCTTAATGCCTATACCAAATGTGATCATAAATAATCATTTAATATCACATTCTAAGTCATTCTCAACATCAAACCTTAATTTAACAGCACTCCTATAAAATTTTAAAAATTAAGTCTTTTCTTACTTTAACTTAGCAAATCCATATTAACCCATTAAATTATTGTTTTGAGTTTATTTATATCATTACAAACATATTTTGACATGTTTAATTAATCACATGGTAATGTTCGAAACCCTAAAATAGCATAACCTTCCCCATTGAAGGTTCTCCATTTCAACACATTTCAATAATTAATCCAAGCTTATTTTGATCATTAATGTCATCAAATAACATGCTTTAAACATTAAAATCAAACAATTAATCATTCTTTAAAAATTCACTTTTTCAAAACCCTAAATCAATACTACCATCTTCAAACTCTATTCAAACTTAACTAAATCCATCATTTGATTTTAAAATCATTTTTTATTCATTAAAACAACACATTTGGAACCAATTTGCATAATTAAAACTCATGATTTCAAAAACTCAAATGTTCCATTACCTTAAATTCTCCCTCTTCACTAAACTCAACTTAAATTCAACCATTTCTTAAATCTAACCTTAAAATCATTAATAACCAATCAAAACAACTTCATTCATATCCAATTAAGCAATTAAATCATACTACTATGAAATAAAAAAATTTACATAACATACTTTTCCATAGAATAGGCAAAATTTGTAAAGAAACTTACCAATTGATGAAGAATCTTCTAAAACTTCACTTAAATCCTTAAAATCTCTTCAATTATGGTTCCTTGGAAGAAGAAAAATCCTCTCTTACTCTCCCATGGTGGCCAGCCCTTGATGGAGAAGAAGAAGATGAAAACAAAATTTTATTTTCTCTTTTCTTTCATCTTTTAATTATAACCATATATATTAAAATAATTTAATAATTAATTATTTAATTATTTATTTAATAAATTAAAAGTCTAAAAATTTCTCTTCTATTTAAAAATATTTTATTTTTAAATTATTTTATTAATTTTAAATTTCTAAAATTTATTTACAAAAATGCCATTGGACTTTGACTATTCTTTTAAAAAGTATTGACTTTTATATGTTATGTATATTTTGCATATATATCACATATATATTTCACTTTTTCATTTAAAATTCCTTTATTTTTCATTTAAAATCATTAATTTAATTTATCTATTTAAATTATAATTTATTTTATTAAATTTTCATAAATTAAAACTTTTCAAAAATTTGGGATATTACACATATGCACAAGTAATGTGTATCTTATATACATATCAAATGTACCTTATATGTGTATTAAATATATTAAGTATGTAATGTATTAATCCAAC
This sequence comes from Garcia nutans, assembly GCA_947685225.1. Lineage (NCBI taxonomy): Eukaryota > Viridiplantae > Streptophyta > Magnoliopsida > Malpighiales > Euphorbiaceae > Garcia > Garcia nutans. Next base: position 21,676,024 of record CANTUV010000011.1, on the reverse strand, counting down.
ATATATAATTAATATACCATATGTATTTGTTATATATACTCTAGATATATATTGAGTATATACAACTTTTATATCTTCAATTACTTATTTAATTTCTCTAAAATCACAGATGTGACAATTTTCTCCCTCTTAAATAATTTCGTCCTCGAAATTATCTAGTACGGCAATAAATCATCCAAATCAAAACATAATCTTAAAATCCCATATTAAATTAATCATCTTATCAAATTGTTATTTCATCAAATTACATAATTTCTACTTTCTCCCTTAGGTTTATTCTCAATTACCTTTTTATCATTCCATAACTCATCATTATACTGTCTATTTACTCAAACAGTCGCAATAGATTATCATATAATCAATCAAATTGTCATTAGATAAAATTAGTTTATCTCCTTAATATATATATGTAACACATCTATTGCACTCAAGATATTTGATCACTTCATTATCTTAAAAATATACTCTCATTACTTTAAATTCAAATGTTAATAACTTATCTCTTAACATTGACTATTCTGTCATCATAGTCATTTTCAAAATTATATCTCTATTTAATTATCACCTTGCTTATATTTACAAATAGTTATTTGTAAAAACCACAAATGATAATAACTCCCAATTTCAACTAATAAGTCTTAACACAATAATTTTATACATCTTCATTTTGATCCCACTCTTTATACAATTACCACATATTAATTTAATATCACCATTATACAACAATAAAATCTTATTTTCTTATTAAGATTCATTCCAATTATACTATAACTAATATTTTTCTCTTATAATTATTTGAAACTAAGATAACTTAGCTCTTTTCATGTGCATATACATATCAGAACACTGTACTATGCACATTATCATATAGCTTGCATATTCTTAATACAACTACACACATTGAATTTCAATAAATACTTGTAAACTTATTACATTTCAGATCAATTGATCTAACAATCACAATATGACCATCATAGCCTTATTCTATTATGACCAACCTTTAGTTTATTTTAAATTTATCAATCTGTTTTCAATTTATGACCTAATTCTATTAGGTTAAATTTATTCTCAAATCTTAATTCTCTTCGAATTCATCATTACAGATAATATTCATTTTCCCTAGTCTCCTTCACTTTAAACATCATTTTCATCAACTTATTCATTTTATACCACTTTCAAACACATTCAATACAACTCTTACTCACATTTCATAATTTCTTTCATTTATCCTTTTCTCACATTTCTTATAGTTACCATATTTACAAAAATCACTTTTTTTATACATCATTTATAGCTTATCATATTTTCACAATTCTTTTTTGTTTCCACACTATCCATGGTCATAGATAAATTTCTACACAAGGTTATGAGTCCAACTATACCAGCTATAAATCTTGCTTGTGTCTTATGAAACAAAAACTATCAATTTCACTCAATATATTTCACAATTGTGTCATCTTAAGTCCACGTCCATAGGTTACAAATAAACATTGCTTTCACTATAATTCTTTCTAAAATAGCTCTTATCTCGAAACTATACCCATGACTCAATGGTCACACACCCATGGCATTTTAAAATCATATATTAGTTCTTTAAAATCTTACTACATGAAGAGTTAACACATTTTAGCTCTGTTTCAAAGCAATTTACTTTTGATCACTTGATCATCATTGGCCTAACTTATGTTTCAACAATATTATCATTAACATCTCTTACATATACACATTCCTTCATATGCTAATTTTACACAATTTCCGTTTATTACTCCATTTCTAATCTATCTCTTATAAAAATTTTCATTCATTTTTTTTCACTTCCCTACTTTCTTCATTATACTTTCTTTTTCCTTATAATCTCTTATTTACACGCATATACTTTGGGCCCAAAACACTACACAATCATCTAGTTTAGTTGTTACAATAACAATTTCACCGTCCAACGCTGCTCGGGTCCATTCTCAATCTCAATTTCATTACATGACCTATCTCTACGCAGGTCAAGACCTAATATCTCTTAGGTCTATTAATACATGCAATATCATTCTTAATATCACTAGACAAGTAATTGTATAAGGTAACAAACACTCGATAATATTTTTTTTAATCATCCACATACACCTTCGTAAGTCATATTCACAATGTGATTTACTTTCCACATTTTCTTACATATCACAATTGCGTTCATATTGAAAAATTTCATCACTCATATCATACTATTATACGCAGTTCCTCTTTTACATACAACCTATACAAAGTTAACATTTATCACCTTTTAGAGAACATTATCATTTCTCATTTTTTTTACATTACTTAAATTATTCATCAATTCAACATATATATACACTCTGACCACACATAATTAACATATTTCTTATTTAATTGCCCATTACTTAAATAAGTTTCTTATTATATATATATATATATATATTTAACACTTCACATAAATCTTAGTCACATTTCCAATGTGACATCTCTCTCACATTTGTTTTTGCAATTATTATACCCTTCATATCCATTTTCATCATTTCCAATTCAATTACCTAAAGTAACTCATTTTTACTTTCTTAATCATTTCCCTTTATTTCATAATAAATTTCTATATTATCAACCATATTACACCTTAGTTAGTACTTTCATAAATAATATTACTCATTCAAAATTACTCCCATGCTCATTAAACATTAAACTATCAATACCTAAACAATCTTCATCGAAATTCCCTTACAACTCTAAATTTTCAACTTACTACTTTACTTAAACTTCATTTTATTAATCTCATTTTCAAGAGCTAACTTTATAAACATTATTTTTATATTAATATAACATCAAAACACATCACTTTCACAATTATAGAAACCATTTCAAAAATTCAAATTCCATATAATGCAACCAACAACATGAACCTCACCAAATCTCATCCATTTAGATCCTAATTTTACATACTCAATCCCTAAATTATGCATCATTTTTTTTTCATAATAAACAATTCACTATCACTTACCATTTCCCTCTTTGATTGATTTTTTTAATTATAAACTCTTTGTTCTAAATTATTAAAAACCCCATATTCCTTCTTCATACTTCTACCCGTCTGTATATAAATTTTTATAATTTTTATTATTCATTTGTCTCATGAAATTAATTTATTACTCATGTACACAAAGTTGTATGACTTCCTTAGATTCATGTCAATCTCACTTTTAATTTTTATATTCCTTACCAATTCTTTATAAAAGCTTGTAAAATTTTAGCCATGTGCACTTGACACATATATGAACTTATATTTAAAATTTTAAATTTTTCCAAGCTGATTTACTATATTTAAAAATTAAATCTTTCAAACCCACAAAATTTGTCTCTTTAATAATTTCTCAAGAAGCACTCGATTATCCATTTTTTTTAGGTATTAAACCTTAATAAAAATTCATAAACATTTAACCATATGTTCTAGGATTACATATAATATTGTATATAAATTTTTACATTTTTTTTTTCAATTTTTTACATATCATGAGTTGCTGGAACTGTTCCAACAACCCGTTTTCTTCTATTTTTCTTAATTAGAAATCCATCTTTAAAAATTATGAATTTTTATTCATTGGATTCTAACATATAGAATAACTTTTCATTAAATTTTTAAACTTATCCAAAATTCCTAAATTTATCCCAAAATTCGAATAATATCACGTTGCAACACACATATAAATGTTTTTGTATCTATCTTGCCTATTTCTCAAACTTTTTATTTCATATCTTAAATCATTTCCTAGATTATTTTTTTCTAAATTTTCCTTATTAATCAATTCAATCAACTATGAATCTCAATTTCGAATAAAAGTTCCAAAAATTCTTAATCCATAAGGTCCAGAATGTTGCTTCTACTGTGCCACTCTTATCTATATAACCCAGACGCTATTTATACTCATATTTGTTATGTCGAACGGACATTGCCACATAAGAGATCAGATAAATTGCCAGTGCCAATGCATGCATCACAATTAAAAATTATTTTTTTAAAATTTCAATTTTCTCTCTCTAACAACTCACCTAGGTCGAGAACCTTAAACCTAGGCTCTGATACCAAAATAAATGTAACACCCTTATACCCTATATACGTACAATATATATTTTCAGCATATGTAATATATATATATATATATATGGTACAAAAATATCACAGGCCGGTTTAATAAAAAATTTTACATTTCTGTTTTAAAATTTTAAATACTAAATATATAAAATTAAATAGTATATAAATATTATTTACTTGCTATAGTAACCCGAAATAACATTTTATATGAAAATCTCTGGAAAAAAATCGCTAGAGTTTTGTCTGTGATTTGGATATTCCCAAACCTCAACAAAACACAACCTGCATAAAACAAACACTCCCAATAAAATCAATTCATCATTTCACCAATACTTCTCAATATCTACATATTTTCTCAAAATACTTATATATAGGTATATATATCAACAACACATATAAGATTCTATCTTAAACAAATTATTCAAAACATTCTTTACAATTTACATTATATACTTCAAAAATATATCATAACATATATAATATCAAAATATACTATAATATCAAATATGTACATGCTGGCAACTGGCTCTGATCTTGATGTACCCAAAAACAACTCTTCAAACTTAATAAATACAAACTTAGACTCGACCAGGTCTATTAGAACTCTCCGGCTCGACCAAAATATCCATGTCACCTGCGCGACGAATTACAATCGCGCTAAGCTGAAGCCTAGTGATACAAACTTTAGTAATAACAATAAAACTCAAATGCAATGCCAATGCACAATACAAAGGATATCATATCATATAGCATTATATCATTATATCTTAATAAATTGTTTAATTATTCCACAATTCATAATTCACATTGAAGCAAAGACAAGCATGGGCCAAAAAAGGATTTAATATGCCATTCAAATTCCAGAATTATTGCTTTGGTCTATAATGACACCTTGTGTCTAGCCCCGTAGGCAATATATCCATGGATTAATCCAATTAGGTCTGAGTTTACGACCTTGTCATTTCACCCAGCCTAAGGATTTATTTTTGAGGCTTACGACCCGGTCATTTCATCTCAAAAATATTTTCACATTGACGCCCAGCGTCTAGCCCGCAGGATATTCATAGGCATGCTGTCAAACCCAGAACTCTGAAAATTGAATAACATACTAGGCACACAATATATTCTTATTTCTCATTATCAATTTTTTTTTTCTCATTGTCACATAATCAAGCTAGGTACATTGCCTTATTTTCTCATCTTTTTCTCACTTTTCTCATTTATATCAATATTAATTCATTACATCATGTTTCCACATATCTCATCATATTATACTACATTTCTTTTCAATTACAACACACTACCCAATTACTTTGGGTATTTCCACTTAATTCATATATTAATCACATTTACATAATTTAGCCACTATAAATGACTTTTCACAATGCATTTAACACATATATGACATTACAAATGTCATAGCACATTATTCATACATAACCAATGTATCAAGTAGCTTAACACATTTTCAAGCAAAATGTGTTAAGCCCAAATGTCATGCAAACATAACCAATGTATTCAAAGTTTGTACTTACCTCAAATAGCAACCAAAACAAGCTTAAAACTCTCACCAACCTTCTCTTCCAAGTTGCCCTTCAACACTTGGATTGGCCAAACTACTTCCTCTCAATGCCTATATTAAATGTGATCATAAATAATCATTTAGTATCACATTCTAAGGCATTCTCAACATCAAACCTTAATTTAACAGCACTCCTACAAAATTTTAAAAATTAAGTCTTTCCTGACTTTAACTTAGCAAATCCATATTAACCCATTAAATTATTGTTTTGAGTTTATTTATATCATTACAAACATATTTTAACATGTTTAAACTAATTATATTAATTAACCATATGGTAATATTCAAAACCCTAAAATGGCATAACCTTCCCCATTGAAGGTTCTCTATTTCAACACATTCCAATAATTGATCCAAGCTTATTTCCATCATTATTGTCATCAAATAACATGCTTTAAACATTAAATTCAAACAAGTAATCATTCTTTAAAAATTCACTTTTCCAAAACCCTAAATCAATACTACCATATTCAAACTCTATCCAAACTTAACTAAATCCATCATTTAATTTTAAAATCCTTGTTTATGCATCAAAATAACACATTTGGAACCAATTTGCATAATTAAAACTCATAATTTCAAAAATCCAAATGTTCCATAACTCTAAATTCTTCCTCTTCACTAAACTCAACTTAAATTCAACCATTTCTTAAATCTAACCTTAAAATCATTAATAACCAATCAAGACAACTACATTCATATCCAATTAAGCAATTAAATCATGCTACTATGAAATCCAAAAATTCACATAACACACACTTTTCCATAGAATAGGCAAAATTGGTAAAGAAGCTTACCAATTGATGAAGAATCTTTTAAAACTTCACTTAAATTCTTGAAATCTCTTCAATTATGGTTGCTTGGAAGAAGGAAAATCCTCTTTTACTCTCCCATGGTGGGCGGCCCTTGATGGAGAAGAAGAAGATGAAAACAAAATTTTATTTTCTCTTTTCTTTCATCTTTTAATTATAACCATATATATGTTAAAATAATTTAATAATTTATTTAATAAATTAAAAGTTCAAAAATCTCTCTTTCATTTAAAAATAATTTATTTTTAAATTATTTTATTAATTTTAAATTTTTAAAATTTATTTACAAAAATGCCATTGGACTTTGACTATTCTTTTAAAAAGTGTTGACTTTTATATGTTATGTATATTTTGCATATATATCACATATATATTTCACTTTTTCATTTAAAATTCCTTCATTTTTTATTTAAAATCATTAATTTAATTTATCCATATAAATTATAATTTATTTTATCAAATTTTCATAAATTAAAACTTTTTAAAAATTTGGGATATTACACATATGCACAAGTAATGTGTATCTTATATACACATCAAATGTACCTTTTATGTATATTAAATATATTAAGTATGCAATGTATTAATCCAACATATACAATTAATATACCATATGTATATGTTATATATACTCCAGTGTATACAACATTTATATCTCTAATTACTTATTTAATTTCTCTAAAATCGAATGTGATACGTTTGATAGAATCAAGTCTTCGTTGTTCGATTGTAGATCAATTATTACTATTATTGTTGTTATTATTGTTGTCGTTATTGCCTATTTCTTGGACATAAATCTTTCTTTGGTTTAGTTTTATTATTATTATTTTTATTGTTATTATTCTTCTTTATGTTATCACCAATTATTTCTGATTTATTTTGTTATGCATATTATTTTAATAATTACATCCACTTCCTGAATATAATTATTAATTTTTTATCTATTTAATATTGCTTGTGTGTATATATTTATACTTTAGCTATAAATTCTAATTTTATTTAATAAATATTATATCTACCGCTTGGATGCAATAATTTTTATCATTTTTATTTTAATATGAGATTTATCATGTCACACTCAAAAAACTAATTAACTAAATGAAATATATACAAATATCTCTATTACGATTAGAACAATTTATAGGATAAAATTTACATGAAAAGAGATATCAAGGGCCTGAAATATTAGAACTAATAGACTTACTATTTAAAATCTCCTCTTTAAAGATTAGTGACAGGTTAAAAAAAATCAAAAATTGATGAGACAAAACTATATGGATTATATATTTGGATTTTATCTTTATCTTTAAAAAAAGAATCTAACAAAAAAAAAAATGCAACATAACATCAGGGGCCAATGACTCCACCACTCAAAACATATTAATGATGGCCCATGTAGTTAGTATTTTTTTAAAAAAAAAAACAGAAACATAATTGGTGATAGCATAAAGAAGAAGAAAAAAATAATAATAAATTTCAAACAGCAACGTTTTGGGCCCAAACCTGTCACTAATATAAATACTTTTGTTTCTTTTATTTGTTCAAATTTGTGCCGCTCACTCTCTTACCTATACTTCCTCTCTAAACAAAATTCATTCTTTCTTTACAGAATAAAAAATATCCTTTAAATATATTTTTAATATATTTTTCTTGGTTTAAATTCATGGCACAACGTCAACTTCGATAATCTTGATATTGTTATCTATGAACAGATTTAAAGTAAAAATATTTCAGATTCTCATTTTATTTTTAATTTATCCTTTTTTATATCTTTTAATTAAAATTTTTTTAGGTATCATTATTTTCTAGATTCTTAGGTTTAATTCATTTTTGTTATAAAAATCAAATTCTCTTGGCTAAATTTATTTTCTTATGAAATTACTAATACTATTCTACCTTATTATCCTCTTTCTAGAACTAATTTTATTATTATGATTTTTTATCCTAATTTATTTTTTAGGAACCTAAATCCTACATTTTATTTTTATTTGGAGATTTATTCCTTTTTTGCTTTTTTTTTGTTAACTTTATCTTTTTCTGAAATTACTTGTGTAAATGATTTTTGTTGTACCAAAATTATAATTATTTGAGTATGCAGCCCCGTATTCAAGCTAATGTGTAAATGGTGTATATGTGTATGTGCTATTTGCACATGTTTTTTTTTTTGTCTATCATTAATTTAATTAATATTTTTTATGACAATTGTTTTGCATCTCTGTGTATTCCATTGATAATAAATTTGTGTATTTTTGTGAATGTTGTAGATAATTTAAGGCCTCAAGTTTGTAATAGTATGCACTTCCTACATTTTGTAATTTATTTATTTTCATCTATCAATTTTTTTTTACTTATAAAACAGGTATTGTAGTCAATGCCTGATTACATTTATCATATACACTAACTTGAAAGCACAACAACAACAATAATAATAATAATAATAATAATAATAATAATAATAATAATAATAATAATAATAATAATAATAATAATAATAATAACGATTCGGGTTTCAAAATTTTTTTCTCTGCTAGGGTTCCGATCTCCCCCAACTACGGCTGGCTCGGCAACGGCAACGGCTCCTCCAGAGCCGGTTGCCCGATCTTTCCTAGATGCTCTGCGACGTTCTCCAGATGTGGCTTCTATTGATCGTTCGTTCTCTTCAATCAATCGAAATGGTTTTGGTCAGAAGAAACTCAAACACAGAGATCTCCCTGCTGTCCATTTTTCGGCAGAGGAAATCTCCAGCTTTGCCAAACCCTTCAAGTATGCACTGGTGGGTCATTTCTCCTCTGGCAGACCAGGTATGAAACAATTGAAAAAGAATTTCGATTCTATTGGGTTTAAAGGGGAATTTTCTCTGGGATTACTCAATCAAAGTGATGTCTTGATTAATTTTAAACTGGAAGAAGACTTTCATAGGTGTTGGCTTCGTCAACATTGGTTCTTCAATGGATATGGTATGAGAGTATTCAAATGGACAGTAGATTATTCTCCTCATTCTGATAGTCCAATATTTCCAGTGTGCTCGCTTGCAAACTTGCCCATCCATTTGTTTAATAAGCTGGCTTTGATGGATATTGCAACTGTTATAGGAGTCCCTCTGATGGTTGATGCAGCAACTACTACTTTGGCTCGTCCTTCAGCAGCACGAGTTTGTATTGAGGTAAACTTAGTGGATGAATTGCCTGACAAAATATGGATTGGAGATGAGATTTCAGGTTTTGCTCAATCTGTTCTTTATGAAAATTTGCCTCTATATTGTTCTCATTGCTATAAACTGGGTCATTCTTCAACTGCTTGTGGGAAAAAAGATAATGCGGATGGTGGAGTTAATTTTACTGAAAATATTCCGGAAAAAATTTGGGTTCCAAAATAGAACAATCCTAAACTTGCTTCGGCTTTGACTGGTACTGATACTAATGCAGGTGTAGTTGAGGAAACCCACATTGTTGCAGGTGAAGCAGAAGCAAACAGGGGTACGGTTAAAGATTCAGAAGAAAGAATGAATGAGGGGATTGATTACCATGATGTGTATGTTAAAGGTTCAGTAGATCGAATTGAAAACTCTTCTGCAATCTAGGTTGATCAACTAGGAGCAACAGACTTAGCCAATCATCTTGAGGATTTGGATACAAACTTGGTTGAACAACTTAAGGCTAACACTACAAATCCGATCAATCGTATGGAAATCAATGGTTCTAATATGTTGAACGAAAGGTTAAAACACATTCCAGTAAGCCTTCACAGTGAGCAATGCCCCAAAGTGGATAATGAGCAGGATGCTTGTATGCAATTTGTGACTAGTAATACTGAAGATAATATTATGTCGGAGTATGAAACACTCCATTTAGATGATAATCTGGCACATGATATCTCACATAAACATGCTGATATTTTTGTTGATGCGGAAGGATTTCAGAAAGTTCGAAAGAGAGGAAGACCTAAAGGTGCTAAAGGTAAATCAAAAGGTAAATCAAAAGGTGCTATTTTGTCTCAAACTTTTAACGAGCATCATATTTCCCAATGAATTTGCTTATTTGGAATGCTAGGGGAATTAGATCTTCTATAAATCGATTTCGTCGTCTTTGTAAGAATCATAAGCTTGGTTTGATTATTTGTTTAGAACCTTTGGTTAATATAAAGAAGAACAAATTTTATGCTAATAAACTTGGGTTTCGTGAGGTTGTTTCTTCAAAGGATAATAAAATATGGATCATGTGGCATGCTCATCAATTTTCTTTGTCTGGATTTATGGATCATTCTCAAGTTCTCTCTTGTGAGGCAATATGTCATGATTCTGGATTGAAATTTCGGTTATCTGGTGTTTATGGTTATCATTATAGAACTACTTGCCAACATTTATGGAATTCTTTTCATACTTTGTCAAGATCTTGTTCTTCTCCTTGGATTATTGGGGGGGATTTTAATATTATTAAGTCTCCTACGGAATATAAAGGTAATGGGATTCCTGATATGTTGAGTATTCAAGATTTTGTTGATTGTATAAATGACTGTGGCTTTGTTGAAGCTCCTTGCTCGGGGTCTAATTTCTCTTGGACAGGTGTGAGATCTAATGGTAGAGTGTGGGAGAAACTTGATCGTATTCTAATTAATGATGCTTTTTGTGATACTTTTGATGTGTTTAACACAAGTTATTTGAGTAATACTACTTCAGATCACTCTCCTATGTTGTTCTCTTGTCAATCTGTTTCCACTCAGATTCCTAAACAGTTCAAGTTTCAACATATGTGGACCACTCATGAATCTTTCTTGCCTTTTGTCAAGCGGCATTGGCCTCATTTCAATAGAGGGGGTATGAAGGGCCTTTTTGCTAAACTTAGAGATCTCAAGCAAGATTTAAAAACTTGGAATCGAGAAGTTTTTGGCAATATCTTCCATGGAATTTCTAAGGCTGAATATGAAGTGGAGGAAGCTGAAGCTGCCTATGCTCTTGACTCCACTGATCATAATCTTAATTGCTGGCAAGATAAGCAATCAAACTTGGTGAGATTGCTTAAATTGGAAGAAATTTACTGGCAACAAAAATCTCATATTGCTTGGATCAAAGATGGTGATCGAAACACAAAGTTTTATCATAATTTTGTTAAAATTCGCAGACACCAACATCGTATCTCTTCTATTGTGAATGCTCAGGGGGACTGTATTATTAATCAGGACTTGATTGGTCAAGAAGCAGTTAATTTTTACACTGATTTATTCTGTTCATTCTCATCTTCTTCATCTGCTCATATGGATTATATTTTATCTGCTATTCCTCCTTTGGTTACTTCTTTGGATAATGCTAACCTTGTGGCTATTCCCCAGATTGTTGAGATTAAGGCAGCTGTTTGGCAACTTAACCCCAATAGTGCCCCTGGTCCGGATGGTTATGATGGATTTTTCTTTCGTCATTGTTGGGATATTATATGGAAAGATGTTTGTAGTGCGGTTCAGGAATTTTTTCTTGGTGTTCCTGTTCCTTGTGCTTTTGGAAGTTCTCGGATTATTTTACTTCCTAAAAAAGACAATCCTTCTTCCTTTAGTCACTACAGGCCTATTTGCTTGGCGAACTTTGTCAGTAAAATTTGTACTAGGATCTTGGCTAATAGATTCTCAGAGATTTTGGACAGGCTTATTTCAGAAGAACAGACGGGTTTTGTGAAAGGGCGATCTATCCATGCTCAAGTTATGCTAGCTAATGAGCTCATTCATGATATTGACAAAATAACTTGTGGCCACAATCTTGCTATTAAATTAGATATGGCTAAGGCTTTTGACAGGGTTTCGTGGTCTTTCCTTCAGGCTGTTATGGGTCGGTTTGGTTTTTCCAGTTCAGTATTAGGCTTAATTATGAATCATCTCACTGCTTCAAGATTTTCAATTTGTGTGAATGGCACTAACTATGGTTTTTTCCAGCCTAAAAGAGGAGTGAAACAAGGTGACCCTCTGTCCCCTCTTCTTTTCATTCTTGCTTCAGAGGCTTTCTCCCGGGGATTAAAGGCTTTGATCAATAATCGCACTATTCTTCCTTATAAGCTTTTTCAAAATTGTCCAGTGGTTTCCCATTTAGCCTTCGCAGATGATCTTATTGCTTTTATTAATGGCGATAATCAGTCAATTCGAGAATTTACAAAGTTTCTTCAGACTTATCAAAATGCTTCTGGCCAACTGATCAATTTTGAGAAGAGTGCTTTTTATTGCTCATCTTCAGTGGGAAGTGAAGTTGTTAATGTTTATGAATCATCTCTTTCTATTAAAAGAGGTACTTTCCCTTTTACATATTTGGAAATCCCTATTCATCAAGGCATGCATAAATTGATCCATTGTCAAGATCTATTGGCTAAGATTGATTCTAAGCTTGTTGGGTGGTTAAAAAGATTTCTTTCTCCAGGTGGACGAGTAGTCTTAATTAACCATGTTCTAGCTTCCTTTCCATTACATACGATGAGTTCTTTGCTCATTCCAAAGCCTGTGATCGGTCTAATAGAGCGAAAATTTGCTAATTTTTTCTGGGGTTCTGATAATGAGTCAAGTAAACATCATTGGCTCGGGTTTTCCAAGTTCATATATCTGACCAAGGAAGGTGGTTTGGGTATCCGGTCTTTACATGTGGTTCAAGAAGTTTTTTCCCTAAAAAATTTGTGGATGTACTAGTGCAGGAAATCTCTATGGGCTCGTTACATGCATGGAAAGTATGGTCGGAAAGGTGATATGACATTTCTTCCGGTTGACTCTCATGGTTGGAAGCGAATTTGTCGGGCCTATGACAGGTACAAAAATGTTGAGATTAATGGTGAGCATTTGTTCGACCGATTCCAGGACTCTGATTTTCACTTTAAATTTGGTGAAATTTACGATGCCATTCGTCCCAAGAAAGGTCAGTCTCTATCTTCTTCATCTTTATGGGATTCGACTATTCCTCTTCGATTCTCAGTTTTTGGATGGAAACTTCTGAACCGTGCCCTTCCTTTCCCTGATAGGTTGCAACGTATAGGGGTTCATTTAACTTCGGTTTGTCCTTTTTGTTTAAGGGATGAAGCTTCTTCTAATCATGTTTTATTTCGATGCCTGTTTAGTAACAATATTTGGAAGCATTATAGAGCCCAAATCATCCCTCATGACAGGAGTTCCTCTTCTACTCTTCGAGGAGAGCTTATGAGTTGGTGGCTTAATGCTAAATCATCCAACCTAAGAAGCAGACTTTGTCGACTTATCCCATTGATTATTTTGTATTCCATTTGGTAGACTTATTGCAGGATTTTTTGGGGTGGAGAAACAGTGGATTTTAATTCAGTTCATTTACTTATCTCAAAAACTTTGTTACATTGGGGAGTGGCTTTCACTTCATCTAAATTTGCTTCTCATACTACAGCCTTTAGAGATATTTTACCTGCGAATTTTGGAAAGAGGGCTGTGAAACCGAAATTGGTATATTGGGTTAAACCGAGAAGTGGTTTTGTGAAGTTGAATGTTGATGCCTCCTATTCGGAGTCTTTAGTATCAGGAGGAGCTTTGTTGCGTGATGATCAGGGTAATTTTATTATAGGCAAATGTTTTATTCTGCAGGCATCAAGTCCCTTTAATGCTGAGGTCCAAGCCTTATTTCATAGTCTTCATTGGATTTTTTCTTTAGGTTATAAGCAGATTGTTGCTGAAGTTGATTCCATGCAGGTGGTTGATCTTGCTTCTCAGCATGGCCCTGTGCCATCCTCATTATCTTGGCTTATTTCTCTCCCAGAATCTGTTTCTATTGTTCATATTTATAGGGAGGGTAATCTAGCAGCTCATTACTTAGCTTATTATAGTCGAATCAATAGAGTGTCTAAAATTTTTGATAATTTCAATTCCTTGCCCAAGTTTATTAAGGGCTTTGTATTGACTGACAATATTTTTCCCCATTTGAGATATTAATAAATATAGCCGGTGGTTCCGCCCACCTTAAATAAAAATAATAATAATAATAATAAGTAAATGGAATCACAGTAGAGTATTCACCTAATTTTGGTTCTTAATTGTTAAACAATTGATGTAAATTTTATATTATTCACTGATTACACTACTTGTATTCAATGAATCTGTCATGTCTTGTACTCTAGAGTTTCTTGTCAATTTCCTCTTACCAGGAAATTGTTTAAAATTTCTCTTTTTGCTATGTTTTTATTTCTTTGTTTTTTTTCTTCTATGTTCTATCTTTTTTTTAACAATCTATTTTCTATCTGTGTTTTGCTATGTATTTTGTCTATAATGAAATATTGCATCTTTTTGAAAATTGCATACTCATTTTCATAATTGCCAGAAAAGTAAATAAATGCTCAAAATTACAGTAGGAAATTAAATAAATATTCATTCATTTTTACTTGATTTTCTGAGCTTTAACCTTTGTATTCTTGTTTGCTTTGATAAAATTTCCCAAAATCCCGTTAAATACACTGCCTGATTATGATAGCTAAAAAAATGGTGGGTTTCTTGTTGTCAATTACTTTGCCTTCTAAGAATTTTATTAAGTACAATTCCTGAACTTCATGAAATTCAAATTTCCTTCAAGATTTCCTCTAGCAGGAAATAATTTTAAAATTTTTATGCTCTCAATTCTCACCACTTTTTTTTTCCTTTGTATCCTTTTTTAGTGTTTTTTCTTCTTGAATTTTCTCTATTCTTTTTCAAGTGTCCTTTTCTCAAATTATAGTGAAATAATTTATATTTTTGATGTTTTAAGGTACGAGGTTAATGGTACTGCAGAGAATATTTAGTATAAAAATGCATATTATGGAGCTACTGCTATTTCTAAAAATGCATATTATGGAGCTACTGCTGCATACTGCTGCATATTCTTCAGCCCCTTTTTTGTTAATTGAAATTTTGTCTTTTTATTTTTGGCGTTGATGTCTATGAAGAATGTTAAAAATATTTATTGTTTAATTCTTTTTTCTTGAAATTACACTTATTATTATTATTTTTAAATAGTGAGTTGCAACAATTGTCCCCCTTTTATATACTTTAATTAATTAAAGTTGTGCCAAAAGTTAGTCACCCATTATTTTCTAAGGTTCGACTTCATCCATGATCGATTAGTAATTGTAAAAAGAAAAAAGATAAAACTTGAATCTTGATTCTAGGATGTTTTACGATTGACTATAAAAATTAATGAAAAATGATTTCAGATTTGACCTTAAGAGTTTCTAAAACTTAATTTTAGGAATTTTGAAAAAAGATAAAAGCAACCTAAGGCTTGACATTGGGAGTATCTAATACTCAACATTAGAATTTTTTTTAGAAAATTGAAATAGAATTTCAGTCTTGACCCTAAAAATACCTAATGTTTAACACTATGATCTCATTTAGAAATTCAAAAGGGAACCTAAAGCTTAACTCTATAAGTGCTTAATGCTCGATATTAGGGACTTCTAAAAGCGAAAAGGAATCTAAAGCTTAACCCTAGGAGTACCTAATACTTGATACTATGAACTTTTCAAGGAAGAAAAAAAAAGAACTTAAGGGTCAACCTTAAGAGTTTTTAATACTTGAGATTGGAAACCTCTTTTTTTTTTTTTTAAAAAAAAAACCTAAGCTTTGACCCTAAGAGTACCTAATACTTGATATTATAGACTTTTTAGAAAATTAAAAAGGAACCTAAGACTTGACCATAGGAGTACCTAATGCTTAACACTAGGAACTTTTAGAAAAAAGAAAAAGGGAACCTAAGGCTCGACCTTAGGAGTACCTAAAGTTTGACTCTAAGAACTTAAAAAAAAAAAGAAAAATTCAAAGCTTGATTTTAAAATTACTTGGAAAGCAATTTTTATATGTAGACTATTTTGATCGTATTTGGAAATTTGAAGATCTATTTTTCTTTAAAAAAATGCTTAAAATTTGTATGCCATGTTTGATTGCTTGTATCTAAATGCCATGTTAATTTTTTTTTAAAATTTTTATTTTGGCGATTACGAATTTTTCTTTTTGAAAGAAAAATATAACATCAGAACTGCAATAATCCCTGAATCTGAAACAAATCCAGCACTTAAATTTATTACGAGATCTTCAAAATGTCTTCTTATGTTCTGTTTACACAATAACTCAAGCTCTGAGAACAACCTTGTCTGGCTGTGCATCTATAAGCATCAATTATTTAATCTATCAGTGCATGCTTCTTTCATTTCAAGTGTATATATATTTTCATATCCCCAACTGGCATATTTGTTTAGTTCAATTTACCATCTCTTACCATTGTATTCCCTTTTCAAATATTTCAAGAATAATTTTTAATAAAATATATGCCTTAAAGAATGGGTCGGGCAAGAATGTTGGATTATTTAGTCTCTCAATAATCATTTTATCAATGCTTTCAATAGTTACTCATTTTTAAAGGAAGCAAATATGTGTGAGAAAAAGGAAAATTATTTAGGAAAGTCAATGAATCATACAAATCTAATGATCATAAGTCCGAATTGATTTTGAATAAACCCTAACTATACTTCTCACATCTTTTTTCTCTCATGTTACAACTTTAAGCATAATACCTCTTTACAATATCTGAATTCACCGAATTTGACAAATCTTCTCAATCCATATTGGTTAAAATGAGAGCTCTTCTAGAGAATGCTTTCTTCGCGATGTATGGACCTTCATATTTAGGAGTCCATTTTTTCTGAGGGTCTTAATACCTAAGAATAATCTTTTTGAGTACTAAGTCTCCTTCTTGAAATTCTCTTATTTTCATCTTCTTTGCATGGGTCTTGTTAAGTCATTTTTGGTATAATTGACCATGACACAATGCTATCAATCTTTTTCTTCAATAAAGTTTAACTGATCATAACGACTTTGTATGCATTCAATATCATCAAGCTGAGCTTCCATAATAATTATGAGAGAAGGAATCTCGACCTCAATGGGTAATACTGCCTCCATGCCATATAAAAAAGAAAATGTTGTGGCCCCAGTATATATTTTGACTGTGGTCCTATACCCGTGAAGAGCATAAGGAAGCATTTCATGCCAATCTTTGTATGTTATTGCCATTTTTTCAATTATCTTCTTAATATTATTATTGGTTGCTTCAACTGCACCATTAAACTTTGAGCGATATGAGGAAGAATTATGGTGTTTAATTTTAAATTTTGCACACATCTTTGTTATATCCTTATTTCTAAAATTCTTTGCATTATCTGTGATAATACATTTAGGGTGACTATATTGACATATAATATTATGTTTGATAAATTTTAGGACCACATTCTTTATTACATTGGTATAAGAAGTTGCTTGTACCCATTTGGTGAAATTATCAATTGCTACTAGAATGAATCAATGGCCATTAGAAGCTTAGGGTTCTATTGGGCTAATCACGTTGATTCACCATATTGAGAAAGGTAACGGGGAAACCATCACATGCAAGGGTGTTAGAGAAACATTGATATCATCAATATATTTGACACTTGTGGCATTTTCGGATATAGTTTATGTAATCTGATTCCATTTTCAACCAAAAATAACCAATTCTGAGAATTTTATGAGCCAATACATGTCCACTTGAATGCGTCCCATAAAATCCTTTATGAAATTCTTTCAATTTCTGAGCTTCCTTTTCATACACACATCTAATAAGCATTGTATCATAGCTTCTTTTATATAGAACATCGCCACTTAAAAAGAAATTCATTGCTAGTCGCTGAATTGTTCTTTTATCAGTATCCAAGGCTTTTGGAGGGTATGTCCTATTTTTTAGGTACTGTTTGATATCATGAAACTATAGCTTATCATCACATTTCTCTTTAAGATTTGTATAGTAAGCATTTGCCCTTTTATTTCAATTTTGATGGGAGGCATCTTTCCATAAGTGTCCAGTCGAAAAATTGTAGCTAATGTGGCTAATGCATATGCAATTTGGTTTTTGATTTGAGAAACATGATTGAAAGTTATGAATTTAAAGCTTTGAGCTGAATCAAGAATATATTCTTGATAAGGAACCAATTTGGGATCTTAGTTTCCCATTCTCCTTTCAACTGGTTAATTATCAATGTTGAATATCCATACATTTCCAACCTTTTAATCTTCATATCAATAGCGGCTTGTATTCCTAAAACACAGGCTTTATATTTAGCCATGTTATTAGTGCACTCAAAACACAATTTTGCCATCGCAAGGAAATATTTCCCTTTTGGTCATAATCCGGTTTATTTTTGACCCATGTTCTTCTTCTGCCAACATGATTCTTTCATCAGAGAACTCATAACTTATTGGTTGGTAGTCTTCAATAGCTCGATCTTCCAAATAATAAGCTATAATACTCTCTTTTATCGCCTTTTGGGTGATATATATTATCTCATACTCAGTCAGTAAAAATTGCCATCGAAAAATTCTCCCAATTAGAGCTGGATCTTCAACAATGTACTTAAAAGAGTCCATTCGAGATATCAAAAAGGTGGTGTAGCATAGTATGTAGTGCCTTGGTCGGTGACCAGCCCATGCTAATGTGGCATAAGTTCTTTCTAGTAGAGAATACTTAGCTTCATAATTGGTGAACTTTTTGCTTATATAATATATGACTTGCTCCTTCCTTCTTGAATCATCGTGCTACCCAGTATCAACACCCATTGAACTTTCAAAAACCATTAGGTATAATAGGAGAGGGTGACTTAGTATAGGTGGTTACAAAACTGGAGGAGTCCGTAAATAATGTTTGACCTTATCAAAGGCCATTTGACATTCTTCATTCCATTTTCCCAGGTCGTTCTTTCTTAAAATCTTGAGAATAGACTCACATATAGTTATTAGTTATGAAATGAATCGAGCTATATAATTGAGCCTTCCCAAAAAGCTTCAAACCTCCTTTTCAGTTTTAGGAGTCGACATTTCAATTATAGCCCTAATCTTATCAGGATCAATCTCAATACCCCTTATACTGACTATAAAAATTAATAACTTCCCTGATGAGACTCCAAATATGCACTTTGTAGGCTTTAATTGGATCCAATATTTCCTTTAACATTCAAACAACCTTCTCAAAGCTGCAATAAGGTCTTCAACATGTTGAGATTTTGCTATCATATCAATGACATACACCTCTATTTCTTTATACATCATATCATGAAACAAGGTAACCATTGCTCTCTGATAATTTGCCCTAACATTCTTTTATCCAAAACATTCCTAGAGAGTGATAAAAGTTATTTTTTTTTCCGATCATTAGGATTTGTTTTGATTTGGTTGTACCCTAAGAACCCATCCATTAGCAAAAACATATGAAATCAAGCTGTATTGTCAATTAGTACATCAATTTACGGTAGAGGAAAATTATCCTTTGGACTTGCACAATTAAGATCCCAATAATTGACACACATTCTAACCTTTCCATCTTTCTTATGGACATGAACAATATTAGCCACCCATTATGGATATTTGGCCACTTCTAAGAAACCTGTCTCAAACTACTTTTTTACTTCTTCCTTTATTTTTAACAAAATATCCGATTTCATTTGTCTCAACTTTTGTTTTATAGGTTTATATTCTAGTTTTAATGGTAAACGATGCACAACTAAATCCGTACTTAATCCTGGCATATCCTGGTATGACCATGCAAAGACGTCCATGTATTTTTATAGTAATTTAACTAGCCACTTTTTGAGTGTAGGGAGTAAGGATGAGCTAACCCCTATTTTCTTCTTATTTTCTTTGGTTCCTAAATTTATTGTCTCCACTGCCTCTTCCGAAGATTGCATAATTTTTCATCATGCTCTATCATCATAGTTATTTTAGGAGGACAATTCTCTTTATCCTCTTCATCAGATGTAATTTCAAATATAGGGTTATCAAAGGCATACCTAAACTCAATTTCATCAAGATTTAATTCTCATTAGCATTCGTGGGTAGAGTGAGTATAAAAGGGAAATATTACAAAGTTATAAAAAATAAGCAGAAAGTAATAGAATGAAAGTAGCAAGGAGTTCAAGAATAGAAATGAAACATGCACTTTATTTTATTAAAAATTATTTTGAAACATTCAAAAAGGAAGCTCATGCTAACATTTTCTTACAATATTGGGCAGAATCATAGGAAATTAATTATTTGGATTACTTTGATTCATGAGATGGCAATTCATAAGCTTTCTAATTGTTCAGATCTTATCCTGGTGGGAAAGGTGTGACCCATAAAGCTACTTTATCATGAGGCTCATTCTTGCTCACCATGGCTACCAATGAGTTCTTTGACATTGTCTCCACATCTTATGGATCTCCCATCATCTTCATTTCCTTATAAAAAAATCAACACGTCTAAATGTTTGCTTTAACCATTTCCTCCATTAAACCTTCCTAATTTGCCAACCTTGCCAGTCGATGCTGCCTTTTCTCTTTTTGAATCCTCTTTCTATCTTCTCTAGTGATCTTGTATCCTAATCTAGTTCTATTGTCATTATTGAGAGGGAGCAGAAACACATTGATTCCTTGTTCATGTTTTTCTAAACCTTTCCCTGGGGAATAACTTGCCCTTATCATTTCTTTTGCTACCATCATAGCTGCAGTTGATAATTGAGGAGCTGGAATGCCTAATCCTTCTCTAACATATGGAGTATTTGGTATCTCAAAGGATTGGAAAGGCCTTTCAAAGGCTTCTTTCGCTACTTCGACATATGGGGTTGAGACCGGCTTAGAAATCAAAGGTCTTCTTCCCTTGAAATTTTGATCATCTTTCCTTCAATGATGAATTTGACCTTATGATGTAGAGATGATGGTATTACCTTTACCGAATGTATCCATGGTTATCCCAATAACCTGCTATAAGCTGGTACCATTTCCATCACTTGAAATGTGATGTTAAATGTGACTGGACCCACTTGGATGGGTATTTCAATATCCCCTAAAATCTCTCTCCCAGTCCTATCAAAAGTCTAAACTATTATAGAGCCATGCTGCATGTATGTCTCATCGATTTGTAACTTTAAGAGGGTCTTTTTAGGCATGATATTCAATGATGACCCATTATCCACCAGAACCTTGGCAACAAAATATCCTTTACTTTGGACTAATATATGTAAGGCTTTTGAATGCCCGATCCCTTCTCCAAGTATTTCATCATCTGAGAAGGATAGGTAATTTGTCGTCATTACACTCCTAACTATGTTGTTCAAACTTTCTATAGATGTATCGTGGCAAACATGTGCATGACTCAGAATCCTAAGTAGTGCATTTCGATGATATTCTTAATTCAATATCAAAGATAACGGTGAAACTCTAGCTGGAGTTCTATTCAATTATTCAATCACCTTGTACTCACTTTGCTTAACCAACTTCAAGAATTCACATGCCTCATGCTCAAAGACCAGCTTCTTTGCTGTAATATCCCAAACTATACCCTAAAATTTTTGAAATGATTATTGTTGAAATTGGATTAAATGATATAAAGTATATATTTATGATTAAGTGGTAAGAGAGGAAAAGAGAAGTATGTATATGTTGTATAAATAAAGATATATACAACATATACAAGTCAACTAATGAGATGGTCAAATGAGATTTATTGATTATTTAAAATGGAAATTAAATAAGTGGAAGATGATATTTTGGTTAATTATATTATTATAATATTTTATTGCTTGGTGGATATTAAAAGAGAATTTAAGTGGTTAAAAGAGGTGGCTTGGGTTGACTTTCCTATCATCTTCTTCTTTCTTCTTGTGCTTAGCCAGTCACCACCATTAACAAGAAGGAAATGGATTTTTGTTGTTCTCTAACTCAAGATTTGAAGGTATTTCAAGAGATCAAGTTGGAGTTTGAAGGGTTTTCATCACTTTTGGTAAGTTTTCAACTTGTTTCTTTGGTTTTCTTTTGAGTTTGTATATTGAGGTTGTTGAATGGTTGGTGTATTTGTGTGTATGTTTGATTGTGGTGTGTTTGAGAGTGTTTGGTTTTTTTGACTTTGATTTTTGGGGTCAGTTTGGAGGAAAAGTTAAGTTTGGTGATAGAAAGCAAGAGTTGTGGATTGTGTATGGGTTGAGTTGTGATAATGGTTGTGATTGTGTTATGATGTATGTATTGAGTTGTTTTGGAGTTTATGCAAGTTTAGTATGGTTTATTGATGGTTTTGGGTAAGATTGTTTGGAGTGTAATAGGGTAAAGTATGATGTTTGTTGGATGTGGTGTTGTTGGTGTCGAAATCAGAATTTTTGGCCTAACACGCCCATGAGCACGGCCAAGTCTTTGGGCGTGTCAATGGTTCAGTTTTCTAGACGGGTGACACAACCAATACACACCCATGTCACTGAACATGTCACAGCTTCTGTGTTGGAGTAGTATTGACACGTCCAGTGACACGCCCATGTTACCGAGCGTGTCATAGCTACTGTGTTGTTAGTAGTATTGACACGCCCATGTTACTGAGCGTGTCATAGCTACTGTGTTGTTGGTGGATTGACACGTATGTCACTGAGCGTGTCATAGCTACTGTGTTGGGGGAGGATTGACACGGCCAATGACACGCCCATGTCACTAAGCGTGTCAAAGCTTTTGTGTTGTGAGTTTAGGGCACGGTCAGGGACACGCCTGTGTTGTTGAGCGTGTCATGTGTATAGTTTGCCTTAGTTGGTTCTTATCCTTATTATCTTATGTGTATTTCTAAGTGAGTGTGTATAATCACTTTTGGATTAGGTTTTGAAGAGATTGAGTTGCCTTAATCCAAGTGTTGAAGGATTCTTGGAAGAGAAAGTAGTTAGATTGGTGTGAGTTGCTCTTGAGGTAAGTACAAACCTTACATGGTTGCATACATTTACATGACTTTGGGACTTAACGCATTTGGTTGTAAATGTGTTAAGCAATCTATTACATTGTTGATACATTTGATTAATGCTATGATTTGCATAATGTGAAAGATAAACTGATAATTCAAAATGTATGTACAATGCAATTGGTTATGTATACTCTAATGATGAGATGTGAAGCCACTGTTGTTGGCTATAATGATGCAAATGAAATAATTAGGGCATGGTTTCCTAGATGATTATGAGAAAATGAGAATGAAATTGATAATGAAATAATAAAAGAATTGTGTGCCTAGTATGTTATTCAATTTTCAGAGTTTTGTTGTTGGTGGCATGCCTAAAAGTAACAATCTCTTGAAGCTGGGTTGGACTTGGTCCTTGAAGCTAAGTTGGGTTGATGCTTAGCTCCTCTTGAAGCTTGGTTGGGCCTAGTTCTTGAAGCTTAGTTGGGATGTTACATATGAGATGTTTCTCATTGTGATAATGATTCACCTACGGGCTTGATAAATGTGATTATTGGACCAAAACAGTAACTCTGAAATTTGAATGGCATATTAGTTTCTATTGGGCCCATGCTTGTCTTTGCTTAAATGTGAATCCTGAATGATGAAACAATTGAATAATATAATATAATATAATGTTATGAAATATGATATTCTTTTACATTATTTCTAATTCTTGAAAGTATGACATTGGCATTACATTTGAAGCATATTGTTATTGTGGTTTGTACCACTAAGCCTATGGCTTAGCGCGATTGTGGTTCATCGCGCAGGTGACAGGGTAGATTCTATTGAACCAGAGTGTTCAGCTAGATCGAGTCAAGTCTAGGCTTGTGATCCTTGTGAAGTGTTGATTATTAGACTTCAAGATCAGAGACGAACTGCCAAGCATGTATAAACTCTATATTTTTGTAAATATTGTTTTTGTTGTATATATATATATGTATATTCCGCTACATAACAAATAAATATTTTATCTATTATGTTATATAATATAATTTAAATATTTTAAGTTTTCTTATAAGGAATGTTTATTTAAAATAGCCTGTGACATTCTTGTATCCGGTATACATATATTACATATGTGGGTGTATGTGATGTACGTATATTGGGTATAGGGGTGTTACATTTACTCTCAATTGTGAGTCATTTTTATTGCTTGCATCTTGAAATTATTTGACTTCACTTTCTTCCACCAATTCTACTTATTTTTCCCTTCCTATGCCTTTCAAGTTCATCACTTCTTTGATTTTATACTTTTTCTGGAGTATAGCAATGACCACTTCTCATCATGCCACCTATTCCAGAAATATTGACCACCGAACCAATTTCAGTACTTGCTTGGCATATACCTTAATTTTGACTTTTTATCTCTCACCTATACTTACAAGGCACTGCTTTTGAATTCTTATATTCTAATGGAGTTGGTGTTTTGATTACAAGCTTTGGGACTTATGACGATTTGTCAGGCCTTTCCCCTTTGGTTACTTTTAATGAACATGATATTATAATGGCTGTGGGAATAGAAAGATCGATAGATACCATATTCACATATTCCTATTTATTTCCTTTTACTTCAAAGATCACAATTTTAGCATTCATCAACTATTGAACTTTCATCTTGAATTATGAGCATTCGTTGATGGTATGATCCGATGTCCCACCATGATAGTCACAAAAGGTTTGTTGAGGGAGAGATTCATCTCTTGATTTATTTTCATGAATCACATCAACTTTGACCAAGATTCAAAAAAGCTGCTCCATAGGCATCTAAACTTCCTCTACCTTTTCCTTATATCATTGGACCTCATCCTCACTAATGGCATTAATTTTTCCCTCACCATGATTTGGTAAAGGATTATTATTAACATTAGGGGTTTTTTATTCTTGGTTAAATTTTAACCATCCCGCATTTAAAAGACTTTGGACATTTCTTTTAAATGCAGTCCAATTTTTGATAGAATGCCCATGTGCCCCTATTTGGTACTCACACTTTGCATTGGGGTCATACCATTTGGGGTAAGGTGGCTTCATTGGTTCTAATGGTGTTAAGCACACTTATTGTCCTTGAAGTAGTTAAGGGAACAATTTCGCATAAGTTATGGGGATAGGGTCAAATATTTTTATCCTCCTTTCCCGAGGGTGATTATTTTGTTGCCCTCATTGATTGAGTTGATTTGTTCTATTATTTGCTCCTTGAGCAAATGTATGAGCATTTGATGGAGCAGAATAAAGAGGATTTTGAGAGTTCGTGAATTGGGGAGAGTGATAAGGGAACTGATACATTTCAGGCACTACATTTGCCACATAATGTGATGGGGGATTATGATAATAATTTTCTTTAGGCTGTGGATGGTCTCCTACCATATTGGCTTCTCCTTCTTTTCTTTTTGCCTGAATATTATCTGTTTTAGCTATTCCTTTTAGTACTTCACTCTTCAATCTTTCCCTTGTTCATGCCTTGCTCGATCCTTTCCCCATCTAGGACCAAATCTGAGAAGTTGATGGTTGTGTTAGCTAGCAACATGTTATAGAATGGTTGTCCCAATGTGTCCAAGAACTGGATATAATCTCCTTATATGTGAGAGGGGGACTAACTTGAGTTGCCTTGTCCCTCCACCATTGCACATATTTCTTAAAAGTTTCATCTTTTTTCTTTTTCATGGCTCTAAGATCGTTCTTGCTAGGTGCCATATCCATATTATATTTATATTGCTTTATGAAAGCATCTGCCAGATCTTTCCATCTTCGAATGTGTATTCGATCTAAATTTATGTACCACCTTATTACTGGTCCTGTAAGGCTTTCTTGAAAAACATGAATCAATAATTTCTCATTATTGGTGTATGTTGCCATTCTACTGCAGAACATTGATAGGTGACTTCAAGGATAAGATAGACCATCATATTTTTCAAAGCCTAGGGTTTGATATGCACAGTTGGGATGCATAAGTGGTTCTAAATATATTAACTCCTTCAGTCATCTTTAAACGCTCCTCCAACTATTCTATCTTTTTCGAAAAAGGTTTGGAACTAGTCCTTTTGAAGTTACTCCACCTTTGGGTCATCCAAGTCTGGTATTACTATAGGTTCTTCAGGAATATCAGAATGTTTAGGATTAGTTTGAGCTCCACCCACTTGTGCTCCTTATGTTCCTCCTTGATGAGGTTGAGAAGTGTAGATATTTTCAACTAGATGGATATTATTACTTGGTCCTTCTTCCTCTGCCCTATTTAGTGGGATAAAACCTGGTGGATATGTCAGAACCCTACGACACTTGTAAAGGGACGAGCTATTGGTGTTCCTGATCCTAATGGATTAGGCATAGTTTCTATAGTGTTCTTGCCTTTGAGTAACTTTGAGTTACACCAATTGATTTTTCATTTCTGAAACTTCTTCTAACCTATCTTTGATTTGGTTGATATCTTGTCTCATTTCTTCTTGGGCTTGGTCTTCCATGAGTCTAGTCTTTGATCGAGTTCCATAACAGTGAGTTAAGTTATATTTGTTTTTCAAAATTCGGGCTATGTTGATATTCCTGATGGTATATTTATTTTACATTAGGAAACATTTTTATTCACCATTTTTCATTTATATGAAATCATGATGCAACAATCAGGCAAACTCATGCGTTTTTTTTAAATAAAAGAAAAAGGGAGGAAAAAATGACAAATAAATAAATAAATAAACATGAATAATTAATTATCTTTAAAAAAAAATAAATATTTTGCTTATCAAATTACAAAAGGAATCAAATCTTGCTAACTCTTATGACCCTCATTTGAACTGTTCGTAATAGGAAAGCTCTCGATAAATCTGTTCTAGTAGATCATAAAGCCCCTGTCCATGCACCCCCATTAGCCATGTTGTTTCCTTGTTGAGTTAGTGCCCTCAACTTTTTGGTGAGGTTGTCAGACTGCGTACATATTCTTGCAAAGT
The DNA here is from genome assembly GCA_947685225.1 of Garcia nutans. Classification (NCBI taxonomy): domain Eukaryota; kingdom Viridiplantae; phylum Streptophyta; class Magnoliopsida; order Malpighiales; family Euphorbiaceae; genus Garcia; species Garcia nutans. The sequence goes on along the minus strand of CANTUV010000011.1, from coordinate 21,648,853 downwards.
TATCATGGTAAAAAATACAATCTTCTTTATAAGCACTTATGGTGGCCGTCAAATCAATTTTTCTGCCAAGATTTGATGCATGAAAGCAATCAGTTGATCTGTCTTGTCTTGATATGCTTGGATTTTCCATACCAAAATTTGGATATTAGTTTGTTGTTTGCATGATTCCTCGACTAGTGCTTCTATCTCACTTTTCATGCTTTCTTCCCTTCCTTATATCCCTCTAACAGTCCTTGGAGTCTGCACATTTTCCCTTTTAACTTGTTATTTTCTTACTCTAGTTCGAATGCTTTTCTTTCAATTTTTAAGATTGTTGTCTTCCTTTTCATTGCGTTAGACTCTTTTAACTGTATTTGGACTTTTGTTATTTCACATTCAAGCTTTTCATTTTCTTTGCACAACTCAAAAGCCCTTTTTTAGCTTATGTAGTCTCCCGAATCTAATAAGCTATATCTCTATTATCTATGGAAGACATTCTTTTATTGATAGGTTCAATAACTAGAATATGCTCACTCGATGTAGAAGGTCCTTTGTGAATCCTTACCATCAGAGGGACAAACCCTTTTTCTCTTTTCTGGTGCCATTCTAAATATCCTTGAGTTACTAAATCTTTGTAAATTCTAGGTCGTATCTTTCTCATAGTCTGCCATGCATCCAAGATTGTGCCGAGCTTAACAGAGGTCCCTTCACCCCTATAATCAAACTCCATAAAGTTTAAGCCTGCTATTCAAGGAATGAATTGAAGTGACCTAAGTTGTCTTCTTACCATTATAGGTGTATATGCAGTAACTCCCTATATTCCTACTAGAGTCACCCATGGGAGATCCCCACAATTGAATATTAATGACTATCTATATTTCCAAAAAGCCAACCAATCTCAACCATTGCTTCCTATTGGGATTTGTTTCACGCCATTCTACTGATCCAATTTTCGCAACGTGATTCTTTATTACATTGTATCTTGGTTCATACTTAGTTGTAGGCAAACGAAAAGATGGGCATTTAAAATGAGTCATAGCCCATATACTTAAAAGAGTAGCACAACCTATAAATCACCCATTTCCTTATCATCCACGATAGTTTAATAATCTTATTATTTCTGCTAGTATACTGATGATCGGATCTATTCCTCTTATTACACTAGTGAAGAAGATAATAACCTTAGGATCCACACAGTTCAATTCCTTCGGGAATAAGACCATTCCATATATAAGTAGTGCAAAAACTTGAAACCCTTCTTTTTGATGGAGATTGCTCTTCACAAATTCTAACAAAGGCTCCACTCGAACACCTTTAGATTGTGGACTCTCCCATTCCTCTATAGTCTTTGTTTATACACTAATGTTCTTAGCTAATTGTCTTCTTCCAACTGCCCTCCTATCATGTATATATGGTTTGATTTCACTCTTCTCTGATATGTTGGTCATGAAGAGGTATTCTTCTATAATAGGGGTCAAGTCCAATTATCCAAAGGTGAAGCATCGGTAACATGGGTCCCAATAATTAAGCATGGCTTTCAGCACTGGTAAGAACACTGGGACATACATTAGGTATGCAATCCAACCAATCTGTTCATTAAACTGAATTCTTTGTTGTGGCTTTAAATTGTCCCAGACTTCCTTTAGGGCCCTTAAATCATTTTGTTGAAAGTCTATATGCTCTAATGTGGGAAGCTGAAGTAAAATCTAGATACAATCTCCCCCTGCTCTTTGTTTTACTTCTGAATGTGATATAACTTCCACCTTAGATGTATCTATTACAATCCTATTATGAGGATTCATGTTGGATGATCACAAGAGTATGAAGTGGTCTCGATGTAAAATAGACAAAAAAATATGTTTATTAGCCACAAATATATTTATAACAAATGCCATAATATTATATAATGCAAAATTACAATGATATATGATGCAAAATTACAATTTCATACAGCGCAAAATTACACAATATTTATCCAAAGGGCACTTTGTCATTGATCACGGAGAAACTTTACAAGATAAAGGACGACTCTTATGTCTCACAGTCCAAATACTATAAGACTCGAGTGCACATTCGATCAATATATCATCTTTTAATCACTCTAAATTATCCTAATTTCATTGATCTCCTTTTCCAAAATCCATAAAAAAGGAACATTTTCATTTTTCTAATTTTATTTGCCTACTAAGCTTTCTTCCACCCTTCATCTTCTGTTGCATTATCATTTGCGGTCTCTATTATACTTCTTGGTCATTTGGGAGTGACTTTTCTATGGACTCTTCATCTTCTGGTGGCTATTCCTAATTTGTTGCCTCGTCCTTGTGATGTGTTGGCACTTCCAAACTTACTCCATAACACCTTACAAAAATGACTCAAGAACTTTATATCCATATAACTAACAATAGTTTTACGAATGCCAATCTTACCATTTCACCAAAGAATAAATTTGCAATGTGTGTGGCATCATCGATTTTGTGAAAAGATATAAAATTTGCCATTTTTAAAATCCTATCAACCATCACAAATATTGAATCTCTACCTTTCCTAGATCTTGGCAATCCCAACATAAACTCCATAGAAATGCCAGTCTAAGGTTGGGTAGGAATAGGCAAAGGTGTATACAACCTATAATTCATTGACTTAGACTTTGCTTGCCTGCACTCAAGACATTTAGCAATAAAATTTTGCACATCAACTCTCATCTTAGGCCAATAAAAATGTCACTTAACACATCCAAAGTTTTAAAAATGTCCCATCAAACCACCACAATAGGACTCTTTCACAAGCAACAAACGAATTGCCTAATGTGGCATACATAATCTATTCTTTCTAAAAGGAAAACCATCTAACTTATAAAACTTACCAAATGCACTCATTTCACAAGCCTGAAAAATAAGAGAAAAATTAGTATCTTTATCATACAAAGTTTTAAGAAATTCAAAGCCTAAAATTCTAGCATCTAAAGTAGACAAAAAAGATCGTACCTTCTAGACATTACATCCGCAACAATATTTTCCTTGCCATTTTTGTACTTAATGCCAAGGGAAAGGTCTCAATGAACTCTACCATTTGGCATGACACTTGTTTAATCTACCTTGGCCCTTTATAAATTTCATTGATTGGTGGTCTGCATGGATAACGAACTCCTTAGGCCATAGATAATGTTGTTAATGCTCCAATGTTCACACCAAGACAAATGACTCCTTGTTGTACGTCAGGTAGGTCAATGTGACACCAGTGAGCTTCTCACTAAAGAAACCAATTGGATTCTTACCCTACGTCAAAACAACTCTTGTGCCTATACCTGATGCATCACACTCAATTTTAAAGGTTTTAGAAAAATGAGGTAAAGCAAGAATAGGTGTATTACATAATTTCTCTCTCAATAAGGCAAACACATTATCTTACTCAACACCCTAAAAAAAAACATTATTCTTTTTAATTACAACAGTTAAAGGTGATGCAATGGTACTAAAATCTTGAACAAATTGCCTATAAAAACTAGCCAAACCATGGAAACTATGAATCTCATTAATGGTCTCAGGAGTTGACCAATTTTTAATAGTACTAATTTTTTCTTCTTCTACTTCTACTCCGTCTTTACTAACTATAAATCTTAGAAACACAACTCTATCTAAAAAAATACAATGCTTCTTTAAATTATCAAACAAATGTTTCTTTTTGTAACAATAACAAAACACTGTGCAAATGCAACAAATGATCATCAAAAGACTTAGAATATACAAGAAAGTCATCAAAAAATAAACCACAATAAATTTTCCAATGATTTCTTTCAAAACATGATTCATTAAGAGCATAAAAGTACTAGGTGCATTTATTAAGCCAAATGGTAGAACCAAACATTCATACAAACACTATTTTGTTTTAAAAGAAGTTTCCAATCATCCCCTTCCTTCATCCTAATTTGATGGTAGCCACTCTTAAGATCTATCTTACTAAATGACACTACAATTTAATTCATCAAGCATGTCATCTAGCCTAGGTATGGGATGGCAATACTTTACTATAATATTGTTTACCGCACGACAATCCATGCACATTCTCTATGGCCCATCTTTCTTTGGCATAATCAATAGCAGAATAGCATAAGGGCTCATACTCTTTCTCACATAGCCGATCATCAACAACTCCTCAACTTGGACCTAAAGCTCTTTCATTTCCTCCAGATTACTCTTGTATGCTGGTTTATTTGGGATGGTGGCTAAGGGGATGAAATCAATTTGATGCTCAATTCCTTAAATGGGTGGCAATCCATTGGGAATTTCCTCCAAAAATATATCTTTGAACTCCTGCAAAAGAGACATAAAAACACTAGGCAAAGATTTGTTAATACTATCCACATTGAAATGAGCATGCTTGTACATAAGTACAAGTATGCTTTTGTGAGAAAACTAAACCTCTCTAATATCACTTCTTTTAGCATAAAAGCTATCTTTCTTTTTCTCACTTATTGTCAACTCTTTACCCCCATTTCCCTCATTTCTTTTCCCTTGGAGCTCTCTCCTACCTCTTTCCCTTTCTTCCTTCCCTCATTGTTGTTGCTACTCTTCTCTTTTTTTTTTGTCAACTCTTTCATTTTTCTCTCCTCTTCACTTGCTTCTTTCCCCTCATTTTAATTTACACTCTCACTTTTCATTCTTTTTAACTCACCTTCATAAACTTCCTTAAGTGAAAGAGGCACAAGTGTAATCTTTCTTCCATCTTTCTCAAAAGCATATTGGTTGATGTATCCATTATGCATCACTCTTCTATCAAATTGCCAAGGCCTCTATAAGTAAATGGCTAGCTTGCATAGGTACAACATCAAAAAAATCTCATCCTTATACTTTTCAATTATAAAAGCAACTAGAACTTGCTTTATCACCTTAATCTCCCTACAATCATTCTACCATTTCAATTTATAGGATTGTGGGTAGTTAAGGATAGTAAGTCCTAACTTCTCTACAAGGGTAGTGCTAGCAACATTGGTGACACTACCACCATGTTTTATTAGTTTTTGTCATAGAATTGTATCTTATTTATTATGATGATTATTGTTTTATTTAGGTATTTTGGTAGCTTTAATATGTTTATTTAGTGTTTTCATCAATTTTGGTAGTTTTAATTTATTTCAGTGTTTATGTCATTTTTGTTCTAGTTTTTAGTTTGGTGTTTATTTGTTGTTGGTTAATGTTTATTTGATTCTTGTTTAAAGTTTCTTTAAGTGTTTATTTTAGGTTAATAAGCAAACATCATCTTAAGGGCAAAACTAAAGATAAGAGACGAAGGAAAAAGTAAGGAACCAAGTGAGGAAGAAAACAAATGACAGTAGCTGACACACTCAAGGGACACGGCCAAGCTTGTGGCCGTGTCCCATACCAAGCTAAGAAGAAGTCCAAAAGAGCAGAAGGAGACACACTCAAGGGACACGGCCAAGCTTGTGGCCGTGTCCCTCCAAATACCTCAGACACGGCCAAGCTCACCTTGGCTTGGCCGTGTCACACACTCAACTTCAAAAGAAAGAAAAGAAAGAAAGAAAAGAAGATCCAGTGAGGGACACGGCCAACTGGCTTGGCTGTGTCCCATGGAAATCAAGAGACACGGCCAAGCCAACCTAGGCTTGGCCGTGTCACCTAATGGAAAGAAAGGAAAATCAAGAGACGCGGCCAAGCCACTCTTGGCTTGGCCGTGTCACCCTTAATCTCTATAAAATCGTCTGCTCGAAAGAAAGAAAAAGGAAGACGGCTAGGGTTTGAGTTAGAGAAAAGAAAAGAGAAGGAGAGGGCCAACATAATTTGGGATGAGGAGAGAGTGACACTCTCCTTATCCCTCATCTTCATCCTCCATCTTCATCTTCTCCATCTTCCATTGACAAGATCTTTGAGGTTCTTTGGGATCAAGTGGGTTAACAAGCTCTTAAAGGTTGAAGAAGCTTCATTGAAAGGTTTGGTGACTTGAGAAAGCTCCAATCCATCTCTCAAAGGCATAATCATTGAAAGGCTTGGTGACTTGAGAAAGCTCCATCTTATATTGCAAAGGGGAATCAACCATTGAAGAGGGCTTGAGTTCTTCATCATACATCAAAGTAGAGCTAGGAGGAAGATTAGTAATCCTACTCTTGGCATCTTCACAAGGGGTTTTTCTATTCTCTCTTTTAATTCATTTCAATATTGTTTTTTGTTATATTAAGAGAATTGATATTGCAATTGGACAATTTGTATTTGATTTATATTGAGTTGAATGAATGTTTTAAATTGATGATGTTGAGCTAAAAACCCATGCTTAGGGTTTGTAGTATATTTGATTGAATGCTTTGATTTGATATTTCCATTGATGTACCTTGTTGTTGGTTGATTGCATTGGATTGTATGCTAGGTTAATAGATTAGCTACCTATTGATCTCTAGATATTGAATGAAGGACCGAGAGGTGAAATTTGATATCGGAATTATGCAATCGACTACCCTATGAATGAATTAGAAATATAAGTTATAGGGTTTCATTAATTTGCAAATGTAAAATAATTGGTTATTGCTATTTCATGAATGTGAGAACTAATGAATTGGTAATTGACTAATTAATCTTAAGGAACAAATTAATTTACAAGGTTATGTTAATGGATAATTGAGAATTGAGCTTTGATTGAATGGACCTATAACCCTAGTCATATTCCCAAGAATCGATTTGATCTTGTGCAACCTTCATACTTTAACCCTACACTCCTTAATCTTAGGTTTAAATTGTTCTTTTACATTCCAACACAACAAACTTCCACATTTAAATACTTGTCAATCAAGCTATTACGAACCACACCTTTTTGGGAAAACGACCTTGGGGCGATCACCTTTGCTATAGCTACCTCGTATACTTGCGAGTGACGCTTTGTAGTAGTACTTAATTCAAGCGCAACAAGTTTTTGTCGCCATTGTCGGGGAGGGCTGTCGCAGTAGTGATAGTTTGATTTTTCTTTATTTAATTGTTTGTTTGTTTTTCTTTTAATTGTTTGTTTGTTTTGTTTACTTGTCTTTTAATTTAATTATTTGTTTATTTTTCTTTAAGTTGCTAAGTGCCTTTTGTAAAGATGTAGTTTTCAAGGCACGGGGGAGTTTATGATAGGAACGATCATTCTGAAATGGCATGGCAATTAGCAGAATTGACTAATCAACTTAAGGTGCTAAATGCAAGAGGAAGAGCACCTATGCCACGCCAAGAGATATGTGCAGCATGTCGCAATGCAGGGCATAGTGTAAATACATGCTCATTCGGTTTCGCACGATACCAAGAATGGCAAGAGGAAGAAGACGACTTTGATAGTTTCCAGCAAATGGGTAGAAATGACCAATATTCTAATCCTTACAACCCAAGCTGGGGAAGCCAACCAAATTTTTCTTGGGAAAATCAGCATCACATTCCACCTCAAAATTGTTTTCAACCTTACCAGAGAAGTTCTTACTCTCAAGAACAATATTCAAATCAAAATTTCCTTAAGAAACCCACATTGGAAGATAGTTTGAATGCCTTCATTCGAATTAGCGTGCAAAATCAAGATAAACTTAAGGAACCCACTTTGGAAGATAGTTTGAATGCCTTCATTCAAATTAGTGCACAAAATCAGATTCAATAAGAAATCCACAGTGGAAGATGATTTGAATGCTTACCTTCAAATTAGCACACAAAATCAGGAAGGGATCAATGAGAGGATTGATTCTTTGGAGGAATCATTGAAGAGGGTGGAAATTCAAGTTAGGCAACTGGCACATTAACTCCAAGCACACCAAGAAGAGGAATTTCCTAGCCAATTGGAGCAAGTCAAGGTAATCACAAATTTGAGGAGTGAACAGGTAATATATAACAAATTTTGTGATTCTTTGGATGCAGGCACTAATCAAGAAGATAATGGCGAGGAGATACAAACCAACATTGAGGAGTTGAGCCAATCAAACGAGAAGGAGAATTTGGAGGCATTAACCTCACCAAAGTTGCATGAATTTTCCAATCCTGATAGGCCACAAAATCCATTTCCATGTAGCTTGAAGGATAAGGAGCAAGATGCTGAGCTTGTTGAGATGGGACTTGACATTGTTAAAGTGGATGAAGAAGTGATTCAACCAAACTTGGTTGAACTTAAAGAATCCCCAAAAGTCATATCTACTACTCTTGGTGGTAAGGAAGAGCAGAAATCTGATATGCCCAGGTTGCATAAAGACAAAGATTATTACCATGTTCCTATAGCACTGGAGGATCACCCCGAGGCGACCTTCACATGTCCCTTTGAGACATGTTCTCTTCAAGGAATACTATTTAAGGGTTGCCTTACATCGGGCATTTTTCAAAGTTACATATTGTTCATCCTCTCAGTCATGGGCTCCAATTGCATTATGGGTGGAAGGAGCCCTACACATCGTATATGGGAATGTTGGAAATCAGGTTTCATCTAAACCCCCTCTGTAGTATGCATGCTCACATTGAGGACAATGTGAATCTTTAAGTGTGGGGTACATTTTATGTTTTGTGTTTTTACTTTTAATTGCATTTTGTGTTTTTGTGTTTTTACTTTTAACTTGTTTTTGTTTAAGTTTTAGTTAATGTTTTTAATGTTTTTCTTTGAATAAATGAATTTTAGAAAGTTCAATTGTTATAAAATTGTTGATAGATGACCTTTGAATTTTTGAAGCATGAATTTGAGAATTGCGTAGAATTGGTGCTTATTGTCAATTTTGTTGGTTTTTCCCTTGCATTGCCATTAACCTAGTGAGGAATTGAGCCATCAACTTATCATTATTGTTGTGGGTGAACATCTTTGATTGATGAATTGCTAGAACTTGCTTTGAAATGCATTTTAAGATTACATAAAAATTTCAATTTGGCATCAAGATGATTAAGGCAATTAGGTGAACCACTTTGGCTTAAAAAGACCAACCCTATATTCAACCTTAGTTAGCCAATTTTGAGCTTATTCTATTTTTCCTTTTCTTTCTTTTTCACAACACCATTAGCTTGAACCTTGTTGTTTAACTCTTACCCTTTCATTAGGTCAAGAGCATTTTAAGAGCGTTTATAACCGAGTGTTGTCTTGAATTAAGTGTGAGGTTAAATTTAGTAGGTTTAAGATTGCAAAAAAATAAAAAATAAAAAAGAAGAAAATATATATATATATAATAAAAAAAAGAGAAGAAAAAGAAAAAAATATTTATATATATAATAAAAAGAATAATTGTTGTTCTTGTTGAAAGGGTTTGAATGTATCATTGCAAGATTTAATAAGTGAGTTCCCTTGAAAAGCTCTTTAATGTCAAGAGGTAGATGAGAGGAAGGTATTTTGGGATTGTTGGGTTATGTGTATGATCGGTTACTTCATTCTTGAAGTGCTCTTGAACTTAATGATTAAGCTCACATTTCCTAAATGCCATGCCTTTACCTTAGCCCCATTACAACCGAAATAAAGACCTTTTGATTGATGCTTGATTGTTATTTTGTGGTGGAAATTTGATTGATAAGCAAGCCTATGGCAATAATCTTTCATTGATTGTTATGAGTGTAAACACCACCATGATCAAACACTTGTAAGAGTTGGTGAGGGAGTGACAACATTGGTTATGCATGGAAAACCACTTAATTGCATTGGTGTCGATTTTGTTTGATTCGATATTGATTGTGGATGTAGGGATAAGGAAGTCTTGATGCATCTTTATAACTATTGAACTTAACAAAATTTATCTTGTTAGTGTGTTTTGATTTTAGCCTTGCTTGGGGACAAGCAAGGAATTAAGTGTGGGGTAGTTGTTTTATTAGTTTTTGTCATAGAATTGTATCTTATTTATTATGATGATTATTGTTTTATTTAGGTATTTTGGTAGCTTTAATCTATTTATTTAGTGTTTTCATCAATTTTGGTAGTTTTAATTTATTTCGGTGTTTATGTCATTTTTGTTCTAGTTTTTAGTTTGGTGTTTATTTGTTGTTGGTTAATGTTTATTTGATTCTTGTTTAAAGTTTCTTTAAATGTTTATTTTAGGTTAATAAGCAAACATCATCTTAAGGGCAAAACTAAAGACAAGATATGAAGGAAAAAGCAAGGAACCAAGTGAGGAAGAAAACAAATGACAGTAGCTGACACACTCAAGGGACACGGCCAAGCTTGTGGCCGTGTCCCATACCAAGCTAAGAAGAAGTCCAAAAGAGCAGAAGGAGACACACTCAAGGGACACGGCCAAGCTTGTGGCCGTGTCCCTCCAAATACCTCAGACATGGCCAAGCTCACCTTGGCTTGGCCGTGTCACACACTCAACTTCAAAAGAAAGAAAAGAAAGAAAGAAAAGAAGATCCAGTGAGGGACACGGCCAACTGGCTTGGCCGTGTCCCATGGAAATCAAGAGACACGGCCAAGCCAACCTAGGCTTGGCCGTGTCACCTAATGGAAAGTAAGGAAAATCAAGAGACACGGCCAAGCCACTCTTGGCTTGGCCGTGTCACCCTTAATCTCTATAAAATCATCTGCTCGAAAGAAAGAAAAAGGAAGACGGCTAGGGTTTGAGTTAGAGAAAAGAAAAGAGAAGGAGAGGGCCAACATAATTTGGGATGAGGAGAGAGTGACACTCTCCTTGTCCCTCATCTTCATCCTCCATCTTCATCTTCTCCATCTTCCATTGACAAGATCTTTGAGGTTCTTTGGGATCAAGTGGGTTAACAAGCTCTTAAAGGTTGAAGAAGCTTCATTGAAAGGTTTGGTGACTTGAGAAAGCTCCAATCCATCTCTCAAAAGCATAATCATTGAAAGGCTTGGTGACTTGAGAAAGCTCCATCCTATATTGCAAAGGGGAATCAACCATTGAAGAGGGCTTGAGTTCTTCATCATACATCAAAGTAGAGCTAGGAGGAAGATTAGTAATCCTACTCTTGGCATCTTCACAAGGGGTTTTTCTATTCTCTCTTTTAATTCATTTCAATATTGTTTTTTGTTATATTAAGAGAATTGATATTGCAATTGGACAATTTGTATTTGATTTATATTGAGTTGAATGAATGTTTTAAATTGATGATGTTGAGCTAAAAACCCATGCTTAGGGTTTGTAGTATATTTGATTGAATGCTTTGATTTGATATTTCCATTGATGTACCTTGTTGTTGGTTGATTGCATTGAATTGTATGCTAGGTTAATAGATTAGCTACCTATTGATCTCTAGATATTGAATGAAGGACCGAGAGGTGAAATTTGATATTGGAATTATGCAATCGACTACCCTATGAATGAATTAGAAATATAAGTTCTAGGGTTTCATTAATTTGCAAATGTAAAATAATTGGTTATTGCTATTTCATGAATGTGAGAACTAATGAATTGGTTATTGACTAATTAATCTTAAGGAACAAATTAATTTACAAGGTTATGTTAATGGATAATTGAGAATTGAGCTTTGATTGAATGGACCTATAACCCTAGGCATATTCCCAAGAATCGATTTGATCTTGTGCAACCTTCATACTTTAACCCTACACTCCTTAATCTTAGGTTTAAATTGTTCTTTTACATTCCAACACAACAAACTTCCGCATTTAAATACTTGTCAATCAAGCTATTACGAACCACACCTTCTTGGGGAAACGACCTTGGGGCGATCACCTTTGCTATAGCTACCTCGTATACTTGCGAGTGACGCTTTGTAGTAGTACTTAATTCGAGCGCAACACACCATTAATAATAACATCTCACACCCTATATTACACCAAGCATCTTGTATGGAAATGATTCTCCCTTTGGTCACACTCTTTGGGTTGGACTTGCAAACTTAAAGTCCTCTTAGATACTAGTGCTCTACCACTCTCCACTAAGGTTAAGGATTCATCCTTATCATCACTACCCTTCTCCTTTGTGGATGTCTTCTTCTCACTAGACTTTTCTTCACTAGTAGAGTAGATAACTCCATCAAACATGTACATAGTCTTTTAATTAGGACAATCCCTCCTATAATGCCCAACTCCACCATACTTAAAGCACTTTAATTTAGAACTAGAAGAAGGTTCAAATTTACATTTATCCTTGCTAGAAGTGGATGCCTTAGGTGCTTCTTTAGATTATACATTGGGCTTTGAAGATGTAGCTTTATCATCCCTCTTCCAAGTTGGCTTAAAAGTTGATGTAGATGAGAATCGACTTGACCTACTCTTCCTTTTCAATTGCTTCTCAATCTTCAAGGCAAGATGAAGCAATTCCTCAAGCTCCATATAAGGTTGCAACTCAACCACATTTGAGATTTCTCTATTAAGGCTATTGAGAAATCTTGCCATTGTAGCTTCACTATCCTCCTTTACATTTGCACGGATCATAGAAACTCTATCTCTTTATAATACTCTTCTACGCTCTTGGACCCATGGGTGAGATTTTGTAGGTGGATTTACTACTCCCAATAGCAGTGACTCGATACAAACCTCTTCCTCATTATAGAATTTAAATCACCCTACTTATCTATAATCTCTCTCTATTCCTCCTCCTTCGTTGTTTGTTCTCTTCCTATCAAGTTATGGCATAATCTTCAAAGGCGGCCACAACTAGTTTCATCTTCTTAGACTCCGTATAATCATGCTAATCAAACATTAGTTCTATCTTCTTCTCCCAATCTAAGTAGACCTTGGGATCCATCCTACCATGGAATGTAGGAATCTTCAATTTAACTTTATCCCCTCCATGATTATGATTATGCCTAACCCTAGGTCTCACATCAAACTCATCCTCATTATCTCTAAAATATTCTCCACCCTTCGACTTGTCTCCCTCATTGGCTCTCCTATTAACCCTCCTAGGCCTTGCATTAGGGGCATTATTAGGTTGTGCCTAGCAATTGAAGCCTCTGCTCTCTCCATTTGATCCATCATCTTTCCATTTCATTGGCTCAAAAGTTCTATGGACTCAGCCATTGCTTCTATTTGATCAACCGGTCTATGAGTTCTTCTAGTTTCACCACTCATTTTGAAAATGAAATATGAGCTCCAAATAAAAGTTTAGTGAAATAAAAATAGAAATCCTCACTTAACTCCTTCACGTGTTTCACTCAAGTGTAATAATCACTCAAGGTCTCCTCGTGACAGCAAAAGGCCTTACCAATCGAAGTCTTGAACTAAACAAAGTGAGATAAGACTTAGATAGGGATGAAAGAGACTAAGCTTCACATGTGCATCCGCCTCATAATCCTCCATGATAACCAAATCATTCCAAAGTCTTTAGATCATTAAGAGCATGGCTTCCTTGAACCATTGAAGTCGACCCCTTATAACTGGTCCTTGAGGAAGACTCAATGGGTCCTTAATCTCTAGCAAGGGTTGGTCCTTAGTTACGACAATTTTAGGTTTGAAAAAGATCAATTGATTATTTGTTTATGTAAGTTGATCATAACCTAAGCTTAATTCTAGGCTCAACATGAGAAAAACATGATTGATTGATTATGTTAGTTGATCATAACCTAAGTTTTGCATTTTGTCTCAATTCAACATAAAGATTAATTGATTGATTATATGAATTGATCATAACCTAAGTTTTGAATCCAAGCTCAATTTGACACAAAGATTAATTCATTGGTTGATTATGTGAACTGATCATAACCTAAGCTTAATTCTAGGCTCAATTCAACAAAAAAAAATAACTGATTAATTTTCACCTAAAATTCATTTTAGGTTTTAGGGGACATGAAAAATATGGGCTAATAATGTAAACAAGAAGGATATAAAATAAGAGCTTCTTGGATCATGCTTTCCTTAGAGGAAAAGCATCTTAAGCCTTTTTGCCAGATTGAAGTTCCACTTTGAAACTTTGAATGGTTGGATGTGCACTAGTGATTTTGACAATTTGAAGAGAACCTTGATGAATGATCTTGATGATCTTAGCTTGAAAGGAGAATTCAAAGATTTTAATGAAAAATATTTGCAAATAGCCTTAATTCTTGAATGATTGGAGTAAAGAGCTATTTTAAAGTTCTTTGCATTTCTCTATATTTCTCTGTATTTTGTGTGTTTTTGGGGGTGAAAATGACTTGTCTATTTATAAGCACACAAATCTAGGCATGGGAAGACTGAATGGCTACTAGGAGTTCATCGCCAGCGAGGTAGGTCAATGGTGACGGATTGGTCACCAAAGGCTTGACTAGTCACCGGTTAGGTTTTCGATAGCCGGAGCTACAATGGCTACTGCTACATAGATCAGTGATCACTGTTGTTGATTGGTGACTACTCTAGGTCATCGATCCTTATTTTCTATGCACTCAAATTTTAAAGATTACTTCGGGACCATCCAATGTCTGATTAACGCCACTCTAGATGCATTAGAACCATTATGGAATGAACTTCAATACAAGGTATAGAAAAAGAGGGTTTATAGCTCCCATCTATCAATTTTGCCTATGATAATTTAGTCAAAGTTATGGTTGTGAATTGATTAAAACATTTGGTGAACCGTCTGAACCAGGTGTAACACCCTTATATCATATATAGTATAGTATAAATACTCCGTATACATAGAGTATGCATGTAGAATATAAAAGTGTCCCAATATATAACCATGAAAACTAACATAATTAACATCAAAATAATTATATCTTTAAAAGATAAAAATTAAACTGATAAACTCATACATATTATTTGTTCAAAATAGAATATTTAATATAAAATCAGTCAAAATTCGCCAAAGTTTTATCTGTAAATTATCAAACGCAAAAAGTATAAACAGCACATCCTGCATTAAACAACACTCCTAAATACATATTTTTATAAAATATATCACTTCCCAAAAATATAATCAATTCTTCAATTTACATCCAAAAGTACCATGTATATATGTGCTATTTTCAAAAACAAGTTTAATATACAAATTATGTTTATTACTATATAAAATCCACGTTATACAATATGTAACACCTTCAAAGTTGGTCTCATGGCACCCATAACTTTAAGTCTTATTCCTAATTAGGATCACCTTGGTCTATACATCTAATCACCTACGTGACACATACTGCTTAGTGGCACATACTTTGATAGCATATAACATTTTAAAATCAATGTGTATTTACCGTGACACACAAGTTAACATGTCATCATCTCATGGAACACTACATGCAATGTACCTTTTATTTAAACGTTCATTACCTTTTTATGATATTTTTTTTTGCTCATCCAAACACTCAATACAAATGCATTACACACATCACACTTATTTCTTTTCTCTTTTATTTATAATAATCACATTTCCATATAATATTCATTAATTTAACAAATATATATATATCTAATACTCAAGCACACACACACACACACACATTGAGCCCAAAAATCCTTATACAATATTCAAGTTCCAGAAATATTATTTTGGTCTATCATGACACTAGCGTGTCTAGCCTCAAAGGCACAGTAATATCTGTGACACCAGTGTGTCTCACTAAAGGCATAATTATGTCTGTGACACCAGCGATCTCACCCATCATAATCATATCTATGATACTAGCGTGTCTCACTCGAAGGCATATGGCATGCCAAGAAACACCAAATATAACTTTTTGGAACTAGATATTTTACAAGGCCAACACACAACATACACATCATATCATATCACAATTACATATTTTCATTTCCTTCCCTCTCTCATCATCATTTATTACATCCTTTCTCAATTTCCACCCCTTTCCATAATTTCCATAGATTTTCCACTTATTTCTTGTGATCGTTTCATATCATGATCACCTTCACATAGTTTCGTTCATTTCAAACACTATTATCATTACTTTATTCATATTACACATTTGAACACTTTTCAATTAACCATTTATATTCATATTCACTCCACACATTTTATCACATTTATCATGTCTTTACTCAATATCTACACTTTTCAAATATACAACACATTAGACATAATGTACATTTCACATACTTTGTACATCACAATTGCATTAGCTATAATATAATGGTTTAGCAATCATATTCTATGTTTTCACTTAATTTTAAATGATACACTACCATATATCTTATCAAAATAAATATCAAAGTGGCATAACACATTCATAAAATCACAAAATCACAATGTGTTATGCCAACTCAAATGCAATTCAAACATAATTCATTAAAGTATGTACTAACCTTCTTTTTCTCCAAAATCTCTTTCCAAGTTAAAACCCTAAACTCTGCCACTTTTACCACTTTGGCCTATACACATTTAACCCAATAATAAGCAACATTATTCATTTAAACTCATTCATATACTAATTATGTATAATTTAGTCACTACTTACACAATTTCTCACCAATTCCTAATAAAATCCCAATTCCTTCTTTTACTGCCTTCCTCAAACTTCATCATAATCAACTCTTTTTCCTTAACTAACCAAAAAATCATCATTTATACATAAAAAAATGTTAAAATAATCCATTTTAACAATTAAGAGAACTTCCATTAGAAACCCTAATTTACACATATTCACTACAAAATCCTAACTTCAACCAAACCTACTCATGTTCATTTTCTAATCATAAAATCACAACATATACATTAAAAAACATTAAATTACCCCATAACAACAATTATATACACCCATACCAAAACCCTAATTTTTACATAACTCTTCCATAACCATAATTCCATCATTTATGTTCTTTTCACCTAACCAATCAATAAATCATCATATCCTGATCATTTTATCCTAAAATAGGGATCAACCAAGCCTTCATCCTCAAAAAGATTATCACAAGAGATATACATAGGATCACTTCCCATTTTATCACCCACCTCTATGTCTGTAACACCCAAGTCTTGCTTAGAAGAAGGAACAGAATTAGGTAGTCTGCCTGACAATTGGAGACTATGACTCCATGGTAATTGCTGAGAAGGGGTGGAAGCCACAATATCCATTGGAGATGACTTAAAACAAATAAGGGAGCTCTTACCCAGCACCTTATGCTTATTGCTATCCAAAGTAGTGGCAAAAGGGACAAGAAGGCCATCTGGTCTCAGCTCATGAACAAGAGATGCTGGAGAATCTCGGTGTGACTCATACAAAGTAGGAGCCTCGTGAACTCCGGAGTGAGATTGAGAATTATTGATCATCACTCCACTTGTACAGTCAATAATACGCCTTAGAGAACTCTCTCCTATATGCATGGGAACAGACTGTAGAGTATGTACTGTATCAATAATAGGGCTAATTCCTTGACTCCTCTCAGAATCCTAGCGAAGGTCACCACAATTAAGGTTAACATTCATATCCATATCAACATCATGATTATCAACCAGGACTGAGAATTGAGAACCCTTTTCCAACACACTATCCTTATCTTTATCACCCAGCTATTTGTTTGGAGCATGTTTCTCCCTAGAGGCCACCATCCGTGGCCCAAAACTCGCTGAATCATCATTGGCATCCATAGGAACATTGTCATCAGGGCCAACAATCTCAGTATTCTGCATCTGAGTCGGACAACCAAATTCTAAATGCCCAAACCGGCCACACTTAAAGCAAATATTAGGAAGACTCTCATATTCTACCAAGTAGAGTTCCCCATCAATCTCAAATTTAAAAACCAGGGGCTCTTGAAGATTAATCAAAATAACTACTTGTGAAAATTGACCTCGCTAAAAATCACTCATATTATCATTAATATTTATGACCTTACCCACCATTCGAGCAATGCTGCGAATGACCTACACAGGGTAGAGGTGAAGCGGCAATTCAGGAAGCCTAATCCATACATTAACAAAATTAGAAATAGGACTAGCTACTCTAAAATCCGGAAGGGTATGATTATCTCTAGAAATAGTGCCAAGGTTGGGCTTGAAGGTAGCTCCCCATAATAGTCCAAGGACCATTTAGAAGGGCATGATTATAGTCCTTGGTATCAATGACTTGAACTAAGAAATATCCTCTACCAATATCAATGACCTTAGAACCTCCCAAGTTCCATAAAGCCTGAAGTCGAGTACATTGGACCTCGTATCCAATAGATTTACCTAAGAGGTTAACCACAACTGCATTCTTATGCGTGCTAGCTGGCTTCTCCTTTAGATTACTTGAAAGATTCACTATGGGAATCTGCCCTGATTTGTCTACTACCACATCACCTTCACCCACATTAACATTGAAGAAGTCAAACAAGTCTACCATGGACGCCTCTATAATTGTTCCTTTAACAAGTTTATATCTGTATCTAGATAAGGAGGGAGCCTCAAAATGATGCTTCACCTTCTTCATAACCCTCTCCATTGAGCCATCAATAGGGGTTCCATCTCTGGGGTTTCCATCATTAGGGTTTCCATCGCAAACTTGTGACATCTTTTTCTACAAACTCAACCTTACAAGTGTTTTTTAAAATCTATTTTTTACTTTTCAATGAAAGATATTTAGATCATTCTTTTCATTATCAATTTATTTTCTCAAATTATGAAAATTCATAACTCGAAACAAGCAATCATAGAATTGAAAATCAAAAGTAGAGATGAAACTAAAAATATAATCTAAGTTAGGGATAGATATGATAGTTTTTTCTTTTTTTTTTTCATTTCACTAAATAATTTATATTATTTAAATCTACATTATCATGACGTGCCAACAAAGTCATGTGAGTAAACGAGATTAGATATATTTATAATTGAAATTAAAGTTCATATAATTGATACAACTTTGAAATTATGATATAATTTAAAAAGTGACTTAAATTGAAGATAGATATAATAGTTTTCCCTTATTTTATTAATTAAGTTTTGATTAGATTTGAATTCAATTAATACTTCTATATAAAATCAATTGAAATCTTTTGTTTAATCTTCAAAGTTAATTTCCTAGTAAGGGGTCTTTAGGGTTGAAACATAACAAAAACATTGTGTCTATTCGTTATTGCCAAAGGTGCTGGTTCATATGGTCATTAATGACATTAAAAATATGAAAGCAAGACCTTATCCAGAAGCCAAAAATATTAGACACTTTGAATTGTTAATCTCTTAAAAAGGTCATAGAATATATTAAGCGTAACTTTCTCATAGACTTGCTTATCAACAAACCCTATATCCCTATCCTATAAAAGCCTAAATATGGAACGACAAAAGCTCTATGAAAAATTATTTTTCAAGTACAAAATCGCAAATGGTAGAAGAAGTAAAGCTATTTGGTATGTAGGCCAGTCCATTTAGTCACACAATAGAAATAGCCTTAAAGTTTAAATGGATGCAAGACCAATAGATAGAAGAAGGCCTTTCTTACAATAGTCCTTTGCACATTAAATATAACCTAGTTCACAAAAAAATTCCTATGCTCCTACATAATGAAAATTTCAGAATAACTTGTTATTCATAAGTACATCGATGAAACCTGGCAAAACAATCCCATCTTGCTAAAAGATCCTTATGAAAGAGCTTAAGCTCGCTTTTGGATACATGAAAAGGTAAACAAAGGAGTTATCCCCCCCAACCCATATATATATATATATGTTCTAATCCCTATCCTCAAGCTTTATACAATGCTATATTGCCGAAGTCTACTCCTATGAATATAGTGTAGACATTATATATATATATATATATGTTCTAATCCCTATCCTCAAGCTTTAAACAATGCTATATTACCAAAGTCTACCACAAATATAGCATTGACATTCACTTCCAAGCCCTTTTACCTAATGAAATACCACAAGTCTACCGAAATCATACAACTTTACAATATATTGCAATATACACATGCATATTTCTAGCAGTATATTACAACATACCATATGTCTAGCATATTACAATGGACATAGCTTATTGCACCAAGCTCCATAGATGCCAATCACACCCAGCATATACATTGCACCACAATATCATAGTGCAACAAATATACACCAACCAATCCAACCCCATGCATTATCATAGTGTAAAATTGGCAAATTTAGATTTACAAATGTATACTACTCAGTCATATTAGTAAGAACATTCACTTCCAATCCCATTAGCAGAATACCATAAGTCTCTTAGCAACATAACACTTTAAAGCACCAACATCATGCAACAGTCCTAATCAACCCGATGCACACCCAGCACCATAGGTTCCAGTAGCACCCAGAACACACACATGCCATACATTACACACTAATGCCCATGCTATAGTGCCTTTATAAACATGCCAGATCTGGCCTTTAATAAAAACTTCCTATATCTCTTATCGATTAACTTTCATTACAGCCTTGGGAAGAATAAACACACTAGCCCAATATGTATGCTCCTTAATTTAGAATTGACTAGTTGGACCCTCCCTACACATGATAGATGTTTCAAACTCCATATTAATCCTTGTTGTAAATTTCTTAACTAGCCTCCATAATGTTGCCTCTTGATTCCAGTGAATACCATCGACACTCCTAGATATTTGACATGCAAGCTTTCTTCTCTAAATTGCAACAATTGAAGAATATGTGCTTTAAATTTAGCCCTCACTCCACTGAGAAATATGGAACTCTTTTCCTCATTTATCTATAACCCTCAGGCCCCTACAAGATTCTTCACCATATTTATCATTCACGTCATAGAGGCTTGATCCCCATGATAGAACATCAATAAATCATCTATAAAATAATGAAGATGATTTATTCTAAGGCTGTGACACCCCTCATGATATTTAAACTCCATTTAAACTTTATGACTCAATGCTTTAAAAATATATTCCATGGCAATAACAAATAACAAAGAGACATAGGGTCTTCCTATCTCAACCCATCATTGCCTAGAAACAAACCCTCAACAAACCCATTCATCATCATAAAAACACACATCACTACCCATTTGATAAATTGTTATGTAAATCCTATCCTAATCATAACATCCTCTAAACAAATCCTATTTTATCAAGTCATAAGCCTTCCTTAAATCCATCTTGGCACCTCTGGACTTCCCTTTATCTATCTCTATGATAATTTCTAACTAATTCACGAGCAAGCAAAGTACTTGTTTCCTCTTTTAGGGAAAAATATTCAAATTTTGAAGGGTTTTCACTAGCCTACGTAACAAAAACCCCAACCTCTTAGCTATAATCTAATCAATTTCCTTATATGCAATAATACAATAAACAATAGGCCTAAAATCATTTAAACTAGAGAAATTCAGACTTTGATGATAACTTTCAAAGTCATAACATTAAGGGGATGTTAGTGGTAGAAAATGAGTACTATTTACCTAAAGATTTTCTACAGAAAAATGGAAAACAAAATTTGTTGTTTAGTTAGAAATATTTTCCAT
This sequence comes from Garcia nutans, assembly GCA_947685225.1. NCBI lineage: Eukaryota > Viridiplantae > Streptophyta > Magnoliopsida > Malpighiales > Euphorbiaceae > Garcia > Garcia nutans. The sequence continues at coordinate 21,627,642 of CANTUV010000011.1, read as the reverse complement.
TTAGAAAATGAGGAAATATTTTTATATATTTATTAGCTAATAATTGAATTTTAGAAAATTACTATTAGTCATTTTCTAAATAGAAAACACTCTTTTAAAAAAACTTAAGAGTTTGTTTTCAACTTTGATTATTATTATCCCAAGATGGGTTAATTGGTTGTTTTAAAGAAGTGGTGGCAAATTAAAAAAAAAACTTGAAAAAAAAATAAGAAGAAATGAGTAGAGAGAAATGAATGAACATAAGAGATTTATAGTGGTTCGGATTCCTCAATCCTACTTTCATTTCCTTAATAACTTGTTGAGTTTGTACTATCAAGGAGTTTTTACAAGCTTAACTCTAACTTACTATTTTCACAAGCTCACACCAAACTTCTATAAGGTTTGAGTAATTTCCTCATAACCTAATAAGAGTTTTCCCATGCTCACTCTAAAACTTAAGTATTTCAAAGCTCACACTCAAACTTATACATTTTTTTTTATGATCATACCTAACACTTAAGGTGTACAAATAGAAATTTTGATGCAAAGAGATGAAAGTTGTTTATCTTGGCTATATCAATCACCATTCTCCTGAAGAATGAGGTTTCTTATGATATTTAACGACTTCAAGACTTCAAGTAGCCATTTGAGGTGGGTGTCAACATGTTTGGATCTTGTCTCCCACTTCAATTATTGTCCAAAGCAACTTCATGGTCAGACCATCAATTTTCCAGTCATACTTTAAAAAATATGGTCATACTACTGCTGGTCCGGACACACATTTAATATCTCTAGCAAAAATTCTTCAATAACTAGTACACGTGGCATCCAATAATTGAGTGAAAGAACAACAGTTATGAAATTTGAAATCCATTGCAGTGGTATGGTCAGGAACATCAATAGTCCGGTCATACTTATGATGGTATGCTCAAAATATGGGAGTAACTTTGGCCGTGAAACTTGCTGGATGTTTTTCTCAAAGTTTTAATTTAAAGTCAGGTCAGTAAATTCAGTAGTCTGATCGAAATTTGTGAAGTACTTTGAAAAATTGAGAGTACATCTGGCCATGAAACTCTTTGAAAGCTTTTCAAAAAAATTCAAGCAAAGTACGATCATATTTCATGTGGTGAGAGCGAACTTATGTGGTCCGGTGAAAATTTGAGAGTACTTTCTTCCTATGAATCTTTCTATGTAAATTTCTCTTGAATCCTTAGCTAAGGTCCGGTCGGTCTTCTTCATGGTTTGATCATACTTTTTGCTTTTCTCCAAAAACTAAGTTCTTAAAAGTGTAACTTGATATAAACATTAGTTATATTCAATTTGATTGCCTAAGATTAAAATTAAATTAGGCCAAGGTTTTGGCTAACAATCTTCCCCTTTTTTATTTTAGTAATTAGATTGAATTAAATGATTTTAATAAATGGATAAATTTTAAATCTCAGTCTCCCCCTTAATGTGTCTCCCTCTATGTAAATTCAATTTCCCAATGTAAATTATAATTCAAATGTGCAAGCTCTCCTCCTTTGACAAAGGCAAAAAGAAATAAACAATAAACATGAAACAATGAAGCAACCATCATTATGAAAAGAAATAAACATATAACAATAAATATTAAGGAAGTTCATTGAAAGAGAAAATATTGCAATGTGTGATCTTGTTACATTAAAGGCCACAAAAAGATTTGAGATTATACACAAAATGCAAAATGATAAAATAAATGATTTTTTAATCCTTATCATTGTCTTCATCATCATCTTTGTCTCCTCCTCCTCCTTCTTTTTCTTCTTCTTGTTCTTCTTCATTTCCTCCTTCAAAGTGAGTGCCAGTTTCAACACCTCCTTCCTTATAAGGGAAAGAGCCATGAGTGGAAGGGGAAAGACTTGGTTCTTCCTCATTGATAACAGTACATTGAGAAAGCCCCAAAGCACCCTGAATTTGCTAAATGTCAATGTGAAGATGAAAGACTTGAGAGATGATATTATCAATTTTGGTTCTTTGAGAGGACATTTGGCTTTGGATATCTTAGAGAATTGAGAGAATTGATCTTTGAGCTTTAGGAGTTTGTGGTCTAGGAAACTCCATTTGAAAGGTCTCCTCAGATTCATCTATAATCCTGGCCTTTTTGTTTGTTGTGCCCTTGCTCCTTGTGCACCCAAATGATATACATATGTCCCTTCTACATCCCTAATGCATTTGGCATGTTTAAGATATCCAATGTTGATGGATTTTGTTATTGGATCAAGGGGATTATAAAGGTAGCTTTATTGGTTGGTATAAGAGCACTAACATACTTGGCAATTTGGGTGATTTGGGAGGAAAGTAGAATCATTCATGCTTTGCCTTTTCTAATGTGAAGGAAAATGTTAATTAGAAACTTTCCAGTTTGGATAGCTTGTCTTCAGATAAGGCTAAAGAGAAAGAGTAGGTCTTTTTGAGTAACTTTCTCATTACTCTCACCTCTAGCACTAATTGTTTAGGTGATGATTCTATGTAACATCCAATAGGTTAAAGTTCTAAGATTATTAGCATTGGATTATTTGTGAAGTGTGATTTCAAAGGAAATTTCTCTTCAAAATTCCAATTGAACTTCAGCAGTTAAAATGTTATTGGAGATGTAAGAGATACCATCTGTTTGAAAACCCCAAATAGAAGAGAAGTCTTCTAGAGTGAGTTCATATACTTTATTAAAATCTAAAGGAGATTTCATAGTATCCTAGAAGGTCAATGCTCTTTTTACTAACCACAAGAGTAGTGAGAAATTCCTTTGTCAAGGATTCCCTCCCAAGATCATTATGATCAAGAAAAATAAATTTCTCCTAACTTAGGTTACTAAGATAAGCTTCAACATCATTTTCAATGCTTAGAGATTCAAAAGTCATGGTGGAGAAGAGACGATTGGGTTCTACAATTTTTTCTTTTAGAGTAGCATACCTCTTTCTCTCACCATCATCTTTGGATCTTATCTTGTGGCTTCTTGTAGGTACTTCTTCTTGGTGAGAGGAAGCAACTACACCTTTGCCTTTCTAACTCCTTGATGCCCTCTTCTTGTAGTGTTCTTTAGGAGGTATGAGAGGATTTTGAGAGGGTGGTTTAAGTAAAGAGTAATTTGAAGGATTTGAGTGTTTGGATGTTTAAAGATGGATAAAATGTTGTAAAATTTAGTATAAGGGGGGGGGGGGGGGGGAGGGTGTGGCATTCATAGTATTCTGGGCTAAAGCTAGCCATTTATAGCTGTTGGAGGAGATAAATGTATGTTTTCAAGATTTTCCAATGGCTATATTTTTTAAAAACCAGAGGACTATTCCGATCAGACCAATAATGGTCCGGTTGGAACATTGAAACACAAATGAAATGTTGATTTTAGACATAACAGTCTGAAAGATTTGAATTTTACCCATCAGACCACAGAACATATGGTCATATTCTTATGAAAAATTGCTAGGCAGAGATTTTTAAGGATAGTATGGTCACACCACTTTGGAGTCCGAACAGAATATTTAAAAAATTACCAAAAATTAAAGTTTTAAAATAAAAAATGTGGATTTCATTTTGTGTACTTAATGTATGAACAAAATGGATGTAAATGAAGAATTAGGTCATGTAAAATGTATACATTTGTAGTCAATTCTAATTGATATTCACATTCAAACCAATCAACAAAATGTATTTAATCCAAAGTGCTCCCATCTATCATACCTATCTGTTATTTTATAAAGTTTAGCCTTTCTTCATTCAAGAGTTTTGTAAAATATCAGTAAGTTGATTTTGAGTATCAATAAATTCTAAAATAATATTTTGGTTTTGAACATTGTCTCTTAAGAAATGATGCCTAATATCTATGTGTTTTGATTTAAAATCTAGAATGTTGAATGGGATTTATGGATAGATTTATGGCACTTGTGTTATCATACTTAATGGGGATATGATCAAATACTTTACTATAATCTAGCAATTGCTACTTCATCCATAGGACTTATGTGCAACAAAAGAAAGCCACAACATATTTGGGTTCCGTGGTAGATAGAGCAACTGATACTTGTTTCTTGCTAAACTAAGAAACTAGGCAATTACTAAGAAAGTGGCATGCATCTGTCTTGCTTTTCCTATCTAATAGACTACCAACAAAATCTGCATTCAAAGAGCCTAAAATATTAAATAATGTATTTCTAGGATACCAAAGTCCTAAATACAATGGTCCACTTAAATATTTTAAAATTCTTATAGTAGCATTTAAATGTGATTCTTTAGAGCATGATTGAAACCTAACACACAAACAAACACCATATATTATATCGGGTTTAAAAGTTGTTAAGTAAAGAAGTGATCCAAAATATCTCGATAATTTTTTTCATCAACTTTCTTACTAATTTCATCTTTGTCTAACCTTAAGGATGTACTCATTGGAGTTTACTTCCCTTGCAACCATCCGAAATTTTTAAGAAGTTCCTTTGTGTATTTGGATTGGTTGATGAAGATACCATCCTTGCATTACTTAATTTATAGACCAAGAAAGAATTGAGCTCACCCATCATGTTCATTTCAAATTTTCTAGTCATACAAGAAACAAATTCTTAGCACAAAGATTCATTAGTAGCACCAAATACAATAAAGAGTTATGCAATTTTTTGTAACAATGAGTGTGGTATCAACTTTGCTTTTGAAAAACCATTTTCCAACAAGTTTTTTCTAAGTCTATCATATCAAGCTCTTAGAGCTTGTTTCAATCCATATAGTGCCTTGGTTAATTTAAAAACATGATTTGGAAGTCTATAGTCTTCAAAATTGGGAGGTTGTTTAGTATAGACTTCATTAATGAAGCCATTTAAAAATGCACTTTTGACATCTATTTGAAAAGGTTTGAAATTCATATGCCATGCAAACGCAAGTAAAATTCTAATTGCTTCTAATCTAGCTATGGAATCAAATGTCTTATCATAATCAATGACTTCCTTTTGGTTATAGTCTTTGGCTACCAATCTATCTTTATTTCTAGTGATGAGACCATCTTCATCAAGCTTATTTCTATATACCCATTTGCAACCAATAATTGGATGATCCTTGGGTCTACAAAAAAAATTTCCTATACTTTGTTTCTTTTAAATTGGTTGAGTTCATCTTGTATTGTAATCACCCAACATTCATCACTAAAGCCCTCCTCAATAGTCCTTAGCTCAATTTGAGAAACAAAAGCTACATTAGAATCTAAATGTTTAAGTTTTGATCTAATAGTTACTCTCTTTTAAGTATCACCAATGACAAGTTCTTTACGATGATCCTTCCTATATTGCCATTCTTTAGGTAGTTTTTGAGTCTCTTCCATCTTGGACTCTTCTTGTTGCACTCTTTGTTCTAGCTCATCATTGTTTTTCTTTGTTACATCATTTATCTTAAGCTCTTTAAATGTACCTACAAAATCATTAAGAATACTATAGTTCCTATAATTATTAAACTACTATAGTTTTCCTATTAAATACTCTACATTCTTTACTAGAAGATGAGTACCCTAAAAACAATCATTCATCCAATTTTGATGAGAATTTTCTCAGGTTGTCCTTGGTATTTAATATAAAGCATTTGAATCCAAATATTCTAAGATATGAAATTTTAGGTTTTCTTCTATTCCATAGCTTATAAGGAGTTTTATTCATTAAAGGTCTTCTGAAAACTTGATTTGAAATATAACATGCAGTATTAGCGGCTTTCACCAAGAAGTAAGAAGGTATATTATACTAATTGAGTATTATTCTAGCCATTTCTACTAATGTTCTATTTTTTTCTTTCAGTCACACCATTTTGTTGAGATTTCTAAGTGCTGAAAAATTATATGAAATACCAAGTGTATTGCAAAAATTTTCAAAGATCTTATTTTCAAATTCTTTACCATGATCACTTTAATAGATGTGATCACATACCTTTTTTCATTTTGAACTCTTTTTGCAAAAATTTTGAAATGGTTAAAAGCTTCATTCTTATGAGTTAAAAAATTAACCCAAGTAAACCTACAGTAGTCATCAATAATTACAAATGCATATAACTTGCTTCCTAGACTAGAAACTCTATTTGGACGAAATAAATCTAAATGAATTAATTCTAGTTGTCTAGAGGTACTTACAATATTTTTGGTTTTTAAAGAACTCTTATATTGTTTTCCAAATTGACAAGATTCACATATTTTATCTTTATTGAAATTCATTTTGGGAAGCCATCTACAAGCTCTTTTTTACTTAGACGTTGGAGTTTATCCATATTTGCATGCTCCAATCTTCTATGCCAAAGCTGAACATCATTGCTAATGGTAACTAGACATTCAAAAGCGTTATTAGAGTGTAGGTAAATTTTATAGGTGTTGCAAATTCTTCCTACTTTGAATGCAAGTTCACCATTAGAAGAGGTGATTTTGCATCCTTTAGAGTTAAAATTGACATTGTATCCCTTATCACATAGTTGACTAACACTAAGCAAATTACATTTCAACCCATCAACTAACCATATATCATCAATCAAATTCTTACCAAGCATGCCAATGGAACTAATAACTATAATTTTTCCTTTAGCATTGCTTTTAATTATTATGTTACCTCCTTGCTTGCAAGTAAGAGTTGTGAAACATTTTGCATTACCAGTCATGTGCCTTGAGCATCCACTATCCACGAGCCAAATACATTCATTGATTGTAGTTTTTAGGCACACCTACAAGATAATAATGTTTATCTCCTTTTAGGTACCTAAATTAACTTGGGTCCTTGAGAGTTAGTTGTTGAAGGATCCTCTAATTTCAGTTGAGCCTTCCTAATATAACAAATGTACTTTTATGACCAAATTTCATGCGATAATGTCATTGATATAAGATTTTATGTCCTTGCACTCTTTTTCTATTGAACTTTGAGGAATTATATTGACAACCATATGTACGTATGGAATAGAATTATTTATGTGCATACTTGTGCTTGTGTTCATGGTTTTTTGTACATATTTGCAAGATTTGTTCTCAGAACCTTAGTTTTAGAGCCTAATGAGCCTTGAGTGATCTTTTTGGGACTTTTAGGCTTAGTGTGTGCAGTTGTATTCTTTATAACTTCAACACTAGATGTTTGAGTTATAGAAGCCTTAACAAATGTTGGTGCATTAGATGTAGTAGTAGTAGAGCCATTAAAACCTAAACCATATTTGGAGAAGAGTGGCCTTTGAACACTAATCAATGTATCGAAGGCCTCCTTGCCTTTGTGAAATTTTACAATAGAGTTTTTAAGTTCATTTATTTCTTCTTTCAAGATTTTGTTTTCTTTAGTTATGTTTTCTAAGATATGTGGATTCTTAGACATTTCATCAAGAGACTTCATTAATTGTTCATTTGAAGTCTTTAATTCAAGAGTGGAATTTTTTAAAGAAACAAAATCCTTTTATAGCTTAGAACATTTCTCTTTATAAAATTTCATTTTAGAAAAATATTTTTGTACACTTAGGTTCATATGCTTAACTAAATCACTATCATTTAAATTATTATCAACATTGTCACTATATGTACTAAAGATTAAGTATTGAATACCTACCTTATTGGTGTGATCATCATCTTCTATAGCCATGAGACAAAAATTTGTAATTCCTTGCTCTTCCTCCTCTTCTTCACTTGAAGAGTCATCTTCTCATGTAGCTTTAAGAGACTTCTTCTTTTCTTTGTCCCACTTCTTATTCTTCTTCAATTTATAACAATCTATTTTGATGTAACCCATCTTTCCACATTTATAACATTTTATTTTATTCTTCTTCTCTTTTTCTTTAAAAGAGGTTTGGAAAGATTACCTTTATTAGCTTGCATTCTTCGCTTTCTTTTCCATGCACTGACTCTTCTAGATAGCATAGCCATTTCTTCTTCATCATTACTATCTTCTTCACTTGAGTTGTCAACTTCTTTAGTGGCTTTGAGAGCCATTGCTTTTCTCTTGCCTTTCTCACCTTTATCATCTTCCTTTTTAGTATGCAATTCAAAGGTGAGGATTTCTCCAACTAGCTCATTAGTTCTTAGTGAGCTAAGGTCATGAGCTTCTTCCATTGAAGAGACTTTTGAATCAATGCATTTCTTAGTTCTAAGTGCTCTTAATATTTTGCTATTGATATCACCTTGATCATAAACTTTTCCATAATTCTTCAAGCCGTTGACAATAGTAAGTGACCAAATTTTCATTTAAGTGACATTCTCATTTGGCTTTATATTGAAGAGTTCATACTCATGCACAAGCATTTGAGTCTTGGTGAACCTTACTTGGGTGGTACCCTCATGATAATTCTCAAGCATTTTCCAAATACTATATGCATAAGTAAGATGTTGGACTCTTCTAACTTATTCTCTAGTCATAGAATTTATTAAAATGGAGGCTACTCTATTATTCTTATAGAGAGCCCTTTCTTGAGCTTTCGTCCATTGTGCTCTAGGAAGAGGTACTAGAGCACTATGAATGTCATGAGTAGGAGGTTTTCACTCACTTTGTGCACATTTCTAAACCTTAGATCCTTCACTATCTAGGAACAAGTACATCTTGTATTTCCAACAAGAAAAATCAGTTTCATCAAAGTAAGGTCTAAGATAAGAATTGAGATTTTCATGAGATTGAGCTGTGGAGGTAGATGAAGAAGTTGAAGTAGTAGAGTTAGATGAGGTGGTGGCTGCCATTATGGATCAAATTTCAAAATTAAGCTACTTAAAATTTTGAGGCTCTGATACTAATTCTTATCCCAAGATGGCAACCAAGAGGGGGGGGGGTGAATTAGTTGTTTTAAAGAAGTGATGACAAATTAAAAACTAACTTGAAAAATAAGATAAGAAGAAATGAGTCGAGAGAAATGAATGAGCATGAGAGATTTATAGTGGTTTAGATTCCTCAATCCTACATCCACTTCCTCAATAACTTGTTGAGTTTCTACTATCAAGGAGTTTTTCCAAGCTTAACTCTAACTTAGTATTTTAGTAAGCTCACACCAAACTTTCACAGGGTTGAGTAATTTTCTCATAACCCAACAAGAGTTTTCTCAGGCTCAATTTAAAATCTAAGTATTTCAAAGCTCACAATTAAACTTATACAATGGTATTTTACTGGTCACACCTAACACTCAAAGAGTACAAATAGAAATTTTGATGCAAAGAGATAAAAGTTGTTTATCTTGGCTATATCAATCACCATTCTCCTGAAAAATGAGATTTCTTATGATATTTAAAGCTTTCAAGACTTTAAGTAGCCATTTGATATGGGTGCCAACATATTTGGATCTTGTCTCCCATTTCAATTATTGTCCAGAGCCACTTCATGGTCGGACCACCAATTTCTTGGTCATACTTTCAAAAGTATGGTTGTAACACCCTTATACCCTTTATACATATAGTATATACATCTAGTATATGTAAAATATGTATATAGAATACAAGAATTTCACCATCCTTATCATTAGAAAAAATTTCCTTAATTTCAATAAAACAGTTTGTTCTTTAAAAGATAATTTAGAATAAAATTAAGTATATACATATTAGTAATTTATTGTTAAAAATACAAATTTAAAAGAAAATTTTTGAAAAAAATTTACTAGAATTTTGTCTGTAAATCGGATATTCCCAAAAATAATAAAAAACACAACCTGTAAAAATTTACACTCCCAATATATATATGTGTGTACATATAAATTTAACCAAATCTCCAAAATTTTTCTCCAAATACATTCAACATTTCATATCCATATATATAAATATATATATATATATATATTACGTAATTTAATTATTTACAACACTTAATCATTTATTAACTATACATCATTTCATATAATAACATAAAATTCATAAACATAATGAGTTTAAGTCTAAAAACATTTATTTACATGACATGCATGTTGGTATTGGTCCAGTGGCACAAAAGCAAACTTTTTATACTATTCGAAAATCTAGACCTGGTTAAGTTTAGCAGAGCTCTCCGCTTCTATTCTGTCACCTGCACAATGAACAAATCATGTTAAGCTACTAGCTTGGTGGTACATACTTTGATAACAAAAGCAATTTTTAAAACAATGCAACATGTTTTCTTTTCAATCACGAAACATACAACATTTAAACACTTACATTACTCACACGAATCATCAAGGTATCACAATCACATGCATTAGGCCCAAATAACCCAATATAATATTTAGATTTCGGAGATATTATCCTAATCTATATTGACACCGGAGATCTACGTGTCATGTCAATCCACCCAAAGGTGCATCCCCTGTTGACACCTCTGTGTCTATCCCCAAAGGCAAATAATAATAGTCACAACATAAGTGACATTTCTGTGTCTAGTCCCGAAGGCAAATAGTATCTCATCACATATCCTTGGCATGCCAATCCTATAGCACCAAACACAATTCTCTGGAACAAGATATTATATTAGGCAAACACACATTTCATATACATTATCCTTTATCATATCCATTTCCATCATTCTTCATTTTCAACCCATTTTCATAATTTTTCTCAATCTTCACATATTTTCATCGTGGATAACATATTTCCTTGCCACTTCCACAATGTGGTCAATTTTTACCATTCAAAATTCATAATGCAAATTTTCACAATTTACACACAACAATGTTATTTGCCATTCTATCATGGCTTAACAACTCACACTTTATGCATTTCACACATTCTCATATAAAACTATGCACTTTATATGTGAACATCCATATTAAAGTATCATAACTCAATATGAGGAACATAATGTAATATGCCAATTCAAATGCGATTAAAACATAATTATCAAAGTATATACTAACCTCTAATTATGCCAATTTCCAAGCCAATTTCACTTCCTCTCCTTCACTTTTCCAAAATGCCCTTCACTTCTTTAAGTTTGGAAATACTCTCTACTTAATCTTAAACCAAGTTTTAAGTTAAAATGAATCATTGATAACATATATTTATTCATTTTAGCTAATAAAATATCAATAATATTCATTCTACCCAAAATTGCTATAAAACCCTAATTTTCACTACTACTTCTCTTAAACTTCAAAAACATCCATCTATTTTCACTATCCAACCTTAAAATCATTACTTCCATACCAAAATAACATCATAACAATTCATTATGGAAATTCTTGACACCTCCCTTAAAATCCCAAATTTCACATAATCACCCTAAAACCCTAACTTCACCAAAATCAACTCTTTTTCACCAAATAACCATAAAATCATTATATCCACATCCATACAACTTCAAATTAATTCATCTTAACAATTTAGAACACCCCCATGAAAACTTCAAATTACACATATTCATAAAACACAAAGAAAACTTCTTAAACTTAGAAAATACTTACCCAATATTTGATTAATCTTTGAAAGCACCCTCAATCTATTGAAATCTTTGTGAAATTTGGTGTATAATATGAAGCAAAAATCTCTCCTATCACACTCAAAAATTTTGGCGTAGAAGGAAAATGAAGAAGAGAAGACTTCTTTGATTTTCTTTCTTATCTTTCCAATCCACATATATATAATTAATTAATTATTAATTATTAAATATATAAAATATCTTCTTCCATCCATAATTATCCAATTTTTTAATTTAATTTTTTTATTAAAATATATTTACCTTTTTACTTTTTACCTTTTTTTTTACTTTTTTACTTTTTTACTTTTTTACTTTTTTACTTTTTTACTTTTTTACTTTTGACTTTTACTTTTAACTTTTTTCATTTTCTAGTGACATTTATATTTTATGCATATTTCACATATATCTTACATATATATTAGTTATTTTTTTCTTCTGACATCTCTCTTAATCTTTTCAAATTATATATTTAATTATATTTAATAGAACTACGGCATTACAATGGCCATACTACTGCTGGTCTAGTTGCACTTTTTAGATCTCTGGCAAAAAATTTTCAACGGCTAGTATACACGTGGCATCTACTAATTGAGTAGAAGAATAATGGTCATGAAATTTGAAATCTGTTGCAGTGGTTTAATCAGGAACATCAATAGTTTAGTCATACTTATGATGGTATGCTCAAAATATGGGAGTACCTTTGGCCTTGAAACTTACTGGTCCATTCTCAAAGTTTCAATTTAAAGTCCATTCGTAAATTTAGTGGTCCAGTCAAACTTTGTAAGGTAGTTTGAAAAATTCAGAGTACTTATGACCGTGAAACTCCTTGGAGGTTTTTCTCAAAAATTCAAGGAAAAGTAAGGTTGGACTTCATGTGGTCCGAGCGAACTTTACGTGGTCTGTTGAAAAATTTGAGAGTACTTATTCTTGTAAATATTTCTATGTAAAATTCTCTTGAATTCTCTGCTAAGGTCCGGTAGGTCTTCTTCATGGTCCATCGGATTTTTTGTATTTTCTCCAAAAACTAAGTTCTTGCAAAATGTAAATTGATGCAAACATTGGTTCTACTTAATTTGATTGTCTAAGATCAAAACAGAGTAAATTAAGCCAAGGTTTTGGCTAACAATTCTTACCCCTTTTATTTTTTTATAAATAATTAGAAAATGAAAATCAATAAAATTAGGAAACATAAAAGAAAACTAAAAAATGGAAATGGAAAATATTTTCCACAGTTAAACAGATAGTTAATTACCTTAGTAGTTTTTCATAGGCAAAGAACTTCACAATAGCCTCTGACCATCTCTACCAATAATCTTCCTAAGATTTTCTTAAAAAAAACAATAATATAACCATCAATTCATGGTGCCTTCTCACACTCCCTATAGCCAGGGCTGGCCTTAGGATAAGCCTAGAAAGCCTATTGTCTAGGGCAACCCACCACAGGAGCAACTAAAATAAAAATAATAATAATTTGATGCATGAATATTTATATATATAGACAATACAAAGATTATATACAGATAACTAGATTATATATATTTATATAATTTTTATATAATTTAAGTTAAAAGTACACTATAACTTTGATTTTGCATAATTTTTTTAAACTTTATTTTATTTTTTTAATATTTAATAGTAAGTGAGCAACCAAAATTTAAGTCAATTAGAGCAATCAAAATCTTAGGACCAGTCCTGTCTGTAGCCCATACAATTGCTTTCACTTTTCATTACTCATTGGACAACACAACTAAAATGCCACCTCTTCATTTACCAAAGGCCCATGCTAGACAATCTCACATGAAATGCTCTACCTAGGTGGGTTGTCTTCACTGATATGCTATTTACAGTAATTCATCATGGCTTGCTTGATATAATTAGGATCACCAATCACAACCATCTGGCAACTCCAAACTTGGAATTTTTATTTTATATTTTTAGCATTTTTTTTGTTAAACAACTATTTTTATTTTGATGAAAATTCTATTACCAATCACATACAAAAAAAAGTTTTTAGACTCTGGTAATAGATCAATTCCATTCTGATTTGTAATATCTTCAACTTAAGTTTGTGGTAATGAAAATTGTTTAAAAGAAGTTCAGTTATATGGTACTAAATATTTTTAAAAGTTTTTTTTTGGTTAGTCTTTAACATAGAACATCACACGTATATAGTGTTGAAAGGAGACCATCCTAGTACCACTGAACTAAAACTCATTAAAAACTTGTACTAAATTTCACTCTTCAGATGAACTTTCAAAGCTCACATTGAACATTCTTTTTTATCAAAATCAAAAACTTCATTAGCTTTAAGTATCAATATGAATTTTCTGACACTTCTATGTTCCATTAAAAATTAAGATCTATGTTTTACTAAAATTGCATCTCAAACAATAACATAGTTGAACCCATATTGCCTTTCACAGCTTCATATTTCTAAAATTGATTAAACAATAAATATAGTTTAGGAACAATAAATTTTTAAAAAGGGACAGCATAAAGAAAGATCCAAAGACAAATATTTTGGTAGATTACACAAGAGTCATATATACCTTTGTACTGAACCAAGGCTTCTGCTACCCATAACCAGACAGTCAAGTTTCAACTTGTGAACTACCTCACATAATTTATCTCTTGCATCTCACCAGTAAATCTTTGCCCCCTAATTTCAATTTATAAAATAAAGATCATACTAAAAACAAGAAACTAATCAAAATAGGCATGCAATATTTTATTTAACAAGATTTTAAATGAGGTTTGAAATTATAATCTCCTGGTCCTGAAAATAATTCTAGTGTTGGTAATCAAAATTCATTGGCAAACAAACTCATAACTGATAGATCAAACATGTAAGAAAAAAGGTCACCTATTTCTTCCTAGAGGCAATGTCTAACATATCTAAAACTTCAAGATCAAGATAATTAATCTCATACTTATGTGCCACATTTTGGTCATGAAACTTTGCCAGTGGAATCAGAGCTACAAAACATGAACATAAACAGATCAAATTCTAGATTTGAATATAATCAGATTAAAAAGAAATTTTGAAGGAAGAAAAAAATCCAAGAAAGTATAAAATTACAAGAAAGGGAAATTATAACTTACGAGTACCAGTAGAGGTCCAAATTAGATTGCAAGACTCATCTCCTTGTGAAGGCTTGACATCAATAAGAAAAAAAAGAAAGTCACTGGTTTCTAGAAGATTAACAATGGCCCATTGGAGAGTTAATTTGCTTCCCTTAGAAAAATCCATTGCCATACCTATATTTCTATCCTTTTCCATCTTTTGTTGGAATCAAATTCAAGATTAATAAATAAAGGTTGAATTATATTTAAATATGACCATGAAAAGGAGATTATAGTGAGATTGTTCTTGTACTTGGTTGAATTTTAGGTGGTGTTCCTTTAAATTTTTATCTTTTTTTTTCAATTTAAGTTGAAAGTCTACTTTAGTTTGCTTTCACTTTGATTTGTTTGTTTTGTCACTTGAGATTATAATTGATATAGAAGAGAAATCACTTCTAAAATTAGAGATGGAAGGAAAGTTCCCATCCTAATGGTCTCATTATCTAAATCAATATCCTATATTATTCATTGTTAACAACTTTTCAATTTACTCGTATTCTTTGGCATGGTTACTCATATTTTTCAGGACATGAGCTTGAATGGAGGTGAGACCTCTTCTATAGTGCTAGGATTTAAATTACGTGGGAGATGTGTTTGATGGACCTTAGTGAGAGAATGCACTAGTGCAATTGACACCAAACCAACAACCATATTAGGTTTAAGGCCCTTTTTACCACAATAAGATTATTATTCAGCAAATTTTCATTTTCCATAATGTGAACACTCGAATTTTGAGGCTCGGAAAGCCGGCTTCTTCAGACTGCAAAAGACCAAGCCAGACCGGACAACCACGGTGAAGTTAGCCGAAAGTATGTCTTCATGGTACTTGAAATGTCTGGAATGTCGCGAGAATCACGGATATGGTCCCGGAATATTTTTTGGAGGTCTGTAGCTCCCGAAAAATCAGTTTGAGCGAAAAATCGTGCTATTTTGGCGGCTGAACCGCCGCAGGCAGCGGTCCACCCGCCGTGCACGGCGGTCGAACCGCCGCGCACAGCGGTTCCACCCGCCGTACACAGTGCACGGCGGTCCAACCGCTGCGCACGAAGGTTCAACCGCCGTGCACAGTGCACGGCGGTCCAACCGCTGCGCACGGCGGTTCGACCGCCGGCGTTGACCTTTACCCAATTTTTCGGCTGACAACGCCGGTCCGACCGCTGACCACGGCGGTCCGACCGCCGTCCAGTCCGATTTTTGGCTATAAAATGCGCAGATTTTTCAGAAAAAGAGGTTGGACTTTTTCGGGTGGGCCTCATGCTGTCGAATTCTTTTCACGCTTAAAAAACTCTTATTGGACTTTTATTTGCAAGAATCTAACCTTGGGTGGCAGGGATTAAGAATCATATTTCAAGATCTAAGAAAACAAGATATGGAACTTCGAAGTGGAATGACCCTAAACAAGGTAGTATGATAATTCATCATTTGTCAATTCAAATATGTCATAAAGCATCCTATCTTCTTCTTAATTTCTTTTCGGTCAAAGACCTAATCCTTTTAGGTCTAAGGCCTAATTAACTAATCAATCAACACTTCGGCATGAAGCCGTGAATCAATCAACTTTTTGGCACGGAGCCTGAATTGTATCTTTTTGGTACAAAGTACCCAAATTTCACAATTAAAATCAATCTTTTGGCCAAAGGCCTAAATTGCACTGTTTTGGTACAAAGTACCTAAATTTCACAAATTTGCACTAAGTGCTAAAATTAACAACTTTGGCAAAAAGCCCGACAAATGCACGAAGCATACACACACACATGCATGAAGCATAATTTTCAAAGCCTTTAAATAGGCTTTTCCGAACTACATGGGCTTTGATCTCTTATAAAAACGAGAGTATGTAGGCATATTTGAGATTCACCTCAAATAACAAGTCCACAATTTATCAACCATCTCTTCTTCTCCCTTTCTATTTTTCTTTTGGATTCATTTCTTATTTGACAAATTAATCAAATACATGACATAGTCCCTGAATCCTCCTTGGGTTCGTAGATTAGAAGCCTTTACATTGGATGCGTTAATTGGAGTCAGACAAGGGTTTTCTCAGCTTTTCCCTTCGGACAAAATAAACTGAGTGGCGACTCCTGACAACAAGTGAACTTTCATCCGAATCCTTTTCGGGTGGAAAACCGAGGTTCACAATCTGGCGACTCCACTGGGGACCATAAAAATGATTTATGGGATCTTAGTGGACTACAATTGTTTATTTGATTAACTTGCCCTTCTTTAGGGTACTTTTTATTTATTTTGCAGGGTACCTTAGCAATGATTATTCTTTTTTTAAGGATATTGAAATTGGAAATTGACGAAAGGACTTTCTGGGGACCATAAAAATAATTTATGGGATCCTAGTAGACTATTATTCATTTGACTAACTTGCCCTTCTTTAGGGTACTTTTATTCATTTTGCAGGGTACCCTAGCAATATATATCCCCTCCTTGGGGACATTGGATTGAAAATTGACAAAAGGATTCTTTTTCCTTTAATGGACCCCTTGTTTGACTAATTGTGCATTTATTTTGACATTCAGAGAATCCTTTTCTCTTGCAATATATGGGGGAATCCTTTTCCTTCATTTCATAAAAAATTGTTTTCAAATGAATTTCTTCTCTTTCTGTTCAAAATTCTGAGTCTGGATAGCAAGTAGCGCTGACCGGCAAGTCTCCTTGATTATGCCGGCGGACAGCCAAAGCGTCCTCCCTGTTGTCGCAAACCATTCCAATCCTTTTGGAGTGGCCCATGAGTAATCGTACTGTTGGACCCACGCGAAACTCCTTGTTTCACATGTGGTTAGGTATATCTTACTCAAGACTCAAGGGTCCCTATTATAAGCTTATTCTCTATTTTTCATGAACAATAGAACCTTCCCTTAGGTTGTATGTACCCAATGATAGTGCCACATACCATTAAAATGAATTATGATGTGATGAGGTGCATTCATGCAACATGACAACGTTATTTTGGGGAAAAATCTTTTGGGGAAAACTTTTGATATATGCAAGTGGACCAAGAGTCTTCCTACCCTACACACTACCCTGATCCTTTACCCTTAACCTTTGCAGGTATCCACTATCCGTGTGCCTTCACCCACTCAAGCTACACCAACTCCAACTGTGCAATCACCCACAAGTCCTGCGACCCAAATTTCACCAACTGCTCCAATTACTGAAATGGCTACTATTGAACAGATTAAGGCCTTGCTAGACGGATAGGTTAAGGAAATTGAAGCTAGAATGCAAGAGAGAATTGATGAAGCTTTAGCTTCCCAAAGGGTAGCCATCCTGGCTGAATTAGGAGGGGCACCAAAGACAGCCACTACTTCTGAAAATTTGGGGAAAGAACCTATTGTGGGGCAAACTAGTACCCCCATGACTGCTCAGAACAATACCCCTGTCATCAATTTGGAGGATCCATCCTCTAAAAATGAAACTAATGAACTGAAAAAGAAACTTGAATTGCTTGAAAGGTCAATCACTGCCATGAAAACTCATAAAGAGGTGGTAGACATGGATTCCTTATCCTTGTTTCCCCAAGCTATATTGCCTCCAAAATTCAAGATGCCTGGGATGGACAGATTTGATGGGACCACTTGCCCTATTTGAAGATGTATGTGGGGGCCTTGAGCCCTTGGGGTTTAAATGATGAGCTCTTTGCTCAACTCTTTCAACAATCCTTGACTGGGGCTACCCTAAAATGGTTTGTAAGCCTGGACAATGCTAAGATTAAGACCTGGGAAGACATCTGCAATGCATTTAACACTCAATACCACTACAATATTGAGGTGGATGTCACTAGAAGAGAACTTGAGACTACCAAACAAAACAACAATGAACCCTTCTCCTCGTTCCTTACGAGGTGGAGGGCAAAGGCCGCCCAAATGATCAATCGCCCTTCAGAACAAGAGCAAATTGACATCATAATCAGGAATTTAAGACCTACATATCAACCCCAACTGCAAACCCAATACCTACCTACTTTCAAATCGCTCATTGCGACTGCAACCAAGGTAGAAGATTTGATACAATTGGGTAAGATAGTAAATGAGGGAGCTACTTCGAAATATAAGAAACAAGGCCAAGCTGCTTCCTCAAGCGAAGTAAATGAAGTGGCCAATATTGCCCCTGCGAATCCTTTACGTGTGGGCAATCTTGGACAGAGAAATCAGCCAAGAAGGCAATATACCGACCTTGGGATGCCCCTTCATCTGGTATTTAAAAAGGCTGTGGAAGGAAAATACTTGAAGCCTTTGGACCCAAGGCCTCCTCCAAACCCATTACCCTCCAGTTATAGGGTCAATGAATACTGTGAATACCACCAAGGAAATGGGCATAGAACAGATGCTTGCTGGACTTTGAAAAACCGCATTCAGGATTTGGTGGATAGTGGTGACATTATTCCTCTCAGGAGGCAACCAAACATTAACACTAACCCTTTGCCCAATCACTCCATCCATGCCATCACTGTGGAAGAAGAGCCAGAACTTATAATTGACCCACAAGTGGAGGGTTTCATGCAGCCTAGTCTCTTTGATGAGGTTGCTATGATAACCAATTTTGAAGACAAAAGGGACTTCACAAATCTGATCAAGACCATAGATGGACCACTGATAAATTGGTATGCCGAGGAGGGACAAGCTGCTGTAGTCAAATCTAGTCCTGTGTCACACCCTGAACCCGAGTCTTGTACTAAGTCAAATTCTGAGTCACACACCAAGTCAGAGTCTAATTTTGAGTCTTCTGTAGTTTCATATTCAGAAAACCCCGATGTCAAATCTAATGTAATCTTGGAGAATGACTCCGCCATTATCAATGAAACTCTTCAAGTTCTTGGTTACCCTGTGTCTTTTGCTTTCCAAGTATTATCTAGCAAAAATGAAATAAATGAAAAGATAATAATTGGCAAAGAAAATGAACATACATACATTGCATATGATTGTGCGAATAAAGAATAGGTTGTTGATTGCATCAAAAAGTATGTCGACTGCTTCATGTGGAAGGCAAGTGATGTCACGGGAATAGACCCAGCCATAGCAGTTCATAAGATTCCATTATACCCAGATGCGAAGCCAGTTAAGCAGAAGTTGAGAAGAATGAAGCCAGAATGGTCTTTGAAAATTAAAGAGGAGGTTGCCAAGCAACTGGACAATAAGTTCATAGAACCAATTGCCTACCCTTCCTGGTTAGCAAACATTGTGCCGGTCCCGAAGAAAGACGAAAAGGTCAGGATGTGTGTTGACTACAGAGATTTGAATAAGGCCTGTCCCAAGGATGATTTTCCACTACCACACATCGATTTGCTGATAGACAGGATGGCTGGGCATGTGATGGTTTCCATGACTGACCTTACGGTTGGGTACAATCAGATCCTAGTGCACCCACCAGACAAAGAGAAGACAGCTTTCATTACAGAATGGGGCACTTTCTGCTACAGGGTTATGCCTTTTGGGTTGATAAATGCAGGGGCTACCTACCAAAGGATGGCGACAATAGTCTTTCATGACATGATTCACAAAGAAGTAGAAGTGTATGTTGATGATATGATTATTAAGTCAAAATCTCCAGAAGAACACGTTGAAGCACTTGAGAAGTTCTTCCTTAGACTTCGCAAGTACAATTTGAAGCTTAATCCTGCAAAGTGCCTATTTGGAGCAACATCAGGCTTATTTTTGGGAAATTTGGTCAGCAAGAAGGGAATAGAAGTTGATCCAGCAAAGTCGAAGGCTATTCTGAAAATGCCTCCGCCAAGAACAGAAAAAGAGATTCGAGGCTTGCTAGGTAGATTACAGTATATCAATCGATTCATATCGCAGTTGGCAGAGACTTGTGGTCCAATCTTTAAGCTAATAAGGAAAGGTGCTTCACAAGAATGGAATGAAGACTGCCAAAAGGCCTTCGACAAGATCAAAGAATATTTGTTAAGTCCGCCAATTCTACAACCTCCCAGAATGGGAAAGCCTCTGCTCTTGTATTTGTCTGTAACAGATGAAGCCATGGGTGCAATGCTAGCTCAAGAAGCCGAGAGTACGAAGGTGGAAAATGCAATTTACTACCTCAGCAAAAGGATGCTGGATTATGAGTTAAAGTATAACAAGATTGAGAAGTTGTGTTTAGCTTTGTATTGGACTTGTACGAAGTTACAACACTACTTGTCTTCTTACACTACTTATGTCATCGCAGAACAGAGTCCCTTGAAATTCCTTATGGAGAGGCCTGTTTTGGACAGCAAAATGGCTAAGTGGGTGTCAACATTGGCAGCCTTTGACCTAAAATTCATTCAAAGGAAAGCTGTGAAAGGTGGCGCAATAGCTGACCAATTAGCAGAATTACCCGTGAATGACGAGATGCGAGAAGTGGGTTTCCCTGACGAAGACCTCTTGAATGTGGAAAGGAGTATTTGGGAGATGTATTTTGATGGGGCATCCAATTATCATGGAAATGGAATTGGGATTGTGCTCAAAACTCCTTGTGGAGAATACATTCCATTTGCAGTTAAACTTGACTTTAGCTGCACAAACAATGAAGCAGAATATGAAGCTTGCATCAATGGGCTTGAAGCCACCCTGGAATTAGGAATTAAGAACCTAAAGGTCTACGGTGATTCTATTTTAATAGTATCACAAGCCTTAAGGAAATGGAAGATAAGAGAAGAGCATTTGGTTCCTTACCTACAACGCCTTGATCATCTGGCACAACAATTCGATGATTTGTCCTTCGAATATCTCCCAAGAGCAAAGAATCAGTTTGTTGATGCCTTGGCTACTTTAGCTTCCATGATCAATATCAAGGAGGGGAAAGTCATTCATCCATTGAAAGTTCAACTTCAGAAGCAGCCTGCCCACATAATGCATTTGGCCGATGGTAAACCATGGTTTTGGGATATCAAAGGTTATCTCAAAGATGGAAGTTATCCAGAGGGATCATCAAAGGTTGATCAGAGGGCCATAAGGCAGCTAGCCACAGGTTACATTCTTAATGGAGATATCCTCTACAAGAGGAGTTGGAATGGAATGCACCTAAGGTGTGTGAATGAAGCAGAGGCTAAGCAGATAATGGAAATGGTACATGGTGGCGAATCAGGACCACACATGTATGGGATCGCCTTGGCTCGAAAAATTGCCAATCTAGGATATTATTGGTCCACCATGAATGCAGACTGCGTGGCATTTGTGCAAGAATGCCATCAGTGTCAGATATTTGCCAAGATGCAGAAGCAACCTCCCGTTGCCCTGAATCCGATCACTTCTCCATGGCCCTTCGCTACTTGGGGAATAGATATAATTGGCAAAATACATCCAAAAGCCTCAAATGGACATCAGTTTATTTTGGTAGCAGTGGATTACTTCACAAAGTGGGTTGAAGTAGCTTCCTATGCAGAATTAGACGCCAAAAAGGCAGCACAGTTTGTCCGAACCAACATCCTTTGTCGGTACGGAACGCCATTTGAGATTATCACTGATAATGGGACTCATTTCCAAGCAGAATTTGCTAAACTCTTGAAGGATAAAAGGATCCAGCATCATAAGTCCTCTCCCTATAGACCTCAAACAAATGGAGCTGTAGAAGCAGCGAACAAGTCTATAAAGGTGATCATACAAAAAATGATCAAGGAACATAGGCGTTGGCATGAGAAGTTACCGCTGGCTTTGTAGGGATATAGAACATCAATTAGAACTCCTACTGGGGCAACCCCATATTCACTGGTGTACGGAATGGAAGCAGTACTCCCCATTGAACTGGAAGTTCAATCGGTGAGGATAATTCAAGAAAGTCAGATAAATGAAGCTGAATGGATTAGCAATTATCATCATCAGTTGTTGGGTTTGGATGAAAGAAGACTTCAAGCTCTACATCAGATTCAAGGGTATCAGAGGCGAATGGCCAGACATTTCAACAAAAAGGTCAAAGATCGAAAGTTGGAAGAAGGTTGTTTGGTCCTGAAAGAGATCAGAACACCTGTTACAGATCCTCGTGGGAAGTTTCATCCTCTTTGGGCGGGACCCTACATTTTGAAGAAAATACTTTCCGGCGGAGCCGTCATCTTATCTGATTTGGATGGTCTGGAGTTCACAAACCCATGCAATCTGGATCAGCTAAAGAAATATTATGTATAATCATGCATTGTAAGGAACTACATTAGACCTGATTCTCGCAAACTAATTCGAGATATGTAGGCAGCTCTCCTTGAGCACGGTCTAAATTTTAATAAAAATCATTGGTTCATTTTTCTTTTGCCAACATAAAAATAAAAAAAAAAGAAAGAGAAAAAGAGAAAGAAAAGAAAGAAAAATCCCGCTAAGTCGAAAACCCACAAAGGGCGGCTTAGGCAATAGTGGGGCCCGCTAAGTCGAAAACCCGCAAAGGGCGGCTTAGGCAAGAATGGGTAAGAGCTCGCTAAGTTGAAAATCTGAAAGGACGACTTAGGCAAAAATTAGAGCAAGTAAACAAAGTAGATAATGCTTAGAAAGCAAATGAAAGAGTCATTCCAAAAAGAGTCATTCATTTCAAAAAGAGTCATTCATTCCATGAAATATCAAACCAAACAAAAGAGTCAAACCACAAGTCCAAAACGTCAAAAGAACCAAAAAAAAAAGACAATGGAGTCACCATGGGATCTAAATCCTACGCCTCCTACGTGGGGCAGAGTCTTCAGTATCTTCTTTAGTTCCGGAACTCTCTGCGACATCTATCTTCTCCTCGCTAAGAGGAACCACCTCCTCACCCTCCAGCTCCTGCAGCAATGCATGCCTCCTTAGCTTTTCAATTGACCAAACTTCAGCTGTGAACCAAGTTCTATACTTTGGAGTAGGCTGGACAAGGGAAGACTCCACAAAAGGCCTGATCATCTGATGGTTCCTAAACCCAAGTTTGAAAAACAGCTCGAATAACTCCGGGAATAATTTGGGGGCAACTTCAGAAAAATTCAAGTTCCTTCCCCAGTGGAGTTTGACTTCCTAGAGGATTATTTCTAAGTTTTTTACTAGAAATAATTACTGATAGCAGAGCTTAGTGAGGCCTAGTATTACTTCTGGTTCATTACTAGAGCTAATTCAAGTACATGTAAATGAAAGATTCCCAGAATTTATTTCTAAGTTCTTTACTGGAAATAAATAAAAATTCCAATCCACCAATATTCCCCTAAGAGTGATGACAGAAAACAACCCACATCTACCCATATTGATCCTTTCCACCTTTTGAAGACTCTTGGTCTAGTTGTGCATGCAATGGTTGGAAAGAAGCAAATAAATACCTTTATGAAAATAAAAGGTGACATCATGCATACATATGTACTGTTTGTGCTAAACAAAAATGCAGGTACAGAAAAGTCAGAATACAATCAGAGAAAAATCAGAAGTGTTACAAGCAATCCAGAAATGCCAAAAGGTGGGACTTTTACCCCTCGCTCAAAATTCGCTCTTCAGACGACCACTAGGCTCCATAAATCATTTTTATGGACCCCAGTGGGGGGCAATTGTGAACACTCGAATTTTGAGGCTCGGAAAGCCGGCTTCCTCAGACTGCAAAAGACTAAGCCAGATCGGACGACCACGGTGAAGTTAGCCGAAAGTATGTCTTCATGGTACTTGAAATGTCCGGAATGTCGCGAGGATCACGGATATGGTCCCGGAATATTTTTTGGAGGTCTGTAGCTCCCAAAAAATCAGTTTGAGCGAAAAATCGTGCTATTTTGGCGGCTGAACCACCGCAGGCAGCGGTCCAACCGCCGTGCACAGCGGTCGAACCGCCGCGCACGGCGGTCCAACCGCTGCGCACGGCGGTTCAACCGCCGTACACAGTGCACGGCGGTCCAACCGCTGCGCACGGCGGTTCGACCGCCACACACGGCGGTTCGACCGCCGACGTTGACCTTTTCCCAATTTTTCGGCTGACAACGCCGGTCCGACCGCTGACCACGGCGGTCCGACCGCCGTCCAGTCCGATTTTTGGCTATAAAATGCGCAGATTTTTCAGAAAAAGAGGTTGGACTTTTTCGGGTGGGCCTCATGCTGTCGAATTCTTTTCACGCTTAAAAAACTCTTATTGGACTTTTATTTGCAAGAATCTAACCTTGGGTGGCAGGGATTAAGAATCATATTTCAAGATCTAAGAAAACAAGATCTGGAACTTCGAAGTGGAAGGACCTTAAACAAGGTAGTATGATAATTCATCATTTGTCAATTCAAATATGTCATAAAGCATCCTATCTTCTTCTTAATTTCTTTTCGGTCAAAGACCTAATCCTTTTAGGTCTAAGGCCTAATTAACTAATCAATCAACACTTCGGCATGAAGCCGCGAATCAATCAACTTTTTGGCACGGAGCCTGAATTGTATCTTTTTGGTACAAAATACCTAAATTTCACAATTAAAATCAATCTTTTGGCCAAAGGCCTAAATTGCACTGTTTTGGTACAAAGTACCTAAATTTCACAAATTTGCACTAAGTGCTAAAATTAACAACTTTGGCAAAAAGCCCGACAAATGCACGAAGCATACACACACACATGCATGAAGCATAATTTTCAAAGCCTTTAAATAGGCTTTTCCGAACTACATGGGCTTTGATCTCTTATAAAAACGAGAGTATGTAGGCATATTTGAGCTTCACCTCAAATAACAAGTCCACAATTTATCAACCATCTCTTCTTCTCCCTTTCTATTTTTCTTTTGGATTCATTTCTTATTTGACAAATTAATCAAATACATGACATAGTCCCCGAATCCTCCTTGGGTTCGTAGATTAGAAGCCTTTACATTGGATGCGTTAATTGGAGTCAGACAAGGGTTTTCTCAGCTTTTCCCTTCGGACAAAATAAACTAAGTGGCGACTCCTGACAACAAGTGAACTTTCATCCGAATCCTTTTCGGGTGGAAAACCGAGGTTCACACATAACCTTATGCATTGTGATTAGAATCCAATGAGTCCATATTTTTAACCTTATAATCTCACAATTATTATTTCATATCAAAATTTACCATTTAAACAAATTCAATAAACATGTAAAATATCAAAATTTATAGAAGGATCTTACTACTTATTGTAATCAATAACAAAATAAACATTAATATATTTAATTATTTGTTGTAATTAGAATCTCCAACTATCTTATTAGTTTAAGCCACCCCTTCATATTTAGTACTTCTCCTTTTCTATTACGTTTTAATTTATGTTCACCTAACCTCTATTTACCCACTCTTATTTCCTACGATTTCTTACAAATTCTAACTTACTATTACTTCTTACAAATAACAACAAATAACTATATGCTTAGTTTTTCTCAGTATATTAACCTTGCTCAATATGACTATATGACTTTATGGCTCAATTAACTGTTTTATATAAAAGTTTCCTAAGTTAAATCAACATTGCTTAATCCATCATAATTCAATAAATAATAGTATATGCTTTAACTAATCTAACATGTGATTTGTACATATAATTAATGTAATCTACCTTCCTCTTTAGCACATTCAAATAAGTTCAAATATCATATACATATATAAATTGTGTGGACATAAATTCAACATATGATTGACAATCAATAATACACTAACATCTTATTAGCGTAATATTAATTTACTCAAATCATTTTATGATTTTTAGACACAAGGAAATTTCAAAATTTACGTACTAAAATTATTTTCCAATACAAGGCATTTCCAATATATATAATATTGATTCACTGTCATCAAATTAGCTCGTAACATAAGCTTATATATAGCTTGTTCGTTGCATCACATTTTTCCTGTGGTAGTTGGGGTTTCCATGAAGTGAAAAGTGACATGGATAATCATTTATTGAGGATCTTTTGTTCTTTAAAAAAAGGTGGTTGTATTGACAATGACATAGGCTATAGGCCTTTTGTCATACTTTTTAGTCTAACACTAATGCTTCTAATTCCATTATTGTGGCTTGATACATTCTTTCAGTAACATGCAACAATATTTCAATTTGTAGCAAAAGATGGGAACATATTCAATATATATGTTCACTAAGTTATGATCCTCTGAAAAAAAAACATTTCCTTTATTTTTGATACTAAGTCAATGTATAGTACTAGCTAAATATAAATGAAATGAATACTAGCAAAGATTCTATTACAAGTCTAATAGAACATTGACATATGGGTGTAATTATCAAACAATAAATAATAAAGTTTGGTACTTTGGTTTCCTTCTTAGATAACAATTAAATAAAAAAAGCTTATTTCTCTTACCGATTCAAGTCAGCTCCAATTACCAATTATCACTGTCAATTTCACTGCCACCAAATTCATTGTCATCCCAAAGAAGAGCTCCATCAAATTCACTATCATCACCAAGTGGCACAATACTTTACTAGAAAAATATTGAATCAAACTACTCCCAATGTATACCATGGGCCTTTCAAAATAATTGCTAAAGTTTTAGTAGTAGTGCATAAATTGCAATTGCCTGAGTCTAGTATCATCCATGATGTTTTTCAAGTCTTATTGCTTAAGAAATGCTTAGGAAGCAATGTGGAGAGTTTGATTGTTCTTCCTAAATTGCACACTAATGGGGATTTCCAATTAGAGCCTCTGTTGATTCTAAACACGAGGACAATAATCAAGAAGAAGAAACAAGTTTTATAGATTTTGGTACTGTTAGATATGAATGATATAGAGACAATCACTTTAGGTTGTAATATGCACTTTATCATTCATTTATATATTAATGAATGAATGCATCCTTTATTATTCAGTACTCATGTGATGAATGTAGTTCATAATTTATCTTAAACTGTATAATAAAGTCCCCAGTATAATATATAGTGTAAGGGAAATCATTATGAGATCATGATATGAGATTATTATTAGATGCAAATGTGTTTATACTAAAATTATCCTAAGTCATAGTATTAACAAGATGGGACATTGTTAATGCGGTAGACTAGCGCATGTTATGCTTCTTGATTTGATCAAGCAGTTATTCTCATAAACTGTAAGCATGATGATGCTTAGAGTTAACATGTGGATGCTTGTTGGAAGAATAAGTTCATTGGATGGCCCAGCTATGACATTATCATATGGATTTCTATTCAATGTCAATGATCTTATCTCATTATAGTAGTTGTGCAAATATCCTTAGACTTGAGGTCTCCAAGGTATCTTAGGTATTAAGTGTTATACTTTAATCCCATTCTTGTTGTCTCATGAGAGATTGCTCATAGGGTGGTCATTGGGTATTGCATGAGGTACTCGAAGATAGTTGAGAGATTGAAAAAGGCTACATCACTCTTGATAGAAGGAGAGTATATCTCATGGCCTCTTATAGGAAGACATTACTCTAGGAATCTTTGGCCAAGATGGATGGATCTTTGAGGGAGTCTCAAAGATGCCTTTTATAGATTAATAAGCTTCGGGAATATGAACTAATAAATTTGGGCTAGGTGTGACATAGTCAGTCTAGTGGGAGTTGACACAAAGTTTATGCTCTTAACAGAATGAGATATAGTAAGATATAAAGAGTTTATTGCATGATAACTATCTATGGAAAGGTTGAAGTCAAACCACATTGACTTTCTCAACACTTGGGTGGCCATGATGCATTGCTAGATGCCAATCTTAGCATGGTAAATATCAATTAGTTAATTGGATACTTAATCCTAAATGAAGAGTTCATTTGAGAAAACCTTAATTTTAATTAAGGGTAAAATTAATATTTAGCTACCAATGTTTTTAGGAGCCTAAGAGGTCACACACTAAAAGGGTTTAGAATTAATTAAATTGGCTCTAATATATTATGAGATAATATATTTAATGGATTGGATTTGTAGCACCCTTATACCCTATATACATATAATACATATACCTCGTATATGTTAAGTGCGTATAAAGATTATAAGAATGTTACTACCTCTATCATTAGAAAATTCTCTATAATCATAATTAAAAAAGAATATTCTTTAAAAGATAGTTTAATAGGTAAATATATATGTATATATAGTAAATAATTGTTAAAAATACAAACTTAAAAAGTAAGTGCGTATAAAGATTATAAGAACGTTTTCCAAAAATCAAATTTCCATATCATAAATAAAAATACACTCCCAATGTTCATACATTCACTCCATACTCCAATTTTTCTCCAAAAATACTTAATACCTCCTAAAATCACACGTTTGTATATATGTATACAAAAATATATCAAACATCTATAATACATATCCAAACATTAAAGTTACAACATTATTATATAACATTATAATTCATACAAACATAATAAGTTTAGTAAAATAAATATTTACATGCTTTATAAGTGGTAAAATGATAAATTGCTAGTACTATCCACAAATCCTAGACCTGGTCAGATCTAGCGGAACTCTCAGTATCAACCCTATCACCTACATGATGAAATTTAATCGCGCTAAGCTACCAACTTAGCATTTCATACTTTGATATACAAAAATAATAATATGCATAAAACTTCTTTAAATGCATCATGCCACAATGTCAAGTAAAAAATACATAATTCATCCATAAATCATAATCACTGACACACATTGGGCCTACAATCCTTATACAATATACAAGTTTCAGGTCATTATTTTGGCCAATCTCAATACCGAGGATCTAAGTGTCAAATACCACCTGAAGGCATGTCCCCTAATGACACCGGTGTGTCTCGCTGAAGGCGTAATTATATCTGTGACACCAGTGTATCTTACACATCATAATCATATTTGTGACACTACTGTGTCTCGCCCAAAGGCGTATAGCATGCCAAACAACACCAAACACAATTTTTTGGAACTAGATATTGAATAAGGTAACACGCATCACATTTTATCCGTTTCCATTCCTTTTCCAGAATCATGTTTAATTTCATCCTTTCATCATAATCAATCACATTTCTCATATTTCTAGTTACATTTACAATGTGACATTCTTTTCCACATTTCTCATACATTTATTACACTTTTCACAATTTACTTACAATAAATACAATTGTCATACTTCAGTGGCTCAACATATCATAATTTATGCATTTCACACTTTATTTTATAGAACAATGCACTCAATATATGGATGTCAATAACAAAGTAGCTTAGCATATTCCAAAAATTACAATGTGCTAAGCCAAGCTAAATGTAACTTAAACAAATGGAATCAAAGTATGTACAAACCTCTAAATTGCCAAATTTCAAGCTAATTTCTCCTCCCAACTCAAACTTTCACTAATGTCCTTCACCACTTCAATTTCACAAATCCTAAACCAAAATATAGATTAAATAAATCATTAGAAATATAATTATACTCATTTTAAATAATCAAACTCAAATTATTACATTTCTTTCTAATTTCCAATATTTTCCTTAATATACATTAATTTTGAAATTCTATTTTAAACAATTCTAAATCATATTTTAAGCCCAGATATAGCCTTAGAAATTTATTCTAACATATTTTAACCAATTAAATACTAACTACCCATATTCTACCCAAATTCACCAATAAACTCTAGTTCTTTCAATAAAGTAATATTTTGATTCTTTAAATTCTAAATCAAATTATAAGTTTAAATATATCATTAGAAATTCATTTTAGCACATTTTAATCATTCAAACATTACATATACCCTTACTACCCAAAATTTGCTCCAAAACCCTAATTAGCATACTACCTCTTCCAAACTCCCACCGGACCCATACTTTTCAATCATCTAACCATAAAATCTTTGCTTATACATCAAAATAACATCATTACAACCCATTTTAATAATTATTGAAATCCCCTTTAAAAACTAAAATTCCATATATCAACTCTATAAACCCTAATCTCCCAAAAACCTACTCTTATTCAACTTTCAACTATAAAATCTTTTTATACTTATCAAAATAACTTTAAAACAAGCTATATTATCAATTATAAATATCACCATCAAAACCTCAAATCTTACATAGTCTTAGATTTCAAGAAAAATTACCTAAAAAGTAAGAAGACTTACCTAAAGCTTAAGAATTCTTCAAAACCACCTTGAATTCTTTACAATCTTTGGCAAATTTGGAGTAATTGAAGAAAACAACTTCCCTTGTTCTTCCATGGAAATTTGGCCACGAGTGAGAGGGAGAAGAAGAAGATGAAAAATAATGTTTTTTGATTTTTTTATTACTTCTTCTTTCTAAACCATGTATATATATTAATTAAGTAATTATTTAATTAATAATAATTAAATATTTAGATATTTCTTCTTCCATCTATAATTCTTTTTTAATTTTTAATTTTTTTAACTTTTACTTTTGACTTTTGCTATTTACTTTTTGAATTTTTTCATTTTCTAGTGATATTTATACTTTATATATATTTCATTTATATCCTACATATACATTATGTATTTTCTTTCTCTAATATCTTAATTAACCTTCCAAAACATTTATTTAAGTATATTTTATTAAAATTATGGGAACTACAAGATCCATTAAAGAAGAAGAAAAAGGGCTTTTTAGCTATTGGGCCAAGTTGAGCCCATTTGGGTATAACAAGCTATTAAGTTTAAAACCCTTAGCTAATAGAAACCCTAGTAAGATCATAAAGAATATAAATACCATCTTAAAAGATGGGAGCCTATTCTTTGCCTCCTAACCAAAAAAAGAAAGATAAGAAAGAGCTTCTTCTTCCTCTCATTTTTTCTTCTTCCTCCACTTGAGTTTCTTTTCTTCCTAGCATAAAGATTCTCTCTAAGCCACTTGTGAGAGGGGATTTTTACCCCTACTCCCGGTGGAATGGTTCTTAATACTTCAGCACTGTTTAGGCTCGGGGCCTTAGAGAACATGGACCTAAGTCCGGAGAAAATAAAGTCGCCATCCGAACAGGCCGGGAAAAAAGAAAGGGGTGGATGACTCGATTCTTAAGGAATCCCCAACCCCTTAATGGGTTCGAAAAGTTGGGTACATGTGGGGAAGGTGAGAAATGGCCCAGCACCCCCACAACGCCCGGTTCATTGGAACCGGCCTCCTTTACAGGTATTAATATTATAAAATTCTTAAGTATAACAATAGTATCCATATTACACACAATAATTAAAAGAAAGCATCATTATATTAAAATCAAAGCAATGTCCAAACAAAGCAAATAAATGGACACCCATCCAAGGATGGAAATATGTCCTTACATCACATGCCTAAATAGGACACCCATCGAAAGGTAGAAACATGCCTTTTACATTGGTTCTAAAATAGAAAAGCAAATTAAATTACATGATATTTAACTAATGTGGTACCCACCAAGTGGAAACATACCTCTTACAACATTTGGAAATCTAAATAAATTGATAAAAGTAAATAATCATTCATAATAAATAAATCATTCATCAAAGGTATTAAACATCAATAGAAAGTAAACATCCATCCATGATAAATTAAATAAACCAAGCATTAAACTTAAATAAATTAAAGCAAATAAAATAAATCAAAGCATAATTAAATACAGAATTGAATAAGGCAAATAAAAATCTAAATCATAGCTACTGCTTCCATTTTGGTTTCCATTTATTTTATGTATTTAGGGTTTTTGGATTTTCATGGGTTTAAGCTACTGTGACTTTTTTATGGAATTAAAATAGATTGAGGTTTTATGTTTTGGAAGGTTGGTAAGACTCTTTGATTAAACAAATTAAGGTTTGAATGGTGAAATCATGAAACTAGGGTTTTGGACACTTTAAAATACTTTTGATTCATGGTTTTAAATGATGATTTCAAGCTTACTGTGTAAATTCAAAATATTTGTGGTTTTATGGTCTTTTAAGTTTTAAAGGATTAAAACTTTAAAAAATAAGGGTTTAAGGTTTTAAAAGGGTTAGAGATTACTATTTTAGGTTTGGAAGTTGAATTAGGGTTTTAGGATTCTTGGATTAAGGTTTTGGGTGATGAGTTTGAATCAGGGTTTAGAAAGACAATTTGATGATTTCATGAGGTTTTATGAATTTAAGCAAAGTGATTTAAAGTTTATCAAATAGAAAAGATATTTTTAAAGCTTTTGGAAGGAAACAGAATCACAATTATGGTTTTGATAATTTAGAAAAAACAAATTAGGGTTTTAGGGATTTAAAGAAATAATTTGATGATTTTAAACTCTTGAAAGAATAAAGCAACGAAATAGGGTTTTTAAGCCTTAGAAAAACTAAATTAAAGTTCTAGGATTTTTTTATTTTGAAAGACATAATTTCCTAGTTTTAGCTACTGTGAAAATATAACAAAAGAATTTAATACATACCTCCTTTTGATGATTCCTCCAAAAATAATTCTTCTTAGATGAACTAGTTCAAAGCCCTGTCTCTTTGCCTTTTGAATTGCTTAAATCGTGTCCATGCTATTCCAGAAAAACAAATTGAATTGCTCCTTTTCCTTCACTGATTTGGTTTCAACGTTGTTTCCATCATTTTTCCAATTTTTTCTTCCCTTTTTTTGATTGCCTTTGGTCTTTATTTATAGAGGTTTCATATGGTTTATTCCTAATTAATCACGGCAAGTAATATTGATAAGAAAAGGAAACCGAAACCTAATTGAATTAGGTTTCGGAAAATTTGCATCTGAAAAATTGCACTGCCGAAAAATAATTGTAGCAGGAAAAAATGCGCTGGCGAAAAAATCTGCCACGGTCAACTGGGGCAGTGGGCGAGCTGGTTGACCTGTGGGCGAATCGCCAGCAGAAAATTCCTGCTGGTGACCATTTCTCCCGCAGAGCGCGTTGGTTTTCGGCGACGAATTTTTCGTCGTCGATTTTTTCGTCGCCGATTTTTATTTTTTTATTTTTATTTTTTTAGTTTATTTTTATTTTTTATTAATAAAAATTAAATACTAAAGCAAAAATTATTTAATTAAGATAACAAAAATTATTTTGGACCAAAAAAATATATTAGGCAACACAAAAATTATTTTGGACTAAATAAAATATATTGGACCGGACCGGGTCAAAAATTAAGGGTCTACAGTTTGCCCCCTGCTTGAAAAATCTGAAACTTTAGTGAAAGAGAGTGAAAAGCAATAAGACTTAATTTTTGAGATGGTTGAGATTTTGGGTTCTAGACCCGGTTTGAGTTCTGGACTCAATGATAATTCTAGGTTCTAGACCTAAGAAAAATTTGGGTTCTAGACCTGGTTTGAGTTCTGGACTCAAGGATAATTCTAGGTTCTCGACCTAAACAAAATTTGGATTCTGGACCCGGTTCGAGTTCTGGACTCAAGGATAATTCTAGGTTCTCGACCTAAGGAAAATTTGGGTTCTGGACCCGGTTCGAGTTCTGGACTCAAGGATGATTCTAGGTCCTGGACCTAAAAAAAAATTTGGGTTCTGGACCCGATTCGAGTTCTGGACTCAAGAATAATTCTAGGTTCTATACCTAAGAAAAATTTGGGTTCTGGACCCGAGCTAAGTTCTGGACTTAGAAATAATTCTAGGTTTTGGACCTAATGGTAAATTTGGGTTCTGGACCCTAGCTAAGTTTTGGACTTAGAAGAGATTCTAGGTTCTGGACCTAAGGGAAAATTTTGGGTTCTGGACCCGGGCTAAGTTCTAGACTTAGAAATAATTCTAGGTTCTGGACCTAATGGTAAATTTGGGTTCTGGACCAGAGCTAAGTTCTGGACTTAAAAGATATTCTAGGTTCTGGACCTAAGGGAAAAATTTGGGTTCTGGACCCGGTTTGAGTTCTGGACTCAATGATAATTCTAGGTTCTGGACCTAAGGGAAAAATTGGGTTCTGGACCCAATTCGAATTGATTTTGATCTAATTTGGGTACTTGGACCCGAGATTGATTTGATTTGGGTACTTGGACCCGAGAATGAATTTGACTAACCTTTTAGTTGAGAAGTCTGACTGCTCCGACTGTTCTATGCATGGTGGTTCTTAGCCCTCAGAATGGATCTTCATCCTTTGAAGGTCGGGTCTTTACCCTGGCTTCAACTCTCTTAGCTGAACTGATCTTTTGTCTTTTGCATCTTCATTCTTTTGAGAGTTCTAATGTTCCATTCTTTTGTTCTTCCTTTTTGCAAAAATTCAGCTATCTTTAATTGGACCTCGTATCCTCTCCTTGCCCCCCCCCCCAAGGATTTTTTTTCTTTCATGCCAGCTTTGATTGATGTTTTTCTTGTCTAGTTCTTTGCATAAGCACGCATTTCTTCTTTTGCAAAACGACTGGGGCTTCCACAAGCAAATAGGCTTTCCATGCCCCCTTGATTTGATATCTTCTTTTTGATTCTTTACTTTGCAGGGTATTGATTTGAATTATTGTTTAGATCATTTTTGTATTTGTTTTTAGTATGATTTTATGAGTGTTTTAGTTAATGTTTTGATTAATTTTTCTTTTAAGTGTGTTTAAAGTGTTTGTTTTAGGTTTAGGTGCAAAAAGACCCTTGGAAGATCAAAACAGTGTAAGAAAAGCATGAACCAAGCAAGACATGGCCAAGCCAAATCAGGCTTGGCCGTGTCCCTCAAAGATTGTAGAGGGCAGAGAGAGACACACCCAGAGACACGGCTAAGCCTCTGGCCGTGTCTCACTCAAGGAGAAAACCAAAGAACAAGAGAGCAAGCAAAAAAGAAAAGAAAGAAAGAAAGGAACAAATAGTGAGGGACACGGCCAGGAGCTTGGCCGTGTCCTAAGAAAGAAAAAACAAGAGACATGGCCAAGCTCCACAAGGCTTGGCCGTGTCACCTCTCACCACTAAAGAAAAGAAAGAAAGAAAGGAAGAGCCAGTGAGGGACACGGCCAACTGGCTTGGCCGTGTCCCATGGAAATCAAGAGACACGGCCAAGCCAACCTTGGCTTGGCCGTGTCACCTAATGGAAAGCAAGGAAAAGACCAAGAGACACGGCCAAGCCAAATCAAGCTTGGTCGTGTCACCTTTAATATCTATTTAAGTTCTTTCACACGACAGAAAAAGAAGAGAGAGAGGGCTAGGATTTTGAAAGGGAGAAAAGAAAAGAGAAGAGGGAGCAAACACATTTAGGATGAGGAGAGAGTGACACTCTCTTTATCCCATCATCTTCATCCTCCATCTTCATCTTCTCCATCTTCCATTGATAAGATCTTTGAGGTTCTTAAGGATGAGTTGGGTTAACAAGCTCTTGAAGATTGAAGAAGCTTCATTGAAGGATTGGTGACTTGAGAAAGCTCCATTCCATCTTCCAAAGGCATAATCATTAAAAGGTTTGGTGACTTGAGAAAGCTCCATTCCATATTGCAAAGGGGAATCAACCATTGAAGAGGGCTTAAGTTCTTCATCAAATACATCAAAGTGGAGCTAGGAGGAAGATTAGTAATCCTACTCTTGGAATCTTCACAAGGGGTTTTTCTATTCTCTCTTTTAATTCATTCCAATATTGTTTTTGTCATATTAAGAGAATTGATATTACAATGAACAATTTGTATTTGATTTATATTGAGTTGAATGAATGTTTTAAATTGATGATGTTGAGCTAAAAACCCATGCTTAGGGTTTGTAGTATATTTGATTGAATGCTTTGATTTGATATTTACATTTATGTACCTTGTGTTGGTTGATTGCATTGGCTTGTATGCTAGGTTAATAGATTAGCTACCTATTGATCTCTAGATATTGAATGAAGGACCGAGAGGTGAAATCTGATATCAGAACTATGCAATCGACTACCCTATGAATGAATTAGAAATATAAGTTCTAGGGTTTCATTAATTTGCAAATGTAAAATAATTGGTTATTGCTATTTCATGAATGTGAGAACTAATGAATTGGTAATTGACTAATTAACCTTAAGGAACAAATTAATGTACAAGGTTATGTTAATGGATAATTGAGAATTGAGCTTTGATTGAATGGACCTATAACCCTAGGCACCTTCCTAAGAATCGATTTGATCTTGTACAACCTTCATACATCAACCCTGCACTCTTTAATCTTAGGTTTAAATTGTTCTTTTACAATTCCAAACAACAAACTCTCTCTTTTAAATTACTTGCTAATCAAGCTATTACGAACTACACCTTCTTGGGGAAATGACCTTGGGGCGATCACCTTTGCTACAGCTACCTCGTATACTTGCGAGTGACGCTTGTAGTAGAACTTAATTCGAGCGCAACAAGTTTTTGGCGCCGCTGCCGGGGAAGGCTGTTTAAGTAGTGATAGTTTGATTTTTCTTTACAATTTAATTGATTGTTTGTTTTCTTTAAATTGTTTGTTTGTTTTGTTTGATTTTCTTTTAATTTAATTATTTGTTTGTTTTTCTTTAAATTGCTAAGTTCCTTTTGTAAAGATGCAGTTTTCAAGGCACGGGGGAGTTTATGATAGGAACGATGATTCTAAAATGACATGGCAATTAGCAGAATTGACGAATCAACTTAAGGTGCTAAATGCAAGAGGAAGAGCACCTATGCCACGCCAAGAGATATGTGCAGCATGTGGCAATGTAGGCCATAGTGCAAATACGTGTTCAATGGGTTTTAGACGATACCAAGAATGGCAAGAGGAAGAATATGACTACCAAGGTTTCCAGCAAATGGGTAGAAATGACACATATTCCAATCCTTATAATCCCAACTGGGGAGGCCAACCAAATTTTTCTTGGGAAAATCAGCAGCACATTCCACCTCCAAATTTTTTTCAACCTTACCAAAGAGACTCTTACTCTCAAGAGCAATATTCAAATCAAAATTACCTTAAGACACCTACACTTGAAGATAGTTTGAATGCCTTCATTCGAATTAGTGCACAAAATCAAGATAAACTTAAGGAACCCACTTTGGAAGATAGTTTGAATGCCTTCATTCAAATTAGCGCACAGAACCAAGATCATTTCGAGAAATCCACAGTGGAAGATGATTTGAATGCTTACCTTCAAATTAGCACACAAAATCAAGAAGGGATCAATGAGAGGTTTGATTCTTTGGAGGAATCATTGAAGAGGGTGGAAATTCAAGTTAGGCAACTAGCACATCAACTCCAAGCACACCAAGAAGAGGAATTTCCTAGCCAATTGGAGCAAGTCAAGGTAATCACAAATTTGAGGAGTGAACAGGTAATATATAACAAATTTTGTGATTCTTTGGATGCAGGCACTAATCAAGAAGATAATGGCAAGGAGATACAAACCAACATTGAGGAGTTGAGCCAATCAAACGAGAAGGAGAATTTGGAGGCATTAACCTCACCAAAGTTGCATGAATTTTCCAATCCTGATAGGCCACCAAATCCATTTCCATGTAGCTTGAAGGATGAGGAGCAAGGTAAGAAACTTCCTGACATCTATATTATGCACTCCCAAGGAGATAGTGGAAATAAGATTGGGATGACTATGACCTTAGAAGAAGAGCATGAAATGCCTAATTTAGAAATTGAGGAGTGTAAGCTAATTTTAGATGCTAAGGTTGTTGAGATGGGACTTTACATTGTTAAAGTGGATGAAGAAGTGATTCAACCAAACTTAGTTGAACTTAAAGAGTCCCCAAAAGTCATCTCTACTACTCTTGGTGGTAAGGAAGAGCAGAAATCTGATATGCCCAGGTTGCACAAAGACAAAGACTATTACCACGTTCCTATAGCACTAGAGGATCACCCTGAGGCGACCTTCACATGTCCCTTTGAGACATGTTCTCTTCAAGAAATACTATTTAGGGGTTGCCATACATCGGGTACATTTCAAAGTTACATTTTGTTCATCCTCTCAGTCATGGGCTCCAATTACATTATGGGTGGAAGGAGCCCTACACATCGTATATGGGAACGATGGAAATCAGGTTTCATCTAAACCCCCTCTGTAGTATGCATGCTCACATTGAGGACAATGTGAATCTTTAAGTGTGTGGTGCATTTTATGTTTTGTGTTTTTACTTTTAAGTGCATTTTGTGTTTTTACTTTTTAAGTTTAATAATGTTTTACCTTGAATAAATGAGTTTTAGAAAGTTCAATTGTTATAAAAATTGTTGATAGATGACCTTTGAATTTTTGAAGCATGAATTTAAGAATTGAGTAGAATTGGTGCTTATTGTCAATTTTGTTGGTCCTTGCATTGCCATTAACCTAGTGAGGAATTGAGCCATCAACTTATCATTATTGTTATGGGTAAACATCTTTGATTGATGAATTTCTAGAACTTGCTTTGACATGCATTTTAAGATTACATAAAAATTTCAATTAGGCATCAAGATGATTAAGGCAATTAGGTGAACCCACGTTGGCTTAAAAAGACTAACCCTATATTCAACCTTAGTTAGCCAATTTTGAGCTTATTTTATTTTTCCTTTTCTTTCTTTTTCACAACACCATTAGCTTGAACCTTGTTGTTCAAACTCTTTCCCTTTCATTAGGTCAAGAGCATTTTAAGAGCGTTTATAACCGAGTGTTGTGTTGAATTAAGTGTGGGGTTAAATTTAGTAGGTTTAAGATTGCAAAGCAAAATAATAAAAATAAAGTAAAAGAAAAAAAGAAAAAAAAGGAGAAAAGAAAAAAAAAGAGAAAAGAAAAAAAAAGGAAGAGAAAAATATATATATATAATAAGAATAATTGTTGTTCTTGTTGAAAGGGTTGGAATGTATCATTACTAGATTTAATAAGTGAGTTCCCTTGAAAAACTCTTTAATGTCAAGGGGTAGATGAGAGGAAGGTGTTTTGGAATTGTTGGGGTATATACATACGATCGGTTACTTCATTCTTGAAGTGCTCTTGAACTTAATGATTAAGCTCACATTTCCTAAATGCCATGCCTTTACCTTAGCCCCATTACAATCCAATAAAGACCTTTTGATTGATGCTTGATTGTTATTTGTGGTGAAGATTTGATTGATAAGCAAGCCTATGGTAATAATCTTTCATTGATTGTTATGAGTGTAAACACCACCATGATCAAACACTTGTAAGAGTTGGTGAGGGAGTGACAACATAGGTTATGCATGGAAAACCACATAATTGCATGGGTGTCGATTTTATTTGATTCAATATTGATTGCGGATTTAGGGATAAGGAAGTCTTGATGCATACTTATAACTTTTGAACTTGACAAAATTTATCTTGTTTAGTGTGTT
The DNA here is from genome assembly GCA_947685225.1 of Garcia nutans. Lineage (NCBI taxonomy): Eukaryota > Viridiplantae > Streptophyta > Magnoliopsida > Malpighiales > Euphorbiaceae > Garcia > Garcia nutans. The sequence goes on along the minus strand of CANTUV010000011.1, from coordinate 21,588,177 downwards.
TTGATTTTAGCCTTGCTTGGGGACAAGCAAGGAATTAAGTGTGGGGTAGTTATTTAGATCATTTTTGTATTTGTTTTTAGTATGATTTTATGTGTGTTTTAGTTAATGTTTTGATTAATTTTTGTTTTAAGTGTGTTTAAAGTGTTTGTTTTAGGTTTAGGTGCAAAAATTCCCTTGGAAGATCAAAACAGTGCAAGAAAAGCATGAACCAAGCAAGACATGGCCAAGCCAAATCAGGCTTGGCCGTGTCCCTCAAAGATTGAAGAGGGCAGAGAGAGACACACCCAGAGACACAGCCAAGCCTCTGGCCATGTCTCACCCAAGGAGCAAACCAAATAACAAGAGAGCAAGCAAAAAAGAAAAGAAAGAAAGAAAGGAACAAACAGTGAGGGACACGGCCAGGAGCTTGGCCGTGTCCCAAGAAAGAAAAAACAAGAGACACGCCAAGCTCCACAAGGCTTGGCCGTGTCACCTCTCACCACTAAAGAAAAGAAAGAAAAGAAAGAAAGAAAGGAAGAGCCAGTGAGGGACACGACCAACTGGCTTGGCCATGTCCCATGGAAATCAAGAGACACGACCAAGCTAACCTTGGCTTGGCCGTGTCACCTAATGGAAAGCAAGGAAAAGACCAAGAGACACTGCCAAGCCAAATCAAGCTTGGCCGTGTCACCCTTAATATCTATTTAAGTTCTTTTGCACGACAGAAAAAGAAGAGAGAGAGGGCTAGGGTTTTGAAAGGGAGAAAAGAAAAGAGAAGAGGGAGCAAACGCATTTGGGATGAGGAGAGAGTGACACTCTCCTTGTCCCATCATCTTCATCCTCCATCTTCATCTTCTCCATCTTCCATTGATAAGATCTTTGAGGTTCTTTGAGATGAGTTGGGTTAACAAGCTCTTGAAGATTGAAGAAGCTTCATTGAAGGATTGGTGACTTGAGAAAGTTCCATTCCATCTTCCAAAGGCATAATCATTGAAAGGTTTGGTGACTTGAGAAAGCTCTATTCCATATTGCAAAGGGGAATCAACCATTGAAGAGGGCAACAATTACCTGGTACGTTCCCAATTTCATGGTAATTTATGCTATATGTATGCATGATTATGTATGCTTTTACCTTTTTTCCTTTTTGGCTCACAGCAGATGCTCGAAGAAGAGAAAAGGAAACTTCAAGAAGAGTTGGCTGCAAGTCATCAGCAGGCTTCTAATTTTGAAAGTTTATATCATCAATCCGAACAACATTTTTGAGACTTTCGATTTTAGAGGATGAGGGATCCCGGTGCTTCTTTATCAAGAGGTCCCTAGCCTGATGACCATGAGATCTTTTTGTCTACTTCTGATGAGGATCATGACGAATCAGAATCAAGGTAATAGGGATTTTGGTGCTCCTGCTTCGGGTGATCCTGGGACGAGTAATTTGCCTCCTCCTCCAACAGGTGACAATTCTTTTCAAGACTTTATTTGATGACTTACAACCACCCTCTCAGTGATATGTAAAATATTATACAATAATAAAAGAATACAATTTTTCTCTTTACTGTAACTCTCTTTTTTTTTTCCTTTTTTTTCCATTATTTTTCATTATTTTTTCATTACTACAAAATTTTTTTTTTCATTATTTTTTCGTTACTGCACAATTTTTTTTTACAGTACATCATAGTTTCATAATTAATATCCACCTTATTTGCTAAACCAAATCCAACGTGGTAAAGGAAATTGTTACCAATTCCTTATGCCATATGGTCTTATTCTTCCCCATCACTTTTCCTTATCACCTTTGGAAAAGGTTTATTTTCTTCTATATAAATCACCTTGCATGCCCCTTTTAATACAAATACCAAAATTCTTTTCCCTTCAACTTGAAGACCCTTTTAACAATTTTGGTTCTCCTTTATTCATCAACCATGACCGAGCACCATTTAAAGAAAGTAAAAATTCTATTTGAGAATATGGATGCCATCCAATTGAAGCAAATTTCATGGTCAAAGCTTGATGTTTTAAAATATTTTCAAAATGTCAAATTGGACCACTCCTTACATGCCGTGGCTTCCTTTTGGGATTCGGATTCTAGGGTATTTAGAATTAATGGCTTTGAAATATGTCCCTTGATTGAAGAATTTGAGGCCGTCCTTGGATATCCAAATAATAAACAAATGGCGTTACCCAAGCTGATTTCCAAGACTCAACAGAAGATGCAGATGTTATTTCAAATTCCAAAATCTGAAGTTCTTTGGTTGATGATAGGTGAAAATTTTCTACTTGCACCTTTGATTGACTTTTGTTTCTCTCATTTGGCTCCTACTAAGGCATGGGGACGCATGCTTTGTCTTTGCTTGCTTGGCCAATTCTTGCTTATTTCTTCCAATGGCGATGTTGATCCACGAGTATTGGATATTATGGACCAAATGGAAGGAGGCTTGTCGCCGGTACCTATGATCTTAGTCGAGACCTTAGTTGGATTAGACCGATTTAAATCAGGATTGTCAAAGAGACTGATTGGGAGTCCATCGCTGCTTCAGGTAATTACCTAAACTGCCCTTTCGAGTTTTCAATTTAGGTTTTCTTTTTTCTTTTTATTGCTCTAACTTTTGCCTAGTCCGCCTAAGTGGGTTTTCGGAACTAGTGAGCTGTCCTAACTTTTGCCTAAGCTGCCCTTGCGGGTTTTCAACTTAGCAGACTCTTTTTTCTTTTCTCTTTTTTTTTATTTAATTCTTTCTTCACATATTTGGCTTCAGGAGTGTCTTTGTTTGCTTGATACTCCCTCCATGGATTTTACTAGATACCTGCCACATCATCATTCTGCTAGGAAGCTACTCCATCTTGCTTCTTCATATGCTGACTGGGTTGACTGGATCCACTCACGCTCTGAAGTCAATATCCATTGGTTGGTACCTTGGTAGAAGATTTATCGTATCACCATGCGGACATACTTGATGTATGTTCCCCTTTCTGCTCTTCATCAAGGTACAAGCTATGATCCTCGCCGACTTGGGCATTAGTATGGAGCTGAGCCTCGTGATTCTGACTTGGCTCCCGACTTAGACATGCCTTGCTTGACTGAAGCCTACTTGGATCGGTTAAGGCAAAGCTGGCCTGCATGTTACACTTATCGACTGCCATAGATTTTACATTTGTGAATTCAGAAAGTGTATTGTTAGGATGAAAAAATAATTAAAGTAATGAAAGATGCTTCTTTTCCATTTATAATTTGTCATCACCTTTTGCTATTGTGTTTATTTATTTCATTCATATCTGGTTGAATACTTACAACAGTGCACATAGAACAATTTTAACATCAATTTTATTTTATTAAATTGGGGAACAACAAAAAATAAAGCCAACATACACAAGATCACTCCTGTTGCCAACTAGCCCTTTCGGGTTTTCTAATTGACTATTTTCTCTCTTTTAGCCCTAATTGTTGCCTAGCCCGCCCTTTTGGGTTTTCGGGACTAGCGGACTGCTCCAACTTTTTCCTAGGCCGCCTTTTTTGGGTTTTTACCTAGCAAGCTCTTTCTTTTTTATTTTTCATACATAAAACTTCTTCAACTTGTCAATGTTTACTGGCTCACTAAATTCGTTCCCATCCATGTCTGACAACTTTACCGTACCTTTGTTCATGACTTGTTTCACGACATATAGCCCTCCCAGCTAGGTCTAAATTTCCCTCTTGGATCAGATACATTAGGCTTACATTGCTTCAACACCAAATCCCCAACTCTGAATTTTTTGACCTTAACCCTTCTATTGTAGGCCCGAAGCTATCTTCTTTTGATACAGTTGGTGATGATACAATGCCTTTAATCTTCTCTCTTCTAATAGAGCTAATTGTGTGTATCTGCTTGCTACCCATTCCATTTCAGGCAGTTCAGCTTCCAAGACTACTCTCAGTGACTTGATCTCAATTTCAATTGGCAATACCACTTCCATCCCATAAACTAAAGAGAACGGTGTCATCCTAGTAGGTGTTCGCACACTTGTCCTATATCCTCATAAAGCAAAGGGAAGCATCTCTGACCAATCCCTGTAAGTCTTAGTCATTTTGGACAGAATTTGCTTAATTGTCTTTTTTGTTGCTTCCACGGCACCATTAGCCTTTGGTCTATAAGGAGAGGACCGATGATGATGGATTTGGTACTTCGAGAATAAATCCTTAACTGCTCCTTGAAACTGTACCCCATTGTCTGATATCACACTATGCGGAACCCCATATGTGCATATGAGGTTCTTTTCGATAAACCTAGCCATTTGGCTTGCACCCAGTTTATTGAAGGATTCAGCTTCAACCCATTTTTAAAAATAATCTACTGCTACTACAATGAATCGGTGGCCATTTGAAGCTGTAGGATGTATCTCTCCTATAATGTCGATACCCCATGTGGCAAATGGCCAAGGTGAAGACATTGAATGCAGTTCTTCAAGAGGCACGTGATTCAAGTTACCATACATCTGACATTGTTGGCACTTCTTAACAAACTCAATACAGTCTCTCTCCATGGTCAACCAATAGTAACCTTATCGAATAACCTTCTTAACTAGGGCCAAACCACTCACGTGCGGATCGCAACTTCCCGCATGTATTTCTGACATGATGCGCTCCATTTCAGGTTTTCTTAAACATCTTAAATGCACTCCATCAAGCCATCTTCGATATAACTCTCCATGGAAGGTGATGTATTGTAATGACCACCGCCTTACGGCTCTTCTTTCTTTCTTTATTGCCCCTAGCGAGTATTCTCTCTCCTCCAAAAATTGCCTTATAGTATCATACCACGCATCATGGTCTGTATCAATTTCCATAATTATTTCATATTCATAGCAAGGAGTTGACGAACTAGTCAAGATTAGAGGCTTAAGGAATAGGCTGGCAAGATTTTCCCATATCGAAGCCAATGTGGCCAGGGCATCAGCCATCTAATTTTCTTCTCTTGACAGGTGTATAAACCTACACTCCTTAAAATTCTTCTTCATCATGGTCAAGTAATGGTGGTATGGTTTCAATTTTTCTTCTTTCAACTCCCATTCTCCATTTATTTGGGATACAACTAGCAACGAATCACCATAAACTTCCACCTTATCCACCTTCATAATCATTACGGTTTCCAAACCAAAAATACAAGCTTCATACTCCACCATAATATTGGTTGTCCTAAATTTTAATTTTTTGGCTAAAGGAATGAATTCTCCTTCGGGCGATTCTAGTATAACTCCCAAACCTGCTCCTTTCCTGTTTACTGCTCCATCAAAATACATTTTCCACCCTTGTACTTCAATTGCTTCTAAATGTTTATCTGGAAATTCCAAGATTACCTCTTCACTTTCTGGTAATGTTTGTTGAGCCAGGAATTCTGTCACCGCTCTTCCTTTGATTATTTTCCTGGTTACATACTCGATCTCAAATTCTTCTAATATTATCAACCATCGACCATATTTTCCAATTAAAGAGGGTGTCTCCCTTAAGTACTTCATTGGATCCAACCTGAAAATTGCTTGCACACTATATGATTGAAAGTAATGCCGCAACTTCTTAGAAGACCAAACCACGGCTATACAGGTCTTTTCGATGATACTATACTTAATTTCATAAGGTAGGAGCTTTCTACTCAAATAGTAAACGGCATGCTCAATCCCCAACTCATCTGCTTGGGCTAGCATGGCTCCTATCGACTCTTCTTCTACTGCTAAGTATAGTAATAGAGGTTTGCCGGGTTTAGGTGGTTTCAAAACAGGTGGATTTAACAAATACTCTTTTATTCGATCAAAGGCCTTTTGACATTCTTCATTCCATACAACCGGCTGATTCTTTCTAAGCAACTTGAAGATAGGCTCATAGATTGTTGTGAGCTTTGCTATAAATCTGCTAATGTACTGTAGTTTACCAATGAATCCCCGAACTTCTCTCTCCATCTTTGGGGCTGGCATATCCCTGATTGCTTTAACTTTGTCAGGATCAATCTCAATGCCATTCAGACCAATTACATGTCCCAATAATTTGCCTGAAGTAACACCAAATACACACTTCTTCGGGTTTAATCTTAGCTTATATTTTAAAGCTCTATCGAAGAATAATTCTAAGTTTTGGAAGTGTTGCTCCCTTGTATCCGACTTCATCATCATATCATTAACATATACTTCAACTTCTTTGTGCATCATGTCATGAAATAGTGTGGTGGCCATCCTTTGGTAGGTTGCTCCAGCATTCTTTAAGCCGAAAGGCATCACCCTATAACAAAATATACCCCATGTAGTAATGAAAATAGTTTTGGCTTTATCCTCTTGGGCCATTAACACTTGATTGTATCCGGAAAATCCATCTACAAACGAGTGTAGCACGCAAGAGGCTGCACTATCAATGAGAACATCTATATAAGGTAAAGGAAAATCATCCTTAGGGGAAGCCTTGTTTAAATCTCTATAGTCCACGCAGACCCTTATCCTCCCATCTTTCTTTAGTACAGGTAATATGTTGGCTAGCCAATCTGGGTATTCTATCACTTCAAGGAACTTCACTTGTATTTACTTAGTGACCTCTTCTTTAACCAATTCAGCCCACTCAGGTCTTAGTCGCCTAAGCTTTTGTTTGACAGGCTTAATGTGAGTGTAAGTAGGAATGTGATGCTCGGCTATGTCTCGATCTATCCCTGGCATATCTTCATAAGACCAAGCAAACACTTCTTCATATTTTTTGAATATTTTTTCAAATATCTCTCTCTCATCAGGAGTAAGGTCAGATGCTATGCTAATATTTTAATGATTGCGTGTTAACATAATTAATATTAAAGATGCTCATGTAACTGCTATTTGAATGTATGTAACCATCAGGAGAAACATCACACAAGTAAGCAAAATCAGACTTTATTGCATTCATTTTGGAAAAGAAAACATCATCATCCTCAAACAAAGCAGACAAATTAAAATCAAATTCAAAATTATTGTTCTCAGAATCATAAAGCATGATGTCTTCAAACTTTTCTTCAACCAGGGTGGCAATCTCTTCTGGAGTCTTCTCGGCTTTCAGGGCAGCTTCATTCTTCTCTTTTGGATTGGATTCTTTGTTGGTTGCCAAGGTGAGCTCTTTCTTCACTTGCTCCACTAGCTCAGACACATCTGCAAAAACTTCAAAACCTGGGATTAACTTACCCATGAACATGATTGGCTCAGGCCTTCCTTGGAGTGGTCCCACATCTGGAGCTTTGACAAAGATCTCTTCAAGTGGTGGGAAGCTCATCTTCTCACTCTTCTTTGGCTGGGCATCGTTGTCTTCATCATATCCCAACCCTTTCTTGGAAGTTTGAGTTCTAAAATCTGGTAACTTTGTTAAACCGACCTTACCCTTTCCAAGACCAGCTCCGGGAAGGTAGTTTATGTTCTTCATCATATTCAAGACTTTGGAGTCCACTACTTCATCATCAGAAATTACAGCCACTTGAAAACCATTGAGAGGCCTCTCAACCATTAGAGCGTTAACAATCTCATTATCTTCCGCTTTAATGACCACTGTCTCATTTCCGTTGGGGAATTTGATCTTTTGATGAAACGTGGAAGGAACTCCACCAAGAGGGTGAAACCATGGTCACCCCAAGAGCAAGGCGAAGGTAACTGGTATGTCTAAAACAACAAATTCAACAATAGATTCAATTGGCCCAACCTTGACGACCGCTTTGAAAGTCCCTTCGGCATGCCTCTTAGTGTTGTCATAAGCACGAATTGTCACCTTGGGTTTAGATCTCTTGTTGACATGGCTAGCTTTGGCAATATCTTAAGTGGACAAACATTTATGGCGGACCCATCATCGACCATTACACATGGAGTCCTCTTCCCCTTGACTTCTATTTTGATAAAGAGAGGGCGGATGTGGTCTCTTCTCTCCTCCGGTAAGTCCACATCTGAAAAAGAAACTGCTCCCATATTAACTTCACTCTTTTCTTAGACCTATTCACATTTCATTACTTCCCCAATTTTTATGAAGTTGATTAACTCCTCCGGTGTTGTGGAGGTAGAAATTGGCATGCTAGCTAAGGCTTTGGCCATAGTTTCTCGGTGCTTTTTAGAAGTAGCTAACGAGTCCCAAATGCTAACACTTGCTTGGGTTCTTTTCAATTGCTTGAGCACAGCATCATCTTCTTCTATTTTGACTTCCTTCCCCTTATTAGTTTCTATCTCCTTAGGTGGTGACCTTGTGTAAGGCTTACCGGACCTAGTATTCATCACCTCATCTTCTTCGAGCTCGGACCAAGTCCACTCCTCCTTCTTGGGTATAATATCATCATCATTATCACTTGAATCCCAAATCCTGTTGACAACACAAATTGTTACTTCTCCACCCATCATATCTTGTTCAAATGCCACATCTTGAAAAGAAGACATGACAAAGGCCTCATGCAAACCTCCTCCAATCATGAAGGTTGCCGGTGGTGGTACCCTATTGAATTTTGGTAATGGGTTGTCTTTGGTGTTTGGCTTATTGGGCTCAGGTAGCTTCCCATTATCAATTAGATTTTGGATCTCATGTCTCAACCTCACACATCTATCCGTGGCATGTCCTTGCATTTGGTGAAATTGATAAAATGCTTTGGTGTCAAAATTAGGTGGGAGAGGGTTAGGCAAAGGATGATGATTTCAGGGTTGTAGCAATCCTTTTCTTTGAAGATTGTTGAGAACCCAAGACATCGGTTTTCCCAATTTCAAAAATTGTCTCCTTGTTCCTTGGTTAGTAGCATTAACATCGACGGCCTTTTGCATGCTTTGGCTACCAAGTTGATAGCTCCCTTTCTCATTCCTTTTTGTTGCAGAGCGACTCTTCTCCCTTTCCCATTCTTTAATTTGCAAACCAGCTTGGAGAAGGTCTTTGAAATCACGGATGAGTGTATGAGACATCCTCTCATGACGATTAGGCAACACCCCTCTCACAATCATCCTTATTTGATCGGATTCTTTAGGCCTCTTCTTGAGTAAAGCGGCCTTGTTTCTCCATCTCTTGACATAATCTACAAAATTCTCATTCGACCTTTGCCTAATGGACTCCACTTCCATCAAGGTAACTTCCAACTCAACATTATATCCATATTGTTGGATGAAGGCTTTGTAAAGTAGATCCCAACTCTTTTGTGTTCCATCATCTAAGGTATTGAACCAATTTTGGACAACAGGGTCCAATGAGAGCATAAAGTACCTTAGGGTTTGAGCCTTAGTAGCTCGGGCAGACTGCATGGCAGTGATGTATTGCTTTACGTGAAGATGAGGATTTCCGGTGCCATTGTACTTAGCAAAGGAAGGCATCATGAATTTATAAGGGACCTCTTCATCTTGTTCAAATAGTTTGTCGATCTTAGACATCTCTTCGGTTTTTAGCTTCTTCTCAAATTTCTTTTCTAAATCAACAATCATCTTTTCAACATCGGATGTCTCGGTCTTTTCAATAGTTGCCTTCTCAACAGCCTTCGGTTCTTTCTTCTTTTCTTGAACATCTTGGTTGTATTGAGCCCAATCATCATCATCATCAATGATCACCTTTTCATCATCAAAAACCACTTCACTAACTTTAGTCTTCCCTTTGTCCTTTGGCTTTTTAGTGCTAGCAAATGCCTCAGCATGATTCTCTAAGATTGCAGTCAATTGGTTCTTCATGGTCTCAGCTAGGGCCTCTTTGATTTCTTCCATCTTGGCGTTGAGGGCTTCATCCACCATTCTTTGAATTTGTTTAGGCTCCATTATTTTTGGTGAGCAAGTGATTGAGTCGTTGCTAGATACTTCATCTCCGGCATAGGTAGGATTGTTGTAGGCTTTTGAACTTTCATAATCCAGGGCTGTGAGCTAGAGAGGATCAATGATATAAGATGCATATGTATGCATGTATGCATGAACAATCAATAAACAAGGACAAATAGGATGTTCCTTCCAACCTTATAACATCCACATATGAATGGCAAGTCTCTTTTCCTAGGTATGTGGTTAACAAAATACCAACATGGGGTATCTTGCTTTCAAATAATTCCCTCAGACTTTTCAACCAATAGTTATATTTTCAAAAATGGAAATTCATCCATGATAATTCCCATTAATTAGGTTTTAATCCATTCAATTCAACTATACCAGCTTTTATGCTATATTGGATTAAAATGAAATTAAGAGGTTTATTATAGATAGATTTCTCACTTGAAAAAAAAGGTAACTAATGGTTCATGCCAAAAACAAGCCCATGGTCAATTTATTCTTAGTGTAAACTAGGCTCACAATTGATTTTTGGTATTTCATAATTGACCTAAATATTTTTGCAAGCTATTTTAGAAAAAATGGATTTTGGGCTTAGTATTTGGGCCATGAGCAAAAAAAATTTTGATTTATCTTTAGAAAAGTCTTATGTCCAAAGACCATCTTGAAAAATTTTGAAAATAGTTTTGGTCTTTTGGATTTTAAAGAAAAATTTATTTAGAGCTTACAATATACTTAGGTCATATTAGAAAAAGAACAAACCAAATAAGCCATGATTTAAGCCAAGATAAATTAACCATAGTAAAACAACATGCATTTGGGGTAAAAACCTAAAGAAAGTAACTAGGCCAATTACATGAGCTTTAGTCTTTGGGTTAAAAGGCTTAGGTTCCCATAGCAAGTATATACCAAACGGTACTAGGCTATGAGTGGTTATGTCATGCTCGATCTACATACCTTGAGTGAAAGTATGGTATCCCTTACATAACACAACACGGGTAACACGGGCGTCCTAACTCACGCACACGATGCAATCTAAGATGATGCAATGGATAATATCATTATAAGAAAGAATAAAATAATATAAAGACCAACGGAATCAACTTATCTTATCCCCAGTGGAGTTGCCACTGTGAGCGGGGATTTTCGCCCCCACTCCCGGTGGAATGGTTCTTGATACTTCAGCACTGTTTAGGCTCGGGGCCTTAGAGAACACGGACCTAAGTCCGGAGAAAATGGACTCGATTCCTAAGGAATCCCCAACCCCTTAATGGGTTCGGAAAGTTGGGTACGTGTGGGGAAGGTGAGAAATGGCCCAGCACCCCCACAACGCCCGATTCATTGGAACCGGCCTCCTTTACAGGTCTTAATATTATAAAATTCTTAAGTATAACAACATTATCCATATTACACATAATAATTAAAAGAAATCACCATTATATTAAAATTAAAGTAATGTCCAAACAAAACAAATAAATGGACACCCATCCAAGGATGGAAACATGTCCTTACATCACATGCCTAAATAGGACACTCATTGAAAGGTAGAAACATGCCCTTTACATTGGTTCTAAAATAGAAAAAGCAAATTAAATTACATGATATTTAACTAATGAGGTACCCACCAAGTGGAAACATACCTCTTACAATATTTGGAAATCTAAAAAATTGATAAAAGTAAATAACCATTCATAATAAATAAATCATTCATCAAAGGTATTAAACATCAATAGAAAGTAAACATCCAACCATGATAAATTAAATAAACCAAGTATTAAACTTAAATAAATTAAAGCATATAAAATAAATCAAAGCATAATTAAATATAGAATTGAATAAGGCAAATAAAAATCTAAATCATAGCTACTGTTTCCATTTTGGGTTCCAATTATTTTATGTATTTAGGGTTTTTGGATTTTCATGGGTTTAAGCTACTGTGACTTTTTTTATGGAATTAAAATATATTTGAGGTTTTATGTTTTGAAAGGTTGGTAAGACTCTTTGATTAAACAAATTAAGGTTTGAATGGTGAAATCATGAAACTAGGGTTTTGGACACTTTAAAATACTTTTGATTCATGGTTTTAAATGATGATTTCAAGCTTACTGTGTAAATTCAAAATATTTGTGGTTTTATAGTTTTTTAAGTTTTAAAGGATTAAAACTTTAAAAAAAATAAGGGTTTAAGGTTTTAAAAGGGTTAGAGTTTACTATTTTAGGTTTGGAAGTTGAATTAGGGTTTTAGGATTCTTAGATTAAGGTTTCGGGTGATGAGTTTGAATCAGGGTTTAGAAAGACAATTTGATGATTTCATGAGGTTTTATGAATTTAAACAAAGTGATTTAAAGTTTATAAAATAGAAAAGACATTTTTAAAGCTTTTGGAAGGAAACAGAATCACAATTATGGTTTTGATAATTTAGAAAAAACAAATTAGGGTTTTAGGGATTTGATGAAAGAATTTGATGATTTTAAACTCTTGAAAGAATAAAGCAATGAAATAGGGTTTTTAAGCCTTAGAAAAACTAAATTAAAGTTCTAGGGCTTTTTGATTTTGAAAGACATATAACAAAAGAATTTAATTGATACCTCCTTTTGATGATTCCTCCAAAAATAATTTTTCTTGGATGAACTAGCTCAAAGCCCTGTCTCTTTGCCTTTTGAATTGCTTAAATCGTGTCCTTGCTATTCCAGAAAGAATATCAAATTGAATTGCTCCTTTTCCTTCACTGATTTGGTTTCAACGTTGTTTCCATCACTGTTTAATTTTTTCTCCCCTTTTTTTTGATTGCCTTTAGTCCTTATATATAGAGGTTTCATATGGTTTATTCCTAATTAATCACGGCAAGTAATATTGATAAGAAAAGGAAATCGAAACCTAATTGAATTAGGTTTCGGAAAATTTGCGTTGGAAAAATTGCGTTGCCGAAAAAAATTGCCTCAGGAAAAAATGCGCTAGCGAAAAAATTTGCTGCAGTCAACTGCGGCAGTGGGCGAGCTGGTTGGCCTGTGGATAAATCGCCCACAGAAAATTCCTGCGGGCAACAATTTCGCCCCGGTTTTCGGCGATGAAAAATTCGTTGCCGATTTTTATTTTTATTTTTTTATTGTTATTTATTTTTTTTATTTTTTTTAATAAAAATTAAATACTAAATCAAAAATTATTTAATTAAGATAACAAAAATTATTTTGGACCAAAAATATATTTTAGGCAACACAAAAATTATTTTGGACTAAATATAATGTATTGGACAGGACCGGGTCAAAAATTAAGGGTCTACACCACTCCTATTAGATAGGAGATTAATTCTTTTCTTTGTGTGGATACTATTAGAGACAATCCTGCCCTTGGATTATTGTGGTTTGTAAGAACCCAATAAGAAGAGAAGGTGAAGAATTTGTGAAGAACTCTTAGGTATAATCTCTAAATCTTGTATGCCCTTCCTTGAATTCAATTTTGATCAATATGGGATGACCATGGATTTGGGAATTTTTATTTTTCTACTGTGTATTAGCTGCCAATTTTGATTGTTCTTACTTTAAATTCCTAACAGATACAATGGGCAAATATGTCCTTAGACGAAGGCACTTGGGATGGTGCCTCATTCTTAAAAGTCAGTTTCTTGAATTTTTCTTTGAGGACAAGAAAACTCTTCAAGCAAGGGGTAATGTCATGGTTTAGTTGGGATCAAACAGGCCTACTATGAAGTTTCACTCAGAAGGCTCTGTAAGTTGAATTATAGAAGAAGTCCAAATGGGAAAGCCTGCTACCAATAATAATATTTTAGCAGCAATGGTCAATAAGAGATAAATTGGAGCTAGTAGTGACTCGACCCTAGGATTAGTGAAAGATTCAGTTAATTAGCATGGAATTCTATGATAATAGTTATTTTAGAATTGTGATAGCCAAAAATTAATGAGTGTGTGGAAAGCATGTAACATTAACAGTAATTGAGGGAAAACTAAATTCTACTATACACTCATCATGTAATCAGTGAAACCAATCATTCTATCCCTCACACACACACACTCTCTCTCTCTCTCTCTCTTTATCTTCTTTATTCTTTTCTTGTCAATTTTCTTATTCTTCTCTGCATAATCTAGTAGAACCACTAGAACCCAAGCTTCCTTAAAGCTTCGACCATTCTATTTGAGTTAGGATTACCAGATGGCTCAAATTCTGACAACTTAATATTAGAGCAATCAAGCAAATTCATGGGAGACCCTAAGCACAAGGATGTGGTGATAGAGCTATACCAGCTTCAACAGGTTAAGAAGCAGTTTCAACTCATGGATCAATGAAATCAGCAATTTATAAAGGAGGTCTATGAGCATTTCGAGTTGCAAAATCATAATTCCAAGATCAACAAGCTGCCCAAACCACAATAAAAAAGCAAGTGGATCATATGGTAGAGTTGACAAAACTCTATCATTCCAACTTCAGACCAACCAACAAAACCAAAATCCCCAAAATACAACTTCATAAAATACTATCACCACCAGATCCACACTAACCCAACTGCCAAATGACATAGTCTATTCCACTTACCACGCAAAACCTCAATCAACCAATCCACAATCAAACCAATACCCACTCCAGCGAAGGAACCTAATTAGTTGATATTGGAATCCTACCCAATCTACACATCAACCAACAACACAACTTACATTCCTCATGCCATCAACAAGTAAGGTAGGTGTTCAAGGGAGACACCAGTTGAACCATGTACCCTTGGGAAAGCCAAAATCAATGGGGGCTTAGTGGGAGAATACCAAAACTGGAGATGCGCCAATTTGATGGACCTAACCCTAGACTTTAGATCAGAAAGTGAGTAAGTTACCTTCAATTCTATGGAGTGACAGATGATCAAAAGTTAGAAATAGGCACTATTCCTTTTTGTGGAGAATGTCGATAACTGGTTCTAAGGATGGCAAGTGAAACATCTAGATTTAGATTGGGAGACAATTGTAGAGGACTTTTGTATTCGATTTGGGGACTTAAAGGCCTAAGATATAGTGTAAACCTTCAATAAGATGAAACAAAAGGGAAGCATAGAGGAATAACATGAGAGAATTGAAGAACTATAATCATTGGTGCTTAAATATCATCAAATGACTGGGAAAATTACTTTTGTTTCCAACTTTGTGAGTGGTTTAAGCAAAGAGCTAAAGCCTATGGTTAAGTTGTTTAAACTTGAAACCCTTGACCAAGCCTGTGAATAGGCAAGACTCCATGAAAAATCCATTCAGGCTATGTTAAAGAAAAAATTTAAATGGAAACCTTCATTTCCATAAAATTCAACCACACATAAATTGACTTCTACTTACTAGCAATCAAACAAAAAAAAAAACTATTCTAAAACTGAGCAAAAGATTGATCCAACTATAGACAAATTGTAACAGCAGTAATTTTATTAAATATAATTAAATAAATAATTTGAAAGGTTAATCAAGGTGTTGGAAGAAAGAAGTAATCATTATATATGTAGGATAAAAATAAAATATACATAACATATAAATGTTATTAGAAAATGGAAAAGCCAAAAAGTAAAATGGTAAAAGTCAAAAAGGTAAAAGTTAAAAATTAAAAATTAAAAATTAAAAAATTAAAATATTTTTCTAATGGTGGAAGATATAATTATAATTATTAATAATTAATTAATTATTTATTTATTTATTTAAATATTTAAATATATATGGTTAGGAATTAAAGACGAAAGAAAATTCAAAACACAATTTCCATCATCTTCTTTTTCTCTCCCCTCTAGGATGAGTTCACCATGGAAGCTCAAGGAGGTTTTTGCTTCTTCTAAACACCAAGTTTTGCAAGAAGTTTCAAGGATTGAAGGAAGTTTTGGTGAAATCTCAAGTAACTAGTAAGTTCTCTTTTGAATTTAAGAAAGTTTCTTCAAAATTCTAAATATGTCAAGTTTCAATTTTTGAAGGAGGCTTGTATAATTGTTTAAATTATATGAAATGATATTATTTTGGAGTGGAAGTAAAGATTTTATGGTTGGATGATTGATTTGAGCAGGTCTAGTGGAAGTTTGGATGAGGAAGTAAGAGATTTAGGGTTTCTATGATGAGTTTGGGTAGAATTGAAGTAAATTGTATTTAAATAGTTAAATTGTGTTAGAATATGATTTTAATGATATAATTGAACTTAAAACTTGATACAAAATGGGTTAAAACATAAGTCCAAAATTAAAGTGTATTAGGGCAAAAGTTAAAAATTAAGTAGGAATGTGATAATTTAAGTTTGAGTAGTTAAAATGAGTAGATTAATGTTTTTAATGATTTATGTAAATTCATATTTTGGTTAGGAAGTGAGCAAAGCCAAGTTTCCAAATCAAAGTAGTGAAGGGCATTGGTAGAAGTTGGTGTTAGGAGGAAAAATTTGCTCGTATTTTATCAATTTTAAGGTTAGTAAATATTTTTATAGCCATTGTATCAATTGTATTGTTTTTAACATAACACATTGCATATGGATGAATATGTTATGCGACTTGAACATTAATGTCTGTTTGTGATATGCATTGTTTGAAATGAAAAAGTGTAATTTACATAAATTATGATATGTTAAGCCATTATAGTATGGCTACTAATATTGATATATATACAAAATGAAGATGAATGTGAAATATGGAAAAAATGTAAATGTGAGGATAAAGTATGAAATGATGACTATGTATTGTATGTTGCCTTATATAATATCTAGTTATAGACAATTATGTTTGGCATTGTTTGGCATGTCATACACCTTTAAAATGAGACATATTGGTGTCACAATTATGATTATATAGCTGGGCGAGACACACTGGTATCACAATATTGGTTACACCTTCGGGCGACATATGCTAGTGTCATTATTGTTGAGATAGGCCAAAATGATATTTTTGGAACTAGATTATTGTATAAAGATTTTTGGGCCCAATGTGTGTTGGTTATTATAACATTTTGATGAATTATATGCATTTGGCATGACATTAAGGCATGATGCAGTTTTGGGAGTCTTATTCTTGTTCTCATTATTTATTGTATTAAATTTTATCGAGCAGGTGACAAGATAGAAAAAGAGAGCCCTGTTAAGCCTGACCAAGCCTAGAATTTCTGGATTATACTCAAATTTTTGATAGATTTGCTACAAAACTAGAGCCAGTTGCTTAGCATGTAAATATTTATTTTGACTAAATAAGTTAAGTTTATATACCTTATACTATTATCTGAAAATCTTATAAATTTAAATTTTTGGTTAAATGTTATAAGGGTATGAAATATTTGAGTACATTTATATTTGAGTATTTATGGAGAATGTTGGAGAAATGGATGATTATATGTATATTGGGAATGTATCTTATACAGGTTGAGAACATTGGATTTTTGTAAAATGTTCAAAATATAGACAAAACTCTAGTTAAATTTTTCCAGAGATTTTCTTTTAAATTTATTTTTAACAATTATTTATTATTATAAATATGTAATTTTATTTGCGAAATTATGTTTTAAAAGTTAAACTATTTTATAAAATGAAGAAAAATTTTTTATTGAGAAATATTATGACATAATTATATTCTGGATACGTATTTTACATATACAGTGTGTGTATATTGTATGCATATAGCACATAAGAGTTTTACACAAATCAAAGCCTGACAATTAGCCCCCTAGAGAAATAACCAAAGCCGCAGACACTACACCCTACCCAAAATGAATACCAAGACAATGCTTTAAATGTGGAGATAAGTATTTTGTCAACCATGTCTGTAAAACCGAGTAGTTGCAACTGCTCACTAGGGTGAAAGATGAAGATGGGAAAAGGGAAAATGGTGTCAAATTCCCTCAAAATCAAAGGTGAAATCAAGGGGTGAAAGGTTGTGATATTAGTTGACAGTGGAAGTACCTACTCTTTTGTGGATACAAAGATGATCAAAGAAGTGGGAGCTCCAATATTTAAAGCTAAAAAACTTTTAGTGACTATTGCAAATGGTCATAACATGATTAGTAGAGTAGAATGCAAGGTATTGAAATGGATGATACAAGGGCATGAGTCTGAGTACGATTTTAAGGTGTTATGATTAGGAGGACAATACATGGTCATTGGAGTTTATTGGATCTTGCTTGATTTTTAAGGGATGACATTTAAATTCAAAAAAGGGAATGATAAGGTGGAATTGAAAGGATTTCATGATGTTAGAGGATTGAAGGAGATGTCGAGCAGAAGCCTCTTGAAAATGATCGAAGATAAGCTACAAGAGGTCTCTCCTCTCTTATTTTCGATATGTTGCATTTTGATTAACCAAAATGACAACAAATTGCAAAATGGTCATCTAGCAATAGTGGACACCACTATTCCTCATATAGGCATTCCCTACCCTAATTTACCAAGTTGTTACTGTTTTCGAGGATCCTTCCTCTCTTCCTCTAAAATGCAATCACAACCACTCCAGTATTGATATCCACCTTATCAAAAGGCTAAAATTGAGAAGCATATTAAAGATATACTAGCTCAGGGAATTATCCAAGTGAGTCATAGTGCTTTTGCTTCACTGATGTTACTAGTTAAGAAGAATAACGACAAATGGAAGTTCTGCATAGACTATTACCAACTAAATCATTCTACAATCAAAGATAAGTTACCAATACCACTTATAAATGACTTATTGGATGAGTTGAAGATGGCAGTGTTCTTCTCTAAGCTAGACCTTCACTTAGGATACCACCAAATAAGGGTGAGACCTACTGATATACTAAAATACCCTTATATCCTATATACGTATAATACATATATATAGTATATGTAAAATACACAGATATAGTATAAAAATGTCACGATCCGATTTAATAAAAATTTATACTTTACCAATTTTAAATCTCAAATACTTTAAAATGTATATTTAAATAACAAATAAAATATTTATAATTAAATATATGTTCCAAAATAGTATTTTTCATGAAATATCTGAGAAAAATTGGCCAAAGTTTTGTCTGTAATTTGGACATTTTTTAATTTAACAAAACCACAGCCTGCATATAAAGGCACTCCCAATAAACCAACTCATACATTTCTCCAATACTCCTTAATTTCTCTAAGTTTCACAAAACATTTAAACATATACATATATTCATGTTAAAACACATGTAAAATCCCACATTACACTATTTATCCAAATATTCTTTATAATTTATAATTTATTCTCCAAAAACATAATCATAAAATACATCATAACAAATTATACTATAATATAATATACATATATGCATGATGGCAAATTGGCTCTATCTTGACGTAGCAAAATCAACTCAATAAGCAACCTCAATCTAGACCCTACCTGGTCTAGTAGAACTCTCCGGCTTAACTGGATCACCCCTGTCACTTTCGTGACAAATTATAAGCGCGCTAAGATGTTTTTACAATAAAACTGTAAAGAAATGCCAATGCAAAATGTTTTTATGCTATGTCACAATGTGGCATTTAAGCTCACTTTTGAACATATTCTTACATCGTTTAATAATTCACATAAGAACAAACACAAGCATGGGCCCAAATGATCTAATATGCCATTCAAATTTTAGAGTTACTCCATATTGACAGCTAGTGTCTATTTCGATGGCAAGTGGTACCCAACGTTTAGCCTAAAGGCAAATTATAATGATGCTCAGCATTTAGCCCGAAGGCAAATGACGTCCAACATCTAGCCCAAAGGCAAATTAAATAGTTGCTCAAAAGCTAGCCCCGAAGGTAAATAATGAGGATAACCTCATAGGCATGCCGTCAAACACAGAACTCTGAAAATTGAATAATATACTAGGTACACAATTAATTCATATTTCTCATTGTCAATCTCTTTCTCATTTTCTCATAATAAAACTCAACATATTGCCTCATTTTTCATTATGTATTAGGCACATTGCCTTATTTTCTCATCTTTTTCACTTTTCTCACTTTTCTCATTTATAGCAATATCAATTCATCACATTTCATTATATCATCACATTGCATCATATTTTACCTTAAAACTCATCACCCAAATATTTTGGGTAATTTCACATAATCCATATATGATTCACATTTTATGCACTTTAGCCATTACTAATAGCTTTTTAACAACGCCCTTAATGAACACACAACAAATGACATTACCCAAATATTTTGGGTCATTTTCACATAATACACATATTTCACATTTTACACCATTTAGCCATTAACAATGGCTTTTCACAATGCATTTAACACATATATGACATTACACATGTCATAGCACATTATGCATACATATTCAATGTATCAAGTAGCTTAACACATTTTTCAATCCAAAATGTGTTAAGCGCAATGTAATACAAATATAACTAATTCATCCAAAGTTTGTACACAGGGCCGTCTTGGACATTTTAGGGGCCCCGAGCAAAAATTAAAATATGGACCCCTAAAAAATAATATCGGAGCGAAAATTTTGGATTTAAAGAGCCGTTCAAAAATAAATATTTAGAACTTAAGGGCCTAAAAATAATAATATAAAATAATAATTTTTATATAAATTAATAAATAGTATATTTGAGGGGCCAAATATAATTACTGAATTACATATGATTGTATCAACTTTGTGTGAATTACAATATATTAGGTTGCTAATAAATGTCCAAGACGATGGTATCAACTTTTTTTAGCGAATGGGCCCCTCGAATGGACATATTTACGTTGCAATTAAATTACGTGAATGGGCCCCTCAAAATTTTAGCTTGACCTTAAAAATTAGCAACGTAATTCTTGACAATGGTATCCATGGTATATTTGTATCAAATTTTTTTTTTGGATTTGGGGGCCCTGAGCAACCGCTCAGGGTGCTCCCCTTGAGAGACGGGCCTGTTTGTACATACCTCTAAAAGCAACCAAATGCAAGCCACAAAACTAACACCAACCTTCTCTTCCAACTTGCTCTTCAACACTTGGATTGGGAAAATCAACACGCACTTATGCACTTATGCCAAAAATCTTAAAATGGCATAACCTTTCCCATTGAAGGTTTTCCAGTCCAACTCAATTCAATTATCATTTCAAGCTTATATTCATTACTTTTATCATTAAAGAACATGCTTTAAACAATAAAACAATCAATTCACATCTTTGAAAATGCCCTTTTTTCCAAAACTCTAAATCACCACTTTCACTTTCAAACTCTATCCAAACTCAACCAAATCATTCATTTAACTTTAAAATACTTGTTTATGCATCAAAACAACCCATTTGGAATCAAATTGTATAATTACAAACCATGAATTCAAAAGTTCAAAGGTTACATAACCCTAAACTCTCTCTTTTTACCAATCATGCCATTTTCAATCATCCAACCAACAAATCACTATATAATCATTATTCTAACTTCATTTCTATCTATCTTAACAATTTAAACATATATTCTCTCTCTAGCCTAAACTTACGTAATCATAAAACTAAGAAAATAAAGATTAAAATAAAAGATACTTACTTGATTTCTTTGACAATCCTTCGAAACCTTTTTAAATCCTCTTTAATTCTCTTATAAATTTGATGTATTGCACAAGCCAAAATCAAGCTCTCTTCCTCTCTACTAGTACACGCCCAATATGAAGAAGAAGAAGAAGAAGAAGAAGAAGAAGAAGAAGAAGAAGAAGAAATAATTTTATTTTGGTCTTCCTTTCTTCTTTTCTTTCTAACCACAAATATATATAATTTATTTATTTATTAATTATTTAAAATCCATAATTCTCCACTACCATTCAAATATATTTTAATTTTGATTTATTTTATTATTTATTTATTATCATACTTATCATTTCCCATTCATAAATATATAATAATTAATTAATTTAAATAATTCTAACCAATCACCTTATTTCTTTCTTTGACTTTTCTCTCTTCCCTTTATTATTATTATTATTATTATTATTATTATTATTATTATTATTATTATTATTATTATTATTATTATTATTATTATTATTATCCACTTTTTCAATACCAAATTATACCTCAGATATATGTAATGTATATGTTTATGTATATGTATATGTTTTATATATGTTACTTATATTTTACATACATCATTATGTATATATTTATGTAATGTATATACTATACATATGTAATATATATTCAATGAATTTAAATACTCATATGCACATATAATGTGTATCTCATATACACATCAAACATACCTTATATGTATTATTTATATATTATATTTTATTATATTTTTAATTATTTAGTAAAAACTATAAATTACATCTTCCATTCTTATATAATTTATTTTTAAATTATTTAAATTATTTTTAATTTTTAAAGTATATTTACAAAAATATCATTTGACCTTTGACTTTTGACTTTAAAGTGTTAACTTTTGGTTGACTTTGTATATATTATGTATATTTCACATATACATCCTATATTCTCACTTTCAAACCTTCTATTTCCTATTTAAATAATTTATTTAATTTAATTTTAATTTATTTTATTTAATTTTAAAAAATTAAGGATGTAATTCTCTCCCCCTAGAAAAAATTTCATCCTCGAAATTATCGAATACCGTGATAAATCATCCAATTCAAAATAAAATTTTAAAATCTCATATGATATTAATCATCTAATCAAATAATTATTTCATCAAATTATATAATTTCTTCTCTTCCCCTTAGAGTCTTTCTCAAAAATCTCTTCACAATTTTCATAACTTATCATTATACCTTCTATTTAATCAAACAATCATAATAGATTATCTATAAAAGCACAAATAATAACAATTCCTCAAATAACAAGTATTAAATTAATAATCTTCTACACATCCTCACCTTGATCTTACCTCTATACTATTACCATGTATTACCTCGAGATTATTAGTATACAATAACAAAATCTTATTTACTTTTTAAGATTCATTCTCATACGTTATTCATCAACCCAAAATATACATCCATTCCCATCACAATATAGTTAACATATTTTTCTTATAATCATTTACAACTAATATATTTTAACTCCTTTTATGGCCATATACATATCAAAGCATTACCTCATATACATTACTACATATCTCTCATATTCTTAATATAATTATATATATTTTGAATCTCCATAATTACTTGTAACTTCTATATTCCAGATCAATTGATCTAATTATCTCAATATGACTATCATAGTCTTATTCCATTTATTTAAATTCAAGCCTACTTTAAATATATTAATTTGTTTCAATTCATAATCTAACTCAGTTAGGTCAAACTTATTCTTAAATCTTTTTAGATTCATCTTCATGAACAATATTCATTTCAACTTATCGGACCTAATGATTGTATATAGTCAATATACTTTACTTTTGCTTCCTCTTCTCTTTTTTTCATACTATTTCTACATAATTCTCATGATCAGCTTTTTTGTTAATTACTTCCCCTAGTCTCATTCACTTTAAATGTCATTTTCATCACATTATCCATATTATACTATTTTTAAACACGTTCAAGATAACTCTTAATCACCTTTTATAATTCCTCTCATTTATCATCTCTTTATATTACTTATAGTTGCCATACTTACATAATCATTTCCGTACACATAATTTGTAGTCCATCATATTTTCACAATTCTCTTCTGCTTTCACACTGATTATAGCCATAAATAAATTTCTAAAAATAAGATTATGAGTTCCAACTATACCAACCCCAAATATTGCTTGTATCTCATAAAACAAAACTATCAATCTCATCAAATGCATTTCACAATTGTGTCATATCAAGTTCAAACCCGTGGGTTACAAATAAATATTGTCTGCACTACAAGTTTTCTCAACACAGTTTTTATCTCGCTGTTACGTTCATGACTCGATGGTCACACACCTGTGGCATCTCAAAATTACACATTTTATACACGTTATTACTTTACTATTATCATTCCTTCATTGTTTATATCATAAATATTTTCTTAAACACTTTTTTCAGTTCCCACATTCATATCCATATTTCACTTTCTTTCCATAAATTTTCAACTTTATCAAGTGATCAACTCACTCATTATCACTTTCATATTTTATCTCATTTATAAATGTTCTCAAATTTTCATACAATTATCTTATCCCTTAATTCACATACTCATTTATCTTAATAATGAGTCACATTTACAATGTGACTCATCTCCACATTTTATCATTTTTCACAAATACATACATATTATGTTGCATTTTTTATTCCAACCCAATTTCATATTTTAATTATCATCTTTTCAAGTCATTTTTAACATAGTTTATACTTTTAATCATATTTTGTATTTTTCATACTTTTTCCATTCCACACACAAAAATATTATTTCTTACATCAATTTTAACCGAATACTCATTTATACATGCCACTTTAAAGAATATCTTTATTCTTTAAAGAATACCCACAAACATAATAGCATACATTATCAATTAAATTAAATGTTATAAAAGTATGTACTAACCATATAATCCTTTATTCTCCTCCCTTACAAATACTCTTAATTATTTGCATAACGTCTATTATGAAGATTACTAATAAATACAAATTCTCCATTTATTTATATCCCATGTACACTTTAACTCAAAATTTGAATAACAAATTCATTTGTTCAATATAATAATATATCCATACATTTCAAATCATTTCGATCACTAACTTCCATAATCTTTAATTCCAGTTAAGCAGTTTTTTTGTACATAGAAATGTCAAATTCTCTTTATATAAATCATACTTTCAACTCCTATGATGAATTGATCTCATTGTTATTCTTGATAATCATTTAATATCAATTACAACTACTCCCACAATTTACTCTTTATATTTTAATTTATTCTATCCACTTAAATCAACTAAATCATGTTTTGATTTGTCAATCAACTACCGTTTATGGAATAAATTAAAAAGTCATTTATTATATAATCATCTTGTATCTGTTATTAAATCTTTACATCCACCTTAGATATTTTAAAAATATATGTTTATTACCCTTTCTCATAATATTCATTTCTACATAACATCTCAATGAACACATCTCAATCATGCCTTCAAATATGAATTGTACACATAACCTCAACTCGCTTTAACTTAGTAATCCATTTATGTAGATTTATATTTTAATTACTAAATATAAGGAACAACATTTAAATTCTTACTTAGTCATAGTTACTCTTAACTTAACCAATACTATACTTCATATTAATATATCCTTAATATATTTCTATAATAAATAATTTTATAGTCATATACCATTTCTCTCTTTAAGTTTTAATTAAGAACTCTTTACTCTAAATTATTAAAAACTCTATACTCCTTCTTCATACTTCTACCCATTTGTATATAAATTTTCATAAGTTTCCTCATTCATTTGTCCCATGAAATTAACTTATTACTCACTTACACAAAACTGCATGACTTCTTTAGTTTTATGTCAATCTCACTTTTCCATTTTTCATTCCTAATCAAATCTTCACAAAAACTTTTAAATTTTTAACCACATGTATGTGACACATATATGAACTTATGTTTAAAATTTTATATTTTTCCTATCTGATTTACTATATTTAAAAAATTAAGTCTTCCAAACCCACAGAATCTGTCTCTTTAATAATTTTTCTAGCAGCACTTGATTATATTTTTTTCAAGTATCCAACCTTAATAAAAATTTATGAAATTTTAACTATATACTCTAGAAATTCACATGATATTTTATGTAAAATTCCAGATTTTTTTGGGTTGGTTTGCTATAGTTTTTAAATATGTTTCTCAATTTCTACAAATTCTGAGTTGTTGAAACTGTTCCAACAATCTGTGTTCTTCTATTTTTTTCTAAATAGTAATTCATCTTTAAAAATTACAAAATTTCATACATTACATTATAACACATAGAATAACTGATCATTAAATTTTCAAGTGCAACCAATTTCTTTGATTTGTCCAAAAATTTAGATAATATCACTTTGCAGCACACTTGCAGAATTTACAGCAACTATAATACTCATCTCTCATACTTTTTATTTCATATCTTAAATCATTCTCTAAAACATTTTTCTTAATTTCATTTATTCATCAATTAAATCAGCTATGAATCTTAATTTCAAATAAAAGTTTCAAAAATTCTTAATCTATAATCTCCAGAATGACGCTTCCACTGTGCTACTCTGATCTATGCAACCCAGACGCCATCTCAACTTATATCCATTACATTGAATGGACATTGCCACATCAGAGATCAAATAAAATGCTAGTATCAATGCATGTATCATAATTTAAAATCACATTTAAAATTACCATTTTCTCTTTCTAATAATCCACCTAGGTTAAGAACCTCAAACCTAAGCTCTGATACAAAAATAAATATAACACCTTTATACTATATATACATATAATATATACACCCAATATATATAAAATATACATATGCAGTATAAAAATGTCACGATCCAATTTAATAAAAAATTATACTTTACCAATTTTAAATCTAAAATACTTTAAAATGTATATTTAAATAACAAATAAAATATTTATAATTAAATATATTTTCCAAAATAAAATTTTTCATGAAATCTCTAGAAAAAATTCACCAGAGTTTTATTTGTAATTTGGACATTTCTCAATTCAACAAAACCACAACCTGCATATAAAGGCACTCCCAATAAACCAACTCATACATTTCTCTAATACTCCTCAATTTCTCTAAGTTTCACAAAACATTTAAACATATACATATATTTATGTTAAAACACATGTAAAACCCCACATTACACAATTTATCCAAATATTTTTTATAATTTATAATTTATTCTCGAAAAACATAATCATAAAATACATCATAACAAATTATACTATAATATAATATGCATACATGCATGATGGCAAATTGGCTCTGATCTTGACGTAGCAAAATTAGCTCAACAATCAACCTCAATCTAGACCCGACCTGGTCTAGTAGAACTCTCCGGCTCAACCAGATCACCCCTGTCACTTGTGCAATAAATTATAATATCGCTAAGCTAAAAGCTTAGCGGTACAAATTTTGATAACAATAAAACTGTAAAGAAATGCCAATGCAAAATATTTTTATGCTATGTCACAATGTGGCATTCAAGCTCACTTTTGAACATATTCTTACATCATTTAATAATTCACATAAGAATAAACACAAACATTGGCCCAAAAGATTTAATATGCCATTTAAATTTTAGAGTTACTGTTTTGGTCCATATTGACACCCAGTGTCTATCCCAGTGGCAAGTGACGCCCAGCGTCTAGCCCGAAGGCAAATCATAGTGATGCTCAGCATCTAGCCCGAAAGTAAATCAAATAGTTACTCAAAAGCTAGCCTCGAAGGCAAATAATGAGGATAACCTCATAGGCTTACCGCCAAATACAGAACTCTAAAAATTGAATAACATATTAGGCATACAATTAATTAACATTTCTCATTCTCATTTTCTCATAATCAAACTCGGCACATTGCCTCATTTTTCATTATCTATTAGGCACATTGCCTTATTTTCACATCTTTTTTTCACTTTTCTCACTTTTCTCATTTATAGCAATATCAATTTATCACATTTCATCATATCATCACATTGCATCACATTTTACTTTAAAACTCATCACCCAAAAATTTTGGGTAATTTCACATAATTCACATATGATTCACATTTTATGCACTTTAGCCATTACCAATGGCTTTTTAATATTGCCCTTAATGCAAACACAACATATAGCATTGCCCAAACACTTTGGGTCATTTTCACATAATACACATATTTCACATTTTACACCATTTAGCCATTAACAATGGCTTTTCACAATGTATTTAACACATATATGATATTACACATGTCATAGCACATTATTCATATATGTTCCACGTATCAAGTAGCTTAACACACTTTTCTATCCACAATGTGTTAAGCCAAATGTAATGCAAATATAACCAATTCATCCAAAGTTTGTACATACCTCTAAAAGCAACCAAATGCAAGCCATAAAACTAACGCCAACCTTCTCTTCCAACTTTTCCTTCAACATTTGGATTGGGCAAATTAATTCTCCTCAACGCCTATATCAAATGTGATCATAAATAATCATTTAGTATCACATTTAAAGGCATTTCCAATCTTAAACCATAATTAAACGTCATTCAAACTAAAATCCCAAAGTTAAGGCTAACCTCACTTTAACTTTGAAAAATCATATTGAACCATTCAATTTGGTATTTTAAGTTTATTTATATTATTAAAAATATATTATAACATGTTTAAAATAATTACATTACATAAACACACACTTATGCCCAAAACCCTATAATGGCATAACCTTCCCCATTGAAGTTTTCTATTACAACTCAATCCAATTATCATTTCAAGCTTATATTCATCACTTTTATCATTAATGAACATGCATTAAACAATAAAACCGATCAATTCACAACTTTAAAAATGCCCTTTTTCCAAAACCCTAAATCACCACTTCCATTTTCAAACTATGTCCAAACTCAACCAAATCCATCATTTAACTTTAAAGTACTTATTCATGCATCAAAACAACCTATTTGGAATCAAATTGCACATTACAAACTATGAATTCAAAAGTCTAAAAGTTACATAACCCTAAACTCTCTCTCTTCACCAATCATGCCATTTTCAATCATCCAACTAACAAATCACTAAATAATCATTATTCTAACTTCATTTCTATCAATCTTAAATATTTAAACACATATTCTCTCTCTAACCCAAACTTACATAATCATAAAACTAAGAAAATAAAGCTTAAAACGTAAGATACTTACTTGATTTCTTTGATAATCCTTCAAAACCTTCTAAAATCCTCTTTAAATCTCTTATAAATTTGATGTATTGCACAAGCCAAAATCAAGCTCTCTCCCTCTCTACTAGCACACGTCCAAGATGAAGAAGAAGAAGAAGAAATGATTTTATTTTAGACTTCCATTCTTCTTCTTTTTTTCTAACCACAAATATATATAGGTAGTTAATTAATTAATTTATTAATTAATTAAAATCCATAATTCTCCACTACCATTAAAATGTATTTTAATTTTGATTTATTTTATTATTATTTTTTATTTATTATCATACTTATCACTTTTTCTGCATAAATATATAATAATTAATTAATTTAAATAATTATGACCAATCACCTTATTTATTTCTTTGACTTTTCTCTCTTCCCTTTATTATTATTATTATTATTATTATTATTATTATTATTATTATTATTATTATTATCACCATCATATCATTCACTTTTCCAACACCAATTATGCCTTACATATATGTAATGTATATATTATGTATATGCATATGTCTTATATATGTTACTTATATTTTACATATACTATTATGTATATATTTATTTAATGTATATACTATGCATATGTAATATATATTCAATGTATTTAAATACTCATATGCACATATAATGTGTATCTCATATACACATCAAACATACCTTATATGTATTATATATATTATATTTTATTATATTTTTAATTAATTAATTATTTATTTAATAAAAATCATAAATTACATCTTCCATTCTTATTTAATTTATTTTTAAATTATTTAAATAATTTTTAATTTTCAAAGTATATTTACAAAAATATCATTAGACCTTTGACTTTTGACATTAAAGTATTGACTTTTGGTTGACTTTGTATATATTATGTATATTTCACATACACATTCCATATTCTCACTTCCAAACCTTCTATTTTCCATTTAAATAATTTATTTAATTTATCTAATTTAATTTTAATTTATTTAATTTAATTTTCAAAAATTAGGGATGTTACATGTACATAAAATGGCTTTGTAAACCCACATCTACCATTATGAGTTCCTCATTTTGCCTTTCGACCTCACTAACACTTCAGTGACATTCCAAAGCTTGATGAATCATATTTTTAGTCGTACCTCAAAAATGTTATTTTGGTATTCTTCAATGATATGTTGGTTTATAATGCCACAATAGAAGAGCATGAGCATCATTTGTGAATTGTGTTTGAATTATTATTGCACAACACTCTTATAGTAAGGCTATCCAAATGCAACTTTGCCCAAAGGAAGATTAAGCATCTGGGGAACATAATATCAAAAAGGACTATGGGTATTGACTAAGGCAAAGTAGAAGCAATGGTTAACTGGCCTCAACCAAAAACATTAAAGGCTCTGTGTGGTTTTTTGGGGCTTACAGGCTACTATAGGAAATTTATTAAGAGTTATAGTTTAATCAGTCACCCATTAATGGATTTGTTGAGTAAATATGCATTTAAATGGAATGACACTGTAGAGAGCATGTTCAATCAACTTAAGAATGAAATGAGTTCAATTCTTGTATTAGCGCTGCCATATTTCAAGTCCCCTTTCTTTTTGGAAACGGACGCTAGTAGCAAGGGCATTGGGGTAGTGTAGATGCAAAATAGACAACCATTAGATTTTATTAGTAAAGCTTTGAGTCATAGAGAACAAGATCTCTCCATTTACAAAAAAGGAATTATTAGCGATGCTCTTTGCTGTGGATCCGTGGAGGCATTATTTCGAGAAGGCCCACTTCATTATATGTATAGACCATCAGAGTATTTGTTATTTGCTGAACTAGAGGATTCACACCTTTGTTCAATAGAAGGGTCTTACAAAACTACTGGATTTGGACTGTAGTATTAAATATGGAAGGGGGTAATGAGAATGTTATGGCGGATATCAAGCAAATTTTTTAGCCTTAACCTCAAGAGTGGTGCCTCTGTGGATGGAAGAAATAATAAGTAACTATGTAGAGGATCACGATTGTAAGGCATTAATTGAAGCATTGATTATTAATGAACTTGCTAAACCAAATTTCTCTTACATTAATGGAATTTTCAAGTACAAAGGCAGAATATTAGTAGGGAATAACTTGAAGCTCAAACAAAGATTAATGGTAGTGGCCCATGATTCAGCTATAGGAAGTCATTTTGGAGTAAGAGGGACCTATAGCAGGCTCAAGTTGCATTTATTTTGGATGGAATTAAAAATGCCATTGTAGACCTTTAATTTTGGCTCTAGATAAAGGCAGTTGAATTTAAAAAGTCCAAATTCAAACTAGTCCAATTAAAAGTGCAAATTGAAGTCCGATCCTGATTTTAAAAGTTAAAATTACTAAATCGGCCCAAAAGCTCATGACGATTGGCCATGGGCTGGCCAATTCCCCATGAGTTTATGGCCAATTTTTCGATCATTAAACTATCCTAATCCTACTTAGATTTTGGGTTTACTCAAACAAGCAGAAGGTTTTGTGATTAGATAAGGATTTATAAATGGGGAAAACTCTAAAAAATACCCCAATTAGCACTATAAATACTAAGCAATTAATAGAGGATAGGGGCTTAGCAACAAGTGACCAACATAGAAAAACAATTTAGGAATTAGTATACAACAACTAGAAAATGAGAGCAAAATAAAACTAGAGAGACAGAGAGTAAAAATAAAGGAAGCTAAAGACACAGTAGCGAAACCAAAGCTTATTTAATCCAAATCAATTGTAGAACTTTAAGGTAGAACCCTACATTAATCTTTGCAGAGGGATTGTGCTATTCAAAAAGGCTTGGCTTAGTGGTATTTTTCTGTGGAACCTACAAAGAAGGTATGATCTATAGTATCTTCATCTCCAACGCATCACGTATCCAATGATACCTCACATCAATGTGCTTTGACCTTGAATGAAAGGTCGAATTCTTGCTGAGATGTATAGCGCTCTGGCTGTCGCATAGCAGGACATACTTCTCTTGTTCTATACTCAATTCTTGTAGGAACTTTTTCATCCACAAGAGTTCTTTGCTAGCTTCTGAGATAGCTATATATTCCGCCTCCGTCGATGATAGCACAACGCATTTCTGCAATTTTGATTGCCAAGAAACCGCTGCTCTTGTAAAGGTAATCAGATATCCAGAAGTTGATTTGCGCGAATCAACGTCACCTCCCATATCTGCATCTGTGTAGCCATCTAGCACAGGTCTATTATTACCAAAACATAAACACATTTTGGAAGTACCTTTGAGATACCTGAGAATCCACTTCACTGCATTCCAGTGTTCTTTACCCGGATTTGAAAGAAATCGACTGACAACACCAACAGCATGAGCAATATCTGGCCTAGTGCACACCATAGCGTACATTAAACTGCCAACAGCGGATGCATAAGGAATTTTCTTCAGCTCTTCTTTTTCTTTCTCGCTTGAAGGACATTGTTTGGAACTTAGTTTGAAATGACCTGCAAGTGGAGTACAAACTGGCTTTGCATTGCTCATGTTGAATATGCTGAGAACTTTCTCAATGTACTTTTCTTGAGACAGCCATAACTTTCTATTTTTCCTGTCTCTAGAGATTTTCATTCCGAGAATCTGTTTCGCCGATCCTAAATCCTTCATGGCAAAGGATTTTGCAAGCTCCTTTTTCGAGCTTCCAATTTTCTTAGTATCATGACCCACAATCAGCATATCATCAACATATAACAAGAGAATAATAAAGTCACCATCTGTGAACTTTTTCACAAATACACAATGATCAGAAGTATTTTTCTCATACCCGTGGTTCACCATGAAAGAGTCAAACTTCCTGTACCACTGTCTGGGAGCTTGTTTGAGGCCGTACAAGCTCTTCTGCAATCTACACACCATGTGTTCTTTGCCTTTGACTCTGAACCCTTCTGGCTGCTCCATATAAATTTCCTCCTCTAAATCACCATGGAGGAAAGCGGTCTTTACATCAAGTTGTTCGATCTCTAAATTCAAGCTAGCTGCTAATCCGAGCACAACTCTGATAGAAGACATCTTGACAACGGGTGAGAAAATCTCTTCAAAGTCAACTCCTTTCTTCTGACCAAATCCCTTCACAACCAGTCTCGCCTTATACCTTGGCTGTGAGCTGTTATGTTCAGTCTTCAACCAGAACACCCATTTATTCTTCAGTGCTTTCTTACCTTGAGGCAGTTTGACCAGCTCATAAGTGTGGTTATCATGCAAGGATTTCATCTCATCTTGCATTGCTTTCAACCATTCATTCTTTTTGACATCTTCCATCCCCTCCTGGTAGTCCTCTGGTTCTCCCCCCTTGAGTGAGTAAATCATACTCATTTGGAGAGTATCTCTAGGAAGGTATCCTGCCTCTCACAAATCTTCTCAATTGAGGAGGTTCTTCTGTTGGAGCTGGTTCAGCATCATTCTGAACTGGTTCACCATCTTCTTCTTGCTCATTTTCTTCAATACCTTGTGGTACTTCATAAGGTTCTGCATCAAGATCAACAGGAAACTCATTGATAGACTTTGGCTTTTCATTTTTCTCAATGTCTTCAATGGTTTGGTCCTCTAGGAATACCACGTCTCTGCTTCTGACGAGCTTCTTTTCAACTGGATCCCATAATCTGTACCCAAAATCATCATTTCCATAAACCAAGAAGATACACTGCTTTGACTTGGAATCTAACTTGGATCTTTCATCTTTTGGAATGTGAACAAAAGCCCTGCAGCCAAATACTCTAAGATGATCATAAGAGATCTCTTTCCCTGACCACACCTTTTCTGGTACGTCTCCGTTGATGGAGGTCGAAGGTGAAAGGTTGATCAAGTAAACTGCAGTTCTCATTGTTTTTGCCCAAAAAACCTTTGAAAGTTTAGCGTGAGAGAGCATACATCTAACCCTTTCAACAATGGTTCTGTTCATTCACTCTGCGACTCCATTCTGCTGTGGAGTTTTGGGAACTGTCTTCTGAAGTTTGATGCCATGTTCTGAGCAATACTTCTCAAATAGGCCTCTGTACTCACCACCATTATCAGCTCTAACACATTTCAACTTTCTTCCCATCTGTCTTTCAACACTGGCATGAAAGACTTTAAATATTTCCAACACCTAGTCTTTTGACTTTATCAGTAAAGCCCACACCTTTCTAGAATGATCATCAATAAAGCTAACATAATACGAGCAACCACTTAAAGATTTATCAATCATTGAACAGACATCAGTGTGTACCAATTCTAGAATACCAGGCTTTCTCGATGGAGAAGGGAATCTTTGAAAGGAAACTCTATGTTGTTTACCAGACAAACAATTAGTGCATGTTTTTATAGGCATACCTTTCAAAGATAGCATTTTCTTCTTGGTGAGAGTCTCCATTCCTTTCTCACTCAAATGCCCAAGTCGTTTGTGCCATAAATCAGCAGATGAATCTTCAGCTGCATTTGCCACTCTGGTGCAAACCTTTGCTTGAGTGTAGCAGAGAGTGTTGAACTTCTTTCCTCTACCATACACCAAGTTTCCTTTTGTAAGCTTCCATGTTCTGTTGACAAACAGATTTGCATAACCCAATTCATCAAAACGATGAACTGAAATTAGATTAAAGTTTGATGTAGGAGTGTATCTCACATCTTCCAACAAGATATCATAACTAGTATTGGTTTTGATACATATCGTTCCAATACCGCAATTCTTCACAAATGTGCCATTTAAGGTCTTGACATGGCCGTAATCTCCGAGAGTAAGTGAAGAAAAATATTCCTTCTTAGAAGAAATATGATATGAACATGCAGAATCAATAATCCATAAAGAATCTTGACTAGTGGAACACTCACTGAGACCAGCATGAGAAATCAGCGCACCTCCATTGCCAAGTGCTTCGACATCAATAGCTACTGAAGCTACCTCTGCGTCGTCTTTCTTTTCTTCATCATTTTCTTTGGCTCGTTCCTTCTTCCACTTTCTGCAATGCTTTTGGATGTGACCAGGCTTGCCACAATGATAGCAAGTGACACCTTTTCTTGACTTGGATCTCCTCCGTGAACTGTCACGTTTTTCTGAATTTTGAGAATGTCTGGTTTTGCTTCTCCCCCTCCTTTCTGTAACTGAGATGAGTGCATCTGAACTGCTACTCATACCATGCTCCTTGCGTCTGGTTTCTTCATTCAGAATGCTTTCCTTAACTGTGTCTAAGGCCAGCTTTCCTTCTGGCATATTGCTGAGTGTGACAACCAGCGTCTCCCAACTGTCCGGCAAGGAACTTAATAAGAATAGTGCCTGTACCTCATCATCTAGCACTATTTTTTACGTTGACAACTGGTTCAAAATTTCTTGAAATTTGCTCAAGTGATCTGAAGCATTTTCGCCATCTCTGTACTTCAGATTTACAAGCTTTCTGATTAGAAAAGCTTTATTCTGAGCAGTCTTTCGCTCATACATGTCTTCCAGCTTCTTCCACAATATATAAGCATCTTTTTCATGAGCGATGTGATTAATGACGCTCATTTCAACAGACTGTCTGATAGTTTCAACTGCTTTTCTATCAGTCAACTTCCAGATGGCCTCATTTTTATCTGCTGGCTTGACTCCTTTTAACTCAATAGTCTCAAAGAGATCTTTGCAACATAGAAGATCTTCCATTAGTATCTTCCATACCTCATAGTTTGATGAGTTGAGTTTAACCATCGGGCCCGTTGTTTTATCGTCCATCTTGATTTGTGCAGAATACTACCACCAACAAAAAAATCCGTATACGTGAATAGTGCCGTATAGGTAAATAGTAGTATAGGTGAACAGTAATTGTATTCGTGAATGGTAACCGTACACTTGAATAGTGACCGTACACGTAAATAGTATTATACGTGAAATAGTAACGTACACATGAATAGTACTATACGTGAATAGTATGCCACCTTTGGGTTACTATTTTCTATTCACCAAAAATAAAATTCTGCAACATTTTTCCGAACGGACTGCACCGATGGACTCGTCGTAATTTTCTCGTCGTCGTGATATATTTATTTTAAAATATATTCACAGATCCGGTACCGCTATCTGGACCTGCCGAAACCTTCGGCTCTGATACCACTTGTTGGGCCCCCGAAATTAAAATTACGAGAATAATAAAAATAGCGAAATAATAAAATACGACACACAAGAATTTACGTGGTTCACCCTTAACTTTTTAGGGTCACGTCTACGAGACAAAATCCGAATAATTCTTCTACTATTAAAAAATAGCAGGCTTACAAAGAGAGTAATACAAATACAAAAATAGTGGCACTCACAAAAGTGTTTCCCAAATCTCACTATTTTTCTCGACCCTTAGTCTTAAGACCCTTCTTAATACTGAACTCTCACAAAATCTATTCTTCACAGACTTTTAATGTTCTGTGGCTTAGTGTATGACAAACCTTGGCAAAGCTCTCTTATATAGAGAGAAGAGTCGTGTATTGTTGTTGCAAATTGCCTAAAAATTAGGCAAGATGTTTGGCCACCTAACTAAGTTTGGCCTTTGCCAAACTTTGACCAACCTCTTTTTATTTTTTTTAATTAAACTGATGGTGGGTCCCACTAAATGGACACCAACCAACACAGAGAAATAAAATCGGTAAGGAAAGAAAGAAAAAAGGTTTTTATATGGGTAGGATTAGGGTTAGGGCATTTCTTTGGTTAAAACAATGAGTTTTAAGGGTTTTTAATTTCATTTAATGTGTTTTAAACTTACTTATTGTATTTATTTGTAAAATATACCTTTGAGAAAAACTGTGGTTGTAGTGGTTATAACTACCATTTTGCTTTCTTTCACTATTAGTTCCTTTTTTTAATTTTTTTAGAAAGCAAAAAAATGAGACTTTTTTACTCAGAATTGAATTTTTTTTTCCCTTAAACCAAGATGAACCACTGTATTGTGGCTCATCTCCACTTTTTATGATTTTTTTATAATTATTATTTTATTTTATTTTTAAATAAAAATGAGATTTTTTTTACTCACAATTAATGTTTTTTGTTGTTTTAAAACAAGATGAGCCACTGTACAGTGACTCATCACCCTTTTTTATGATTTTTTTTATTTTTTTCATTTTATTTCTCTTTATTTTTTTAAAGAATAGGATAAATAAATAATAATGATAAAATCTATAATTCCAATATGATTTTATTAAAATCTTATTATTAAGTCATTTTAACAAAATCATTTTTTTCTTTCCAATAGATTCGTTGACTCTTATATTTTATTATTAATTGTCCAATTAATTATAACAAAAATATTTTATTCTATAATTTTTATTTAACTAACCAATTTAGAAATGTGTCTAAAAAAATAAATGAAATTATTTTACTCAGGGCGGGAGTATAAAGATTGTCGTATAAAAAGTTAAAATTTGTATATATAAAAATATATATATACCCAGTAAACAAATTCGATAATCGTTTTAATGAAATGAATATAATTATCAAAAAATAATATAAGAATAAATAGTAGATTAAGAATAATTGCTACATAAAATAATTATAACCAAGGATTGTATCAAAAGGGCGAACATAATAATGGAAACAATAACTATAGTAAAGAAATAAATAAATCCAACTACGAAAATTTTGATTTCATTAAGCGGATACGTAGGCATTCGAAATTAAATTTTGAATTCAAATCCACTTTAATAAAAAAATATTTTTAAAAAAAATTATATTAACAAATTGCAAAAATATAAAAAATAATTAATTAAAATAAAAAATTAAAACAGTCATATCCAGGGAGTGGACATAACGTAAAAATAATAATAATAAATTTAACAAATATTAGACATTTGATAACATAAAATCCTTTTATTCATATAGTGAATATAAGAATTAAGTTACCAATTAATAAATAAAAATATATATCTACGGGGGTAATAAAACTATATAAAAAATAAAATTAAATAACAAAATTTATTAAAAATATTTGTGTTCAGCTAGTGAATATAATAATCGAAATACAATAATAATAAAAAAAATATATAATCATAATTAAGATTTATATTCAAGTAGTAAATATAATCCCTCCTGCAAGTATAAAAATAGATATTAAAATATTACAATAATTATAGCACCAATTTTTTAGTGTTGTAAGGTATTTTTTCTTCCCTACATGTAATCAACCTCCCGAATCTAGAAACACATACTAATACTAGATGTCCAATCAAACCTTATAATTGATTAGTGGCGACTCTCAACACATATAAATAAATAACAAATAATTATAAGTCAACTAAAAATAAATTAAATTTATATATTCTGCTGACTCCCCGTCGTCAACAGTTGACGACTTCACTGGAAAATTAGTAAGTTACTAAATAGAGGTGTAAGATATATATATTATTGTGATGCTTGTGTTTTATTTATTTATTATATTTTAAACTGTATTAATTGTTATTCTTCTTATACTTAAATAAAATTGCTACATTTCAACCAACAAGTCTCTTATCACACGCGCACTTAAAGATCAGGAAGTGACCAATTACCCTGTTAGGTTTAGTAGAACCTCCAAAAAATTCTCACTTAGACTATCTTTGAGTCAGGTATTAGTCAAAAGAACCCGCTAATCTAGGTTGTGGGCAATAGAGGGATGACTCACAGTTTAGAAACCTCAAAACCATGCTGAAATAAGGTGGGGATGTACCCTTAGGAATAGATATCAATCCCACCATTCACATGTTTAGGTAACTTGGCCTAACCCATTCCAAATCCATTTAGGATCATTGAACAAAATGATCATATAATTTGTGCTCCTCTATATGATTCTTAGCTTATTCAGCTCCTAATGTAATAATTTTTTGTACTAATATCTTTTATGCTTTGATGCATGTGTATGGCATATCGTTCATATAAAGTACAAATCATGATTTCATGAAAGGAGTAAATAAAAAAATATTTTGTAATTTAAAGTAAATATACCATCCAAAACATCAATATAGCCCAAGTTTCAAAAAATAGATCTAACTTAACTCACTGTTACGAGACTCGGTCAAAGACTAGACTCATAGAGGACCAAGCACAAAAAGAAATGAAATGAGATATCAACCAAATAAAAGATAAGTTAGAGGAAGTTTTAGAAATGAGGAATTAATTGGCACAACTCATGGAATTACTTAAAGGCAAGAACACCATAGAAATCATGCCTAATCCCCCATGATCAGGAACCCCCATAGCTCATCCCTTTACTGGTGTCGTAGGGGATCCTGTATATCTACCAGGTTTTATCCTACCATATAGGCCATAGAAAGGGAGACCAAATAATAATGTCCATCCAGCTGAGTATATCTATGCTTCCCAACCTCATCAAGGAGCACCACAAGGAGCACTAGTGGGTGGAGCTCAAATCAATCCTAGACCTCCTACTACTCCTAAAGAACCTACAGTAATACCAGACTTCAATAACCCAAAGGTGCAGAGTAGTTTCAAAAGGTCTAGTTTCAAACCAGTTTTGAAAAAAATAGAATGTTTGGAGGAGCGTTTAAAGGCAATTGAAGGAGTTAATATATATGACCATTGATGCATCCTAGTTATGCTTGGTACCCGACGTAACCATACCATTGAAATTCAAAACTCTATAATTCAAAAAATATGATGGCCTATTATGTCCCCAAAGCCATCTATCAATGTTCTATAGTAGGATGCAACATACATTAGTAATGAGAAATTAATGATTCATATTTTTTAAGAAAGTCTTACAGAATTAGTAATAAGGTGGTACATGAATTTAGATTAAACACATGTTCGAAGATGGAAAGATCTGGCATATGCTTTCATAAAGCAATATAAACATAATAAGTACCTAGCAGGGATGATCTGAGAACTATGGAAAAGAAAAAAGATGAAACTTTTAAAGAATATACGTAAAGGTGGAGGGATAAAGCAGCACAAGTCAATCCCCCCCCCCCTCTCATGGATAAGGAGATGATATTTAGGGAAAGGATTAAGCAAGGTATGAAAAAAGGAAAAATTAAGGAGCAAAGTACTAAAGTAAATAGTTCAAAAAGACAATATTCAGGCAAAAAAGAAAGAATGAGAAGCCTGGATGGTAGGAGGACATCCACAAGTTAAAGAAAATTACTATCATAATCCCCCATCACATAATATGGCAAATGTAGGGCCTGAAATGTATTAGTTTCCTTATCACTCTCCCCAATTCATGAATTCTCAAAATGCCCTTTATTCCACCCCACCAGGTACTCCTGTGTTTGCTCAAGGAGCAAATAATAGAACAAACCAACTTAATCAAGGAGGGCAACAAAATAATCACTCTAAGTAATAGAGGATAGAAATATTTGACCCTGTCCCCATAACTTATGTAGAATTGTTGCCTCAATTACTACAAGGACAATAAGTGTGTTTGATGCCATTAGAACTACTGAAGCCACCTTAACCCAAATGATATGACCCCAATGCAAAGTGTTAGTACCATACGGGGGCACTTAGGCATTCTATTAAAAATTGCACTGCATTTAAAAGAAAGGTCCAAAGTCTTTTGAATGTGGGATGGTTAAAATTTAACCAAGAATAAAAAATGCCTAATGTGAACAATAATACTTTACCAAATCATTATGGAGGCAAAATAAATGCCATAATAGAGGATGAGGTCCAATAATATAAGGAAAAGGTAAAGGAAGTCCAGATGCCAATAGGGAAGCTTTTTTAAATTTTTGTCAAAGCTAGGATGATCCTTGAAGGCCAATCAAGAGACAAATCTCCCTCTCAACAAGCACCCTTTTGTGACTATCATGTTGAGTCATCATATCATACAATTAATGAATGCTCACAATTCAAGATGAAAGTTCAAGAGTTGATAAATGCTAAAATTGTGATTTTTAGAGTAGAAAGAAACAGAGAGGAAGATATGAATGTGGTGTTTATCGATTTATCTATCCTAGTGCCCATTATAATATCATGTTCGCCAGAAGTAACAAAAGGTAGAATATCTGAAAAATCTGCACAAAAAGCTTGTAATCAAAACACTAGCTCCCTTTGGATATAAGGATTCAAAAGTAGTGCCTTGGAAGTATGGGTGTGAGATAGCAGGTCAAAATCATGGTTTATGCCAAGTAAGTAGTGAAATTGGATCGGTGGTCAACATTTATGTAGTAGGTGGCATGACAAGAAGTGGTCCTTTTTATACTTCAGAAGAAATAGAGAATCGAAGAAAATATGAACTAGAAAGGTGTAGGAAAGGGAAAGCTAAAGAAGGAGAATTGGAAGAACAAATTGAGGCTAGACAATTCAAAGATGTAACTAATAAAAATAAGTTACAATTAGAAATAAAGAAGTCAGTCTCTAAACATGAGGTATGTGAATTCTTGAAGTTGGTTGAGCAAAGTGAGTACAAGGTGATCGAACAGTTGAATAGAACTCTAGCTAGAGTTTCACTACTATCTTTGATCTTGAATTTAGAATCTCGTCGAAATGCACTACTTAGGGTTCTAAATCAAACACATGTTTTCCACGATATATCTGTAGATAGCTTTAGTGTAATGGCAGCTAATTACATTTCATTCATTGATGATGAAATACTTAGACAAGGGACCAAGCATACAAAGGCCTTACATATATCAGTCCAATGCAAAGGATATTTTATTGCTAAGGTTCTAGTAGATAATGGGTCATCCTTGAATATCCTGCCTAAAATAATGCTCTCAAAGCTACCAATTAATGAGACATACATGCACTCTAGCTCTATAATAGTATGAGCTTTTGATGGAACCAAAAGAGATGTTTTAGGGGATATTGAAATGTTCATCCAAGTGGTTCCTATCACATTTAACACCATATTTCAAGTGATGGAAATGGTACCAACTTACAACAACTTATTGGGATGACCATTGATATATTCAGTAGGGGAAATACCATTATCTCTACATTAGAAGGTCAAATTCATTATTGAAGGAAAGATGATTGAAATTTCAAGGGAAGAAGACCTTTTGATCACTAAGCCAGTCTCAACCACATATGTTGAAGCAGTGAAAGAAGTCTTTAAAGGTTCATTCCAATCCTTCAAGATAGCAAATACTTCATAAGTTGGAGAAGGATTAGTCATGCCAACTCCTCGATTATCAACCACAGCTATGATGGTAGCAAAATAAATGATAAGGGTAAGCTATTTCCCATGAAAAGGATTAGGAAAACATGAACAGGGAATCAATTCTTTCTGCTCCCTCCCAATAATGACAATAGAGTTAGATTAGGATGCAAGATCACTAGAAAAAATAGGATGAGGATTCAGAAAGAGAAAAAGGAGCATCAAATAGCAAGACTAGCAAATCAGGAGGCATTAACAAAAAAATTTGACATTTCCTCCCCTAATTCAAACCTTCAGAAGCATTGATTTTTTCCATAAGGGAATGGAAGTGGTAGAAATCCACAAGACTTGGAGACAATGTTAGAAAATTTATTGGTAACTATGGTGAGCGAGAATGAGCCTTATGATGAAATAGCTTTATGAGTCACACTTATGCCACCAGGACAAGATCTAAATAATAGAAAAGTTTATGAATTGCCATCTCATTACTCAAAGTAATTCAAATAATTATTTTCCTATGGTTCTACCTAATATCTAGGAGAATGTTAGCATGGGATTCCTTTTTCTAATGTTTCAAAATAAATTTTAATGAAATAAAATGCATGTTTCATTCATATTCTTGAACTCTCCCTGATTTTTTCCTTCGTTTGTTATCTTCTGCTTAATTTTTATATCTTGATAATATTTTTCATTTATACTCACTCTACCTAGGAATGCCAGTGTTGAATCAAATTTTGATGAAATTGAGTATGGATATGATTTTCATAACCCAATCTTTGAAATCACATATGATGAAGAAGATGAAGAGGATTTTCATCCTAAAATAACTAGGAACAAGATGAAAAAATTCTACAACCTTTAGAAGAGGCATTAGAGATAGTAAACTTAGGAACCAAAGAAAATAAGAAGGAAATGAGAATTTGTGCATCTCTACTTTTAGAACTTAAAGAAAGGCT
Organism: Garcia nutans; assembly: GCA_947685225.1. NCBI lineage: Eukaryota > Viridiplantae > Streptophyta > Magnoliopsida > Malpighiales > Euphorbiaceae > Garcia > Garcia nutans. The sequence goes on along the minus strand of CANTUV010000011.1, from coordinate 21,545,664 downwards.
AGTTAAATTACTAGAAGAGTTCGTGGACATCTTCACATGGCCATACCAAGATATGTTGAGACTAAGTGCGGATATAGTTGTGCATCATTTACCATTAAAGCCTAAATGTAAACCCATAAAATAAAAGTTAAGAAAAATGAATCCTAACATTTTGTTGAAAATAAAAGAAGAAGTAAAAAATCAGTTTGAAGTGAATTTCTTAGAAGTGGTCAAATATCAAGAATAGGTGGCTAACATTATTCCTATCCCTAATAAGGATGGAAAGGCCAGAATATGTGTTGATTATTGGGATCTTAATATAGCAAGTTTAAAAGATAATTTTCCTTTGTTGCACATTAATGTACTAGTTGATAATGCAGCTCAATTCCATATGTTCCCATTAATGGATGAATTCTCAGGGTACAACCAAATTAAATTGAATCTTGATGATAAGGAAAAAATAACTTTTACCACTCTTTGGGGAATATTTTGTTATAAAGTAATGCCTTTTGGACTGAAGAATGCAGATGCAACTTACCAGAGAGCAATGGTTATTCTATTTCATGATATAATGCATAAAGAAATAGATGTATATATAGATGACATGATAGAAAAATCTCAACACGGTGAAGACAACGTTGCGGTTTTAAGAAGGTCATTTAAGTGGCTAAGGAAATATAAGCTCTGGTTAAATCCTACAAAGTGCATATTTGGCTTTTCATTAGAGAAATTATTAGGGTTTATAGTCAGTAGGAGAGGAATTGAGATTGATCCTAATAAGATTAGGGCTATAGTTGAACTACCGGCTCCTAAAACTGAAAAAGAGGTCTGAAGCTTTTTAGAAAGGCTTAATTATATAGCTTGATTCATATCATAATTGATAGCTATGTGTGAGCCTATCTTCAAGCTTTTGAGGAAAGATAACCTGCGAAAATGGAATGAAGAATGTCAAATGGCCTTTGATAAGATCAAACTTTATTTGCAGTTTCCTCCAATTATGCAACTGCCTATAACTGGTTGTCCTCTTCTCTTGTACTTGACAGTTTTTGAGAGCTCAATGGGTGGTGTTCTCGGGCAGCACGATGACTCATGAAGAAAGGAGCAAGTCATATATTAAATAAACAAAATTTTCACCAATTATGAAGCAAGTACTCTCTATTGGAAAGGACTTTATGCTGCATTAGCATGGACCGCTCATCGATTAAAACACTACATGCTATACTATACTACCTTTTTGATATCTCGAATGATCCCATTAAGTACATCTTTGAAAAGACAGCTCTAATTGGGAGAATCGCTAGATAGCAATTTTTACTGACTGAGTGAGAGATAATATATATCATCCAAAGTGTGATAAAAGGGAGTATTATAACTAACAATTTGGTAGATCAAGCTATTGAAGACTACCAACCAATAAGTTACGAATTCCCCCAATGAAGAAATCATGTTGGTAGAAGAAAAGCAAGGATTAGAAAAAAACTGGATTATGAAATTCGATGGGGCTTCAACCGCCTTAAGAAGTGGGATAGGAGTGATCCTAATCTCTCTAAAAGGAAAATATTTTCTAGTAATAGCCAAATTATGTCTCGAATGCACTAATAATATGACTGAATATGAAGCTTGTGCTTTAGGAATATAAGCCGATGTTGATATGAAGATCAAAAGGTTGGAAGTGAATAGTGATTCAACATTAATAACCAGCCAGTTGAAAGGAGAGTGGGAAACCAAAGATCCAAAATTGGTCCCTTATCAATAATATGTTCTTGATTCGACTCAAAGCTTTGAATTCATAAGTTTTAATCATGTTTCCTGAATCAAGAACCAAATTGTAGATGCATTGGCCATATTAGCTACAATATTTCAACTAGAGACTTGTGTAAGGATACCTCCCATTAAGATTTAAACCAGAGGGGTCAATGCTTACTACACAAACCTTGAAGAGGAACATGATGATAAGTTGTGGTTTCATAATATCAAACAGTACCTCATAAATAGGACATAACTTCTAGAAGCCTCAGATGCTGATAAAAGAATAATTCAGTGACTGGCAATTAATTTCTTTTTAAGTGGCAATGGTTTATACAAAAGAAACTATGATACAATGCTGATTAGATGTGTGGATGAAAAGGAAGCTCGAAGATTGGTAAAAGAAGTGCATGAGGGGTTTTATGGGGCGTATTCAAGTGGATATGTTTTGGCCCATAAAATTCTCATAATGAGTTACTTCTGGTTAAAAATAGAATCAGACTGCATTAACTATGTCTAAAAATGTCAAGTATATGCTAATAATATCAACACTCCTCCAACAACCTTACATGTAATGGCTTCCTCGTGGCCTTTTTCAATATAGAGACTGGATGTGATTGGCTCAATAGAACTTAAAGCTTCTAATGTTCATCATTTCATTTTGGTGGCAATTGATTATTTTATCAAATTGGTAGAGGCAACCTCCTATGCCAATGTCACAAAGAATGTGGTCTTGAAATTTATCAAACAGGATATCATATGTCGATACGGTCTTCCTGAACGTATCATCATTGACAATGCGAAGAATTTTAGAAATAAAGATATAACAAAGATGTGCATAAAATTCAAAATTAAGCATCGTAATTCCTCCACACACTGTCCAAAGATGAATGGTGCAGTTAAAGCAACCAATAAGAATATCAAGATGATAATTCAAAAAATGGTAAAAACATATGAAGATTGGCATGAAATACTTCCGTATGCTCTTCAGGGGTATAGAACCACAATCAGGACATTTACTAGGGCAACACCATTTTCTTTAATATATGGTATGGAGATAGTATTATCCATTAAGGTTGAGATTTCTTCTATTAGGATTATCATAGAAGCTGAGCTTGATGATGTTGAATGGGTACAAAGCCATTACGATCAGTTAAACTTTATTAAAGAAAAAAGATTGACAGCCTTGTATCATGGTCAATTATATAAAAAATAACTTTTCAAGGCCCATGCAAAGAAGATGAAGGCAATTTCAAGAAGGAGACTTGGTACTCAAAAAGATTATTCTTAAGCATCAAAACCCTTGGGAAAAATGGACTCCTAAATATGAAGGTCCATATGTGGTGAAGAAAGCTTTCTCTGAAGAGCTCTCATTTTAACCAATAATGGATGGGAAGATTTGCTAAATGCAGCGAACTCAGATGTTGTAAAGAGAAAGAAAAAAAAGATGTGAAAAGCATAGTTAGCGATTATTCAAAGTCAAATCAACTTATAATCGTTAGATTTGTATGATTCATTAGCTTTCCTTAATAACTTTCCCCTTTCCTTTTCTCTTATACATATTTATACCTTTCAAAAATAAATAACTATAGAAAAAGTTAACAAAACAACCGCCAAAAATATTTAATCTAAGAGATGGTAAACCTGAGCTGAACAAATGTGCCTGTAGGGCATATACAAATATATGTAAACTTGAAATGAAAGAAGCGTCCATTGTTGGGTTAAAGAATTGATACTTATAGATGCACTAACATACGAGGTTGTTCTAAGATTTAAAGTTGTTTGAATAGAACCCAAAATGACATCCTAAAAATCTCGTAACCAAAGTTAAGCACTAAATTTATTCTAGATTCAGGGATTATTGCAGTTCCAACGTTATATTTTTCTTTCAAAAAAATTCTTAATCACAAAAAAGATGGTTTCAAAAGAAATTGACTGATGGTTTTAAAAGAAATTGACACTTTTTCTAACATTTAGATACAAGCATGCATGATGGAAAAAAGTTTTAAGCATTCTCAATAAATTTAATAATTTCCTAAATACAATCAAAAGTGTTTGCACATAAAAATTGCACCTCAAGTAATTTTAGAGTCAAGCATTGAATTTCTCTTTGTTTTCCAAAAAGTTCCTAGAGTCAAGCTTTAGGTAATCCTAGGGTCGAGCTTAGGTCCCCGTTTTCATTTTCAAAATTGTTTTTAGTATCAAGTATTAGGAACTCTTAAGGTCAAGCATTAAGTTCTTTTTTCTTTTCCTAAAAAATGTTCCTAGAGTTAAGCATTAAGCACTCCTAGGGCCGAGCCTTAGGTTTCCTTTTTCTTTTTTCAAAAGCTCCTAGTATCAAGTATTAGGTACCCCTAGGACCAAGTCTTAGATTTCTTTTTCTTTTTCAAAAAAAGGGTCCCTAATTCATTTTCTAAAAAAAAGATCCCTAATGTCAAACATTGGGCACTCCAAGGATCAAGTCTTAGGTTTCCATTTTCTTTTGCTAAAAATCTCTAATGTCGAACATTAGGCACTCCTAGGGTCAAGCCTTAGGTTTTTAGTTTTTTTTTTTTTGCTAAAAAATCCCTAACATTGAACATTAGATGCTCCAAAGGTCGCCTTAAGTTTCCCTTTTCTTTTGCTAAAAATCCCTAATATCGAGCATTAGACACTCTTAGAGTTGAGCCTTAGGTTTCTTTTTTTCTTTTTCAAGGGTCCTTAATGTCCAGCATTGGGCACTTCTAGGGTCGAGCCTTAGGTTCCCTTTTTCTTTCTCAAGAGTCCTTAATGTCAAGCATTAGGTACTCTTAGGGTCGAGTCTTAAGGTTTCCTTTTTCCTTTTTCAAAAGTTCTTAATGTCAAGCATTACGCACTCCTCAGGTCGAACCTTAGGTGCCCTTTTTCTTTTTCTAAAAAAAAATCTCTAATGTCGAGCACCAACATTCCTAGGGTCGAGCCATAAGTTTTCTTTTTCTTTTATTCAAAAGTCCCTAATATCAATTTTTAGACACTTCTAGAATCAAGCCTTAGATTAAGGGTTAAGGCTTCAATTCTCTTTTTGCTTTCCAAAAAAGCCCCTAAAATCAAACTTTAAGTGCTTACCTTTCTTCTTATTTTCCAAAATTTCTAGAGTCAAACTTTGAATATATATCATTTTTTATTAATTTTCATAATCAAGGATATGACATCCAGAGGTTAAATCTCAAGTTTTATCTCTTCTCTTTTACAATCAAGAATATACCATGGATGAGATCAAGCCTTAGAAAATATTTAGCTACTAACCTTTTACAACACTTTAATTAATTAAAGTATGCAAAAGGGGGCAACTATAGTAATCTACTTTTTTAAAATAACAATAATTAATGAAATAAATAAAATTATTGGTAAAATATTTATTATTTATATTCTCTGTATATGTATTCTAAATGCATAAAGATAGAGTTTCAATTAATAATAAAAAAATGTGTTAGCTTCATAATATGCATTTTCAGTAATGGTAACAACTCCATACTAAACATTATCTGAAATAGCATTAACTTCATACCTGAAAATATTAAAAATATAAATTATTTCACTATAAATAGAGAAAAGAACACTAAAAAAAGGGAGGACAGAAAATTTACAACAAAAAATACAGAAAAGAATGAAAAGAGTAAAAAAATAGAGAGAAAATTCAAAGATAATTTCCTATTAGAGGAAATTATAAGAAAACTTCAGAATTTATTAAATACAAAAAGTGTTTTTAATAGAATCTGAAAATCAAAGCAATATACAAGAGGATTCCAACCATTATCAACAATCGAAGTCTTATAATCCAGTAAGTGCACCATGAACTTTAAATTTTCTATTGCAAATGTAAATTCCCTTTGATGAAGTTTAATCATATGATTCTTAAGTAAAAGGTAGTTAGGAAGTGACTACACCTTTCATAAAATCTGAAGTTGACAATTTGCAATACACATAACCACACACACATAAAACCCTTAAATTTGTATACAGCATTCATAAGTATACAAGATTGATGATAATAGAAAGTATATAAAAACAAAGTTAAATACTATTATAATGAAAGTTTGAGAAACAACATACACACAAGAGAGAAATGACCCTAACTTCATTTTTGCTATATATGTCAAAACCTGGCATAAATAACACGTAAGATAGATTTAGTAAAATAATAATAATAATAATAATAAAGTCATAAAAAGAAACACAATAGATACAAATATTAAGTTTGCAATGGATGTTTGGGTTCAAAAATCCTTAAAAATAACAATGAAAATTCTAACAAGACACAAAAAAATGAAAAAAATAGAAAAATGCATAAAAATTAATAAAAAAAAAATAGGGGACAAAGCTAAAGTGAGTTTCCTAGTAGAGGAAATTGGAAAACTCAAATTTTGTTAAAAATAGGTAGTGTACTTAACAAATTTTGATCAAACAAACAATATTTCAGAAATTAAAGCTCACCAAATGAGGTAAACAAACTATTATAATTTCATCTAACTATTATTATTTGAGGCATTTATAGTTTTGTTATAATTCTGTTGTGATTTAAAATTAGTACATAAAAAATGTAGTCTAGTAATGACTATACTTATTTTATAAAAATAAAGATAATTCATTAAAAAAAAGATAATTCATAGAATACATAAAGTGTATTCTATCACACATGCGCATAAAATTCAAAACTATCTGCAATATTCACAATCGCAAAAAATCAAATACCAATAAAAACTAAATACAAATTATTATTATGGGTTTTGATTCCATATACCGCTTGCCTTCACTTCCATGAAACACAAAAGATAGCCACTGATGTTGCAGTAGCTTTCATTGTTTCACTTTGATTTTAGGTTTTTTTTCTTCATTTAATGAAATAATAAGGTAAATCAATAATAATGAAGTTCAAAACATTAATGTGATAAAAGATCCATCATTATAGAAGCAGAAAAAATATATAAATATATTATAAGAATCAATTCAGCTGAAATAATAATTAAAAAAACTCAAAAACATGCATATACTAAAATTTAACAAGAAAAATGATAAACGTTTTCGTGGGTGTTTAAATATTTAAAAGAAAAAACAAATCAAACACACAAATAGGTAAATTTAAATTTTTTTTTAAAAAAAAGACGAATCACAAAGAAAATAATAAAAAAAATTTTACCTTAGCAGCTGAATTATAAAAAAATCTGAAAAAGCATCCTGCAAGGATAGGTCTAAAGCAAAAAAAGATAATATATATTTAAAACTTTTATTTGTGAAAAGGAAAATGGAAGGAAGAAGAAGATATGAAGAGAAATGATGAACGACGAAGAAATAAAATGAGTAAGGAAAGAGAAAAAAAGGTTTCTATACGGGTAGGATTAGGGTTAGGGGGTTTCTTTGGTTAAAACAACGAGATTTCAGGGTTTTAATTCCATTTAATGTGTTTTAAACTCACTTGTTATATTTACTTATAAAATAAACATTTGTGAAGAACGGTGGCTGCAGTGAGTTACACTTACCATTTTGCTTTCTTTCACTAGTAAGTATTTTTTAAATTTTTTTTTAAAAAGCAAAAAAATTAGACCTTTATACTCATTATTAATTTTTTTTCCTTGAACCAAGTAGTGGTTTATCTCCCCTTTTCATGTTTTTTTTTTTAATTTATTTTTAAATAAAAATGAGACTTTTACTCACAATTAATGTTTTTGTTGTTTTAAACTGAGATGAGTCACTTTACAGTGGTTGATCTCCCTTTTTATGATTTTTTTTATTGTTTTCATTTTATTTCCGTTTATTTTCTTAAAAGAGTGGGATAAATAAACAATAATGATAAAATCTATAATTCCAATATGATTTGATTAAAATCTTATTATTAAGTCATTTTAATAAAATCATTTTTTTCTTTCAAATAAGTTCATTGACTCTTATATCTTATTATTAATTGTTCAATTAATTATGATAAAAATATTTATTCTGTAATTTTTTTATTTAACTAACCAATTTAGAAATGTGTTTAAAAAATAAATGAAATTATTTTATTCAGGGCGCCAATATAACGATTGTCGTATAAAAGTAAACAATATACCAAGAAAACAAAATCGATAATCATGTTCAGAAAGTAAATATAATTATCAAAAAATAATATAATAATAAATAGTATATTAAGAATAATTGCTAAATAAAATAATTATAATCAAAGAATATATCAAAAGGATGAACATAATAATGGCAACAATAACGATAGTAATAAAAAATAAATAAATCAAATTACAGAGATTTTGATTCCGTCAAGCGGATATGTAGGTATTTAAAATTAAATTTTAAATTCAAGTCCACTTTAATAAAAATAAATCCTTTTTAAAAAAAAGTATATAAACAAATTGCAAAAATATAAAAAATAATTAATTAAAATAAAGAATTAAAACAATCATGTACAGAGAGTAGACATAATGTAAAAATAATTATAATAAATTTAACAAATATTAAACCAATTGATAATATAAAATTCTTATATTCATCTTATATTCATATAGTGAATATAAGAATTAAGTTATCAATTAATAAATAAAAATATATATTCACCAGGGTAATACAACTATATAAAAAAATAAAATTAAATAACAAAATTTATTAAAAATATTTGTGTTCAGATAGTAAATACAATAATCGAAATACAAGAATAAAAAAAATATAATCATAATTAGAATTTATATTTAGATAGTGAATATAATCTCTCCTGCGAATATAAAAATAAATGTTAAAATATCACAATAATTATAGTACAAATTTTTAGGCGTTGTAGGGTAGTTTTTCTTCCCTACACATGATCGACTCCCCGAACCTAGCAACGGAGACTAATACTAGGTGTTAAATTAAACTTTATAATTAATTGGTGGTGACAATTAACACACATAAATAAATAAAAATTAATTATAAATTAACTAAAACTAAATTAAATTTATATATTCTGTCAGCTCCCCATCATCCTATATGCAATAATAACTAAGATAATGTTTAAAACACAAAATTAAATTAAATAAGGCCAATTTTGTAATGCAAAAATTAAAAAAATCCAATTAAATAAAACCATTTAATCTTATCATTTTATAATCAAGCCTAAAAGTTGCAGTAAGTTATTTCATATTTTTCTTATTTCATTTGAATTAAGTTATTTCATATTTTTCTTATTTCATAGAATTCAAATTGATCATAAAATATGTTATGGTTTTAAATTCAAACTTAATTCATAATTAGTACCATTAGATTGAAATCATAGTATGATTCAAAATACAAAATAATTTATGTCATAACATACATTTAAAAATATTAAACATAGAAACACAACATGACAATATTACTAAATGACAAAATCCGTAGCAATCAAATACCATAATCAAACACAACAGTACATATTAAGTTAAAGAAATTAACTGCTTAGAGTTTAAGAATTTTACTTGTGTTTGTTGGTTCCTTCAATTTGGTGAAGACTAGGCTAGATATATGGAACTAGCACACTTCCTTAGCAAATGGTCCATAAGTTTACTCTTGGTGGTTCCTTATTCTTGTCTTTTTTTTTCAATTTTTTTGTTAACACTCTATATATTTTTCCTCAGTATTTTTTTATTCATTCTTTCTACCTCTGCATATCTTTTTTTTCTCCTCCTCTGCAACTCTTTCCTCTTTCAGACTCCCTCTGCATATCCCTTTCAAGATCCTCTCTCTTCCTTTTTTTTAAAAACATTTTTCCCCTATCTGCTCAACTCAATCCAATATTTAAAAACAAATCAAATTACTATCTTATATTTTAACATAATTTAAATAATTGAAAAAAATAATAATAAATTATGATAATAAAAAAATTATGGTGAATTCGCCATTAGTTATGACAAATTCACCATAACTAATGTCCAATTTAGCCATTTTTTAATTTTTAATTTTTTAATAAATAAATGAATTATTATTATCTAATTAATTAAATAATTAATTAATTAATGTCAACTAACTAACTAAATAAATTATTAATTATTAATATTAATTATTTAATTAGTCAATTTTTATCTTTTGGGTTGGGCTTTTTTTTTTGTCGTTAAAATTATGAGTCTACAGTTTATCCTCTGCTCAAACAATTTGAAACTTTAGTGGAGGAGAGTGAAAAGCAATGCAACTTGTGAGATACTTTAATAAATCCAAAATTGATGTCAAGTGCTTCAATAAACCCAAAGTCCATTTGAGGATGCTTCAACAGATCTCAATAATTTAGGTACTTCAATAGACCCAAATTTAAAATTTTTAGGTACTTGAATAAACCCAACTCATTTTATGATGCTTCAAAAATCTTGCCAATCTTGGTACTTTAATAAACCCAAGTTCAAAATATGAGTACTTCAACAAACCCATCTTTGTCTAAGGATGCTTCAATAAATCCTATTAGACTCTCATTTAGATACTTTGAAAAATCCAACTTCTGTGCTAGATAGTTGAACGAATCTAGATTTCACTTACAGATGCTTCAACAAATCCCATTTTGCTCTAGATACTTGAACATGTTTGGATTTTACTTAATGATGCTTCAACAAATCCTCAAAGTTGGGTCGTCAGTATATTTTAGTAATGGCCAGGGATTCGAATGCTTCACCAAATCTTCAAAACTGTACCGTTAGGATACTTTAACAAATTCAATTCGGGCTAGAGGTTTGAATACTTCAACAAATCCAAATAATTCAACATACTTTAATTTTGAGTGGATACTTTAACAAATCCAAATAATTCAACATACTTTAATTTTGAGTAGACTCAATTGTGGATACTTCAATAAATTCACCAAAATTCCAACTGATAGAAATTTGATTATGGGTACTTCAACAAATGTAGAAAAACCATATGCATGTATAGAAACAAATCTTTATCTTGATTTTTTTACTCTTGGGAATGGATCTTTGTTTTGCGTCAACTTCAGCACTTCTAGCTGAAATAATCTTCTATCTAGAATGATCTTCTATCTTCCATATATTCGTTCATTTGAGCATTTTGGATTTCATTCTAGCCACTTGTTCCATTCTTTAATAGATTTTACTTTCCAAAAGTTGGCTATTTTCCACCGGATACTTTATTTTCCTCCCTGCGCAGGCTTAAATTGGCAATTTTGCTTCCTTTATAGACTAAAGTCAATGTTTTTGCAAGTATGCATTTCTTTTTGCAATGGGTCTTTCATACCCCCTGATTTCATGTCTGCTTCTTGTTGTTTGCTTTATAGGGCATCAATTGTTTGCTTCAACAAAGATATAGGATAGAGAAGACAACAAAAATGTAGGCTTATATACACGTGAATGCATGACATGCATGAGTGATACTTACAGTAGTTATATTGACTCACAAACTGAGGTGATAGACCACAACACTCTTGTTGGTATTGTAATATCCCCATATATGCCCTAGAAGTTTTGAATGTTGTTGTTGTTGTTGTTGTTGTTGTTGTTGTTGTTTTAAAAATTGGATTGAATGTAGGTGTCAATTTGCAAGAGAAAAGAAATTAAAGGAAAGTGTATATGTTGATTATATTGTAATATATATAACATATAAGTTGGTCAAATGAAGAGTCAAGGTGGAAGAGATATTTATCTTGTTGAGTATGAAATTACCTAAATGGGCTTATAAGTTAAAAGAGAGTTAGAACAAATGGTTAAGGGCATTGAGGTAATTTTCTTTTGGAAATCTTTTGGTGGAGATTTAAAGAAGAAGAGGAAGTTGACTTTATTTATTTTTCTTTTCTTCTCTTTTCCTTAGTGGTGGCCGGCTCTCCAAAACCAAAGAACAAGAGTTGATTTTTGTTGTTCCAAAATCAAGATTGAAGAGAGAAGCAAGGAATCAAGTTGGAGATTTGTGGAATTCAACAACTTTGGTAAGTTCTTTTCTTTGATTTCTTTTATTCTTTTGAAGTGGTATTTGAAGTGAATTAGGGTTTGTTGATTTGATGATGAGAGGTGTTTGTGATGTGTTTTCAAGTGTTAAATTTGGTTTTAAGTTAAGAGGTTAAATAGGTGTTGTTGTTGGAAGTGGTGGATGTTGATTTTGAAAGATTATGAATGATGTTGGATTTAGGGTTTTGAAGTGGTTGTGTTTAAATGTAATGTTAATGTGTTGTTAAAGTGATTATTGTGATGATTGTGTAAGATATGTGTTTATGTTATTGATTGTATCCATTTGAATGAGATTAATGTTGTGCAAAAAGTGTGTAAATGCAATTGAAAGAGTGTTGGCTTTGGTTAGGGTGTTGTTCATGAGTGACACGGCCAAAAGCAAGGAGAGACACGGCCAAGTCATGGAAATTTTGGACGTGTTGGGTTGATTTTTGAGAGACACGGCCGTGTCCCATGCCAGTGTCTGTCACTGCCAAAATTAAGTTAAGAGACATGGCCACAAGCTTGGCCGTGTCCCTCAAGTGTGCTGCCCGTGTCCCTCAAATGTGTTAGTTAATGTTTTTGTTCTTTGCTCTTCATGAAATGTTGTGATTCTTTAAGGGTCTCTTTGCACCTATACATGAAAATGAACATTCTAAATACCCTTAAAACAATAATGATTCAATCAAAGGCATATGGAAGATTATAAATCTATGAACAATGTTATGTTATATACATTGTGAATGGTAATGTGATTCATGAATAATGTACCTTGAAATGTTATAGCAATGATGCTATATGTATAAAATGAGTTGAGATATAATTGTGATATGAAGCCATTGTGATTGGCTATGATGATAAGAATTGAGAATGGAAATGATAACTAAATAATAAATGAATTGTGTGGCTAATGTGTTATTCCATTTTCAGAGTTTGTTGTTGGTGGCATGCCTAATGTTAGTAACAATCTCTTGAAGTTAGGTTGGATTGAATCCTTGAAGCCTAATTGAGATTTTACAACCCTTGAAGCTAGGTTGGGTTGGTTCTTGAAGCCAAGTTGGGTAGAAGCTTAGCATGCTTTGCTCCCCTTGAAGCTTGGTTGAACCTAATCCTTGAAGCCTAGTTGGGTATATGATATTGATAAATGTGATAACAAAACCAAAGCATTAACTCTGAAAATTGAATGGCATATTAGTGCGTTTTGGGCCCATGCTTGTCTTTGTTTAATGTGAGTCATGAATGATAACTTGATTGATTAATGAAGGAGATGGAAAGATGTTGAAATGTGGTATGCTTATATGATTATGAATTGTGATGTGCAAAGGTGTGATGTTAGCTTTTCACCTATGTTGTTGCCTTTATTGATAACATGTGTGACATTGCATTGCACTAGAGCATAATATTAGCATGATTTGTCTTACTAAGCCGTTGGCTTAGCGCGATAGTGTTGATCGCGCAGGTAACAGAGTTGAACCCGAGAGCTCTTCGAGACCGAGTGAGAGTAGACAGTGAAGAGTTTATTTGGGACTTAAAGATCAGAGAAAGCTGCCAATCATGTATAACTTCTTTATATTTTGTAAAGTATTGTTTATAATGTGAATATATGTATATTTGTAAATATGGATTTAAATGCTTTTATATATGTAATTATTTTATAGATTCCGCTGCGTACTAAATAAACATATCTATATCTACTTTATTTTATTTTACAAGTTAATTACTTATTATCTATATTGTATACTGAAAAAGATTATGATATCATTTAAAAGGTGTTCTTGAATGTTAAGAAAAATCCGTAGCATTCCTATATTCGATACATGTATACTACATTGTGGTGTATGTAGTGTGTATGTATTGGGTGTGGGGGTGTTACAATTGTTTTGGTATCAGAGCCTAGGTTTGAGATTCTCAACCTAGGTAAAATGTAAGAAAAAGAATATTTTTACTTAAAAAGTGAATTTTTGAATAACATACATGTGTGGGATTGGCAGTCTCTAATCTTTAATAAGATATAATCTGCTGTGTTTGCAGACATAGGTTGTGATGGATCCTCATTTGCGTCAGTCAGTTGAGGGTAGTGAGGAGAGTGTAGCTCCGGAGGATAGAGCTAGAGTTGATAGTGCTGAGGAGGCACCTGCTTCGGTGTCGGGGAGACCAGTTGGTGAGGAGGTTCCGCCAGCTTGGCTTAGGCATGTGGTAGAGGCTTTGAGGCAAGCACCAGTGCAACCACCACCACCCCCTCAGCCTTTGGTATCAGTGAGGCACTATGATAAACTAAGGAAGTATGGAGCAGAGGATTTCCTTGGTACTGTTGATCCAGCTGTAGCGGAGCAGTGGCTTGATAAAGTACAGAGAATCTTTATTCAGTTGCAAGCCACCCCAGAGGAAAAGTTTGATTATGCCAGATCATTGCTACAGAAGGATGCATAGGATTGGTGGAGGATAGTGCCCCATTCTATGGATGATCCACCAACCTTGTCCTATGCTGATTTCTTGAGAGAGTTTGAATTGAAGTATACTCCGAGGGAGTATAAGGACATGAAGAAGATGGAATTTTTGAGCTTAAAGCAAGACAGCCGGACCGTAACAGAATATGAAGTTGAATTTATCCGGTTGAGCCAGTATGCTGGGGGCATTATATCTGATGAGATAGATAGATGCAGGAGATTTGAGGAGGGATTGAGGCCCTCTATCATGTGTTTGGTGGCTGGATCTAGATATCATGATTTTTCCCAGCTTGTGGCAGCAGCTCGGAGTGTGGAGCGAGCTCAAGTTATTGCAGCTGCTTCAGAGGAAGAGGTCAGGGTTAGAAGGCCCCAGTTTGAGGCAGGGTCTTCATCTGTGAAGAGAGGTAAAGGAAGTTTTGTTCCTCGGGTCAGTAGGAGTCAGAGGCCAGCTGGTAGGTCAGGGCAGTTTCAGAGGCAGAGATTTAGACCTGCAGCTTCAGTGGCGAGTGCTCCGACCCCAATGATTCAGAGATCCACCCTACCCATCTGCATTCATTGTGGTAGGCCACCTGGTGGTCCTTGTTGGAAGACTGGTGTAGCAGGGGTATGCTTCAGATGTGGATCACCAGATCACTTTGTTAGGGATTGTCCTGAGAGGCAAGAGCAGATGTCAGTTGATTCTGTAGCATCTCGACCTAGTGTGAGGGGAGGTCGAGGAGGCAGGGGTGTCAGCAAAGGAGGTAGATCTGGGTTCAGTGCTAGAGGAGGTTCTACATCCAGGGAGAGTAGACCAGAGGAGGTTGGATCTTCCCAGAGGATATATGTGATGTAGAGGCAACCAGATGCTTCGGCAGTCATAGCTGGTATTTTTTCCTTATTTGGTTTTTCCGTACTTGCTTTGATTGATCCGGGTTCCACACATTCATATATTAGTGCATCTGTTTTGCCTGTGTCTGATGTGCATGCTGAATCCCTAGGATTTGATGTATTGGTGACAAATCCTTTAGGGCATAGTGTGATTGTTAGCAAGGTGCACCGAGATAGTGTAGTAGTGGTGCAGGGTGAGGAGTTCCTTGGAGATTTGATTGAGATGCCTTTTAAAGAATATGATGTGATCCTAGGCATGGATTGGTTAGCTAGACATGGAGCTGTGGTAGATTGTAAAAAGAAAATTGTTTCTTTGAGAACTGGTGATGGTAGAGAGGTGATAGTATCTAATGAGCAGGAACAGCTAGCATCTTTGTTTGTTTCAGTTGTTGCAGCCAGGAGGTTGATTAGAAAAGGGTGTGATGCTTATCTTGCTCATGTAGTAGATACTAGAGTAAGAGGTTCTCCTATTGATGATATACCCACAGTTGCAGAGTTTCCAGATGTGTTTCCAGAAGAGTTACCAGGATTGCCTCCTGAGAGAGAGGTGGAGTTTGGTATTGAATTATTGCCTTGTACTACTCCTATCTCTATTACTCCTTACAGAATGGCACCTGCTGAACTGAGAGAATTGAAAGTGCAATTACAGGAGTTGTTGGATAAAGGGTTTATTCGCCCTAGTGTCTCTCCTTGGGGAGCTCCTGTTTTATTTGTGAAGAAGAAAGATGGTACTATGAGATTGTGTATCGATTATAGGCAATTGAACAAAGTGACTATTAAAAACAAATATCCTTTGCCTAGAATCGATGATCTCTTTGATCAGTTGAAGGGTGCAGCAGTGTTTTCTAAAATTGATTTGAGATCAGGGTACCATCAACTGAGAGTTAGAGCTGAAGATGTTCCTAAGACCGCCTTTCGGACCAGGTATGGGCATTATGAGTTTTTAGTTATGCCTTTTGGTCTGACGAATGCACCTGCAGCTTTTATGGACTTGATGAATAGGGTGTTTAGGCCCTATCTGGATCAGTTTGTGGTAGTGTTTATCGATGACATTCTGGTGTATTCGCGTAATGAGGAGGAACATGACAAGCATTTGCGGATTGTGTTGCAAATCTTGAGAGAGAAGCAATTGTTTGCTAAACTGTCGAAGTGTGAGTTTTGGCTTGACCAAGTAACTTTTCTCGGTCATATAGTTTCAACAGAGGGTATTAGAGTTGATCCGAGTAAAGTTGAAGCTATTCTGAATTGGAGTCCACCAAAATCAGTGACTGAAGTTAGAAGTTTTCTGGGTTTGGCAGGCTATTACCGACGGTTTGTGAAAGGATTTTCTTTGATAGCTACTCCACTCACCAGATTGCTTCGAAAGGGAGTTAGATTTGTGTGGACAGATCAGTGTCAGGTTAGCTTTGAACAGTTGAGAGAAATGTTGACTCAAGCGCCTGTTCTTACTTTACCTGTAGAAGGCAAACCATATGTGATCTACAGTGATGCTTCACATAGTGGTTTGGGTTGTGTTCTGATGTAAGAAGGTAAAGTTATAGCTTATGCTTCTAGACAGTTGAAACCGCATGAGCTCAATTATCCGACCCATGATTTGGAGCTTGTAGCCATTGTGTTTGCATTGAAGATTTGGCGACACTATTTGTTTGGGGAGAAATTTTTCATCTACACTGATCACAAAAGCTTGAAATATTTGGGTGTCCAGAAAGAGCTTAATCTTCGACAGAGGAGATGGTTGGAATTGATTAAAGACTACGACTGTTTGATTGATTATCATCCAGGTAAAGCAAATGTTGTTGCTGATGCCTTGAGTCGGAAGTCTTTAGCTGGTTTAACTGTTTATTCGCTCTCGTTGCTTGTTGAGTTGAGAGCATTGCATGCCAATTTTGTATCTTGTGATGATGGTGCATTGTTGGCACAGTTGCAATTGAAACCAGTTTTGTTGGATCAGATTAAAGAGGCTCAGTTGGCTGATGAGAAGATTCAAAAGATTGTTTCAGATTGCCAGAATGGAAAGAGTAGAGATTTTATTGTGAGAGATGATGGGAGTCTCTGGTTTAAGAACAGATTGTGTGTACCTGATGATGCTGATTTGAGAAGGATTATTTTAGAAGAAGCACATCAGTCAGTGTTTGCTATGCATCCGGGCAATACCAAGATGTATCATGATTTGAAGCAACATTACTGGTGGTCCGGTATGAAGAGAGACATAGCTGAGTTTGTATCCAGATGTCTCACCTGTCAAAGAGTAAAAGCAGAGCATCAAGTTCCAACTGGGTTGCTTCAGCCTTTGTCAGTGCCTGAATGGAAGTGGGAAAGAGTGACAATGGATTTTGTGTCTGGTTTGCCATTGACACAAAGGAAGTATGATGTTATATGGGTGATTGTTGATAGGTTGACTAAGACAGCTCATTTCCTTCCGGTTCGGATGGATTACTCTTTGGAGAGATTAGCTGAGCTGTATATCCATGAGATTGTAAAGTTGCATGGTGTTCCAACTTCTTTAGTGTCTGATCGATATCCCCGGTTTACTTCAAGATTTTGGAAGAGTTTGCATAGTGCTTTGGGTTCTCGACTGCACTTCAGCACTGCTTTTCATCCACAGTCGGATGGACAGTCAGAGAGGGTGATACAGATTATTGAGGATATGTTGAGAAGCTGTGTCATCGATTTCTCTGGAAGTTGGGACAGATTTCTACCGCTTGTGGAGTTTGCTTATAACAACAGTCACCAATCCAGCATTGGTATGGCACCATTCGAAGCATTATATGGCAGACGGTGTAGGACACCTTTATGTTGGAATGAACTTGGTGAAAGTAAGTTAATTGGGCCTGATTTGATTAAAGAAACTGAAGAGAAAGTGAAGTTGATTCGAGGCAGATTGAAAACAGCTTCAGACCGACAGAAGTCTTATTCAGATTTAAAGAGGAGAGACATTGAGTTTGATGTTGGAGATAAGGTATTTTTGAAAGTGTCTCCTTGGAAGAAGATCTTGAGGTTTGGTCGGAAAGGGAAATTGAGTCCTCGTTTCATTGGACCGTATGAAGTTTTGGAAAGAGTAGGGCCAGTTGCTTATCGGCTTGCTTTACCACCTGAGTTGGATCGTATCCATAATGTGTTCCATGTCTCTATGTTGAGAAGATACAGATCGGATCCATCTCATGTGTTGCCGATTGAATCTATCGAGGTGAATCAAGATCTGACATTTGAAGAGGAACCAGTTGCTATCTTGGCACGTGATGTGAAAAAGTTGAGAAATAAGAGTGTGCCATTGGTGAAAGTTCTATGGAGGAATCATGCAAAAGAAGAAGCAACTTGGGAAAGTGAGCATACCATGCGAGATCAGTACCCTCAGTTATTTTAAACTTGATATCAGGTAATTTTGAGGACAAAATTTCTTTTTAGAGGGGGAGAATTGTAATATCCCCATATATGCCCTAGAAGTTTTGAATGTTGTTGTTGTTGTTGTTGTTTTAAAAATTGGATTGAATGTAGGTGTCAATTTGCAAGAGAAAAGAAATTAAAGGAAAGTGTATATGTTGATTATATTGTAATATATATAACATATAAGTTGGTCAAATGAAGAGTCAAGGTGGAAGAGATATTTATCTTGTTGAGTATGAAATTACCTAAATGGGCTTATAAGTTAAAAGAGAGTTAGAACAAATGGTTAAGGGCATTGAGGTAATTTTCTTTTGGAAATCTCTTGGTGGAGATTTAAAGAAGAAGAGGAAGTTGAATTTATTTATTTTTCTTTTCTTCTCTTTTCCTTAGTGGTGGCCGGCTCTCCAAAACCAAAGAACAAGAGTTGATTTTTGTTGTTCCAAAATCAAGATTGAAGAGAGAAGCAAGGAATCAAGTTGGAGATTTGTGGAATTCAACAACTTTGGTAAGTTCTTTTCTTTGATTTCTTTTATTCTTTTGAAGTGGTATTTGAAGTGAATCAGGGTTTGTTGATTTGATGATGAGAGGTGTTTGTGATGTGTTTTCAAGTGTTAAATTTGGTTTTAAGTTAAGAGGTTAAATAGGTGTTGTTGTTGGAAGTGGTGGATGTTGATTTTGAAAGATTATGAATGATGTTGGATTTAGGGTTTTGAAGTGGTTGTGTTTAAATGTAATGTTAATGTGTTGTTAAAGTGATTATTGTGATGATTGTGTAAGATATGTGTTTATGTTATTGATTGTATCCATTTGAATGAGATTAATATTGTGCAAAAAGTGCGTAAATGCAATTGAAAGAGTGTTGGCTTTGGTTAGGGTGTTGTTCATGAGTGACACGGCCAAAAGCAAGGAGAGACACGGCCAAGTCATGGAAATTTTGGACGTGTTGGGTTGATTTTTGAGAGACACGGCCGTGTCCCATGCCAGTGTCTGTCACTGCCAAAATTAAGTTGAGAGACACGGCCACAAGCTTGGCCGTGTCCCTCAAGTGTGCTGTCCGTGTCCCTCAAATGTGTTAGTTAATGTTTTTGTTCTTTGCTCTTCATGAAATGTTGTGATTCTTTAAGGGTCTCTTTGCACCTATACATGAAAATGAACATTCTAAATACCCTTAAAACAATAATGATTCAATCAAAGGCATATGGAAGATTATAAATCTATGAACAATGTTATGTTATATACATTGTGAATGGTAATGTGATTCATGAATAATGTACCTTGAAATGTTATAGCAATGATGCTATATGTATAAAATGAGTTGAGATATAATTGTGATATGAAGCCATTGTGATTGGCTATGATGATGAGAATTGAGAATGGAAATGATAACTAAATAATAAATGAATTGTGTGGCTAATGTGTTATTCCATTTTCAGAGTTTGTTGTTGGTGGCATGCCTAATGATAGTAACAATCTCTTGAAGTTAGGTTGGATTGAATCCTTGAAGCCTAATTGAGATGTTACAACCCTTAAAGCTAGGTTGGGTTGGTTCTTAAAGCCAAGTTGGGTAGAAGCTTAGCATGCTTTGCTCCCCTTGAAGCTTGGTTGAACCTAATCCTTGAAGCCTAGTTGGGTATATGATATTGATAAATGTGATAACAAAACCAAAGCATTAACTCTGAAAATTAAATGGCATATTAGTGCGTTTTGGGCCCATGCTTGTCTTTGTTTAATGTGAGTCATGAATGATAACTTGATTGATTAATGAAGGAGAAGGAAAGATGTTGAAATGTGGTATGCTTATATGATTATGAATTGTGATGTGCAAAGGTGTGATGTTAGCTTTTCACCTATGTTGTTGCCTTTATTGATAACATGTGTGACATTGCATTGCACTAGAGCATAATATTAGCATGATTTGTCTTACTAAGCCGTTGGCTTAGTGCGATAGTGTTGATCGCGCAGGTAACAGAGTTGAACCCGAGAGCTCTTCGAGACCGAGTGAGAGTAGACAGTGAAGAGTTTATTTGGGACTTAAAGATCAGAGAAAGCTGCCAATCATGTATAACTTCTTTATATTTTGTAAAGTATTGTTTATAATGTGAATATATGTATATTTGTAAATATGGATTTAAATGCTTTTATATATGTAATTATTTTATAGATTCCGCTGCGTACTAAATAAACATATCTATATCTACTTTATTTTATTTTACAAGTTAATTACTTATTATCTATATTGTATACTGAAAAAGATTATGATATCACTTAAAAGGTGTTCTTGAATGTTAAGAAAAATCCGTAGCATTCCTATATTCGATACATGTATACTACATTGTGGTGTATGTAGTGTGTATGTATTGGGTGTGGAGGTGTTACAGGTATCTTTGAGATGTTGGCTTAGTTCTTGAATTGGAATATAAGAAAAAGTCACATCTATTGCTTTATCTTTAGGATGTAGAAAACATGAATAGTAGGTATGGCCCAAGCAGTGTAGTTAAAGACACAAGAGGTACCTCATTTCAACCCATGATTCAATACCTTAATTGGTAACTTCTTCATGACCTTACAAATGATCCTTTCATTAGCCCACCTTTGCCCAATGCATCCTTTAAGATTCAACAATGTAACATACTTTCCTAAGCTTGAAGGCTCATGTGATAAGAAAATATTTTTTAAATCGATGTCAATAAACCTCGAGGTTTGGACTTTCAAATTAACACATTAATAATATGATAACCCTAGTCTCTGTACTAAACTCGGGAATCATTTTCGTTTGAGTAAGAACTATTACAATTCAAATAGACACATACACATTACTTGGCCAAAGGGCTCATTGAGTTTAAAGATTATTTATCTCGTATGTATGTTTTTTAAATCAATCTCCACTAATAGATTTCACCTACCAAGAGAGATCAACATGTAACACTCCCACATCCGATACATGCACACTACATTCACCACAAATTAATATACATGTACTGAACATAGGGATGCTACGGTTTTCCTTAACATTCAAATCATTTTAAAAGATACCATAACCTTTCTCATTATGCATTTTAGAAAATAAGTAACGAACTTGTAATACAAAACAAAATAGATATATATATATATACATATACTTAATACGCAGCGGAATTTAGAAACTATTTACATATAGGAAAACATTTAAATTTTTATATTTACCAATATACATATATTCACATTATAGACAATATTTTACAAAATATTAAAAGAGTTATACATGATTGACAAATCTTCTCTGATCTTTAAGTCCCAAAATCAACTCTTCAATGTCTACTCTCACTCGGTCTCGAAGAGCTCTCGGGTTCAACTCTATCAACTCTATCACCTGCGCGATCAACACTATCGTGCTAAGCCAAGGGCTTAGTAAGACAAATCATGCTAATATTATGCTTTAGTGCAATGCAATGTCAATTCTCAATCCATATTATACATGTAACATCATAGATGCAAAGCTAACAACATACCTTTACACTTCATAACCCAACATATATAAACATATCACATTTCAACATCTTTTCATATACCTCATTAGTTATTCATTTAACCATTCATGAACAACACTAAACAAAGACAAGCATGGACCCAAAACACATTAATATGCCATTCAGTTTTCAGAGTTAATGCCTTGGTTTTGTTATCACATTTATCAATATCATAATCCCAACTAGGCTTCAAGGATTAGGTTCAACCAAGCTTCAAGGGGAGCAAAGCATGCTAAGCTTCAACCCAACTTGGCTTCAAGAACCAACCCAACCTAGCTTCAAGGGTTGTAACATCTCAATTAGGCTTCAAGGATCAAATCCAACCTAACTTCAAGAGATTGTTACCAATATTAGGCATGCCACCAACAACAAACTCTGAAAATGGAATAACACATTAGCCACACAAGTCATTTATTATTCAATTATCATTTCCATTCTCAATTCTCATCATAGCCAATAACAATGGCCTCATATCACATATAAGTTACCATAGCCAATCACAATGGTATTATATTCCATCACATTTCAAACCACATTATAATACTTCATCTTTTAAATACACAATCATATACTCCACATTATACACATAGCATTATTGATATCAATTTAACAAAGTACATTACCCATCACAAAAGTTACAATGCATAAAGTATAACATTGTTCACATAGTATTTTCATTATCATTATCATCACATCATATGAATTATATGCAACAATGCATTAGTGCAAGATTTGTACTTACCTCAATAACAAATCACACAACTTTAAACACTTTCTTTTATCCAAGATTCTTCACTTCCCAAACTTAGGGCAAATTACCTTCTTTCAAATCCTAATCCAAACATAATACAATCCATCAATTCCAATACCATTTAATCACTTAATAACTTCATCTTAAACCTTAAATCACAAAATTACACTTCAACATCATTCATTATAGGCCACGGTCGTGGCCACCATAACCCCCACGGGCGTGGGGTACAAAACAGTTCTGCCACCCAAGCTTCCATCCTCCACGGCCATGGCACCAAAAGCCTACCAATGGCCACGGCCATGGCCAATCAAGGCCACGGGCGTGGCATCAAAAAGGCTACTGCCTTCGGCCAACTTCCCATTTCCAAGCCTAAAATTCCAACAAACACCAATAACAAGAAGATCTTTGAAAATAATGAAGCAAACACAAGGAAAACATCATGTAACACTTCAAAATCCTAAAACAATTTCAACTCCAACACTTCCAACAACAACACCTCTTAAACCTCTTCACTTAAAATCAAAAATAACATTTGAAAACACATCACAAACACATTTAATCATTATCTCAACAAACCAAAATTCATTTCAAACTCCACTTCAAAAGAATAAAGGAAATCAAGAAAAAGAGCTTACCAAAATTGTTGAATTTCACAAATCTTCCACTTAATTCCTTGAATCTCCTTTCAATTTGAGTTTAGAAATCAAAACAACACTTTGCTCTCTTCCTCCCTTTGGATAGCCGACCACACACACATGAGAAAAGACAAGAAAATGAACAAGTCAACCTTTCTTTCCTTCTTTTAATCTCCACCATGCAATCCTACAAGGAAAATTACTAAAACACCCTTAACCATTTAACTAGCCTCTTGTCTCTTATATGCCCTTTTATGTAATTTCACACTCAACAAAATAAATATCCTCTTCCATTGACTCCCCCTTTGACTTATGTATATGTTAATTATACAACCATATAAACAACATATACACTTCTCTCTAAACCCTCTTTCTTTCCCAAAACACATTTACATAAGCATTCTTTTTCCAATTCCTTTTCTTATCACAATATATATACATTCAATCCAATTTATAACAACAACAACAACAACAATATGCAAAACTTCTAGGGCATACAATGGGATATTACAATTCTCCCCCTCTAAAAAGAAATTTCGTCCTCGAAATTACCTGATATCAAGTCTAAAATAGTTGAGGATACTGATCTCGCATTGTATGCTCACTTTCCCAAGTTGCTTCTTCTTTTGCATGATTCTTCCATAGAACCTTCACCAATGGCACTCTCTTGTTTCTCAACTCTTTCACATCACGTGCCAAGATAGTAACTGGTTCCTCTTCAAACGTCAAATCGGGACTCACCTCGATTGACTCAATTGGCACAATATGAGATGGATCCGACCTGTATCTCCTCAACATAGAAACATGGAATACATTATGGATCTGATCCAACTCAGGTGGCAAAGCAAGCCGATAAGCAACTGGCCCAATCCTTTCTAAAACTTCATACGGTCCAATGAAACGAGGACTCAATTTCCCTTTCCGACCAAACCTCAAAATCTTCTTCCAAGGAGATACTTTCAAAAATACTTTATCTCCCACATAATACTCAATGTCTCTCCTTTTCAGGTCTGCATAAGACTTCTGTCGGTCTGAAGCTGCTTTCAACCTGTCTTGAATCAATTTCACTTTCTCTTCAGTTTCTTTAATCAAATCAGGCCCCATCAATTTACCATCTCCAAGTTCACTCCAACATAGAGGTGTCCTACACCGTCTACCATACAATGCTTCGAATGGTGCCATACCAATGCTGGATTGGTGACTGTTGTTATAAGCAAACTCCACAAGTGGTAGAAATCTGTCCCAACTTTCAGAGAAATCAATGACACAGCTTCTCAACATGTCCTCAATAATCTGTATCACTCGCTCTGACTGCCCATCTGTCTGCGGATGGAAAGCAGTGCTGAAGTGTAGTCGAGAACCCAAAGCACCCTGTAAACTCTTCCAAAATCTTGAAGTAAACCGGGGATCTCGATCAGACACTATAGAAATTGGGATACCATGCAACTTCACAATCTCATGGATATACAACTCAGCTAACCTTTCCAAAGAATAATCCATCCGAACCGAAAGGAAATGAGCTGTCTTAGTCAATCTATCCACAATCACCCATATAGCATCATGTTTCCTTTGTGTCAATGGAAGACCAGATACAAAATCCATTGTCACTCTCTCCCATTTCCATTCAGGTACTGACAAAGGTTGAAGCAACCCGGTTGGAACTTGATGCTCTGCTTTTACCTTCTGACATGTGAGACATCTGGATACAAACTCCGCTATGTCTCTCTTCATACCAGACCACCAGTAATGTTGTTTCAAATCATGATACATCTTGGTATTGCCTGGATGCATAGCAAATACTGACTGATGTGCTTCTTCTAAAATAATCCTTCTCAAATCAGCATTATCAGGTACACACAATCTGTTCTTAAACCAGAGACTCCCATCATCTCTCACAATAAAATCTTGACTCTTTCCACTCTGGCAATCTGAAACAATCTTTTGAACCTTCTCATCAACCAACTGAGCCTCTTTAATATGATCCAACAAAACTGGTTTCAATTGCAACTGTGCCAATAATGCACCATCATCACAAGATACAAAACTGGCATGCAATGCTCTCAACTCAACAAGCAACGAGAGCGAATAAATAGTCAAACCTGCTAAAGACTTCCGACTCAAGGCATCAGCAACAACATTTGCTTTACCTGGATGATAATCAATCAAACAGTCATAGTCTTTAATCAATTCCAACCATCTCCTCTGTCGAAGATTAAGCTCTTTCTGAACCCCCAAATATTTCAGACTTTTATGGTCAGTATAGATGAAACACTTCTCCCCAAACAAATAATGTCGCCAAATCTTCAATGCAAACAAATGGCTGCTAGCTCCAAATTATGGGTCGGATAATTAAGCTCATGTGGTTTCAATTGTCGAGAAGCATAAGCTATAACTTTACCTTCTTGCATCAGAACACAACCCAAACCACTATGTGAAGCATCACTGTAGATCACATATGGTTTGCCTTCTACAGGTAAAGTAAGAACAGGCGCTTGAGTCAACATTTCTCTTAATTGTTCAAAGCTAGCCTGACACTGATCTGTCCACACAAATCTCACTCCCTTTCGAAGTAATCTAGTGAGTGGAGTAGCTATCAAAGAAAAATCTTTCACAAACCGTCGGTAATAATCTGCCAAACCCAGAAAACTTCTAACTTTAGTCACAGAATTTGGTGGACTCCAATTCAGAATAGCTTCAACTTTACTCGGATCAACTCTAATACCCTTTGCTGAAACTATATGACCGAGAAAAGTAACTTGGTCAAGCCAAAACTCACACTTCGACAGTTTAGCAAACAATTGCTTCTCTCTCAAGATTTGCAGCACAGTCTGCAAATGCTTGTCATGTTCCTCCTCATTACGCGAATACACCAGAATGTCATCAATAAACACTACCACAAACTGATCCAAATAGGGCCTAAACACCCTATTCATCAAGTCCATAAAAGCTGCAGGTGCATTCGTCAGACCAAAAGGCATAACTAGAAACTCATAATGCCCATACCTGGTCCGAAAGGCCGTCTTAGGAACATCCTCAGCCCTGACCCTCAACTGATGGTACCCTGATCTCAAATCAATTTTAGAAAACACTGCTGCACCCTTCAACTGATCAAAGAGATCATCGATTCTAGGCAAAGGATATTTATTTTTAATAGTCACCTTGTTCAATTGCCTATAATCGATACACAATCTCATAGTACCATCTTTCTTTTTCACAAATAATACAGGAGCTCCCCACGGTGAAATACTAGGGCGAATAAACCCTTTATCTAACAACTCCTGCAACTGCACCTTCAATTCTCTCAGTTCAGCAGGTGCCATTCTATAAGGAGTAATAGAGATAGGAGTGGTACCAGGCAATAATTCAATACCAAACTCTACCTCTCTCTCAGGAGGCAACCCCGGCAACTCCTCTGGAAACACATCTGGAAACTCTGCAACTGTGGATATATTATCAATTTGACCTTTACTCTAGTATCCATCACATGAGCAAGATAGGCGTCACACCCCTTTCTAATCAATCTCCTAGCTACAACAGCTGAAACAAACAAGGATGCTAGCTACTCCTGCTCATTAGATACTCTCACCTCTCTTCCATCGCCAGTTCTCAAAGTAACAATTTTCTTTTTACAGTCTACCACAGCTCCATGTCTAGATAGCCAGTCCATACCTAGGATCACATCATATTCCTTAAAAGGCATCTCAATCAAATCTCCAAGGAACTCCTCACCTTGAACCACTACTGCACTATCTCGGTGCACCTTACTAACAATCACACTATGCCCTAACGGATTTGTCACTAATACATCAAATCCTAGGGATTCAACATGCACATCAGACACAGGCAAAACAGATGCACTAATATATGAATGTGTAGATCCGGGATCAATCAAAGCAAGTACAGAAAAACCAAATAAGGAAAAAGTACCAGCTATGACTGCTGAAGCATCTGGTTGTCTCTGCATAACATACATCCTCTGGGAAGATCCAGCCTCCTCTGGTCTACTCTCCCTGGATGTAGAACCTCCTCTAGCACTGAACCCAGATCTGCCTCCTCTGCTGAAACCTCTGCCTCCCCGACCTCCTCTCACACTAGGTCGAGAAGCTGCAGTATCTACTGACATCTGCTCCTGTCTCTCAGGACAGTCTCTCACAAAGTGATCAGGAGATCCGCATCTGAAACATACTCCTGCCCCACCAGTCTTCCAACAAGGACCACCATGTGGCCTACCACAATGAATGCAAATGGGTGGAGTGGATCTCTGAATCATTGGGGTCGGAGCACTCGCCACTGAAACTGCAAGTCTAAATCTCTGCCTCTGAAACTGTACTGACCTACCAGCTGGCCTCTGACTCCTACTAACCCGAGGAACAAAGCTTCCTTTACCTCTTTTAACAGATGAAGACCCTGCCTCAAACTGGGGCCTTCTAACCCTGACCTCTTCCTCTGAAGCAGCTGTAATAACCTGAGCTCTCTCCACGCTCCTGGCTGCTGCAACAAGCTGGGGAAAATCATGATATCTCGATCCAGCCACAAGACACATGATAGAGGGCCTCAATCCCTCCTCAAATCTCCTGCATCTATCAATATCATCAGATATAATACCCCCAGCATACTGGCTCAATCGAATAAACTCAACCTCATATTCAGTTACTGATCGGGTGTCTTGCTTCAAACTTAGAAACTCCATCTTCTTCATATCTTTATACTCCCTCGGAGTATACTTCAATTCAAACTCTCTCAGAAAATCAGTGTAAGACAGTGTTGGTGGATCATCCATAGAATGAGGCACTATCTTCCACCAGTCATATGCGTCCTTCTGCAGCAATGATCTTGCATAGTCAAACTTTTCCTCTGAAGTGGCTTGCAACTAAACAAATACTCTCTGTACTCTATCTAGCCACTGTTCAGCTACAGCTGGATCAACCGTACCAAAGAAATCCTCTGCTCCATACTTCCTTAGTTTATCATAGTGCCTCACGGATACCAAAGACTGGGGAGGTGGTGGCGGTGGTTGCACTGGTGCTTGCCTCAAAGCCTCTACCACATGCCTAAGCCAAACTGGTGGAACCTCCTCACCAGCTGGTCTCCCCGACACAGAAGCAGGTACCTTTCCAGCACTATCCACTCTAACTCCAACCCTATCCTCATCCAGAGCCACACTCTCGGCACTACCCTCAACAGACTGACGTAAGTGAGAGTCCATCACAACCTATATCTGCAAACACAGCAGATTACATCTTATTAAAGATCAGAGATTGCCAATCCCAAACATATATTTTATTCAAAAATCCACTTTTTAAAATCAAAACATTCTTTTTCTTACATTTTTCCTAGGTTGAGAATCTCAAACCTAGGCTCTGATACCAAAACAATTGTAACACTCCCACATCCGATACATGCACACTACATTCACCACAAATTAATATACATGTACTGAACATAGGGATGCTACGGCTTTCCTTAACATTCAAATCATTTTAAAAGATACCATAACCTTTCTCATTATGCATTTTAGAAAATAAGTAACGAACTTGTAATACAAAACAAAATAGATATATATATATACATATACTTAATACGCAGCGGAATTTAGAAACTATTTACATATAGGAAAACATTTAAATTTTTATATTTACCAATATACATATATTCACATTATAGACAATATTTTACAAAATATTAAAAGAGTTATACATGATTGGCAAATCTTCTCTGATCTTTAAGTCCCAAAATCAACTCTTCAATGTCTACTCTCACTCGGTCTCGAAGAGCTCTCGGGTTCAACTCTATCAACTCTATCACCTGCGCGATCAACACTATCGCGCTAAGCCAAGGGCTTAGTAAGACAAATCATGCTAATATTATGCTTTAGTGCAATGCAATGTCAATTCTCAATCCATATTATACATGTAACATCATAGATGCAAAGCTAACAACATACCTTTACACTTCATAACCCAACATATATAAACATATCACATTTCAACATCTTTTCATATACCTCATTAGTTATTCATTTAACCATTCATGAACAACACTAAACAAAGACAAGCATGGGCCCAAAACACATTAATATGCCATTCAGTTTTCAGAGTTAATGCCTTGGTTTTGTTATCACATTTATCAATATCATAATCCCAACTAGGCTTCAAGGATTAGGTTCAACCAAGCTTCAAGGGGAGCAAAGCATGCTAAGCTTCAACCCAACTTGGCTTCAAGAACCAACCCAACCTAGCTTCAAGGGTTGTAACATCTCAATTAGGCTTCAAGGATCAAATCCAACCTAACTTCAAGAGATTGTTACCAATATTAGGCATGCCACCAACAACAAACTCTGAAAATGGAATAACACATTAGCCACACAAGTCATTTATTATTCAATTATCATTTCCATTCTCAATTCTCATCATAGCCAATAACAATGGCCTCATATCACATATAAGTTACCATAGCCAATCACAATGGTATTATATTCCATCACATTTCAAACCACATTATAATACTTCATCTTTTAAATACACAATCATATACTCCACATTATACACATAGCATTATTGATATCAATTTAACAAAGTACATTACCCATCACAAACGTTACAATGCATAAAGTATAACATTGTTCACATAGTATTTTCATTATCATTATCATCACATCATATGAATTATATGCAACAATGCATTAGTGCAAGATTTGTACTTACCTCAATAACAAATCACACAACTTTAAACACTTTCCTTTATCCAAGATTCTTCACTTCCCAAACTTAGGGCAAATTACCTTCTTTCAAATCCTAATCCAAACATAATACAATCCATCAATTCCAATACCATTTAATCACTTAATAACTTCATCTTAAACCTTAAATCACAAAATTACACTTCAACATCATTCATTATAGGCCACGGTCGTGGCCACCATAACCCCCACGGGCGTGGGGTACAAAACAGTTCTGCCACCCAAGCTTCCATCCTCCACGGCCATGGCACCAAAAGCCTACCAATGGCCACGGCCATGGCCAATCAAGGCCACGGGCGTGGCATCAAAAAGGCTACTGCCTTCGGCCAACTTCCCATTTCCAAGCCTAAAATTCCAACAAACACCAATAACAAGAAGATCTTTGAAAATAATGAAGCAAACACAAGGAAAACATCATGTAACACTTCAAAATCCTAAAACAATTTCAACTCCAACACTTCCAACAACAACACCTCTTAAACCTCTTCACTTAAAATCAAAAATAACATTTGAAAACACATCACAAACACATTTAATCATTATCTCAACAAACCAAAATTCATTTCAAACTCCACTTCAAAAGAATAAAGGAAATCAAGAAAAAGAGCTTACCAAAATTGTTGAATTTCACAAATCTTCCACTTAATTTCTTGAATCTCCTTTCAATTTGAGTTTAGAAATCAAAACAACACTTTGCTCTCTTCCTCCCTTTGGATAGCAGACCACACACACATGAGAAAAGACAAGAAAATGAACAAGTCAACCTTTCTTTCCTTCTTTTAATCTCCACCATGCAATCCTACAAGGAAAATTACTAAAACACCCTTAACCATTTAACTAGCCTCTTGTCTCTTATATGCCCTTTTATGTAATTTCACACTCAACAAAATAAATATCCTCTTCCATTGACTCCCCCTTTGACTTATGTATATGTTAATTATACAACCATATAAACAACATATACACTTCTCTCTAAACCCTCTTTCTTTCCCAAAACACATTTACATAAGCATTCTCTTTCCAATTCCTTTTCTTATCACAATATATATACATTCAATCCAATTTATAACAACAACAACAACAACAATATGCAAAACTTCTAGGGTATACAATGGGATATTACACAACATGTCTTTAACATGCTTAAAATAGGCTATAAGGGATATTGGCTAAGTGAAGGCCATTTTTAAATTGGAGTTGATGTGACACTATTGACAAATCTTCATGCTATAATTTTTTTTTGAACCATATATATTTGGAAACATTCTTCAACTTTGGGCATCATTTCCACCTTCAAGGCATCTTATTATCTTACTTTCTGAAAATACAAAGCTTGAATTTTGCTCTATCTCATTAGCAGAAATCTGGATCCGATTAGGATGTCTTTGCTTTTGCAAAAAAGTTTTAGACTTATTCTTTTTTCCTTTTCCTTCTTTTTTTTTTCTTCTTTTTCTTCTTTTTCTTTTGCTTTTATGGTTGTTTTGATCTTTTTTCTTGTTTTGTTTGCTTTTTTGGATCCTAGCTTCAAGAGAGTCATCTTGTTTGTACCATTTTATGCTTCTAACAATATAAGAGTAGAGTAACGTGAGTCTTCTTTAATGAGGATGAATCTTTTGTTGCTTTGAATGCCATTTTCTAAATGAAGCAATTTTGAGACATCAAATCTGATTCAGGTAAACTTTGACGGTCTTTATGGTTTTGATTAAACATCCCTTTCTTCTATCTTCTTGCCCCATGGTAGCTCAATGATCATCAAACTTTCCATAAGTATCACAACAGCAATAAGGTAGGTTATCAAGTTTACAAGCCAATAATCTCATGAACGCTCAAGGGATAAACTAGAGATTTATGATAACATTGTGGATACTAGTTGTTGGCTCAATAAATAATTCCTAGATTGTTTCTCTCTTAAGTAGGAAAGTTCAACTTAACTTTGAAAGTTCGTCAAAATATGTTCTAAGATTAGCTAGACACACATAATTATGTAGGAGCCCTCTTTAAATAAGCATATATAGCTCAATGCTATAGAATAATTCTCACCTAGTAAAGTCATTTGGATCATGATGCATAGATATGTTAATTTATGAATATCAACCTAAATTCATCATCGGTTGAGCACTAGAATGACAAAAACCAATAAAATTATAAATTTATCAAAATTAATTTATTCATAAAAAATGTTAATTTAAAAAACATAATTATTCTAAAAACACCAAAGAAAGAAAATAAGATGAGCAACATTCGAGCCAAGGGAAGATTGTTGAGTTTGAGTTGAAGATGCTTCATCTACTTAGACATGCTAGGGGCGAGGAACTTGCCATCATCAATGATGTGTTTTATCCCATGCCTTAATCATGTACATCAGTCTATTTCATGATCAAGCACCTAATGAAACTAACAAAAAATCTCTGTATCAAAATTGGAGGGTAGAGGATCCGACAAAGGTCAAGGGATTAAAGGTTGTAATAACCCCTTCTTTTGTAATTTTTTAAAGACCCAAGATAGTGGCTTTCCTAATTTTGAGAATCAATGCTTCTTTGATGGGTGGTTATTGCATTTACCTCAACATCTTTCTATCCCCCCTTGACTTTGTCCACCGGAATAGTAGCCACTCTTATTGCTCTCTTTTCCATTATATATGTTCTTTTCTCTCTCTCAATCTTTCAACTGAAGACCTACCTGTAGAAAATCCTTAAAATCCCTTATAAGGGTCTCAGCAATTCTTTGTTGGAGGTAGGGCAAAGTGTCCTTGACTATTATCCATAACTGGTCTAAATCATCTAGTCTTTTCTTAAGAAGGGTTGCCTTATTTCTGTATCTCTTTATGTAGTCAATAAAACCCTCATTCTATTTCTACCTAATAGACTCATCCTCCATCAAGGTTATCTCTAACTTAGTGTTATAACCATATAATTGGATGAAAGCTTTGTACAATAAATCCCAGTCTTTTTAAGTGCTCTCCTCTAAAGTACTAAACCAGTTCTGCACTATAGGATCCAAAGAAAGTATAAAGTACCTTAGTGTTTGAGCCTTAGTAGCTCTAGCAGACTACATGATAGTGATATATTACTTAACATATAAGTGATGATTTCTTGTATCATTGTACTTAGCAAAAGTAGGCATTTCGCACTTATGTGGTAGATTATCATATTCTTTAAAAACTTATCAACTTCTGAGGCCTCTTCAACTTTCAATCTCTTTTTAAACTTCTTCTATAGGACAGAAATTAGCCTCTCCACATTAGTCGGCTATGTTTTCACTTTCACCCTTTTCTCTTCCTTATTTTTTTTGTAAATATGTATCCTAGTCATAGTTATTGATCACTACTTTTTCTTCATCAAAGGTGACTTCAACTACCTTCACCTTACCCTTGTCCTTTGGCTTCTTGGAGCTTGCACAAACCTCAACATCATTATTTCTTAGAAATGCAGCCAACTGAGTCCTCATTATCTCTTCTAAGGCCCCCTTTATATCTTTTATCTTAGCCTCCAAAGCTTCATTCACTAAGTTTTTGATTTGCTTAGGATCTTGGCTTTGGTTCAAAACTATCTGATTCTTCGCTATGATTTGAATTACTGGCAAAAGTCAATTTGTTGTAGGTCTTCGAGTTATTGTACTCCAAGTCTGTGAGCCAAAAAGGATCAATTCAATGCAATACATATATGCATGAAGGCAAAACAACATATAAACACATAGAGTTAGAATGTTCCTTCCAACCTTATCTCTCCCACACTCAAGTAGTGAGTCTTTTTCATAGGTATTATAGTCAATAAAAATATCAATAAGGGATATTTTTGTTTTCAGAATTCACTCAAACAGAATAACCAGTTGTATTTCTAAATATAAAAGTCAGCCAATGATAATTTCTATTAATTAAACCTTAATCCTTTGAATCCACTAAAAATTTAGCATCATTTCTAAAGTATCTTAGATTAAATTTAATTAATGAGCTTATTATAAATAGGCTTCTTAATTATTTGAAAAGACAACTAATGATCCATACTATAAACAAAGCGCATAACTGACAAGTCTTAGCGCAAATTAGGCCTACAATTAATTTTAATATTCCATAATTAACCTAAAAAATTACAAGCCCATTTCAAAAATAAGTTTTGACCCACTGTAGAAATGTTTAATTTCAAAGCCCAATGAAAGCTTGATTTGGAAAAAATGACTTCAGGCTTTGTTATAGTCTTTTTTTTTTTTTTTGCCATTAAGCAAAAAACAGTTTTGGGCCCATTGCAAAGCCCATTATAAAAAAGTTCATTTAAAAAAATAATTTTGGGCTTTGTGCTTGGCCCATAAGATAGAAAATGATTTTTTGACAAATCTCTTTTGAAAAGGTTTTAAGCATATTTTGAAAAATTCTAAAAATAATTTAGGCTTTGGACTTAAAAGAATTTTGTGAGCCAAAAAATAAAAAATAATTTAGGCTTTCAACAAGGTCATATTAGAAAAAAAAAATTAAACCAAATAGGCCTTAACTTGGGCCAAGATATATCAATTATAGTTAAACAACAAGCATTTAGGATAATTCTAAGGAAAGTTATTGGGCCAACTACATGAGCTTTTGTTTTTAGGATGAAAGGCTTAGGTTCCCATAGTAAGAATATACTCGAAGGTACAAGGTTTTGCATAATTATACAGTGCTTGATTTGCATACCGTGAATGAAAAATATGGTATCACTTACACACACATAACACGGGTTCCACAAGGCATCCTAACTCACACACACACACACATGCAATTCTAAACAATACAATGAATAATATTATAATAATAAATAATATAATATAAAGACAAATGAAATCAACTTCTCTTGTCCTCCAGTGGAATAGCCACTGTGAGGAAAAAATTTTACCTCCACTCCTGGTGGAATGGTTCTTGTGACTTCAACACTGTTAGGCTATGGGCCGTAGAAAATATGGGTATAAACTTGAAAAAATTGAGTCACGACCCGGATGGACCAAAAAGAAAATAGAAGGGACGGAAAACTCAATTTCTAAGGAAGCAACAATCCCTACTGTACTGGGTTTAGAAAGTTGGGTACGTATGGAGAATGTGAGAAATGACTCAGTACCCCCAATACGCTTGATTTATTCAAACCAGCCTCCTTTTTTGCTCTAGATATTATTAAATGTTTAGATTACTATAACATTATTCAATTACAAGGATTAATGAATAAATAATCATCCATTTCATAAAATAAATAATCCATTGTATAAAATAATAAATGGGACCCACACTTGTTAGAAACATATCCTTACAAGGCACAAAATCCATAATAAATAAATAAATGAAATGAAACAAACTAAATAAAAATAGGCACCTGTAAAAAGTGAAAATATGCCTTTTATAATTTTTGCTTAAAATAAAATAACTAATTAAAATAATAATAAAACTAAAACTAAAATAAAACAAACGTCCACCATATAACTAAAATACTATAATATAGTAAATATGAAATTAGAGCTAATGCATCACTAACATAAAATAAATAATAGTAATAAAAAATAAAGCATAACAAAAAAAAAATAAAGCACACCCACCATAGCATGCAATCACCGAACTAACAATATTATTAAGATTAATCATATGCATGGAGATAACAAAACAGAATCTATTAATGTACAAATATGACACAATAATAACTACGACAATGTTTAAAACACAAAATTAAATTAAATAAGGCCAATTTTGTAATACAAAAATAAAAAAAATCCAATTCAATAAAAACCATTTAATTTTATCATTTTATAATCAAGCCCAAAAACTATAACAAGCTATTTCATATTTTTCTTATTTCATAGAATTCAAATTGATCATAAAATATGTTGCGGTTTTAAATTCGAACTTAGTTCATAATCAACACCATTAAATTGAAATCACAATATGATCCAAAACACAAAATAATTCATGTCATAGCATACATTTGAAAATATTAAACATAGAACCACAATATGACAATATTACTAAATAACTAAAGCAATAACAATAAAATACCATAATCAAACCCAATCGTACTTATTAAGTTTAAAGAAATTAAATGCTCAAAGTTTAAGAATTTTATCTGCATTTGTTGGTTCCTTCAATTTGGTGAAGGTTAAGCCTGATAAATAGAACCAGCATACTCTCTTAGCAAATGGTCCAGAAGTCTACTCTAGTTGGTTCCTAAGTCTGGTCTTTTTTACTCAATTTTCTTGTTAACACTTTGTGTATTTTTCCTCAGTATTTTTTCATTCTTTCTATCTACTTATGTGTATCTTTTTTTTCTCCTCTTCTATGACTCTTTCATCTTTTAGACTCTTTGTACATATCCCTTTCTAGATCTTCTCTCTTCCTTTTTTTTAAAATTTTTTCCCCTATGGCCTTACCTACTCAACCCAATCCAATATTTAAAAATAAATCAGATTACTATCTTTTATTTTAAAATAATAAATAAATAAATTATGGTGAATTCATCATAACAAATGGCCAATTCGGCCATTTTTATTATTTTTATTTTAAAAAATAAATGAATTATTATTTAATTAATTAAATAATTAGTTAATATTAAATTATTAATTAATTGATTAAACAATTAATTATTAATCTCAATTAAATAATTAATTAATATTAACTAATTAAGTAAATTATTAATTGTTAATATTAATTAATTAATTAATTTTATATTAATTAATTAGTCATTTTTTTCTTTTAGGTTGGGCTTTTTTTGGATGTCAAAATTAGGAGTCTACAGTGAGATTTGTATGGGTTAATTACAAAACTAACTTAAAAATAATTTTTTTATTTTAAAAAATAAGAGGCATCTTTCTTTTTCAATTTTACAAAAATAAATTTTCAAAATTGCAAATGTGTGGCACGGCAACAAAATGATAGCTTGAACTTTAAAAATACAGAGACAATATTTACAAAAATGCCAATATTTAGTAAAAGTATTTGTAATATATGTAACACTTTTATACTCTGTATACGAACAGTACATATATCATGTATATGTATAATATATATACATAATATATAAGTGCCATAGTAAACTCCGTAATAAAAATTATCATTCTAATTATTATAGATAATTACTAATACATAATATATACTTAAATAGTAAATTATTAAAAATATGAGTATACTCGGGCCGGGCTGGGCCGGGTTTCACCCCAGCCCGGAGTAGCCTAGCCCGGCTCAAAAAATATTTAGGCTGCAAAGTGATCCGGCTCTAAGCCCGGTTCGGCTGGGCCACTTCTTGCCCGACAGGGTTCGGGTTGGGCCGGGCCGGCCCAACTAGCTTTTTTTAAAAAAAATTAGGATAAAATTTAAATTTTTTCAAATTTCAATAAAATTTACCTATAAATATTACTTTAATTATTTATTATATCAAATTATATCCAATAGTATATAAATTATTATAACAATATTTATGATAACTAAATTATTTAATTATTTAGTTATTTCATTATTCAAGTAAAAAATATATAAAATACAAAATTTATTTTTTATGGATTAAATTTTTAAGAGTCCCAAACATCATAAAATACATATAATATTTTGAATTTCCAAACCCTTTTTATATAAAATTTAAATTACTAAAATATATATTTTTAAAAAAATATAAAAATAAAAAATAACCCTTTGGCCATTGGTATTTGACTATTGTGGTTTGGGAAGAGGAACTTGGACACCATCAACTCCATGAGTAAGAGGCTTCCATTCATTTTCAACATAATTTCAAAACTCAATTCCTTCACTATCTAGGAACAAGAACATTTTGTGTTTCCAATAGGAATAATTTGTTCTGTCAAAGTAAGGTCTAAGAATAGAATTGAGATTTCTATGAGAATTTGAGAAGGATGAAGAAGAAGTTGACATTGTGGATCAAATTTCATAATTAAGTTTAAGAAATTTTTGAGCTCTGATACCAATTGTTATCCCAAGATGGCAACCAAGAGGCGTGAATTGGTTGTTTGAGAAGTGATGTCAAATTAAAAAATTAAACAAAAAAGAAATGTAGAAAGATTAAGCAGAGAGTAGAAGAATGAACATAAGAGATTTATAGTGGTTCGGATTTACCTTGATTCTACATTCACTTCCTTAATAACTTGTTAAGGTTCCACTAGTCTTGATTTTCTACAAGCTTAACTCTAACTTGGTGTTTTCTCAAGCTCACACCAAACTATGCAATGGTTTGAGTATAGTCCTCACAACCCTCATAAGAGTTTTCCAATGCTCACTCTCACAATCTAAGTATTTCCAAGCTCACACTCAAACTTAAGATAGTGTTTAATACTCACACCCAACACTCAATCAATATAAGATGTAATATTGATGCAAAGGAAATAAATATGTTCAAGTAGACTATTACAATCACAATTACAATTAAAAATGAAATTACTTATGGTATTTATAGCCTACAAGTCATGAAATAACCGTTTGAGGTGTGGTCCAACATGTTTGATTCTTGTCTTCCACTAATTTCTTAGCCAGAACAAGTTCATGGTCGGACTTGATGTAGTCCAGTTAGAATTTTTCAGTCCCGGTCGGGAATACCAGTGGTTCGATCAAAAAATTTGAAATTCTGTTTAATTCTCTTCCAACGGTTGGTCTACGTAGCTTTCACTAATTGAGTGAAGGTGCAACGACTTCTGAATTGTGTAATATTTAAATATTTCAGTCGGACTTGTATCAAGTCTGATAGGAATAATGATGGTCTGTTCAAAATCTGAGCATACTTTTGGTCAAAAAATTTCACTGGATGGTTTTAAGAAAATCTGCTTCAAAGGTGCAGTCGGAACATCACAAGGTCCGGTTGGACTTTTTGTGGTACTCTGAGAATATGGGATTACTTCTGATCTTGAAACCTTCTGTGTGTTTTTGCCTAATTTCACATGCAATGGTCCGGTCGGACTTTATGAGGTACGATGAGATTTTGGGAGTATTGTTCGCCGTGAAACCTTCTGTATGAATTCGCTCAATTTGTCATTGATGGCCTGGTCGGGCTTCTTTATAGTCCGATCAGACTTTTAATGGTTACATAAAAAAATAAGTTCCTACAAAATGTGACTTAATATAAATGTTAATTTAATTCAATTTGATTGCTTAAGATTAAAAATAGAGTAATTGGGCTAATAGGAGTAATAACAAAAACAAAAAAAAAGGAAAAATAAATCTCTAAATAAAAACTAAAACTTTGAAAAAATCCTAAATGAATGGAGAGTTTCAAATCTTTGAGAAAATAGAAATAGAAATAAAAATTGATTTAAAATATAATATGTAGTGTATACCCAAAAAAAAATAATATGTAGTGTATTTAAACTAGCAAATTTAAATTAAAACCATAAATAAAAGAACACATATATGTTAGAATCTAACAAGAGAAGGGGAAAATGAAATAAAAAATAATAATAACATAAACAAGAATCTAATTGAACTAGTAAATGATGGAATACCTGAAGAAGATGGTGGTCAAGATTTAACCCAAGATGAGCAACATTTAAAGCAAGGGGAAGAATAAGAAAAGAAGAAGAAGGGAGGAGGAACAAACAACAAAAAAAAAAGGGTATAGGTAAGAATTAAGGAAAAAGAAGTTTATATATGGAGTAGAGTTAGAGTTCGTATTTGCTTGTTTCTCATAAGTGTCAGACGGTGTGTTTTGAGGGGTCTTTTAGTCTTGTTCATGATTAAAGCCTACCTAATTGCTTCAGTTTTTTAATAGTTACTTTACCTTTTTGTTAAGAGGAAAAAATGAGATATTTTTGTTTCTATTTAAATTTTTGTTCTTTCTTCATTAAACCAAAGTGAGCCACTGTGAATATCTCCTTTCATTTGTTTGAACAGTGGCTCATTTTGTTTTTCTACTTTGATCTTTTTTTTTCCTTTTTTCTTTAATAAAACAATGAAATAAACATAAATGTGATTAAATTATTACTCTATCTATCCCACAAATATAGGCTTCTACTGTCCCAAATTATAATCACTTACTATTTTAATAAATTAGTTATTATGTAAATTCTCAATAATACTCATATTTAATATTATTTATTAGATACATCTCATATTAAAAGTATAGATATAATAGTAAAAAAAGATACAAATTTATATTTTCAAAAAAATAATTAATATTTCTTAATCCTTGTAAAATGGGAAATAATCATATCTTTCATATTGAGCAACATATAATATATTGTAACTCCACTATAAATTTTAAAAAATCAAATAATAATTTTAAACATGCAATTAATTTTGATATGTAAACTCACAAAAAATTATGAAACTAAAATATCACCTTAAAAATAGATAATATGATCAAGGTATAATGTACTCCCCGTTGATTTTGATGGTGCTTTTCTATAAATATTTAAGAAATAAAATAAACAAATAGATATATTAATTAAGAAATAAAATAAACAAATCAAATTAATATTTATAATATTTATTGTTGAGCTATGTAATTAACATAATAATTATTAATCCTGTATTTATTGATAGATAACTAATTAATGATGATTATTATATCATTGTCATTTTTAATAGTTTATAAGAGGTATTACCAAATTTATTTTTATATGAATATTGATATTATTTATTATAGATATGTTAAATTTAAAAGTATATGAATATTCTTTTATATTTATTTATTTAAAGTTCATTAAAAATACGTAACTAATCCCTTTGTCCCACTCAAAATGTCGCTATTACCACTTTTCACGGATATTAAGATAATAAATAGTTAAAAACTCTAAATCTTATAAAAAAGCTTCTAATGGACTAAAATACTCTTTGTTTATTTTAACCTTTTTCCAATGACATTTCATCTCTATTAATAATAATGCATAATTTAAAATATCAAAGGGTATAATTGAAAAAAAAAATAATTAATTGTATCTAGATTTTATAAATTGACAAATTGGGTGGGTCAAAATTTTTTTTTCAAGAAGCAACAGTTTGGGTGGGATGAAATGAGTATTAATTACTAACTATATAATATTATTATACTTATAATACATAGTTAGTCATATCATACCAGAGACATAATACTAATAAATATAATTTGAGATATAAATTCTTAAATATGACATATAATTTTAAAATATTTTTCATATTATTCAATTTTATTATTATATTAGGATGCAATTTCATACAAAATTTATTAATTAAATTATTATTTATTATAAGCTATAAAATTATTTTTTTATACTATTTCATTTATTTATAATATATAATTACAACAATAAATTATATGCAAAAAATTAGTAAATAAATTAATATATTTTACTATTAAACGAGCTAATTCCGAGCTTGTTATTGAGCCTAATAAATAAGTTGGCTCACCAGCCTAATAAATGAGTTAACTCACAAGCTTAGCTAGCGAGTTTCTTAAATAAGCCAGCTTGCGAGCCTGACGAGCCAAGTATCTTTGAGCTTGAACTTGACTCATTTAATAAATGAGCAGTTTGAGTTTGACTCATTTTTAAACGAGCTCGAGCTTGAATTAGCTTTTACCAAGCCGAAACTCAAGCCGAGCTCGAGTGGCTTGGGACATTTACAGCCCTACATTTAACTATAAA
The DNA here is from genome assembly GCA_947685225.1 of Garcia nutans. Lineage (NCBI taxonomy): Eukaryota > Viridiplantae > Streptophyta > Magnoliopsida > Malpighiales > Euphorbiaceae > Garcia > Garcia nutans. The sequence goes on along the minus strand of CANTUV010000011.1, from coordinate 21,504,173 downwards.
AATATTACTTATATATCAAAATAACAACAAAACAACTCATATTCACAATTATTAAAACTTCTTTCAAAAATTCAAATTTTCACATAATAAGTCCATAACCCTAACTTTATCCAAACTTATCTTTAATCAATTCCTAACTATAAAATCATCATATACATTTTTAAAAAATATATTAAATCACTTTATTATAATAGTTAAATCCACTCATACCAAAACCCTAATTTAGACATAATTTTCCAATAACTCTAAATTCACCATGTTCATTTCAACTAATTAATTAACAAATCACCATCTAATCATCATTTTAACTTCATTACTATCTATTTTAGCAATTTAACACTACTTTCTCTCTCTAGATAATTTAAACATACTCTTAAAATCAATTAAAAATAAGCTTATGAAAGAGTACTTGAATTTCTCAATAAACTTTCAAAATCTCCTTAAATCTTTTTTAAATCCCTTGCAAAATTTACTGTATAATAAAACTAACTCTCTTTTCACCCTATCTCCAATGGCACGTCCAAGAAGAAGAAGAAGAAGAAGAAATATACCTTTTAATTTCCCTTCTTCCTAGCCACATGAATATATATATATATTAATTATTAATTACTTAAAATATAATTAGATATCAAAGATATTTATCCCTTCTTTGACTTTTCTTTCTTCTCTTTTATTATTATTATTATTATTATTATTATCTACATCTCCAATATAGCTTTATACTTTGCATATATGTGTGGTATATTTTATATATATGCATATATTTTATATATCTCATGTATATTTCTAGTATATAATATGTATATATCTCATATCCATAATATCTTTATCTGATATTTCTCTCTACCCATCATACTTATTTAATCATCCATATCAATTACTCCAATGTGCACTAAAAATGAAAATATTACAATATATACCAACATTTAGCATAAAAAATAAGAACTTATATTTACCAAAATATCATTTTTTTAGTCAAAATATATGTAACATATACCTACATATATCTACATAAACCCACGCAATATTATAATATTTTTAAAAATTATTTTTAGCATTCAATTATAAATATTATAAATCAATTGATTAATATTAATAAAAGTTTATTTTCTAAAAATATAAAATATTTAAATTAAAATAAGTTTCATAATTTTTCATGAGAAATTTTATATCATTAAAAAAATAATTAATTAATTAATTCAAAATATAATTTATGTTAACTTTTTTTGTAGTATTATGTTAACTAAATTTAAATTATATTTTATATACTTACTTTTATATATTTTATTTTATTTATATTTTTAAAATAATTTATTTTAATATATGAAGTTATATGTAGCATGTATCTACATATATATATATATATGTATTGTCTTGGATAAAAAATATCAATATGCATATTTTAGAATTCATAGATATATAATAACTATAACTACATATATCTATTTCTTTCAAAAAATAATACTATAATGTAGCTGTAATATCTTAGTATATTAAGGTATATATAACATTAACTACATATACCTAATTTTTTGGAAAAAAAAAATATAAATATGCAGCTCTTATATTTTAATATGTGTAGATATATGATAATTAAAACTACATATATTAATTGTCTTTAAAAAATATTAGAATGCAGCTATAATATCTTAATATATGAAGATAAATATATTGTATACCTACATATACATATTATCTTGGAGAAAGAATATAAGTATGCAGTTGTTATATCTTATTATATTTAGGTATATACTAACCATAACTAAATATATCTATTGTCTTTCAAAAAAGATTGTCAAATATACAGTTGTAATATCTTAGTAAATTCATCCATGACATTGATAGAAAGACAAGAGGACATAACATTGCCATAAAGTTAGACGTGGCAAAGGCTTTTGATAGGGTCTCATGGGCTTATCTGGAAGACATTTTGTTGAAGTTCGGTTTCTCACGTAAATTTGTGGATTTAATTGTCTCTCACCTGAAAGCTACTAAATTTTCTATGCTTATCAATGGGGTCAGCTTCGGTTCCTTTAATCCTACTCGGGGGGTCAAACAGGGAGATCCTTTATCTCCTCTTCTTTTTATCCTAGCTTTTGAGGGGTTTTCGAGAGGAATCAAAGCTCTGATCTCAGATAGAGCTATTACGCCTTATAAGACTACAAGAGGATGTGATATCATCTCCCATTTAGCCTTTGCGGATGATTTGTTAACTTTTATTAATGGAGATGTTAAAAGTGCTAAGCGTTTTATGAGTTTTTTACAGGATTATAAGAAATCATTGATAGCGTCGCATTTGCGTGCAAAATACTTATTTAATTTATATAATTTTGTTTGATATTTTATTATTTTATTATATTTTGTGTTATGTTTGAGTGTTATTTACAGATAATTAATATTTGAAGTAGAAATAAATAAAGAAAGGGCAAAAGTTGAAGTGCAAAACGCAGGTTCAGCTTGCATTTTATCAGGGCCGGCTGAAGGAAACTCGCGGGCGAGTTCCAGTAGAAGGGAAGCAAGCGCGGGCGCGCTACACCATGACTTGTGCCAAAAACCAGTGTACCGTTTAGGACCAGTGCCAAAAATCATAACCCAATTTGAGTTGTGATTTTTGACCAAAGACTACAACTTTTCATCACACCCTTTTTCAACAATTGTATTGGTTGGTCAAAAGATATAACTTTAGTTGGCATCTTTTCTATTTCTATAAATAGAAGGGGCCCATTTCCTTATGGAGAGGGAATTCTTTTTGTTCTTTAGTAAAAGCTCACTTAAATAAATATTCTGTAATTATTCTAAGTCAACAAAAGAAGAATTGCAAGTTATTTATAAGAGTGACAAATTCTCTTCCCTTATTCTTTTGTTTTTTTTTTATATATATTTTCTTTCAACTCTAGATTATATTTCGTTTCTTTTACTTTCATCTATTTTATTTTATTTCATTTACTTAGTAAATCTGCTTTATAATGTTATTTAAAATGTTTTCTTTTGTTGTTATATTTTCTAACTTAGGCTAAATTTCTATGGTATAATTGGTATTACAATCATGTTAATAAAAATAATAAAATGATCAAAGTGCTTAATTAAGTGTTTAATTAATTTGAGTTTGATTATGACTTAAAATTATAAGTGCTTGATCACCATTTATAATAATCTAAGTTGGGTAATTAAATGCGAGAGCTGCGTTACTTTAACGGAAAACTAATCAAATTCACCTAGTTCATAAAGGGTGGTACGTAACATTCTAATTGGGGCTGCTCTTATGTCTTTGGGGTTAAAAGGTAGAATATAGAACTTGAACATTCATTTTCGTCACTATATTGCGAGAGATCGGGTATAGCCTCCGTCTATGAACATTTTTTATTGCTTAGAGATAAGGATCAAAAGACTTAGGTTCTCCTTCCAGTTAATTAATCACCCTTCTTTCGAAGTGATTATTATTTTTAAGAACATGACTGTATACTGATTATACAATTTAATTCATTGATATTTTTTTATTTGCCATCTTGTTGTTAACTTTGTTTTTAATTTCTGTTTTATTTTATCCTTTTCTTAGTTAAATTAATTAATAATAAACATCTTAACTATCGGTAAGCCTAGACATCTTTAGTAATTAATTGAATAATATTCAAGAAAATCGTTCCTAGTGTTCGACCCCTTGCTTAACCACTATATTGGGTAAGGGTTATTATTATTTAAATTTTGTTGTGCAATCCTGCCCGTAGCAAAATTTTGGCGCCGTTGCCGGGGAACGGTTATATTTTTTATATTATTTAGATTGACGAAAAAGTTGCTTTAGGATATTTTATTTTATTTAATTTTTTTTATGAGACGTTGTAAAAGCCAAGATAGTGGTTTATTCGATCCTGAAATTGAAAGGACTTTTCGTGCTCTGCGCAGGAAACAAAGATTAATACAAGGAGATCAAAAGAAATCACCAATGGCCGATCAACGAAGAACCTTGGCAGACTTTACTATGCCAAATATTACGGATAATGTCGGAGGCATTGTGGCACCAACAGTTGCCAACAATAACTTTGAGATTAAACCAAGTATTATCCAAATGGTTCAAAATAACCAATTTGGAGGACTGCCAGGAGAGGATCCTTATGCACATATTCTTACATTCCTTAATGTATGTGCAACTTTTAAGATAAATGGAGTATCAGATGATGCAATACGCCTCCGTTTGTTCCCCTTCTCTGTAAGAGATAAGGCACAAATTTGGTTGGCAAGTTTGCCCAATAATTCCATTACTACATGGGATCAATTGAAGCAAGCTTTCTTGCATAAATATTTTCCACCCCAAAAGACTGCTAAATTAAGGAATGAGATTTCTACTTTCAAGCAAGGGAAAAATGAAACCTTATACAATGCTTGGGAAAGATTTAAGGAATTGCAAAGACAATGCCCTCACCACGGTCTACCAGAATGGATGATACCAAACATATTCTATAATGGTTTGACGGATGAGGATAGAAGCATTGTCAATGCAGGTGCTAGTAGAAAATGGATGACAATGACTCCAACAGAGGTCGTGTCTCTGTTAGATAAACTAGCATCTCAAGGTTATATTGGTGATGAGCCAGCTACGCAAAGGGGCAAGGGTGCCCTAGAATTAGATAGCATCAATCTTCTGACAGCAAAGGTTGAGCCTCTGACAAAATTAATGGCAAAATCTCAAGTTAATCAAGTAGAGAATATGAAATTAACTTGTGAACTTTGCGGTGGGACACACAACTATCAAGATTGTACTATGAACAACAGTGATCAAGTTAACTATGTTCAAGGTGGTTATAATCAACGGAATAATCCTCCGCAAAATAATTATAACTACCAACATAGGAATCACCCAGGTTTTTCATGGTCCAACCCTACAGCCTCCCTAAACCCACCAAACTATCCTAATGATAGGAACCCACCAGTTTTCCAATCTAAACCATTCCAATTGCAGAAATCCAATATGGAAATCCTATTGGAACAATTCATTAACCAACAAATTACCACAAATAAACAAACTCAAGAGCAACTCAAGCATCTTGATTCCAAAATAGATCAACTTTCAACTCATTTGCGAATGCTTGAGACACAAATAGCCCAACAAGCCTCTATGAATTCAAAAACTTTAGGAAAACTTCCAAGCCAACCTGAGTACCAACCTAAAGAGAAGTGTCAAGCTATTACATTGAGAAGTGGTAAGGAGATTGCGGATCCACAACCTAAGGAAAATACTGAAAGTCCAAATGATCCAAACATCAATACGAAAAAGGTAAATAAGGGGATTCCTACTTCCAGTAAAGAAGAACCAAAGGTAAGTCCTACTACCCTACCATTTCCTCAATGATTGATGAGGAGGAAATTAGATTCACAATTTGGTAAATTCCTTGAGTACTTAAAGCAAATTACTATCACTATACCTTTTACTGATGCTATAAGAGATATGCCTGCATGGGGTAAATTTTTGAAAGATATAGTGACTCATAAAAGTAAATTAGAAGGAGACGAACTTGTGGCTTTAGTCCAGGAGTCTCAAGCCCTACTCTCAAATTCTCCTCCTAAGTTGAATGATCCAGGATCTTTTACTGTTCCTTGCGTAATAGGGAATACTTGTTTTGACAAGGCCCTCTGTGATATTGGCGCAAGTGTTAGTCTTATGCCATACTCCTTGTTCAAGAGATTAGACATGGGGGAGTTAAAACCAACGACTAAATGTTTATCTATGGCTGATAAATCCATCAAGTACCCAGTGGGCATTGTCGAAAATGTTCCTACTAAAGTAGGAAATTTTATTATTCCAGCAGACTTTGTTGTTCTGGATATGGAGGAAGATCCTGAAATCCCTGTACTTTTCGGTAGACCATTTTTGGTCACCGCTGGCGTCGTTATTGATATGAAAAAAGGGAAAATTATTCTGGAAGTCGATGGTGAGACTATTGAATTTAATATCAATAAGATGATGCATGAGTCTTCACCCTTTCATATGGTTGATAGAATTGATACAATCGATGAGATTGATAATTGTGTCACTGAAATTTTGTACGATTGTATTGGCAACACTCAAAATGATGACATCATTGAGTTAGTAAAAAGTATTGCAGTCACACTTCCTTATAAACACAATAAATTTGAGAGCTTAAGAAAAGAAGAAGATGATTCTAAGAGTAAGCCTACGTTTGAACTTAAGACTTTGCCTTCTAGTTTAAGATATACATTTTTAGATTCTCATTCTAGTAAGCCAATTATTGTTAATTCTTCCCTTAGAGATGATCAAGTACAAGAAATGTCCTATGTGTTAAACGAATATAAAGGTACTATAGGATATTCAATTCATGATCTTAAGGGCTTAAGTCCTAATCTCTGCATGCATAGGATACTTTTGGAAGATAATGCTAAACCAACAATCGAAGGTCAAAGAAGACTAAATCCGACTTTGAAGGAAGTTGTTAGAAAAGAAGTATTTAAGCTTTTGGACAATGGTATCATATATGCCAACAACAATAGTAATTGGGTAAGTCCAGTTCAAGTGGTACCAAAGAAAGGGGGACTTACAGTTGTTAAAAATGAATCCAATGATTTAGTCCCTACTCGGACAGTCACGGGTTGGCGTATGTGTATTGACTATAGAAAGCTTAACAAGACTACAAAAAAAGACCATTTTCCTTTACCTTTCATAGACCAAGTTCTAGAAAGATTAGCCAAATTTTCATACTTTAGCTATCTAGATGGTCTTAGTGGTTTCTACCAAATTCCTATTCATCCTGAGGACCAAGATAAGACAACTTTTACGTGTCCTTATGAAACTTTTGCATTTAGGTGAATGCCATTTGGTCTCTGCAATGCACCAGCCACATTCCAACGTTGCATGTTTTCTATTTTCAGTGATCTAATCGATGAATGTGTCGAAGTTTTTATGGATGACTTTAGTGTCTATGGGTCTTCATTTTCACATTGTCTCCAAAATCTCTCTAAGGTTCTTGACAGGTGCAAGGAACATGGATTGGTACTTAATTAGGAAAAGTGTCATTTTATGGTTCAAGAGGGAATTGTTTTGGGACATTTGGTATCAAGTAAAGGTATAGAAGTTGATAGAGCTAAAGTGGAAGTAATAGCAAATCTGCCTCACCCTAAGACTGTCAAGGATGTGATAAGTTTTTTAGGGCACGCAGGATTTTATAGAAGATTTATTAAGGATTTTTCCAAGATTTTCAAGCCATTATGCAATCTACTGGCAAAAGAGGCAGAGTTTGTATTTGACGATGCTTGTATAAGTGCATTTGATACCTTAAAACAATCACTTATCTCAGCCCCTATCTTACAACCACCTGATTGGAATCTTCCTTTTGAAATAATGTGTGATGCAAGCAATTTTGCTATTGGAGCAGTTCTTGGTCAACGGAAAGAAGGTAAGCCGTATGTTATTTATTATGCTAGTAAACTTCTTGATGATGCTCAGATTAATTACACCACCACAGAAAAAGAAATGCTATCCATCGTATATGCATTTGATAAGTTTCGGGCATATTTGGTTGGTCAAAAAGTAATTGTGTATTCTGATAACGCCGCCTTGAAATACCTCTTAAGAAAGAAAGATGCGAAGCAAAGATTACTCCGATGGATATTAATGCTTCAAGAGTTTGATTGGGAGATAAGTGATAAAAAGGGTAGTGAGAATCTCGTTGCAGATTACTTATCTAGACTTGATAAGGAACTACTTATGGAGCAAGATGACGGGATACCAATAAACGAAACATTTATGGATGAGCAATTGTTCAGAGTAGTTAGTCAGGAGGAGCCTTGGTTTGCTGATATTGCTAATTACTTGGTAAGTGGAATTCTACCCTTTGATTTAGACTATAGAGCAAGGAAGAAATTCCTTAGAGATGTTCGACATTACTATTGGGAAGAACCTTTGCTTTATAAACGATGTAGCGATGATATTATTTGAAGATGTGTTCCCCAAGATGAAATTCAAGAAATATTGAGACATTGCCATTCTTTACAAGTAGGTGGTCATTTTGGAATTTCCAAAACGATTGCTAAAGTATTGCAAGCAGGATTTTGGTGGCCTTCTCTCTGTAAAGATGTAAAGAATTTTGTTTTATCCTGCGATAGATGCCAAAGGACTGGCAATATTGGAAAACGTCAAGAGATGCCATTGAGCAATATTCTTGAAGTAGAAATCTTTGACGTTTGGGGAATCGACTTTATGGGACCTTTCCCGAGTTCCAAAGGATTTAAATATATACTAGTTATGGTCGATTATGTATCCAAATGGGTGGAAGCTACAGCAACAGTAGCCAATGATGCCAATACAGTAAAGAGGATGCTTAAAAAGAACATTTTTTCCCAGATTTGGTACACCTAGAACTTTAATAAGTGACGGGGGTTCGCATTTTTGCAACCATTTAATCAAATCACTGCTTAAGAAGTATGGTGTAACCCATAAAATTTCTACTCCTTATCATCCACAAACTAGTGGGCAAGTAGAAGTTAGTAATCGGGAGTTAAAGTGGATATTAGAAAAAACGGTCTCTACCAGTAAAGATTGGTCAATGAAATTAGATGATGCTTTATGGGCATATAGGACTGCTTTTAAAACCCCCATTGGATTGACCCCATATCAATTAATATACGAAAAATCTTGCCATTTACCGGTTGAGTTAGAGCACAGGGCATATTGGGCAACAAGAGTTCTAAATTTTGATTTAGCAAAAGCTGGAAGAAAAAGACTCCTTCAATTAAATGAATTGGAAGAGCTTAGATTAAATGCTTACGAGAATGCCAAAATTTATAAAGATCGAACTAAATTATGGCATGATAAGCATATTCAAGCCAAAAATTTTCATGAAGGACAATTGGTCTTACTGTATAATTCCAGGCTTAAACTTTTTCCGGGTAAGTTAAAATCACGATGGTTCGGTCCATTTCGAGTTAAAGAAGTTTTTTCCCATGGGGCTGTCGAAATTTTAAATGAAAATGGGGAATCTTTTAAGGTCAATGGACATCGTTTAAAACCATATATAGTCGGTAATTCTACTTTCAGGGTGGATACCATTTATTTGGACCATTAATCATTAATCATAAATTAAATTATAATATATTATAGTATAATATTTGATTTTTTAGTTATATTTTATTATTATTATTATTTATTTTTATTTATTCCCTTAAAAAAACAAAAAGAAAAGAAAAGAAAAGAGCAAATTAATATGCATTCTTGCAAGTTGCAATTAAAAGCAAATGAAACAAAACATTGCTATTTTGTTTCAACGTGCACTGCCACAAATTATAGCCATGCAAAATAAAAAAAAAATATTTTGCATGCAAAAGGAGCCTCGCGAGCGCAACCCAGCAAAGACCAAAGCCTCGCGCGCGCGAGACAGTTTTCACCTTTGGCAGTGCGAGCGCGAGCTTTCTAGCCGTTATTTCTCGCTCGGGCAGGCCTCACAAGCAGTTTTTGGACAATTTTTTTTTCCTTAAAAAAAAAACTACCAAAATCATTGCAACTTTTGACATTTTATTACTGGAATTCTGCAGCCCCTTCCCAATTCTTATTTCATTCCCAAGAGTCATCATTTATGACCAAAATCATTGCAACTTTTGACATTTTATGTTCTTACACAACTACTAAAAAACAAAACCTTATTCCTTTACAAAATCATTTCCAATTCTCGTGACCCTTCTCCAACACCTTCTGCACCACTTCAATTTAAAACCCATCTCTTCAAAACCACAATATTCTTTCCATCCAACTTAACCACCCTTCAAATGTTGCACCCTTTCTTAAACAACTTCACCCAAAATAAAAACCAACTTCCTTATCTGTTTCTTCATTTCCCTTATAAAATGTCTAGCCCTTCCTCCCATCCTTCTTCACAAACTAATCTGCAATCTAAATACAACGCCTTATTTCCTATCTATTCCAAAGAAGAAGGTGAACGATACGAAAGAATAGTTCATTATCACTTTTCAGAGATGTATCTGATGGACTTCGAATTCTTGGAGAAGATGGGCATGATGGACAAGATGGAAGAATACTTACGTATTCTTCACTTAGAAACCTACTCCAAAATCAAAGTCCCTCATAGTGTGAATATTCCATTAGAGTTTCTAACAACTCTAAACTGGGCAAACGAGGACCGTACGGTTCTCAGTTTTTGAATAAAGAGAATAGAGCTTTATCTCACGTATGATATGATGAACCGCACTTTGGGATTCCCCAAGGATGGATTTGCAAAAAAACCTACGGGATGGAATGCTGCATCTATTTGGGAGATGCTCACTGGGCAGACTCAGTACAATTCCAGAGACGCCAGCAACAAGTGGTTAAAGGATGAATATTTGCTGTATCTACACAAATACCTCTCCTACTCCATCTTTTGCCGGGTTGAAGCCACCAAAGTTCAGGCCACAGATTTGTTCTTATTGCAATGCTTACTACAGGGAAAAACGATGGATATTACTGGAATTATGTTTGAGGCAATTTATAATGTTTCCCGCCATCTGGGAAGGATCACCACTGGTGTAAGTGGAATTATTTCCATCTTATACCGAATTGCTGAACCCGGGTTGCCATTTAGTCTCCCTACTGAAGTAGCAAACTACAGTCTCCAGGATGGTCCGTTTTTGAAGAGGTCAGGGTTGGTAGTAGAAATCCAGGATGAAGATACAATTTCCTATTGATGGAAAACTTGGGAAGAAAGGGTGAGCAATAAACTTAGGACAGAACCCTTAGAGGTCCGGCGTTCTGCTAGAGGCAAGGCACCGGCAACGTCCTCAAACATTGACACTGAGGAAGAGGAAGATAACACAGAGGGTTGGAAGCAGGTTTTGGGTAAGGTGGAACAATTGGAAGGAAAGCAGGCCGACATGCAAATGATTGTCTCCAATATGTATGTCCAAATCAACAAAATGGAGAAGGAACAGCGAAAGATGTCCCACCAATTGAAGTCTTACTTCCGCAAACAAAACCTGGAGTTTACACCGTCTCCACCGGATTCACCGGTGGAATGAGGTTTTTATTGCTTTTCTTTTTTTTTTCTTTTTCGTTTTTCCTGTTGTGTTTGGTTTTCATTTTAGTTTGTTGTTCTTATGTAATTTGCATGATCCTTTACAATGAGGACATTGTGTCTCTCAAGTATGGGGGAAAAGTGTGCATGCATTATGTTATAAAAAGTATGTTTTCATATTTCCATTTTTAGATATTTAAAAAAAACAAATAAAAAAAGTCAACTTTTTCACCTTAGTTAATTGTTTGTTCCAACATTTTGAATGTGTACTTGTTTCAATTATTGAAATGGAAGTCTTGAATAGTATACCATGTTTAGGAAATTCATTATTTATATGTTTAGATTTAATTTTGAACTTTGGTATTATTTGTTTAACATGTTGTTTCGAATTGTCATTAGTGAAATACAAGTTTTTAGTTAAGTATGTAACCAAATTTTTAACTAAGTGAATGCATAAAATCCTAAGTTAGAAAATGAAATAGAAAGTAAGTAAGAAACTACAGCCATAATACATGTATGTTTCAAGTCAAAAAAGGATGAGGGTATTGCGAATATATATATATATATATACATTTATATATAGAGGGAATAACGAAAAATCCGTTATGTAAAAGGTGAGAAGTGGTATAGAGCGTAAAACGCAACCACTTAAAATTTCTTGAAAATATATATATATAATAAATAAAATAAAATAAAAAGCAATACAAAAAGGGGTAATGAGGTAAAAGGTGAAGAAATGGTATGAAGCGTAAAACGCAACCATTTCGAGTGCTAGAAATAGGTTACCTACAAATGCCTTGAGACAAGAAACACACATGCGTGCTTTAATTTTGGTCCTTAAGAACTTTCTGTTTTATTTTCTAAAAGTGGATTTTTGACTTTCTAATTGTTTTAAGTTTGTTTAATTACTTAACTCTAAACTTTGATTGCTAAGTGGATGGTTTATGGATAACATGTTAACATATAATACTTGAGTTCACTCTTGAATCATTTCCTAAGTTTGGTAGATTATTTAATAAGTCCAAATCAATGATTGAAATGAGGTTCAATTAAAGTGCTTGCAATATTTTGCTTGGGGACAAGCAAAAGACTAAGTGTGGGGGAATTGATAGCATCGCATTTGCGTGCAAAATACTTATTTAATTTATATAATTTTGTTTGATATTTTATTATTTTATTACATTTTGTGTTATGTTTGAGTGTTATTTACAGATAATTAATATTTGAAGTAGAAATAAATAAAGAAAGGGCAAAAGTTGAAGTGCAAAACGCAGGTTCAGCTTGCATTTTAGCAGGGCCGGCTGAAGGAAACTCGCGGGCGCGTTCCAGTAGAAGGGAAGCAAGCGCGGGTGCGCTACACCATGACTTGTGCCAAAAACCAGTGTACCGTTTAGGACCAGTGCCAAAAATCATAACCCAATTTGAGTTGTGATTTTTGACCAAAGACTACAACTTTTCATCACACCCTTTTTCAACAATTGTATTGGTTGGTCAAAAGATATAACTTTAGTTGGCATCTTTTCTATTTCTATAAATAGAAGGGGCCCATTTCCTTATGGAGAGGGAATTCTTTTTGTTCTTTAGTAAAAGCTCACTTAAATAAATATTCTGTAATTATTCTAAGTCAACAAAAGAAGAATTGCAAGTTATTTATAAGAGTGACAAATTCTCTTCCCTTATTCTTTTGTTTTTTTTATATATATATTTTCTTTCAACTCCAGATTATATTTCGTTTCTTTTACTTTCGTCTATTTTATTTCATTTCATTTACTTAGTAAATCTACTTTATAATGTTATTTAAAATGTTTTCTTTTGTTGTTAAATTTTCTAACTTAGGCTAAATTTCTATGGTATAATTGGTATTACAATCATGTTAATAAAAATAATAAAATGATCAAAGTGCTTAATTAGGTGTTTAATTAATTTGAGTTTGATTATGACTTAAAATTATAAGTGCTTGATCACCATTTATAATAATCTAAGTTGGGTAATTAAATGCGAGAGCTGCGTTACTTTAACGGAAAACTAATCAAATTCACCTAGTTCATAAGGGTGGTACGTGACATTCTAATTGGGGCTGCTCTTATGTCTTTGGGGTTAAAAGGTAGAATATAGAACTTGAACATTCATTTTCGTCACTATATTGCGAGAGATCGGGTATAGCCTCCGTCTATGAACATTTTTTATTGCTTAGAGATAAGGATCAAAAGACTTAGGTTCTCCTTCCAGTTAATTAATCACCCTTCTTTCGAAGTGATTATTATTTTTAAGAACATGACTGTATACTGATTATACAATTTAATTCATTGATATTTTTTTATTTGTCATCTTGTTGTTAACTTTGTTTTTAATTTCTGTTTTATTTTATCCTTTTCTTAGTTAAATTAATTAATAATAAACATCTTAACTATCGGTAAGCCTAGACATCTTTAGTAATTAATTGAATAATATTCAAGAAAATCGTTCATAGTGTTCGACCCCTTGCTTAACCACTATATTGGGTAAGGGTTATTATTATTTAAATTTTGTTGTGCAATCCTACCCGTAGCAATCATCAGGCCAGCTGGTTAATTTGGAAAAAAGCTCATTTTACTGCTTCTCAAAGTGTTCATTAGCTTTTAAAGACAAAATACGATCAGTCCTTTCTATTCCATGTAAAGATTTGCCATTCCAATACCTTGGAGCTCCTATCTATAAAGGTATTAACCGATCCCAATATTGTGCTCATCTTCTTGATAAAATAGATGCTAAACTGTGTGGATGGACAAAGAAATTCTTATCGACTGGTGGTAGATTGCTGCTAATAAAGCATGTATTGAGCTCAATTCCGATTCACACATTAGGAGCCATGACTCTTCCTAAGAGCATCATTTCCATTTTGGAAAGAAAATTTGTGAATTTTTTCTGGTCTTCGGAATACAGAAGAGCAAATATCATTGGGTCAATTACAAAAAAATATGTCATCCCTATGAGGAGGGTGGTCTTGGATTACCGTCTTTAAAAACCTTGCAGGAATCTTATTCGCTCAAACTTTGGTGGAGATACCAAGAGGGCAAATCTGTCTGGTCTAGGCTTGTCAGGTCCAAATATCACCATGAGGGGCTTATGCAGGCAAAAGCCTTAGATTCTAGTACATGAAAAAGGGTTTGCACCATCCACAATGTTGCTGTTACTATGATATTTGTTGAACCTACTGGGCTTTGCTGGAATGATTCGGGTAAGAAGTCGTTTGTATTAAAGGAAGCCTATGATACACTGAGACAGCATCAAGCATCTACATTATCCTTTAGTATGCTTTGGGGCAACAACATCCCACTCAAAATTTCCATCTTATCTTGGAGGCTTTTACAGTCAGCGCTTCCAATGTCATCTCGTCTCCAAAGCATGGGTGTTCAGTTGGCCTCATGCTGCCCATTCTGTTTATCGGGTGAAGGATCTATCTCTCATGTGTTTTATAGCTGTTCTCAAGTGCAACAAGTCTGGAAATTTTTTCGGGAATCCTTCAGTTCTCAATCTGGAGCTCCAACGCTTAGACAGGAGCTGATCCAATGGTGGATTTGTTATTCCCCTCAATCACCTTCGGGTATTATATTGCGATGCGTTTATCAAATTATCCTCTATGTAATTTTGACTACGTATTGTAGTATTACATGGGGTGATGGTTCATTTTACACCCCAGCCATCATAGAACAGGTGAGGAATTTATTTTACAAATGGTGCATTGCTCATGGCACTTCGAAAATAGCAAAAAAATTCACCTTGTTTTCAGAGTTTTTTCCAACTGATATTAACAGAGGTACAAAGGTAAAGCTGGTTTTCTGGAAAATGCCACAGACAGGTGAATACAAAGTCAATGTTGATGCTTCTTTCTCATCGTTATCAGCTGCTGGGGGTGCAATCTTGAGCGACTCGGGAGGAAACGTGATTGCTGCCTGCTGTTTTCAGGTGGCAGCAAAAGACGCTGCTGAAGCAGAGCTGCACTTTATTTTCTTTGGTCTCAAGTGGGCATCAGATATGAACTTTCACTCTTTTCTTTTGGAAAGTGATTCCTTAGCTGCCATCAATAACTTGCAAAGCTCCACTGTTAGTTCGGGAATTATAGGCGCAATCAGATGCTTGGCCGTAACAAACAGTGTAACATTCTCACATGTGCATCGCGAAGGGAACCAAGCTGCTAACTTCTTGGCACGGTATAGCCGGCTATGTTCTTTACAATGTAATTTTCTTCTTTGCCTCGTATTTTAAAGGGCATTGTACTCTCGGACTCTTCTGGAACTCCTTACTTAAGGTTTCTTTGAATGAATAAAATATCTGGCAGGCTTAACAGTTTTCGGAGCTGGTTATCACTGAGCCGCTCTTTAAATTGCTAAGTTTGTTCAGCCTTTCATAAAAAAAAATCTTAGTAAATAAAGGTATTTGTTGAATATACATACATATACCTATTACCTTGGAGAAAGAATATAAGTATACAAATATTATATCTTATTATAATTGGATATATACTAACTATAACTATATATATTTATTATTTTTTCAAAAAATGTTAAATATGCAGTTGTAATATCTTAGTTTATGAAGGTATATGTAATATATACCTACATATATTTATTGCCTTGATGAAAAAATATTAATATGTAGCTGTTATATTTCAGTATACAACTGTGATAAAAAAAAATTTTCAAATATTTTATTGAACATATGGTGTGCATTTATGCCGAGGAATAAAAAAAATCTCATACATTACAATTCAAACCCAAAAAATAAAAATTCAAAAACAAGTTAGTTTTGTTGCAATAATTAAACAAGTTAACTGGAATTGTGGGCATTAATCACTGTAACTGAGTTGAGTTTTGTTGGCTTATTAAACCTTTTTTTTTTTTTTTGCGTTGAAGGTTTTGTTTGGTTTATAACATAATTTTTGAGAGAAGCACAAACGTTTTGTATTTTAAAAAAGGTTTTGTTTACTAATGGTTTCCTCTATAGCCAAATTATAGTACATATGATGCAAAAATTAAAAAATTATAAAAATATTTTATTTAAAATATTTTATCGAATATACGGTATGCATTTAGATTGAAGAACAAAAATAAAAAATAAAAAAAATAATTACAATTAAATCCAAAAAAAAGAGATTTACAACCAAACAACAAAAAATAAAAAATAAAAAATCATTACAATTAAAATTATTTACAATTATTTCCAAATACTTCATACCAAAAAAAAAGGTTCAATTCTCACATTGAATTAAAATAAGTGTTGGATACATGTTCTACCCAAGCACTTTTGTGGCGCGGTAACTTGACAGGTGCTGTAGTTGCCATTGAAGGTGTCGTACTAGCCAAGTTTGAACAGTTGTTTGGACACTTTGACTAAGCATCCTAAAAATTGATTTGCCTTTGTATTGGCTAGAACTAATGTTGTTAATCAAGACACTGCAAATATTTTAGGAATTTTGAGGAATATTGATTGAAGATACAATATTAGAAGGACAAACTGTAATTCTTTTGGTGTAGACCAAGGTCCCAGTGACAGCAAAAGAAAATGTCGTATTTTTGAAAGAATAAAAGATAAAAAAAGCAAAAACGAAAAATGAAAAAAAAAAATTAAGAGCAATATATTTAAAAATAAAAATAAAAATGTAGTATATGATGTAATTTTCTCTATTTATATCCATTGATTTACATGTATATAAATTCAAATATTACAATACTGACATAAAAATTTTAACTGTATAATCTATTAAATATATAAGGTCAGTTGACTGCATTATATTTTTTGATATATAACTGAACCATTGAGATTTTTTTTATTATTATTGTTATCACTTCTTGGAAGGAGAATTTTTGCGCAATGGTAAGTGCTGTTGTCGTGTGACCTGAGGTCACGGGTTCGAGTCGTAAAAATGGCCTCTTGCAATTAATTATAAGGGAAGGCCGCATACAAAGATTCAGTGGGTCCGACATTTTTTTAGACCCCACTCATTATGAGAGCATTTGTACACCGGGCTGCTTTTTTTTTTATTGTTATCACTCCTTACCGTAAATGCAGTTATCTCACTAACAATGAATAACGAATCAGTCAATAATTATGAGAGAAAAATAATTATGAGCAAATATCAATAAATGATCTATTTATCCGTATTTCTTGACCAATATAGCCTCTCAATGATTTGGTTAAAGAAATCAATTTTTCTTAATTCGGTTGACAATCAATAGGTAAAATAAAAATAAATAATTTTTGGTTCCGTAAATATAGAGATATCTATCGGTAAGATTATAAAATATTTTCTAAAATTATTTTTAAATTTTGATAAGAGTTTTATAGTCTAAAATAAACAATTAAAACATTTTCGTTTAATTGATAAAAAGAAAAGAAGATAAAATAAAAAAAATCATCATATATATAAAAATAAAATAAAATAAATATTGTAGTGTATTATTACATAAAATAAAAATAACTAATTTAATATTCACAAAGCAATAAATAAATAAAATATAAATAGTATCCAAAATACATCGAAGAAGATGGTGGAGTGGAAGTGGAGGATAAGGTAGTGCAAAAACATACGATCGGGATGCCAGGAAACGCGCCGTATATATAAATTGCTGAAGTGAACATTAATTAACATAAATTATTCATTGTTAAAAATATTTTCAATTTATGTTTTTTGATGTCAACCCTTTTATCTGCTACTCAACAAAAGCTTATAGAAGAAAGTTAATGAAAGTCGTATATAAATTTGTATTGAACCAAGGCCTCTGTTACCATAACCAGACAGACAAGTTTCAAATCATCAACTGCCTCGTATATCTTGCACCTCTCCAATAAATCTGTCACTACAGTCGCCTAATTTCAATTTATCTAATAAGATCAGATTAAAACCAAGAAACTAGTCAAGGACAAGCATACAATTCTTTCGGTTAATTAGATTTTAACTAAGGTTCGAACTTATAATCTCAAAGTCCTGAAAACAATTCCAATTTCCTAGTCAAGATTTTCTTGGGCAAACACACACATAATTGATAGATCAAACATGCAAGGAAAAGGATCACCTGTTTCTTCCTAGAGGCAGGTCTAACATTTCCAAAACCTCAGTATCAAGATTGATCTCATACTGTCCGGACCTCAAGAGTCCACTGGGGCTGGCCCTTCAAGAAGAAGCAACAGCAGATGTCCTTCGAAGCTTTGGAGTTACAGCTAGAGAGTTGGTTGTATTGATTAGCTGGCCTTGCCCATTTTGTTAGATTTAGTTATCCTTGCTTTCAATGATTGAATTGTTACAATAGTAACTTAGTTGCCTATATACTATAGAATTGTGAGCGAAAACGCTATTATAAAAGCATATCCAATGTATCAGGAAGAAATGAATGAATGAAAATTACAATACAATTTTCTCTCTCAAAATTCTCTCTATTTTTCTCTCTGACCTTATTTCTACTGCAATTTCTTCTCTTCTTCTTCTTCTTCTCCTTCTTTCTCTTTCTCTATTCATCTTCTTCTTCTTCTTAAATCTGCAACAATAACACAAATTCATACCCAGGGTCCTTACACATACTTATGTTCCACATTTTGATTACAAAACTCTGCCAGTGGAATCAGAGCTGCTGAACATGAACATAAACAGATCAAATTCTGTATCTGAATATTCAAATTAAAAAGAAATTTTGAAGAAAAGAAAAATATTAAAGAAGCTAGAAAATTGAAAGAAAGGGAAATTAGAACTTATAAGCACGGGTAGAAGAACAAAGTAGATTGCGAGAGTTGTCTCCTTGTGAAGGCTTGACATGGATAACGTAAAGAGTGCCACCGTTATCTAGAAGATTATGAATGGGCCATTTGAGAACTAATTTGCTTCCCTTAGAAAAATCCATTGCCACACCTATATTTCTACCCTTTACCATCTTTTCTTGGAATTCAAATCCTCAAAAAGAGTAAAACCCTCAAGGTTAATAAAAGAAGCTTTGAATTCTATTTAAATATGACCAAGAAAAGGAGAATATTCAAATATGAGATTGTTTTTGTATTTGATTGATTATTAGGTGTACTGTTTATTTATTTATTTACTTTTTTTTCAGGTGAAGCTGAAAGTCTTCTGCATCTAATTCGCTTTTACTTTGATTTGTTTGCTCTGTCCCTTCATCATCATCAATATGAAAGTTCCCTGCCTAATGGTCTCATCATCTAACTCAATACCCATTGTTACAACATTTCAATTTACTCATATTGTCTAGGACATGAGCTTGAATGGAGGGACCTCTTCCATTCATACCAACATTTCATTGGATGCCTAATAATGTGCAATTAGCAGCTTGGAAGTCAGAAAATATTAATTTGCATGTCCCCTTGTTGACTTCGCAAAGACAATATTTCACCAACCGGTCTCACCTATATATTTGACTGTTTCAATTTTTAAATTCTTGTTTGCTTTCTTAAGAGTATTTTCAATGGGTTCACATATTTATTGGTTAATATATGTATCCGTATTGATTGATAATTCCATTATCCACCATCTCCTAAGCTCCTAATCATAAACCAAATGACAGTTGTTGAACCAAACGTAAAAAATGGACTCAAGTACCAATTCCCGAATTTAATTTTTTTTTAGAAAATCAATTAAGCATTATACATATAGAAAACAAAAGATCTCTCATTGTTCGCAGAAATTGCCAGAAAAGAAAAAAGAAAAAAAAAAAAAGAGAGAATAATCTATGGGCGAAACTAGCCATGATAACCACTTTTAGTTAGATGCCAATTAAGTAGACGCATTCACTTGTATATCGTCTCTAACAAGAAATGCATATACTTCTACACAGTCAATCCAAGACTGATTTTTCATTCCACAAATATACATATGTACATAACCAAGATATTTATGAGACAGAAAATAACAAAAAAAAAAAAAAACCCAACCCCAAACATGCCCGAACTATAGAACGTCTCACAAAAGTGTAAAAAAACCCAGAACATTAAAGTACAACCGAAGAAACATCATTCAAAGACCAGAAAATGAACCAAACGCACATACCTAGGTTACTACCCTTTGCACATAAGGCAACAACACCAGATAAACAAAATGAAATATTAACAATAATGTAACTAGACGAGCATGCCAGAGAAAAGAAAAAACATCAAGAACCAACCAATTTGCAGACCCCATCAACAAGAAATAGCAGACGACCATACAACTCCAACCGACCCCCAGCACGCGCCCAATACCAGGAAGATGTAGCAACCATCAAAACCATAAAATTACAGCAGCAATAGAAAATTGCAGAATTGTAGTAGAGATTTGCAGAAAGTTGCAGACAATAATAAGAAAATTGCAGAATTGCAGCAAAAATTTGCAGAAAATTGCATAAAGTTGCATCAACAATAACCAGAAAATTGCAGCTACACCAAAACCCAAAAACTTACAGTAATACCAGAAGTTGCAGCAGCGAATTGCAACACCCATTCTTAGTCAGCACATTTTCATTTTCCACAACATTATTGATCAGAATCCGATCAATCCATACATTTAATCTTATGAACTTACAAACATTATTTCATATCCAAATTTACCATTTAAAGTATAAATTCAATAAACATTTAAACAATCAAAATTTAGTAGGATTTTACTACGTACTGTAATCAATAACAAAAAATAGCCATTGATATAAATCCAAGACATGATTGACAACCCATAGTACACTAACATCTTATAAAGTGTAATATTAAGCTAATCAAATCATTTTATGATTTCCAAACACAAGGAATTTCCCAAATTTACATACTCAAATTATTTTTCAATATAAGGCATTTCCAAAAAAAATATATAAACACTTTGCCAATAATAAAAACTTTGTTTAAAAATGTTTAGCAATCCGTACACTTAATTAGAAAAAAATATATACCAAAATAGAAAAGTTCATATTCCATTAGTAAAAGTAAACCCATTTAATATTGTGATCTCACATACCCTATAAACTGCAATACTAGAGCCTTTTTTTTTAAATAAAAGAGAGTTTTTATTATTATAGAATGGGAAAATCATATTTGTGGATATAAAACTACCCAAATAGAACCAAACTGACCAAACCTGAGCCTACAAATATCCCACAAATATATGAAAAAATCCAATGACCCCAGGATACAAAATCTAAAAAACCAAAACCAATGAATAAGCAGAACAGCAGAGTCCCATGGTGTAAATCCACACTGAATACAAGAAGCCAGAATCAGGTGAAATGCAAAAAATAATGACAACAATGAATAACAGAGAACCAAGAACAAGCAGCGGATGCAGCAGCTCAATGCGATCATAGCCAGTACAGGGGAAATACAAAAGAAACGGCAAAACCAGCAGCTCAACATGAGACTAATGCAACTAAGAAGAAACTGAGATGAGGAGAGTAGCAGCAGACACAGCCAAAATATGTGACAGAACCAAAGGCTACAACAGCAACATAGAATCGCAGACTACAGGGCAGAGAGTGCAATCTGCAACAAAGGGCATCAGAAACAAACATCCAACGATACACAACATACCTCCTGCACCAGAAAACCAGAAGGTGCAGCAGGAAGCAATCAAAACCCAGAAACACAATCTCAACAAACAATAACAGTGACCCAACACAGTAATAAGCTCATCGAAGTGCAGTGAGGAGCAAACCATAATAATTATCTCCCAGCAACTATTCTCAACATATGATGTCATAAGAAGCAGCAAGAAGCCCTCCAGTAATTGCAGAAACCCAGAAGCACCCAAGAAATAGAAAAGGAAAAAAGCAGCTTCTCAGCATAAATCCCCTGCAGTAAACGCAAGAGGAGCAACAAAGCCTATCTCTTAATTCTGAAGCAGATTAGTTAAATAAGTTATCCAACTGATGCGTTCATTAAACAAGGACTGAATTTTGACCCAGCAACCATATAGATACTCAATGATTTTTTGATAAGTTTTGCAGATACAAGACCAGAAAGGTGTTTGGCTTAACTTATAAGCTGGTTTGTTTAGATAGGAGGGATCAACTCTTAATTTATAAGCCAATGCGTTTCTTTAAATAATTTGATGAGATTATAAGTTCAGCATTTATGTTAAAAGAAAAAAATAAGTTAGGAGAAATCAATTTATTATTTTGGTACTTATAAGCACTTGGCTTATAAACTAATATGATCAAATTAACAATTTACTATATTGTTTCTACTCATTTCAATAAATGCTCTTAATAATATAATTTCATATCATTCTTAGTCATTTTAAGAATAAAATTAATTATAAATTATTTTTTTACCAAACATGTTAATATTTATGTATCGTCACCAAGAGACACAAGACTTTCCCAACAAAAGATTGCATCCAAATACTCCCAATGTATACCATCAATTTCAATCATTTCCCCTTTCTTGTTGAGGAGATCATACCAAACAATTTTCATATATTCTTCATCATACAATAAAACCTTATTTCGCTTCATTGAGTATGCCAAAGCTTTCACTGCCTTAGGCGACAGACCAGAAAATTGCTCTTGGGAAGTATATAATTTGCTCCAAGTGAACCCAATTCCATGATCCTCTCTAACATACAATTCAAACTGTAGGACCTTCTCTGTACCAACATCATTGGTGGTTAAAAAGCTCACACAGAGAGACCCTTCAAAAACATGCAACCCACACAATTCGGTAGTAGAATTTAAAGAGATCTTCACAGGTAGTGGTACTATGCAAATAGTTTCGGTTGCTAGATCAAAAGCAGTAATAATGTACTCATAGTCTCTATTAGAAAACAACCAGTGCAAGGCACCATTGGCAAAGCATGATTCACGCTTTGGATAAGGATTCTTACACTGTATATAAGGTAAATCTTGAAACCTTCTCCAAGAATTGGATCTCAAACTATATACCCAAACTCGTGTTGGCTCATAATGATATGGAATGCTCAGAACTTTATAGTCATCATTAACAGAGTCATATCCCAATCCAAATACACTACAATAAACTGGGCAAAAAGGTAGCTTATTGCAACGCCTAGTGGATGGATTCCATAGAACAAGTCTATGATATTTCTCATGCTTAATAAACAAGAGCAGTAAACCATTACAAGAACCACGGATAGTGGTAAAAGTTTTTGGTGGGTATGGGTGATTGAGCATTTTGGATTGTTGGAGTTCATCATCAAATTTTGTAACACAAATATCTTCGGAACAGGGGAAAGGCTTGTCGAGATTCTGTTCATGGAGAATCAGCCGGCGATGCGTTCTTGTTTCCATAGATCTCTTGAGATGCTGATCGATGAAACTTGGCCTATCAATGATGTTGCAGAAAGATTTTGAAACACATCTTAATGTCAGAAGAAGTTTCACCGGCAAACGGCAAAGAATTTCGGTGATTAACTCTGGAAGTCTTTCCATAGTAATTGTTTTCCAGCAAACCAGAGTTTTTCGATTGGGAAGGAGATAGGGTTTAGAGTTATGGGATTTAAGTTTATTTGTAAATTGCAATCCTTTAAAGGCATTTGGAACGTATTGTAGTAAAATTTAGGAGTACATAATAATAAAATGTCTAAAATTAAAAGTATAAAAATATCTGTTTTTATTTTATTTTATTTCATATTTTGTTTGAAACTAAGAAAATTCATTATGTAAAAGTTATTTAATTTGTTACGACTTCAAATATCTATCTACTAATTCACCTAGGAATAAAAAATTTCTGCTCTTCAACTATGAATGCCATAATAATTTTAAAAAAAATTATTTGCTTAAATTACTATTATATATTATATAATTTAAATGATAATATTTTTTATTTTAATGATAAAACTGAATTTTTGCAAAATCCTTTCATTTTGGTATGATTTCATTTCTTTCGCAGTAATTTTTTTTAAATCTCAAACAAATTAAATTTATTAAATATATATTTCCTACATGAGATTTAGTAAAATAAAATTAAATTAAAATCAATTCTCATAAAATTATAATTTTCAAGAAAAGGTGGAAGTATCAAGAAAATTATTCATTAAATTTTGTTTAGAAAATTTGGAGGAAGGGAGTGGAACCTATAAAAATTTTGAGCATTAAACAATCACTCATTGATTTTTTTTTTATGTAAGAAATTATATCAACTAAATTTTTTGTTTTAGAAAATAAACATTTCCAATAGAAAAATTACTATGTTATTACAATTTTTATATGACATTGCACATATTAAACATTTTGAATTAAATTAGATCTAAACTTATACCCATAAATTTAGAGTCTAATCTTAAAATTTTGACTAATCCTAAACCTCAATGTCTCAGAATATTGGATTGATTGGGCTGTTAAAATCTAATTGATATTCACCAAAAACTTTCTTATATATATATAATTCAAATTTGTTGATAAAAAGAAACATTGTCGGCCAAAGTTTCTTTCTCTCTCTCCTTGAGTGTGAACTCTTTCTCTTATTTAGTACCCCTAAATCTACCACCATATTTTAGTTTTTTCTCTTCTTTTCTTCAATTTTTATGTTTCTATATGTTTTTCTCTTAAATATATTCTTTAGATAGTCTTCTTTTGTGTCTTCCACCTTCATAGTGGTAGGTTTTTTTACTAGATTTATTTGTTTAAAAAGAAAATTGAGAAGATTTTCGGAGAATTTGCATGCTTGGACATGTCTTTTTATGGCAGATGATGTTTTTAAGTCCTACTCAAAATGGAGTTATAGCTTCAAGCAAATTAAGGACCTTGAAGAAGTGGGGGTTTTGTTCTTTTGGTACTTAGATCGCCCTGTTATAAAATCTTGTGCTTTTAGAACGTGCAAAATAAGGAATCAATCTATAAATATAAAATTTAAGAAGAAAAAAGAGAAGTAATCACACAAAATATAAAGATTTACGTGGTTTGACAATTTACCTATATCTACGAGAGGCGTCTCACTTTATTTCTTAGAGAGAAAGAATAACTGAGATTTTTCTTTTCTCACAATATATTGTATTTACCATCTAAGGTATTCTATATACAATGCTTACTTTATTCTAGATATATAAAAAAATTCTTTTCCTATTCAAACTCTATTATAAAACTGATAATCCTCCTCTTTGTTGAAACTCTTAGTAGAAAATTGATTTTGATTATGTGCCATCATTTAACATTCACCATCTTGGCGAATAATCATCCCCTTTAGAAGACTTGATTGACGTTGAAAATCTATACCTCTATCTGGAGTTCCAATATCTTCATAAATTCTCAGTTTGTGACTTGGAGCAAGTCCAAACAATATTTGAACCTTTCCATAGGTAGCATCTTTGTTAATATATCTGCTGCATTTTTCTTTGTATGTACCTTCATCAATAGAATCTCACATGAAGAAAACTAACTCTCTGATTTTATGATATCTCACATCAATGTGCTTTGTTGTCCCAAGATGAAAACCAAGAGGATAAGTGAATTGGTTGTGTTTGAAGAAGTGATGGTAAATTAAAAATTTAAGATCAACAATAAAGCAAAGAAAGAGTAGAGTAGAGAAGAATCAACACCAGAGATTTATAGTGGTTCGGATCAAATCAATCCTACGTCCACTCCCGAAATTCAAGTTGAGAATTTCACTAACCTTGGATTTTTACAAGATCAATCTTAACTTGGTGTTTTAACAAGCTCACACCAAACTTTTACAAGGTTTGAGTAACTTCCTCACAACCCAATAAGAGTTTTTCTAGGCTCACTCTAAAACCTAAGTATTTTAAAGTTCACACTCAAACTTATACAATGTTATTTAATGCTCACACCCAACACTCAAATATTACAAGTTGAATTTATATGCAAAGAAATGAAAGTTGTTTATATTGGCTGTATCAATAACATTCCTACTGAAGGGCAATGTTTCTTAGGGTATATATAGACTTCAAATCTTCATATAGCCATTTTAAGTGGGTGCCAATATGTTTGAATCTTGTTTTTCGCTTAAGTCATTATTGAATCAAGTATAGCGGTCGCCATATACTTTGTGCAATAGTTATACAGGTTGTGCGGGCGCTCTTAGCCTTGAGCAGTCTCATAATTTGAATTTTCTCCAACGGTTATCTCCAACGGTTATCTCCAATGGTGGACACAAGTTTCCCGACAAGAGCGTTGGTCCCCATACCTTGCCAGCCTGTCATGTCTAGAGGTCGTACAATGAACTTGTGTGGTCACACAAAGCTCAAGTGATCGTTTGAATAATAATTCTTCTTCCACGTGTCTGTTCATTATTGATCCATATTGTTTGCTGCTTAAATTCAAATTCTTTGATATTGTGCAGCTACACAAATTTGATTTCCTAAATAAACAAATAAAAAGTAATCTTAAATAAAAAAAAATTATATATAGTGATCTTAGAAACACCATGACTTGATCAAAATAGACACAAGATTAATATCTCTACCAAAGGAACATCATAACCAAAGCAGATAGATGGGAGATGGGAAAACTGGTAAAATTGAAATATTGTAATTTAATAGGGATTACCAAAGCTCTAATTTAGAAGGGATTTTACAAAGAATTGAGGGAACTATAACTAATAAATGTAAATGGAATTTTGATGAGGAAAATTATAGAACATATTAGGACATATTCTATGAGAAAATGAACTCTACACTAACTAAACCACCTAAGCAAACCCTAGAATATAAAATCATCAAACTCTAGAATTGATTTCTAGATAAACTAATACTATTGCATGCCTTTTGCAATTAACAAGCTTATTGTGAACGCTAAAATTAACATTTATTTTTAGAGCAATGAGCTCTTTATTAATCTTAGGTAAACCATTATATTTGGCCCCTCACATTCGAAAATGAGGCTGATTATCTAGGCATTTTTTTTGGAGGGTGATGACATGGTCTTGGTCATTCATGAGATAAGTTTTCTTTCCTTCTAAAACTATGGCTCAAGTAGAAATGATTGGTAAGGTTTGGTGATTTCATTCAATGATGAGGTTTGGAAGTGTAACAACTTGGGTAGTTATATATGTTTGGTTTATGGTCCTACGAGAAGGCACAATTATTGAAATTTTGGTAACTGGATTAGAGGGAGACACTAAAGAGGAGGCTGCTCCTACACCTAAGGTTTGAATGATGGTTTTGGGGGCATGCCCCCTGGAAGTGTGACTATTTGACTTTGTTGATACTTATTGGTTTTAGCCTCAATTTGACAAGTCTTGATTTAGAACAACTTTATTTTAGCTCTAACTTTTATCCAAACTGCCCTTTTAGATTTTTAACTCTACGAGCTTGCTCTAAATTTTACTTAAACTACATTTTCAAATTTTTAGCTTAGCGAGCTTTTTCTTTTTATTTTTTCTTCATTTTTTTTACTTGACCTTGGCCTGAAAAGATTTAATATTATTTGAACTAGTTTGGGTTGAGTTGTATCAAGTGGAACCGAGCCCAATGGGGACTATCTATGTACCATTGCATTTGCAAGATAATCAAGTATGCAGATATATACATATTATAAATTATAAAATTATAAAAAATATTTATTAATTTATAAATTATTGTTATTAAAAATATTAATTAATAAATAATTTATAATAATAAACATTAATTAATAAATAAAAATATATAATATATTAAAATTATTAATATTATAAATTATAATATTTTTAATATAAATTATTTATTAATAAGTTTAATTTTAATTTCATAATATTATAATTAATATTATATTAAAAAATATAAAAATCTTATATAATATAATTTTTATATATTATTTAATATTTTTAATTATTTGTTAAATTATAGATTACTAAATTATTATAAATTATAAAATTATAAAAATTATTTATTAATATTGAAAATTATGGGTATTAAAAATATTACTTTATAAATAATTTTTTTAAAAAATTATATTAATATTTTTCTAAAAGTTCAATTTGGCCCTAATATTTAATTTTAGTCCAAATTGATATATGTCGTTAGCTATTTAATGGTTCTGTTAAAAAAGTGACAATTTTGACTAAATTTTAAAAAAAAATACTAATTTAGTCTAAATAATTTTAAGGGCCAATTTAAATTTATCGTTATAGTACATATGCTAAATTAAACATTTGCCTTTAGTAAGAATTGTTAATATTCATATTTAATAACGTACATGTAAATAAATGTGTCATATTTTTAAATAAATTTATATTTTATATTCAAATAAAATTATAAATTGTTATTTATTAAATTTAATAAATAACATTTTAATAAAATTAAATTATTAATTTTTTAATATTAAAAAATTACAATGATATTATTAAGAATAATTAAAATGTTAATTTTAGCTTTTATTTTATAAATAAATTTTAATATTTTTTTCACCTTCAATTATTTATTTTTTAAATAAAGAAATTAATATTTAAATTTGTATGATATAATTATTGTAATTTTAAAATTTGTAAAATTAGTTTTTAATGTTAGAAAATTTAAAAAGAATATACTACATATTCAAGTAATAAAAATAAAATTAATTATTTTACTTTTTCATTAATTTTTTATTCTTAAACTTTTCAATATTTTTTACAGGTGTTTAATTTTTTTAATATCATTATGATAAATGGTAAACATTCATTATATTATAAAGTAATTAATTTTAATTTACATAGAAAGATAAATTTATTTATTGACTTATTTTTATTATATTTATTGAAGAATAATTAGTATTTTTAGTTGAAATGTACATTAATTTGTATTCTATTTTCATTATGAAGAATATGGGAAAACTTTTATTGATGTGCAAAGTCAAAATAATAAAAATTATTTTTTATTATATTTATTGAAGAATAATTAGTATTTTTAGTTGGAATATACACTAATTTGTACTCTATTTTCATCTCGAGGAAAACATGAAAATTTTTTTATTGATGTGCAAAGTCAAAATAATAAAAAGAAACAAGTGTATTAAATAAAAAAGGTGTCTTTCCATGTAAATTAAAATCAATTGTTTTATAATATAACAAATATTTACCATTTATCGTAATGATATAATTAAAAAATTGAACGCCT
This sequence comes from Garcia nutans, assembly GCA_947685225.1. NCBI lineage: Eukaryota > Viridiplantae > Streptophyta > Magnoliopsida > Malpighiales > Euphorbiaceae > Garcia > Garcia nutans. The sequence goes on along the minus strand of CANTUV010000011.1, from coordinate 21,475,184 downwards.
ATAAAAAATATTAAAAAGTTTAAGAATAAAAATTTAAAGAAAAATATTAAAATTTATTTATAAAATAAAAAATTAATTATTTTAAAATTAATTATTTTAATTTCTTTATTTGAAAAATAATTAATCGAAGGTGAAATATATAAAACTTATTTATAAAATAAAAAGTTAAAATTAACATTTTAATTATTCTAAATAATAACATTGTAATTTTTTAATATTAAAACAATAAGAATGTTAATTTTATTAAAATGTAATTTATTAAATTTAATAAATAACAACTTTTAAAATTATTTTAATATAAAATATAAATTTATTTTAAAAATGTAACACGTTTATTTATATACATGTACCTAAATATAAATATTAACAATAACATATTAAAAACTATTAATTCACACTCTTTTATATTAAAAAAATTTTAAAAAAAAATAAAAAATATATAACAGTTCCCACACCGGCCAAATTGCTAGCATGGGAACATGGAGTGAAATCAAAACTAGAGGTTTCAGTTGCACTCCATTAAAATATATATATATATATATATAATAATTCGTGAAACCAAAACTATTAGTTTCAATTTCATGAATTAAAAAAAAAGTTTATATTTTGGTAAATATGAGATCAAGTCTCATGTTTTTGTAAATATACAAGATTGCTCCCATATTTTAGTAAAAAAAATTTGAGTTGTACTATTGAGCTAGCTGGAATATTAGTTAGTTATTTTGTCCTTTGTTAATTTTGTTATTTAAAATGAAGTAACATAAAATCTTATATATATTGATGTAAATGATTACAAGAGGATATCAATATGAATACAATCATTTTCTTATTATTTCTCTCTTCTTCTTTCTCTTTCTTTCTTTCTTCTTCTTCTTGGTTGTCAATTCTGCTCTCCCCTGTTTCTCTTCTTCCTCTTTCTGCTCTTTTTCTTCTTCCCTCCTCTATTCTTAAGTTAGGTACATGACAAGCTGCATCAAAATTTCCTTTTAGTGGGATCTATAATATAAACATAGGAGATGCATTCAAGCTAATTGAAATCATCTTCTCTAGAATTCTAAGCTTTAAACATGACAAAATAATTGGCTACATTATAATGTTGCCTTTTGAATGAAAATTAATTGAATGAACTAACCCCATATAGTAAACTGTAACATGTGGGGAACGGATGTCATTTTGCTCACAGTATCTTGAAATTCTAGCAAATGTTTTCTTGCTTCTTTGGATATCCTAAAATTGTTATATTGCCCTCAGTATATCCACCAGCTAGCATATCCATAAGAGTGGTTTTACTAGCCCCACTAATGCCCATTCAAGTTGTGAGAACACCACTTACACCCTTGGCCTTCAATACCAACAATTTATCTTTAAGGACTTTTCATTTTGTTGCAAATTTTAAACCATATCACAATAAAAAAAAATGTTGCTTTAACATTGTGGCATATCAACAGAGTATATAACATTGTCAAAGGCAAGGGAATATTGTTCAAATACAAGAACCATTCCTTTTTTCTTATTATGATTTGCCTCATCATTTCTACATGTAAATTGAACTTATTAAATTAGATATTTCTAATTATAGGAACACATTATCAATGTTTGTTACTCGTGTTGCTTTTGTGAATACTTTAACTTTGTGATAGCTAATGGATCCTCCTATTCAGTCTCTTAGTTCATGCTCTTCAGAAATAAAAAGCATACATATTCTAGAACTTTAGAAGAGAATATGCCCATCAAGGATAGAATACCAAATCCTTTGCTTGTAAAACACAAGAAGCTTTGCAATGGTCATTGACATCTCTTCCATACCATTGAACATAATGAAGAACATAGCACACAAATAAATTCCTCCATCTTCAATATTGTCTCTATCTATATTAGTTCATAAGAAGAGTGTCATAGTAACAATTGCCATAATTGTAAGCTAGTACCTAAAAAAATTGAAAAATTATGATAATATATGCCAAATTTGAAACAAAAACAAAAAATTGAAAAATTCAATTGATAATTAATTACTTAGCTTGCTTGGCAGAGCTTGAAAAGATAAACAAATGAGTTCCAAGAACTCTCTTGAGCTTTAATAAGCACTATATTCCCCACACCATACTTTCTAGTTTGATAGAGCAGTTAGTTGACTTCTGATCTTGTCAAATGAGGTTGCAAAGTCACGTTTAAGTTTTCCGCCAACACCATAAAAGATTGAAATGCCTCAACCTGGATTGTAACAAAACTAATTGAAATTATCTTCCTAGATTTGATAAAAAAAAAGAAATTTAACCTTAAATTTTTACAAAATCAAATAGTTAAACAGAACACAAATCAAGACATTATTAAACAATTGAAGGAATCTTATATTAGCAGGGTTAGGACAAAATGAGAGGGTTAGAATTTAAGTGTTTATACAATGCAAGACCGGATTGTTTTGGATAACCAAAACAACATCATTTTGTAAAGGTTAAAATAGGAAAAAAAATATATTATTGATGTATGAACTTTTTCACTTTTATTATTTTAGTGTCTCAACTTTTTTTTGTCACCTTAGTGTCTAAACTTTAATTAATAGATTTAATTTAGTTGCTCCCATCGATTTCGTTCTACATGGCATGTTGACTGCTATTTGTGTGGTCCAATTTTAGTTTAAAATTTTAACACATCATATTATGAAAAGCTGACTAAAATACCCATTCTTTCAATCTTTCTATTCTCTTTTTCTCTCACATACCCAAACCTCTGCAAATGCTTAAAATCCTCAACAAATGACTCTGATGCTTCTGCTTCCATCTCCGATGGCCGATTCATAGGAGGCCTAAGTCTAAAATTCTTATAAGAAAATTTTAGGAAATCAAATCTCAAGCCTAAAAATGATATTAAGAATTAATATGGCATAATGGGTTTGCTACTATCCATCCAAATGGCTAGTTAGATTCTTTGAAAAATGAAGAGAAGCTTATAAAAATTGCAAATTTCAAGAGAATGAAGATTTTGAAAATCATAGAAGGTAAATATGTTAATTTTCAAACTAAATATGCAAATGGTGGGCCAAAGAGCATGCTTAAAAAATCTCTCTTGCGCCCTAACTCCATGAATAATAATGACTATCTCACAAAGCAGTAAAAATCAATAGGGATAATTTCATCAAATAATCATTTATAATTTGACGTGGCAAAATTTTAAACTAAAATCGGACTCAACAAATAGCAATCAACATGCTAGTAGAACAAAATTGGCCGGAGCAACCAATTTAACTCTAAAAACTAAAGTTTGAACATGAAATTAACCGGAAAAAAATAGAACAAAGTGGCAAAATAGGAAAAATACTAAAATAAAATAGTCATTCTTTCAATCTTTATATTCTCTTTTTCTTTTAAATACCCAAACCTCTACAATGCTCAAAATCCTCAACAAATGGCTCTGTTGCTTCTATTCCCATCTTCGGTGGCCAATCTAAAGCAAGCTCAAGTCTAAAATCCTTATAGGAAATCAAATCTCATGCCTTAGAATGATATTAAGAATTAATTTGACATAAATGGGGTTGTTAAATGGCTAGTTAGATTTTTTGAAAAATTAAAAGAAGCCTATAAAGATAGCAATTTTAAATAGAATGAAGATTTTAAAAATCATAGAAGGTTTACATATGTTAATTTTCGAACCAAATATGCAAACGGTGGGCCAAAGAGCATGCTTAAATAGTCTCTCTTGCGTCCTAACTCCATGAATAGTAATGAGTGTCTCACAAGGGAGTAAAAATTAATAGGGATAATTTTGTCAAATAATCATTTATAATTTTACATGAAAAAATTTTAAACTGAAATCAAGCTCCACAAATATCAATCAGCAAGCTTGTAGGACAAAATTGGCAGGAGCAACCAATTTAACTCTAAAAACTAAAGTTTGGACACCAAATTAACTGGAAAAAAAATTAGACACCAAAGTAGGAAAATAGGGAAAATGCAAAAATAAAATACTCATTCTTTCAATATTTTTATTCTCTTTTTTCTCTTACATACCTTAACCTCTACAAATGCTCAAAATCCACAACAAACGGCTTCGATGCTTCTGCTCCCATCTCTAGTGGCCAATTCATAGGAGACCCAAGTCTAAAATTCTTATTAAAAAATTTAGAAAATCAAATCTCAAGCCTCAAAATGATATTAAGAATTAATCTAACATAATTAGATTTGTTACTGTCCATCCAAATGGCTATTTAGATTTTTTGAAAAATGAAGAGAAGCCTATAAAGATTGCTGCTTTTAATAGAATGAAGATTTTGAAAATCTTAAAAGGTTTACGGATGTTAATTTTTAAACCAAATATACAAATGGTGGGCGAAAGAGCATACTTAAACAATCTCTCTTGTGTCCTAACTCCATGAATAGTAATGAGTATCTCACAAAATAGTAAAAATCAATAGGGATAACTTCATCAAATAATCATTTATAATTTGTCGTGGCAAAATTTGAAACTGAAATTAGGCTTCACAAATATCAATCAGCATGCTAGTAGGAAAAAATTGGCCGGAGCAACCAATTTAACTCTAAAAACTAAAGTTCGGATACCAATTAACAGAAAAAAAAAATTCAAACACCAAAGTAGCAAAACAGGAAAAATACAAAAATAAAATACCCATTCTTTCAATATTTATATTCTTTTTTTCTCTTCCATACCCAAACCTCTGTAAATGTTCAAAATCCTCAACAAATAGCTCCAGTGATTCTACTCCCATCTCCGATAGCCGAATATAGGAGACCTAAGTCTAAAATTCTTATAAGAAAATTTAGGAAATCAAATCCCAAGCCTCAAAATGATATTAAGAATTAATTTGACATAAATGAGTTTGTTACTGTCCATTACATAAATGAGTTTGTTACTGTCCATCCAAATGGCTAATTAGATTCTTTGAAAAATGAAGAGAAGCTTATAAAGATTTCAACTTTCAATGTTGCTCTATTCTCAATGGCACCACTAAATCTTGAATTCTTCAAGTTTTAACTATGAGGATGAAGATTTTGAAAATCACAAAAGGTCCATGGATGTTAATTTTTGAACCAAATATGCAAATGGTGGGCCAAAGAGCATACTTAAACAGTTTCTCTTGCATCATAACTCCATGAATATTAATGAGTATCTCGTAAAGAAACAAATATCAATAGGGATAATTTATTTAAATAATCATTTATAATCTGACATGGTAAAATTTTAAACTAAAATCAAGCCCCCACAAATACTAATAAGCATGCTAAGACAAAATCGAACTGACCACCAAACTTAATCCTAAAAATTAAAGTTCAGACACCAAATTGACCCAAAAAAATTTAAAAAAGAAAATATAGACACCAATGACATATTTTTTCTATTAAAATAAAAATTAAATAATTAATAAAATGTGGAAAGCATGGCATGAAGGCCTATTTCATTTCTACACTCGTGCTTCCCAATTTGAATTATAACAATATATTAATAAAAAATAATTTTGCACATACATGCTAATTTAAAAACTAAAAGTAAAGTTATATTTTTTAAAATATTAATATTTCATAAATTTTTAACAAATAAATATAAATAACATTATCAATATTTTTTATATTTATTCTAATAAAAATATACTTAATATTATCTGAATTTTTTTACATTTATTTATTAAAAGTTTATTATATGTTAATTTTTCTAAAAAACATATAACTTATATTAGTATTTTGTTTTAAAATTAGTATGTATGAGCAAATTAATTATTTTTGACTAATTTATTATTAAAATAAATTATGCAAAGCACACTCAAAATAACTCCAAATCAAATCTCCCTTTGCATCTCACTGATTAAACCAAAAAATTCTAAACATAATATAAGTCAACTATTTATAAAACCACAAATACTATGATTTTTCCAATTCACTAAGAAGCCAAAAAACAATCAGCTCAAAATATCCAAAGAGTCAAATTCCTCGCGTTAACACCAAAATAGAGAATAAAATTGAAAATATTGAGGATTTGGCAGCAAAAGGTAGTAAAAAGAATAGATCAAAATCAATACAAAGAAAATTGAAGAGAAACACAACTAAGCAATGAATCATATTAACCTCTAGAGAGAGAATACAAGGATGGAATTGGAGAAAATATTATAATTGAAGAAAAACAAATGGCAAATGGCAAGTGATTGATGAATCATTCTTGAATAATAATAATAATAATAATAATAATAATAATAATAATAATAATAATACAAACTTTGAGATTTAGAAGAGAAAAGCTTATAAAGAAAGTAGGAAAGAGAAAATGAAGATTGGGGTTTTGAGAATTTGAGAGAGAGAGAGAGAGAGAGAGAGAGAGAGTTGCATATATGAAAGAATGGATTCTTGAATTTTAAATCGGTGATGATCGACGATGATTTGGAGAGGACCATCATCTTCATTTTCACTGTCATCAAAGAACAATATGGTTATTTTGATAGATTTAAAAACAAAAGACTCCATGGAAGAGAAAGAAATTACACATAGAAGAATAATAACGGGGTTAAGAGAGAGATTCCATGGAAAAGAAAGAATACATGGAAGAGAGAGAGAGTAAATAGAGGACGAACTCTGCAATTTTAAACAACCCACAGGTCTTTAAAATTCTCTTATCTCACGCTCTCAATAAAGGGTTAATTAGTTTCATTTTTAGCTTTGATAAGTGTGCAAGAGGATGAGCGAAAAGTAAAGAGTCCTAATAGGACTTTTTTTTTATAAGTTTAAGATTTTTTTTATTTATTAAGCCTAACTTTTGTTACAAGATTTATCTAAACTTTTTGGCTTTGATAAAAGAAAATAGGGATTTTTAAATAAATATCACCAAAAAAACTAATCAAATAACAAAAATACAATTTTCTCTCCATCTTTTCACAAATATCTTTTTTAAAATTTCCTATTTAAAAAATATGCCTTTTTTTCTTCTCTTTCTTTTACTCGAAATGTTGCGATGATGATGATGGTGATAAGTTGTAACACCCTTATATCTTAAATATGTACTATCCATATACCCACATATTTGTATAAAACCTATTTAAGATACAAAAGTACTACATTAGTTATATATAAAACCTTCATATAAATATATTATAAATTTCTACAAGGAATTCTCTGGAAAAAATTTTGCCAGAGCTTTATCTGAAATTTCAATATTTCTCACAATATCAAACACACAGCCTGCATAAAATTCAACACTCATAATAATAAAAATTTCACAAAATCCTTCATCCATCAACAATTATCCATTTGTCTCAACAACATAGCCTAAATTCAATATTTTATAAATATATATACATATACACATACCATTTCCCAAAATCATGTTTAAAATACAAAGGATATATTTATATTATACAAATACAAAAGTGTACAACAATACAAAATAAATGTGTATGCACTCCTGGCACAGCTGGTCCCGTGGCACACATAGTCTCTAAAATATCAACCACAATCCTGGCCTCTCTAATATGAAGTCCTCTCACATTAGTGATTCACACAACTGTGCTAAGCAATTTACTTAGTGGTACATATATTAAAAAACCATAAACAATTAAATAAAAGTTACTTATCAACCCACAAAGACCACTATACATTGCGTCACATATATTCTCGAACATACTTATGGTTTCAAAAACCATTCATACATACACACATAGTCATACAGACATGCTAAGCTCAACCAGTTTTTGCAACAAACCAATCTAATTTATCTTGACACCGGGGTAAGTGTCTCATCAATCGCCCGAAGGCCGCCCCTATAGACACTGAGACTAGTATTACTTAAATCACCAGTAGACTGCCTCTATTGACACCGAGGGCAAGTGTCACTTAAATGACCCGTAGACCGCCCTCTCTCGACATCAGAGATAAAGTGTCTATCATTGCTCAAAGGCTATCTCCTCAACATAAATATACTTGACACTAGTATGTCTCTTCTAAAGGCATAATACCTCACTCGAAGGCACAATATTCACCATGACCTACTGTTGGCAAGTTGACTCAACTATACCAACAACAACTTTCATGAACATTCCACATTACATATTAAAACATAACCCATTTCACATACATTACCATTTCACATTCATAATACATAATCATAAATCACATTCACAATGCGACCCAATTTCACATAATTTATCACATATCTCAAACATAATTATGTCCATTTATGCATTCAAACATACTCATTATCATTTAACACTCATTTCACAACAATCATGAGTCACATTTACAACTCATTCCACACCATACTTCTAAGTTCCCATATCCATTTTCATATGCTTATCTCTTAGATCAATTTCTTATATTTTTCACCATACTTCCTCACATGGCATGTAATTTAACTTATATGCATACATTTTAAATTGTATTCACAATATATCCTGTATTCACCATCATGTTCTTATATTTCATCAAATTACATAACACTAATACTTTTTATGTATCCCAAGCATAACCATCATTTTACATTGGACTAATGCCAAAGTAATACCCATCACCTATTTTACACAAGATATCATTGATTCCTTTAATAGTCCCAACAAACCCTATATTCACCCATTTCTACTTTATTCAAACTTCAACATACCAAATTTATTTCCATCATTTTACCATAAAATAATTATTCATATACTAAAATATAACCAAAACAATTCAATTTAGCAATTATAAACATTTATTACAAAAACCCTAATTTCACATATTATCACCATACATACCAACTTTACCAAAATCCACTCATTTCACCTTTTGAATCATAAATTCATAACAATTACATTATAACAACCCTAATTCAACTCATTCCAATAATTAAGATCACCTATGTTGGAAACCCTAATTTTACATCTTCTTTCTATAACCCTAAACTTACTCAAACTCACCCATATCAAATTTCTAACCAAAGAATCATATTATATATATTAAAACAACATTTAGTTAATCCATATTAACAATTATAACCAACCCTTCCAAAACCCTAATTCATATATCTTTACTCATGACCCTATTTTATCCATTTAATCTCAACTACACTAACTAATAATCAAATCATCACCCATCCATCATATTAACTCACATATTATCAATTTAAACAATTAGAACACTTTCTCTCTCTAGGCAATCTATACATAATCTTAAAAACTCAAAATTAAAGCTTAAAGAGATGTACTTACTTGCTTTCTTGATTCTTCCTTCAAAACCACCATTAAAACCTTTGAAAAACTTGTAAAAATTAGTGTTTGGAAGAGCTCTCTCTCTTTCCAAATTGGCCAAACATGGAGAAAGAAGAAGAAGATCTTCTTCTTATAAAAGACTCTTTCCCATTTTGCCCTTCACTTAATTACTTAATTACTATTTTCCTATTTAATAAAATAAAATAATATTTCATTTCCCATCCAAAAATACCTTATTTTTAATTAATTCATAATTCTTTAATTACCATCCATGTATATATATATATATTATAATAAATATAAATAATTATTTAATTATTAACGTTTAATCTTCACCTTTCCTTTTCTTTCATCTTTGACTTTATTTTTCTTTTAGTAAGCATTTATTTATATCAACCTTCCATCCATAAATATACATGTATATGTCTTATAAATTTTAGGTATATGTATATATTATTTATATTTTATATATACTTTATATAACTAATACATATACAATGTATACTTTATATGTATGTTTTGTGTACAATATGTGTATATCTTATATATATTAGGTGTATAATATGCATTCAACATATACAATAGGCATATGTTAGGTGTATACTTTGTATATATTATATATCTTTTATGTATATATAAAGCACATACTCACATATACCACTATATACCAACACTTAAATCAATTGCCAAATACTTATTTACTTTGACTAAAACCACAGATATTATAATTCTTTCCCCCCTTAAATAATTTTATCCTCGAAATTGTCTACTAAAAACACGAATCATTCAAAACCAACTCAACTCCAAATTTTTTATAAAATTAATTACCATCACAATCCACTTACTCTTTACTCTCCTCTTTATGAATACTCTTAATCATTTTCTCCAATTCTTAAATTAACATAAGAATTCTCAATTTTATCAAGATCAACATATCATAACTATTTAATGTATTAATAATATTAAGTAGAAAGATTTTACCTTCATCCACATCCAAGATATTTTGACTCCTCTGTAATCCATAAACCCTTGTTGTAGTCCTAGACTCTTTATGTCTTCCCACTGATGCAGACCCTCCTCTCTAACTAGATGTTGCCCTACCTCCTCTGCTACCTCTAACTCCTCCAACACTTGATCTGGATACACTCGTCCCCGACTGCCTAGCTCCTAGTGGTTCTGGGGAATCCCTTACATAATGATCCCTAGATTCACATCTAAATCAACCTCCTAAGTTAGGTCCCCAAAATATACCTATGTGTTGCCTATATATATAAAGTGATACACCAACATTATATAATATATAGGATATATAAAAAAAAACTAGCAGCTTTTTATTATATATATAGGCAACAACATTTTTACTTATATATATAATTAATATAATTTAAAAAAAAAAGAGGCAGCTGCTTTTTGCTTTTATATATATTAAATTAATATAAAAAATTAAAAATAAAAAAGAAGAAGAAGAAGGCTTGTTAATTGCCCTAACTAGCCTAAGTCAACTAGACCCATTCAGAGTAGGGTTAGGTTGCAGGCTAGATTTTTAAGTTTGAGTTATTTTCAGACTGAATTATGAGCTAAGTGTAAACCCGGCTCGAGAACACACTTAAATATCTTTTTATATTAGTAAATATTAATATATACATTGATGATTGCAAAAGAGAGGTATATTTCAATTAATTTTCACAAAAGGAAGAATTACTTAATTGATTTAGTCGATCTTAGAGACATTTATTCAAAAAAATTTTGTTACATTAACTTTCTTTCTATGAAATAAAAAGCTAGAAATATTTTTTTTTCATTAATTTGATTCCAGCTGAATTTATAACTTAAAATTTGTAAAAAATAATTTCAATATCATTAATAAAACATGTTGATATATTTTGTGTTTTCTTCTGTTGAGTTTCTATACATTTGATTTTCCATAATTTGTAAATGTAAGAGAAAAGAATAAAATAGTCAATTGTTATATCAACTATCTTGATCGTATTGAAATAAATTCAAGAATGAATTATATTTTCAAATATTGTGTATTATATTCGTAATAATGAGTATGAATATTAATTTATTATTTAGAATCATTTCATGCTTTTTACAAAATATATTTACAATTAAAAAAAACCATATACATATATACAAGATCGCATACATTTAGTAATCTTTTCTCGTGAATCATTAAAATACAGTTACAATAAATATAAATGCACTCATCAATTCCATTGTCGTCCAGCGGTTAGGATATCTGGCTTTCACCCAGGAGACCCGGGTTCGATTCCCGGCAATGGAAAGTATAATTTTATTACAAAATATTCTACTGCAATGGAATTTATATCTTTTTTGTAAACTATTCATTGCGTTGTATTATTAAAAATTATTTTTAATTAATTTTCATGTCACGATAATATATTTTATAACAAAATAAATTATTAGCATATTGATATTAAATCATTAAAAACATGCATAATTTTTCAAAAAGAATTACTATTAAAGAGAAATTAAAAATAAAAGAAATGGTTGCAATGAAATTAAATTTACTATTATTTTCAAGTAGGTAAAACTGCAAAAAAAAAAAATCAAACGATATATCTAATAATATTTTATATCAACTATCATAATATCAAAAATTAAAACAACAAATTATTATATATAAAAATTGAAAAGAAACATGAAGAAATTTTAATTAAATATATACCTGATCAAGAATTTTTCCATTTGTAGATATAAATAGAATTTCGAATAATTCTTAATAGGTTAATTGATTGACAAATTATTATATTCTTGTAATAAGTCATGCTATTTTTTCTTCCTTATAAAAGAAAAAAATTAAAATAATGATATATGATCTATTAAATTAAATTAAATTAAATTATATATGTGATGACAAAAAAAATTATAGATTTAATGCATACACAACTCTTTGCATTTAGTGTGAATAGTTAGTTTACCCTCCCTACTTTCGTTTTAACCATTTTAATACTCTAATTTAATTTTTTTTGCAACTATTTGATTTTGACCCTTAATTTAATAGTGTGAGATATGAATATGAAGCATGAGGTACCTGCGTTTTTACATAACATACTTATCAATATTTTCATTAACATAACATATAAACAACCATTGTATTTGGCATGTCTGGTCAGTTTATCCCTTTTATTTTCACTTTAATCATTTTGACACTTTAACTTAACCCCTTAATACTAATTTGTCTTGACATTTCTTAATTGAAGTCTAACCAATATTTAGACAAAGATTAAAATTTAATGAATTTTATTAATATTTTGACAATAATACTTTCTAAAAAACTCAAAATAATTATTAAATAAGAACATTTATGAATTATAATTCAAATAATTTATTAATACATTAGAGATTTTTGAAGGGAATTTGAATTAATTTTTTTTATTATAGATTACAATAAAAAGTCAATAAATATTTTAAATTTTTTTTAACATTGGAGAATATTTTTTATTTTGATGCAACTTGATATATTTTTTTTATTTATAAATCAAAATATTTTATATTTAATTAAAAAAATAGTTTATAATTATTAGAATAAAAATAAATAACTTATCTAAAATTACACGAAAAACAAATTGCTGGAATTTTAAAAATCATAAAGACTTATTAATAAAAAAAGATAAATGATTTAATATACAAATGAAATAATTCACAATAAGAAAAATACATGTTTAGTTTTTTTTTTTTTTTTTGATGAAGTAACATTTTGAATTAGTACTAAATAACAAAGTGATACATAATATGAGTTATACTATTAAAAATTCAAGTTAAAGTATCAAAATGGTTAAAATAAAAGTAAAGAGAGCAAATTTACCGATTCGACTAAGTGCAGGGCTGCGTGTATATTAACCTTTTGCTTCTTCTTTTTTTTTTTTTTTCATGTCCATATAAGCTCTTTTAATGTAAATTTTTGTTTTTATGTGAGATAAAAGGCACTGTATGCATTCTATCACCTCTGTAAATAAAAATTAAATAAAAAAAATAAAAAGGTAAAGTTAAAGTATTAAAATAGTTAAAATAAAATTAAAGGGAATTAACTGACTAATTATATCAATTTTAAAAAGTTGTGTATGTATTAAGTCGTTTTTATAATAGGCAAACATGTATGTAGATAAACTTGACTATATTGAGATGTTATGTATTAAGTGTTGCAGTTTAATTCCACTATTTCACAGTTTTAAACTCAGCTATACCTATTCTTCAATACTTAAAAGTCACGTTTGGTTTATTGTGGAAATAGAGTGTAATTTTGGAATAATATTTGTGTTTTTAATTTGTTTAGGAAAAGTGTTATGCATAAGTAACTCAAATTTTCTTATAATACTCTTAAATACTTAATTATTTAGAGTTAAGATTTTATATTGAATAAATATAAAGAAGAATGAAGTTTTATACATATAATAGTTTCAGTTGTATCACTAGCATGGATTTTTAATTTTGATTCAAAGGTAAAATTACATAAGATCTTATTCATTGTAACTTTGCCTGTTTGTTTTTCTGAATGACTTAATATCTCTCTTATTGTGGCTTCATTTGTCAAAACCAGAGAACTTTCTCATAACAATTTTGAGATTGTGAATAATTTTTCCTTTTTCATGTGTAAGAAAATTAGAAGGATTGACCTTATTGCAAAAGCGATGGTAATTACAAATTGCTTTAAATTTCTAGTGTTGATCTCTTGTCCAATGGCTACCAAAGTAATTGGAAATCAGTCACGTCTCAAATCTAAAAGATTTTTTCAGATAGTTTTCTTCTTTAGCGAAAGAGAACATTTTGTGTATATGTTTTTTTCAGAGGAGAGTAACAACTTTTTCTATATATTCTCTTAATATATTAGATAACACTATCTCAATAAAATAGGGATTATTTTTATTTAAAAAAAAATTGAAAATAAATTAAATAAAAGTGCCCACTATGACACAAAAGTTGTAGTGGCCGTTAATAAAAAAAGAAATGTGTAACATCTTCTACTCAGCCGCACAAGCCATACATTTCAAAACAAAACTCAACATCAATACACCTCTTACACTTCATACAGGAAATGGGGCATGCAGCCAAGTAGTGTAACCATCTAACTAATATAACACTTTCACACACACAAATATGCCAAATCATCTGGACATCACTGATAGCATATAATGTCCCTCCATGCTATGTTTATGTCACTTGGTTACATGCAAAATATAACTTCCCAGGCTTATATGGTGATATCAGAATGATTTTTCCTTAAAACACATATGAAAATCCATCTAGTTTAATGCTTTCCTAATGTGCTCCATTGAACCGTATATTTCATGGCTCTTGGAAACATATTAAAGTAGCAACATCAAACCTTGACTTCATAACATAGTTCAAAGTAAAATATCATTGTACAAAAGAACCTTAATCAAAGGTCCATAGTAGGGAATTATTTATCACTCCCTATAATAGTCGACATATACTAGATACAGTATGACATGCATGTCATGGCATAGGTCCCACTAAATTAGGCATGTCAGTCTTCTAAGCCATGCGAATCGTAAGTCTAGATACTATACTCAAGTACTTGACCTCAGCCATTTGATCAACATACTCAATGTGAGACGTAACACTCGAGATTAGGCTTTAAAAACCTTGAATCCCTTAGTTCTGCTGCAAATAATATTTAGGGTTGACAGGAAACAACCTATTATTGCTTGATAGTGTTGATTCTACCATCACCATTCACAAGTTCTATGCAAATTAAACTAGTTTCCTTACCATTTCGTACGTGATCAAGATGGTTGTTTATTTGGCGTTCGTTTGCTCAACTTTAGCGGTAGCATTCCAACATCACTAGGGAGTCTTATGAACGGCGAATCGACGGATGTAGGAATTTAACTTAAACAATACTATTTACGTCTTCTCCATTAATTATATTATGGCTTGTTTATGTAATAATGCTTGTTTTCTCTTTATATTTGGGAGTTAATTAATTAATTAATTGCAAATATTTATTTTGTGATTAATCAAGTAAAATGAGTCTAAAATTGAGATCTACATATTCCCATATTTATATGATGTTGATAAAGGAAGCATAATATTTATATTCTCCTCATAAATTATACCCGTAATTTAAACTTTCGATAATGAGCAAGAAGGATAATCTTCAGAACAGCAGCAATCAATTAAAAAGCTGACATTAAATTGCTGTAACATTAAATAACACTAGCAAATAAAGGCAAAGGATCAAAAAAATTGATTGCCTTTATTTAGGATATAGAAATACCAATAAAGGAAATCTTTCATTCAATAATGATTTAATTCATGATAGTCAAAAGTCTTTTTTTTTTTTTTTGAATTTTCATTTTCTTCACGACCACCTTTGAACTTATTCAACTTTTATCTGCATGAATTCCATCATTTTACAAATTCTAATTTACAATTCTGAACGGCAGTCTCCTTTCTGATGACATATATATGATGAAAAACGTACATTTAGAAGTTCTGGTTAAAATTTAGTTAAAATATAAAGTAGTCAAACAGTTGAGTTGTAAATTTAAATAATGTAGATGCAATCTTTCATTCGATGCATGAAGTGATGAAACGTACATTTAGAAGAAAAACACCTACAAATTTATTAGAGCTAAAACAAGCTATTATGATGATAATATAGCCTATGAGATTATGATAATAATATAACCTAAAGTATAAATCAAGAACTTAATAAAAACCAGACCCCTTCACCAAGGTTTTAAAAAAATAGTAATAAAAAAGAAAGAGAAAAAAGGAAAAGAGTACCTTGGTTCATCCATAACCATGTCATGGTCCTTTAAGCTTCAACTGAGAGAAGACAAATCTGAAGAAGCATTTGACAGTTAATGTAGATGGCAGCTGATTAAACAAACCTGAACTGAACTTTTATCAACCAAAGCAAGAGGAAAAATCTGTAATGCATTGGCTTTATGAATTTACATGGCAGCTGCTTTTTCGACAAGAGCCAGCAACCTACTAAGAATTTACAATTTCCCACCCTCAACCCCCAGACACACCGTGCATATCCACAGGGGAAAAAATTGAAAAACCATGAAAAAAAATACAAAGGTTAAAAAAAATATGAAAACACAATCAAACCCCTTTGATTCACTCTCCTCTTATATTTAGTTGTATTTGCTTCCCTAAACTTGTTGGAAGTATGGAAGCCAACCAATTAGTGAAGATTTCCTCCCAGTACGAGGAGCTTAAAAAGGAAAAAGAACATTGCATCTACAGGGATTTTTTCATATATAATTTTTTTCCCTGCTAGCGAGCCAAAACCTCACTCCCAACACCAACACTTGACTTGTCAAGCATGCGCACATTGTATTGCTCATATACCCTTGCCCTATTCTCTGCCCACCACAGTTCTGCTTGCTTCTCACTGAACCGTTTACGACTGCATTTAAGAAAATATTTTTTTTTTTAAATACAACGGAAAAAAAAAAAAAAGAGGAAGAGAGAGAACAAAATCTTATATAAAATTATCTAATTGAATCCAGATGGAGCTCAATTTTTCAACTCTATTACACTCTAAGCGCAGATGCATTGAAATGGATCTGTACACTTTAGTATGTTAATAATAACAATATAATCTAATTTACCAAAGATATGTATGCTTCATTCAGATTATTAAACTGGAAAAGTAACAACGCACCTGAAGCGCACTCGTTTAAGATCCTTGACACCTCCTGGCAGGGATGTAAGTGTGATATATACTCCAGGCTCATCTTGCTCAACCCATTCAGATGCATCATGCGATTCAGCTTCTTTTGTTCTGTTTCCATTTCTAGCTGTAGCTTCTAAATGGCCTTGTTTATTATGACCTGAACTGCGAAAGCTGGTGATGCTAGAGCCATTAGATAGTAACTGGCTGTTTAATCCATTTGTGTCTGGTTCTTGGGGTGCCATTTGACCATTCAGATGATCAACAGGTGCATTAGGAACTTCAATGGAAGCAGAAGTCAGACCCAACGAAGTAAAGGAAGGTGATCTGATATTTCGAGCTGCCCCTACTGGTAACCTCTCAGCCATGTCTTTTAACTATTAAGCATATAAAAAAGAAAAAGGAAAGTCACCAGCAGTTCGAAGATCTACCAGAATATGAAGTGTCAGCGACTATATGATCAATGATTGTAAATTGTTATATTAAATAGGAAAATTTCAATTAAAAAGTACCGGGAATTCGAAATAGTGACAAACATTGTACATTGTTATATTAAATGCTTCACAAAAATGGCAAGATCATAAAATGCCATCTTTACATGCATGCATGCATATGTGAAAAATACACATGCTTGAGTGCATCTACAAGTAATAATTTAAGTGATTAGTGCCAAATCCAATTAATTGTCTGTTAATGATTTTATGGATGTTGCACAGTCAATTATTAATGAATGATTGCGGTCTCATATATAATTATTAGAAATTTCTTGGACTTTTGTCATAAATATCTAGAAAGCACACATTATAAACCTAAATCCCATTAGAAAATATACAAGTTAAGTTCTACAAAAGGAAAATAAATAAAAAGAACCCAACTCTGAAGTACCAAAGAGAACATCAGCCGACCAAAGACATTCTATGATTTATCCTTCAAATAATAATTAAATCCATCTTACCTGGGCAGTCAGTGACCTGATAACTTCTTTTGCTGCTTTGCATTTAGCAGTCTCTTCTCCTGCAATTGCTACTGCTTCCTTCAGTTGTTTAGTAGTCCTTTCCAGCTCAACTTCCTGAAGCTGCGCTTTGCGAGTAAGATTTTCCACCTGAAAGAGAAACATTGAGTCATTGATGAGGCATAATGGAGAAGCAGATGATAAAGCAATTTATATATGTTTGTTCATGGATTCAAAAACTGAGGCCATACCACAATGAACAGCCAACATTAATTTTTATACCCATACTCTTCAGTTCTCTAAACAAAGAATTACTTCAAATACAATTGGCACTTCCAGTTTGTGAAATTTGAATAATGTTTCTCTGAAATAAATTGAAACATCTATGACTTTCTAAAACAACAAATCTACAGCAAACTTCGCATCAGAACTACAAAATATTGTAAGATATTAACAGCGAGTGAAATTGGATTCAAATACTATAACAAAACCTATTAACTGTGTGCTTTTGGGTCCAACACTATTTAAACCATAGCATGACTATGCTCTTCAAATAATGTTCATAATAATCTAGAGCATACTTCTACCCTACACATTTTAAAACAATGTCTTGTGGCACCAACAAAAGAAAAATTAATTTTCAACTAGTAAATATATTAATTGTTGATTGCTCATCTGAACAAACATCAAAAACAAAGAAAAAAGAAAGAAATTTGCCTTGTCTAGGATTTGGCTTAATACATCAATTGCCTCCTGAATTTGGTAGTTTTGGTCATTTTGTCTCTTGTACCTATGCATTTGTCAGATTGCCCCCTTGTACTTGTCTATTTTGTTCCAATAAACACTTACATAATCACATATTGATCACTTTGTCTCTTATACTTTATATTTTGTATACTCAACAGACACTTAAAACAAAGATAGTGCTACAATTGCATATGAGTATCTATTCAAGACACCTAGACAAAGATAGTGCTACAGTTGCATATGAGTGTCTATTCAATACAAAATATATAAGTATAAGAGGCAAAGTGACCAATATGTGATTATATAAGTGTTTATTGAAAAATAAACAAGTATAGTGGACAATCTGACAAATGTATAAGTACATAGGGCAAAATGACTAAAGTTGTTAAGTTCATGGGGCAATTAATATATTAGGCTGTAGGATTTTCATCATTCCAGCAGAAACCATCACATAAATGATGAAATGAAGGAAAAGACAATTTAGAAATTCTTTTGATTTAATTCTTGATTTGACAAGTATTGATGTAACCCATATTTTTCCACCAAATACTAAAGCCCCAATCCAAGCAAGATCTGAAGACTTTAGCAGCATGGCACCATTTCTCACACCCTTTGCCTTCCAAATAATTGCACTTGCGGAAATTTTCAAAATAGAGAGGTGGGGCTTCACCCTGAATTTGGATGCTGCAGTAATAGTCGCACTCCTATCCAGGTGCTGCCAATCTCTCTTCTTTTTATTTCCTTACCTTAAACAGGTCTCTACACAAGTTTCATCATTATAACTGAATTCCTTTTACAATTTCCTAGCATTGATCAGCAGATAAATCCTTCAAAATTTCTCTTTGAAGTTTCAACCCATTTTGCTCTGCAGAATCATAGCTATTCACATTTTCCTATTGAAGCTATTATTTAACCCAATATCCCACCTAAACCAAGTACTCCTACTTCCTACATGAGCCCTGGCCCTAAAGCCTCAAATCCATCTATCATTCAAGTTTTGTAAACCATGCAGCACTAGCAGGCTGAAAGCCAAATCTGCTCTACAACAGCCATCCTCTTTCTTGCTTGCTAAGGAAAAAATAAGATGCTTCTTTCTTTTCATTGAGGTTCTGCAAAATGAGGTAGAAATCCCTTTTCCCATAAATCCTCGCCACCCCAGTTATTTTTTCTTATGCTAGGATGAGACGCATCTATAGAATGTTGCAAACAATGTTAGGCCATAATTAAGGTTCATTGGTTTAATAAAAAAATCTAGAACAACTAAAATCTGCAATTGTGGCAAGTAAGAAGTAACTGATCAATGATGATGTAAATATGAATAAATTATAGGGATATAGAAAGCAAAAATGGATAGCCTTTATATTTTCACACCACAGCTCATAAACATTGGTTAATATGAATTATACTGAAACTATGTCGGTTGATAAATAAATTATATTGAAACTATGTGGTAATTTTGCCTCATTCCATTTCCATATTATTTTACATAATGGAACAATGTTGGCATGGGAAAGGAATACCACCAGCAATTGACTAGACTCTTACATAGGCAGTTCACTGAAGAAATGGGGAAAAAGGCACAAACCTGCGCTCTCAATTTAACAACCTCCTGGCTGAGGCTCTCATTTGTTCTTTTAGCATCATCTACAACAAGTTTTGGTGAGGTTAGTCCACCCAGGGTTGGGGTTGGTGTTGTTGAGCGAGGTGGGCTGGGTCGTCTTGATATTGGTGATGTTGCTCGAGAAACAATTCGGGATCCCGGAACAGATGCTGAGAAAAATTTTTTGGATGAACCAAACATTGGATTGAAGGATTTAGAAATGTTAAGTGCTCCCCACTGGGAGCCTCCGTTCGGAGCAGGTGAAACTCGGCTACTATTGAATTCCAGTTTTTTGTTTCTCTTAGATCGACTCTCTGCTTGCTTCAAGGATTCCATTGATGAAAACCTAGCAAGCTGTGCACGAGATCTAGAGTCAAACTTCTCATCTTTATCAACAAACTCATTAGAACCGTGATTGACACTACCTCTCCTACTTACAGAAGACTGAGATGAAGCATCTGTTTCAATGGCTTTCCTCAGTTTGTTAAAGCAATTGTCACAAACGCGATAAGGCTTAGTAGGATTAGGTGCCATGGAAGCCTTAAGAGACTTCTTACTGCTGCATGAATGACAAAAAACTAGTCCACAATTATAACAATTATGCCGTTTTCTTTTAAAATTAAATGGGAGGCGGCAGCCAGAACACATAGATTGATCAACACCAGAAACCCACTTATGAAGGCAGATAGCTGCGGTAAAATTAGTCCCACAAGCAATACTTTTTACTTGTTTGTCTTTCAAGGCTTCCACCAATGTCGGGAAATTTATGTCGTCTGTATTCCCATGACCTAATCGTCCATTTGCTCCATTGCCCCAGGTATAAACTTCAGTCTTTGAAGTTAAAACTGCAACATGGTAAGCGCCACAGGCAATCTCCTCAACAAAGCTCTTAGAGAGCTTTCCTTCAACACGAGTGGGGAGCTTTCCATCAGCATGGGGATTTCCTAGCTGGCCATAAACAGGACTGCCCATTGTGTAGACATGGCCTGAGGTTGTAAGTGCAACCGTAAGACTATGGCCACATGCAACTTGGCAAAAGTTCGGCTCAACAAGAGCAGCAACACAAGTAGGTACCAGTTTTGCTTCCTTGTCACCATGACCAAGTCTACCTTTATCTCCATCACCCCAAGTGAATAGCTTCCCTGAAGAACAATTGCTAGAACTTGAATTCCCAACCATGACTTCTACAACTGCAGCAGTATGCCAAACACCACAGGCTGCTCGTACTGTGCGGAGACCTTTAAGGGATTCCACTTCCCTTGGTAATGAAACAATTTGCCGATCTCCATGACCCAGAACACCAAATGTGCCATCACCAAAAGTAAACAATTGCCCGGCTGAAGTTACAACTGCTGTATGCCAAGGTCCACATGAGATATATGAGACATGTATGCCTTCCAACGGTCCATTCACTCTTTTTGGGACCCAATGGCTTACTTCGTTCCCATGTCCAAGAAGACCAAAATTGTAAGTGCCATCACCCCATGTGTACAAATCACCAGAAAGTGTTACAGCACATGTATGGTACTCGCCACATGCCACAAGCTCAATGTTTATATTATTGAGGGCATCTATAAGCTTTGGATGCATAACATCAGAGTCTACACCATGCCCAAGTCTGCCTCCTGATTCCTCCCCCCAAGAGAAAATCTCTCCTTGCTTAGTAACTAAGGCTGCATGCCGTCCGCCACAGCCAATATTATGAACATCAAGTACTACGGTAGATTCTAAGGCTTTAGGCAATGATGAATCCATTTTTACACCAAAACCACTTCCAACTCTATGAGTTCCACCTCCTACAACTCCATCCCCTGTCCCTTCCCCCCAAATGAATACATCTCCCAATGCATCACCATCATCATGACCAGAACCTTGGCTTGATGAGCTAACAGCACTAGATAAGCTAACCCGAAATGCATCCATCGCCATTGCCTTCATATGACCATGTACACTATCTGAGCCTCCAGATGACAAAGAATGTACTGAACCACTAGCAGAATCTGGAGGAAAAAATCCCTTGGGAGGAACAGCATATAATATTACATCTGAAAATGCCTTATCCAGACCATTTTTTGGGGGGCTTTCATATGGACTCTGGAGCCGAAGGTGATCTCCATCCTAAATTTAAAGCAAAGAAAAATCCTTATCCTCAATTATCAACCAATTCAGTGGAAGAAGACAACAGATACTGAAGAGAATCATACCTTCTGCAAACTTTCATTACTACCAAATGGAGAATTCAGAGGCGAACTTCTACGGGTGTATGTCCTAGGGCTATTTGCTTCAGATGGAATTCCATCGCTCCTTGACTCTGCTCTCCATTTTCTGTGATGACTACGTGAAATTAATGCTTTTAAACCGCTAAACCACACCTCAGCTTCATCTTTATCTTTGCAGATCTAGTAAAGAATGCTTAGACCATCAATGATAAACTTTAAAACATATGCAGGGAAAAAGCCATAGTAGGAAAAATCATGGCAGCAATCAAATGAATGAATATGTACACAAAAGTACAAATATAATTTAAATATTGAAAGTAATGGTTACAAAAAGGGCATTCTTACCAAATCCAGTGACCTGTCATTATATATAAGAGAAAAAGACTGGTACTCCTTCTCAGGCCGTGGATACCTTTGAAATATGGGCTGGAAAAGTAAGTCAATGTTTGATCAGTACACGCCAAGAGAAGAAGAAGACTTGTACTACAAAATTCTTCATGACATATGAAGCTTAGGAACATTATGTTATCAGAGCAAATAGTCACACACAAATTACTACAGAATTAGCATGGCCCTAAAATTTGAGAAGTTATTTTCATGATTTCCTGATAGCAGTGGACTAACAAGAAAGTTAAGGAGGATGATTATGTGCAGACACTAGTGGCAAAAATATAGTGAAACTTTTTTCCTATTGCAATTAAATTTTGACAAACTACAAAGACCTAAAATGTAAGAGAATTTTATGTTAAAATAAAATAAACTCCAGGTTAGAGCAAGTATCAATCACCTTTTCAAGACCCCTATTCCACAGGACCAACATCATGTAATGGCCAATTCCTACTTGAATGATAAAGAATGTCAGCTTGTAGCTGAAATCAACTTTCTTTTTCTTTTTCTTTTTTCTTTTTAAAACTGATAGTAAATAGGAATTCATACTGTAGAGATTATTAGTACATTTATTTAAGATGTGAATAATAATCAGTTAACCATTTTAGCCAGCTCTAGTTCAACTAAGATAAAGTTTAGACTATGATTCTAATTGCAATGTTAAATTTACTTATCCATGCAATCAAACATAAGAGCTCCATAAACCAACTAACAATGTGCTATGAGTTCCATTAAAGAGATTCAAAAGGATAGAGAACACCAGAAATGGTAAAATTTTCACAAGTTGTAGATGCATAATTGCAGCACATTAACATTGTCAATTCAAGGGTGAGTTACCCTATACAAGCATGTCACTTTCATAGTAAAGACACTTACAGTGCGTTGCCCGGATATGATTCTAGATACATGGCTTAGCCTAAGATGTTTTTCCTCTCTCCCTGAGAACCATATCAAAACTGACTCATCCTGAAAGCAAAATAAAAATAAATAAATTGCCACTTAAACCTTCTAATAGGAAGAGTCTAATTGAACAACAAGCTAAAAATGGAAAATTCTGTATTGAAGATTACACAAATGAATATCCACTAGCACACACTTCATACACTAAATGAAACAACATAAAATAAAATTGGAAAACAAAGATATGCACCAGCACCTTGCATGGAAATACTAGTTTGCTGTTCAATGGGCTCACCAAAAAAAAAGAGAAAAAATTATTCTAAATATTCAACTGGATACAAAAAATAAGTCACAATTTATTCATATCATTTATCTCAATAACAACAATTAAATGAAAATAAAAGAAAAGTTTACTTCTCATTGAGTTAAATACCAAACAGAAGCAAAAACAATTTGGAAAAAAAAAAAGGAAAGGAAAGGGTATAAAAGAATGCAAATCTTGGAGAAAACTTACATTGGAAAGACGGAAAGGACAAAACTTGGGCTTTCCTCTTCTTCCATACTTGAGCAAGTAAGCCCCCTTCTTTAGAGCAGTGATGGCCTGTTGTAAATATCATCCAACAACCTAACTTAAGCATGTTCAGCACATCTGCTGGTGGTGAATTAATTTATAGTTTAATAACTAAAACATGACACTAGCAGAATTATAAATGAAGATGAAGATGAAGTGCTCATTTGAAGATATCCCATCCATCTTGTCTGCTTCCAGTGGCTAAGAGAACTCAAGTAGGCTACTATGTTCAGGATTTGAGTGATCAAAGACTCTGATTATCAAGAAAATAATGGATGTCTCCATGAAGGTGACTACTCTTTTAATCCTCCTAACTACTCCTGTTAATCCTAAATCAGGTTCAAGACGATATATCAGGGTGTTGCCTTGTTGGGCTCCAAAAAGAAAAGGAGGACCGTGTATGTATTATGTCTCCTTATTACTTCCCCTAGGCATGTTTAGATATTGAAATCCTATGATGCTACATTGCCTGGATCTACAAATAACTTTCTAATATAGTACTTGCTGTAACAGTTCATAAAAGACCAAGATTCATGAATAATTAGAATGCACTAGGGGAAAGAGAAGACAACACTCCACTAATATACCCATTTCCCATCCAGATTTTAAAATTTAGACTATCATCATTATTTCATATTTCAGAAATTTGACTTGAGAAGTTAAGCTTTCATATGAGGGAAAAGTAAGATAAACTCACAGAGACCATATGAACATGTCAAACTAAAACAATGTAGCTATACAATTGTTTGTGAAATAGATTTGAAAGGAAAGTCACAGATATTGTTTGTTTGGCAACAGCCTCTCCAGACTCATGGAAGGAATGCATATTTCCAATTCCCATTTGAACTCAATATTACACATGGTGACTTTTCCACCATCAATGTTACACATAATATAGATGATAGCACATAAAAATAAAATTATTGTGAGGTTTCTACTCCCCTTTTCTTAATTTCCTGTTGATTCCCTTTTTGAAGAGTTTGCTACCCTTGAAAAAATAGTTCACCATGCAGTATCAAGGAACATAAATTCAGCTACATCAAGAAATGGATCCATTTCATATTTGGTCTTACTCTTTCAGTATTCTGAAAATTGAAACAACAAGGGAATGGGATCAATGGATGAGAATGGAGCTGGGGCCAATTCTTCAATTCCTTTAATGCTGACAATCTTTTATTCCATCTAACACAGTTGCATTATCCATCATCTTTTTTTTTCCTTACCTTCTCCATTGTTTTTATGAAGCAAACATCTGTTGACACACAAGATTCTCCTCCTACTTTCCCCCCTAAACTTTTGTGTCCCATACTTAATATCCTCCTCAACAATTCTTAATCGCCTCCTGATTTTGGCACCAATTTCCCACTACACCAACAATTTTCTAGCCCTTTTAATCCTCAATCAAACTCTAATTGCAGAAGTACTAGTTTACAGATCTAGAGTAATATCTCCCTTCCATCCAATGAAATTTAACCAGATGATGAACATTTATCAGTTCTTCCCCATAAGCGGTATCGTATAATAATAAAGAGGGTAGCTAGGATGAAGGTTAACCCAGTTTCACCTTCTTCTACTTATCTTTTTATTTTTTTTATTTTTTGCTACCATTATCCTTTTTGTATATCCTGTCACCATGTTTTTTTTTTCCCATATTTCTTTTCACAAACCAACAGATACTGAATTATGTCATCAGGTTTTGTAGTTTGTAACATAAAACAGATAACTCTAGCTAAGCTATTTAGAACAAAGTCATTTAAACCAAAACATAAGGCAAAGTATAGAACCTTATCTAACCATTACCCAGATAGCAATTCCCACCAACCCCCCAACAAAAAAACGAAAGATAAAAATCCCAATATAACCAAAGGTCATTTGCAGCAATTAATCCATACCTCAGACATCCTATCCTCGCATAATTTACATTTCTAAATTGAGCAATGCCTATCAACTTCAGCGCAAAGAGCACTAGCCATACTATTTCCACAACAAGTAGTTAAATTACATTCATCTAACAAGAAGTCTAATTAACAATACTCAAATTTATCTTACGAAAATGAAAATAAGAAATTCCCAAGTATTTAAATTAGCTACCTGTAGCACAGAAATCATTCAATAACTCAAAGAAATGTATAACATTATTTGTCCATTACAGCAAATAATATATACCTGTTCGATGTCTCTTTCAACTGGGCCAGTCCTACTAAGATCCGAGGCCATTCTATCAGTCCGCGACATCACGAGAAAAACAATAATCTACTCACCATTTTCAAGAAAACCAAACCGAAAACCAAACCCTTGTATTCACAATCACCACATTCAATAAAATTTCAAACCCTAACAAATCTACCATGAGGTCACTGACTTCCAACTTCAATTCCTCTTCAAGTCGCACTGGTTCAATTTGCCAGCAAATTGAAATACTCAGCAGAGCAAGCTAATCAATTGACAGCTGTTGAACTGCACAGTAACCAAAAAAAGTACCAAAGTAAAAGTTCCTGAGATTTTGGAGCAGGAAAAATGTATTGTTTGGGTGGCGAGAAAGTGAAAGAAAAATCCAGCAAAAACAGTATGATCTATCTGATTTTTCCAGTTGTAAAGTACAGAGAAGAGAGAAAAAGCGTTTTAACTATGCAAGTCGACAGAGAGAGAGAGAAAGAGAGAGAGAGAGATTATATCATAAAAGTAATAATAATAAAAAAATATAAAAATGGAGGCAAGCCAGTGTATGGCTGAGTGAGAAAGAAGTGAAAATAGAGAGAAAAAGAGAGAATATGAATAACGGTGGCAAAAAATAAAAATTTTAAAAAAAGGATAATATGGATACTAAATTATGTGTTTTATAGTTATAATTTTAATTTTAAACTGATAATTTGGATTACTGTTTTTGCTAAAACTCCCTATTTGGTGGCTGAAATACCGGTGAAAAAGAGGAAAGAGAATGGAGCGACTGCCTTCTGTTTCCTTTCCTTTCTTTTTCTTTTTCTTTTCCTCTTTCTTTCTTTCTTTCTTCTTTTTTTTTCTACATATTATATTTATTGTATAATAATTTATTTATTTATAAATTTGGTGTAAATAAGTAATTCAAACTTTTTGCATTTTTGGACAGGTGAATTATAAAAAATATGTAAAGATATTTTTCTATCATAAATCATAATATAATCTTTATTTTTTAATAAATGAATAAACTATATATAAATTATTTTCTAATTTTTTGTTAATAATTGCCTCATTTAGTCACAATCTATAAAAAAACATTTTTCTTTTTATTTTATTTTAAAATGCAAGAAAAATATTTATACTTTCACATTTTGAATCAATTAGTAATTTTATCTCTTATTATGATTGTGTTTGATACAATATTTTACATTTTATATTTTTTAATTTAAATAAAAAATTTCATATTTTTTATTTATTTGAAAATGAATAGTATAGTAAACAATACTTAAGAAACTATTTAGAATTGGAAAATATTTTTTTAGAAAATTTCTCAAAAAATAATAAATATGATGGGCATTTTAATTAGAAATAGTTTTATTGAAAAATTTAAAAATATTTTTTATGTTATGATATATGTGGATGACTACTTAATTGGATTAATCTTATTCTATCATGATTATGATTAACTTTATCCTATTCAGATTATGATTAATTTTATAGTATTTTGTTCTTATCAAAAGTCTATCTACACCATTATATATATATCCTATTATGGGTGATATATTTGATAATAATTAATAATACAGAGATTTCTCATATTTTTCATTTTCTATCTATCTTCTCTCTTCTTTTATTTACGACACGTTATCAGCATGACAGTCTCTTCAGATTATAATGTTCAACAATGGCTACTTCATTTTTGAACGATATGTCAATTAATTCGTTAATTTTTAAGTTATTTTGAATTCAATTAAATAAAACATTATGTTTTTTCGCATTAAAATTTCTTATAGTTTGTATTAGAGCATAATTAAAATCGAACATTTTAGAATTATAGTTTTATATAATATTTATTAATCTGTCAAATTTTTTATGAATGAATTTATGTACAAATATATTGAACGTTTTGTGGCTTCGCTTTACGCATTAACCTTGATCAATTACTGAAAATGAATTTATTGTTGTTATTGGACTCAAATCCACATGTTTTGTTGTGCTTGTACAATGATACATTCATTATTATTTTATTTCAAATTTTATAGTTTTTGATTATTGTAAAAATAAATACTTATATGATATTTTGTAGCATCAATTTGCGTATTTTTTTTCTTTGTTAAATGGTTGCCAACGTTTTTATTAATGTTGAATACATATATATATATATATATTAAAGTAATACTTTAAACGTTATATATATATTAATGTATATTTTAAGTTATATATATATTTTTAAGAAAAAAAATATTATGAATTTTTTTTGTTTAATATATATATATATATATCTTGTATAAAGAGTTGTTCTGCTATAATAAATAATACATATTTCGTTAATATATTTGTAAGAATATATATAGTGTTATTTTATTATTTGTCAGTTTTAAGTATTATATATACATGAAAACAATTGACATCAGTATATATTTTTGACTTGGATTCATTAACATGATGTAAATTTTTTATTTTCTATGTCAATTAACCAATAAATTTAAACTTGAATTTCACGTGTGTGTGTGTGTATATATGTGTGCATTTCGTGGTTCTTGATTCAAGTTCTTAATAAAATTTGAATTTATTACCCTTGATATTTTTTGAATAAATTATCTGTTATAGGTATTCAATAATGAGATTCGCCTTGATATTATGAATCTTAGAGATACTATGAAAATCAAATCAAGCATCATTGCAGGATCGCTTAAAAGTAATAATTTTTCTTTTGATTACTCAAATGAGAAATTGAAAATTGATTATCTCATTATTAATTATTACAGTTTTTTTTATGAATATTAAAATTTTCATTTCTCAAATATGCTTCTGCAGCAGCTATATTGAGAGCAAAGAATTATAAAATATTTTGAACTAATTTTTTTTATTTGTCTGTAGTTAAATAAAATTTTTAGCTTTTGATGAAAAATAATCAAACTCGTCCAGCTGACTTAACATCATTCCCTGAAGTGAATGTGATATTTTTTTAAGACTATATATGAAAATCTTGATAAAAGGGCCATGGTGAATTTTTTTAAAAAAAAGCAAAAGTGCTAGCTTAATACTATTCCCTAAAGTGAATATGATATCTTTTTCAAAGACCATGGATGAGATCTTGATGAAAATGTTGTGGTAAAATTTTTTTTCCTAGCAATCTTGAAATCAAAAGTGTTAATTCTCATAATTATTCATGATCATAGAATATTTTTATAATTGACATTAACAAAAATTAATGTTAATAAGATATTTAGTTCTACAAATGTGGTTGAAGGCTCTAGAAGAGTCCACCTTTTATTCTAAATTTAAACATTCTAAATTTGAGTAAAATAATATTTTAATGATGCATTGTATTCAAGTATATCCTGAAGAAATCTACTAAGTTTTAAGGAATACATCGCAATGGATATCCTATTGAAATAAAGTAAAAAAAGATATTAAATTTTTATATGTTAACTCTATAAAGTTGAACCAGAAGTTCATATTTAAGAAATTCTAAATTTCTTAACTAGATTGGACTTTATAAAAATAAATACAGATGAGTTACATTATATGCACCAGAAGTGCATAGATTTCAAAATTTTTATATTTTGGCATAACTATTTTGGCCATCTAGGTCCAAACATCATGTGACGTATTGTTGAGAATACACATAGACATCCATTGAAAAATAAAAAAAAATTCTTTTATCTAATGATTACGCTTATTCTTCTTGTGCTTAAGATAAATTAATCATGAGACCTTCACTAACTATATTACATTTAGAGTCCCATGAGTTTCTACAAAAATACATGAGGATATTTGTGACTCTATCCATTAATCTTGTAGACTATTTAAATACTTTATGATTTTAATTAATACTTCAACTAGATGGTCATATGTTTATCTATTGTCAACTCCTATTATTACTTTTACTAAATTTCTTGCTCAAATTATAAAGTTAAGGTCAACGATTCTTGATTATTATATCAAGACAATTTTTTTAGATAATGCATATGAGTTCACTTGAAAAGTATTTTATGATTATATTACCATTGAACATTTTATTGTATATGTTCATACTCGATATGGTTTAGTTGAATTATTATTAAGATTTTACGATCAATTATTATTCTTATGCTTATGAAATCAAAATTTTCAATATACACTTGGATACATATTATTATTTATATTGCACCTTTAATTTGTATTTTACTGTCTGCATATCACAAGTTTTTCATTTTGCAACTTGTGTTTATCTGAATTAATATATCTTATTTAGAATTTGTGATATTAAAATTTCTTGTTACAGTATATATATTCTTATTGTATCCCCTTAAAGAAATAAAATGGATTATCAATATTATTTTGATATATATATATATATTGATTGTTTATATAATCAAATCTAAAATTAAATAAAGTAATAAATGTATAAATTTAGGGTTTTAGAATTTTAATAACCAAATTAGGGTTTTTAAATAAAGGGAGTTAAACACAAAGACTTATAATACACAAATAAATGTTGACTCCTTCGACAAGCCCATACGGCTGTCTTAGAAAATTTTAAAAACTGGTCTTTAGGGTTATAGGTTTTGGTGTTGAAAATTAAGATTTTAGGGTTTAAGATTTAGAAAATAAGGTTTTAGGATTTTTAAGCTTATGTATGAAATGTTTAGTGTGAGAAAGTGTTTCTAAATTGTTAAATTTATAAAAAGTAATGTTAAAATGATGAATATATAATGAATTGTTGGTTGGTTGATTAAAATGGACAAAGTTGATAAATTTAGGGTTATGGAGAGGTGATGTGTAAGTTAGGGTTTTGGTATGGATGATAATAACTATTGAAATGGATTACTTAATTGTTGTTTTAATGTAAATATTATGAATCTATGATTATAATTTTGATATGAATGAGTTTGGATGAACTTAATGTTAGGGGAAGAATAGGTAATATTAGGGTTTTCAATATGGGTGTTTGTTAATTAATGAAATGAGATGAATTAAGGGTGTTTTATTGTAAATATTATGATTTTGTGTTGGGTAATGTGATGTGAATAGATTTTGGGGAAATTAGTGTTTATGATTAAAGTATGTGAATTTGGAATTATTTGAAAGAGGTTTTTATAATTGTGAAAATGAGTTATTTTGTGATTATTTTAGTAAGGAAGTAATAATTTTATGGTTAAAGGTTGAATATGGGTTGAATGGATAAAGTTTGAACAAAGTAGAAAATGTTAAAAATAAGGTTTGTCGAGAATGTTATAGAAAACAATGATGTCTTGTGTAACATAGGTGATGAGTGTTACTTTGGGCTATAAAAATATGATTGTACTTGAGATGCATGAAGAATATTAGTTTTATGCAGTATGATGATGTCTAAGAACATGTTGGTGAACATGACATTTATAATTAATATAATTTAAAATGTATGCAATGTGAGTTAAATTATATGCAATGTGAGGAAGAATTGTGAATAATATGGGAAATTGACACACTCAGTGACATGGAAATGGATGTGGAAATTTGGCAACATGGTGATAAAATGTTGTTATATATAAAAAGTATGTGAGTTGTTATAATCGTGATATAATAATTAAGGTAATAAATAATTATGTTATACATGTATATGGTGTGGGAAAAATATAAAAATTGGGTATATATGTATGCAATTGTGAAGAGATGGGATATGGTAAATTTTATAAAAATATGAGAAAATGGATAAAGTGAGTGATAATGTTTATTGCAATGTGTTTGTGATTAGATAAAATATGTGGAATGAGTCACATTGTAAATGTGACTCATGATTATTGTGAAGTGAATGTTAAATGGTAAAGAGAATATGAAGTATTTTTTAATGTGTAGAATGGAAATGGTTATGAAAGGTTGTTGTTGGCACTGTAGAGTCAGTTGCCAATAGTATGTCATGATGTTTGTTGTAATATTCCAAATGATACCATAAAATTTTGGAAATATTAATTGTTGAAATTAAATTAAATAATTTTAAGTGTCTATATGATTAAGTGGAAAGAAAGGAGAAAGGGAAGTGTGTGATATATACAACATATACAAGTCAACATTTTATTTAATAAGGTCAAAAGATATATTTAATTATTTAAAATAGAAATTTAATGTTAGTGGAAGATGATATTTGATATTTATAATATTATAATAATTTAATTGCTTGGCGGATATTAAGGAGGAGATTTAAGTGGTTAAGAGTAGTGGAGTGATTTTGACTATTTTCATCTTCATCTTTTTCTTTCTTCTCCAAGAGGGCCGGCCATCACCATTAGCAAAGGAAAGAGAGAAATTGTTGCTTGCTAACTCAAGAAATTGAAGGATTTCAAGAGATCAAGTTGGAGTTTTAAGGATTTTTCTTCATATTTGGTAAGTTTCCAACTTGTTTCTTTGATTTCCTTTGAGTTTGTGTTTATGAGTTTGTTGGATGGTTGGTGTAGTTGTGTATATGGTTGATTTGGCATGTTTGAAGTGTTTTGTCTAGTTAACTTTGATTTTGCGGTTGGATTGAAGAAAATGTTAAGTTGTGAAGAAAATAAGAGTTGTGGATTGTGTAAGTTTTGAGTTGTGAAATATGATTGTGTTTTGATGCTTGTAATTAAGTTGTTTTGATGCTTATGCAAGTTTATTGTGGTATTTTGATGGTTTTGGTTAAGTTTGTTTTGGAGTGAAAAAGGATAAAAGAAAGATATTTGTTGGAGTGGCATTTTTGGTGTCGATATCAAGTTTTTGGCCTAACACGCAGTAGCATGGCCATGCCTTTGGGCGTGTCGATGGTTCTGTTTTCAGGGCTGGTGACACATCATGTCACTGAGCATGTCACAACTACTGTGTTGTTGGGGTATTGACAGTCCAGTGACACGCCCATGTCACTGAGTGTGTCATAGCTTCTGTGTTGAAGGAGAATTGACACTTCCAGTGACACGCCCATGTCACTGAGCATGTCAAAGTTTCTGTGTTGTGGGTTTAGGGCACGGTCAAGGACACGCCCGTATTGTTGAGCGTGTCAAGTGTAGAGTTTGCCCTAGATAGTTCTCTAATTTATTTTCTTATGTGTATCACTAAGTGAGTATGTATAATCACATTTGGATTAGATTTTGAAGAGATTTGAATTACCCCAATCCAAGTATTGAAGGATATTTTAGAAGAGGAGATTGGAATTGGTGTTTGTTGCTCTTAGAGGTAAGTATAAACCTTAAATGATTGCATACATTTACATGACTTTGGGATTTAACACATTTAGTTGGAAAATGTATTAAGTTACGTACTATATTGTTTGTGTATGAAAATAGTGCTATGATTTGCATAATATGAACTATGTGAAATATATAATGATGATTCAAAATGTATAGATAATGCAATTTGTTATGTATACACTAATGATAGTGTGTAAAGTCATTGGTGATGGCTATATTGATATAAATGGGATATTTGAGGCATTATGCTTATAATGATCATGAGAAAATGATAGAGGATTTGATAATGAAATTATGAAAGAATTGTTTGCCTAGTATGTTATTCAATTTTCAGAGTTTTGTTGTTGGTGGCATGCCTAAAAAGTTACAATCCCTTAAAGCTGGGTTGGGTGTGGTCCTTGAAGCCTAGTTGGGCATTACATGATGTAGCAGACCCTTTGAAGTTGGGTTGGGCCTAGTTCTTGAAGCATAGTTGGGATGTTACATATGAGGTAATCCTCATTGTGATTATGATTTGCCTTCGTGCTAGATAAATGTGATTATTGGACTAAAATAGTAACTCTGGAATTTGAATAGCATATTAGTTTCTCTTTGGGCCCATGCTTGTCTTTGCTTTAATGTGAAATATGAATTATAAAACAATTGAGTAATACAATGAGATATAATGTTATAAGTTGTGGTATTCATATGTGTTGTGCATTAGCATTGCAATTGAATAATATTGTTATTAAGGTTTGTACCACTGAGCTTCTGGCTTAGCGCGATTGTGATTTAACGCGTAGGTGACAGGGTAGATCCGGTTGAGCCGGAGAGTTCAGCTAGACCGAGTCGAGTCTAGGCTTGAGATTGTGAGAGCAGTGTTGATTTGGACATCAAGATCAGAGACGAACTGCTAGCATGTATAAATTCTATATTTTTGTAAATATTGATTTTGATGTATACATATGTATATTCCGCTGCATTTTTCGCTGCTTATTAAACATATGTTTTGGATAAACTTTTGGGTAATGACGATATATACATGTATTTTAACAAGGAATGTTTCATCTATTACTTTTTATAATATAAGTTAAATGTTTTGAGTTTACTCAGATTGTTGATTTATGATGATTTGATGTTAAAGTTTAAAATTTGGTTTGTTTAAAATGGATTATGACATTCTTGTATCCGGTATACACATATTACATATGTGGGTTTATGTAGTGTACGTATATGGGGTATAAGGGTGTTACATTTATTTTGAAATCAGGGCCTAAGTTTGAGGTTCTCATCCTAGGTGAACTGTAAGAAAAAGAAAATGGAGGTTTTTAAATGGTTTTTAAATAAGATACATATATTGGCACTGACAGTTTCTGATATTTGATGAGGTACTCTTCTATTGTGTTTATAGATATAGGTAGTTATGACGTCTCAGACACGTCAGTCTATAGAGGGTGGTGCTATGAGTGTAGCTCCTATTGAGGGTAGAGATGGAGCTAGAGTTGAGATAGCTGGAGAAGTACCTACTCCTGTGCCAAAGAGACCAGCAGTTGATGAGATTCTACCGGTTTGGGTACGGTATATGGTAGAGTTATTGAGGCAGGCTCCAGTTCAGCAGCCATCGCTGCCACAACCATAGCCGCAATTGTCGGTAAGGAAGTATGATAAGTTGAGGAAGTTTAGAGCTGAGAATTTCTTTGGCACTACAAATCCTGTAGTAGCTGAGCAATGGTTAGATAGAGTTCAGAGGGTATTCATTCAGCTGCAAGCTACTTTTGAAGAAAAGTTTAATTATACCAGATCACTTCTGCAGAGAGATGCATATTATTGGTGGAAGACGGTCCTATATGCGATGGATGATCCACCAACCTTGACTTATGATGATTTTCTATGAGAGTTTGAGCAGAAGTATACTCTGAGGGAGTATAAAGATACAAAGAAGATGGAATTCCTGAGTCTGAGACAAGATATCATATCAGTGACAGAGTATGAGATAGAGTTCATCCGGTTGAGTCATTATGCCGGTGGGATTATTTTTTATGAGATTGACAGGTGTCGGAGATTTAAGGATCATGTGTATTGTCACAGGCTCCCAGTATCAAGATTTTTCTCAGTTGGTTGCAGCTGCCAGGAGTATTGAGAGAGCACAGGATATTCAGCAGCTGCTACCGAGGAGGAGACTAGAGCTAGGAGACCCCTGAGTGAGGCAGGGTCTTCATCTATGAAGAGAGGTAGAGGAGGCTATTTTTTGAGGTTCAGTAGGAACTAGAGGCAGTCTGGTAGGTCACTACAGCATCAGAGACAAAGATTGAGACCTACAGTTTCTGTGGCTAGTGCTCTGACTCCAGTGGTTCAAAGACCAGTTTCATATACATGTATCCATTGTGGTAGGGCACATGGGGTGCTTACTGCAAGACAGATGGACCATGAGTGTGTTATAGATGTGGGTCACCAGATCACTTCATCAAAGATTTTCCTGAGCTACCAGAGGATAGACAGACTGATATTGCAGCTTCTCGACCCAGTATTGGAGAAGGTCCAGGGGGGCAGAGGTTTTAGTAGAGGTGGTCGACAAGGGTTTAGTTAGAGAGGAGGCTCTATATCCAGAGGTAGTAGACTAGATGAGGCAAGGCCATCACAGCGAGTGTATGTGATGCAGAGGCAGCCGGATGATTCAGCAGTCATTGCAGGTACATTTTCTTTATTTAGTATTTCAGTTCTTACTCTAATAGATCCTGGATCTACTCATTCATACATAAGTGTATCTATCTTGCCTATGACTGAATTGCATTCAGAGTCCCTAGGATTTGATGTTTTGGTGATAAAGCCTTTAGGGCATAGTGTTGTAGTTAGCAAGGTGCATCGTAATAGTTCAGTTGTAGTAAATGATGAGAAGTTCCTTGGTGATTTGATTGAGATGCCTTTCAAGGAGTATGATTTAATTTTAGGCATAGATTGGTTATCTAAGTATGGGGCTGTGGTAGATTGTCAGTAAAAGTGTGTTACCCTAAGAACCTGTGATGGTAGAAGTGTAATGGTATCTAGTGAGCAGAGACATCTTTCATCCTTGTTTGTTTTAGATGTTTTCAGCTAGGAGGATGATTCGAAAAGGGTGTAATGCTTATCTTGCTCATGTGTTAGATACCAGAATAGTGGGTTCTCAGCTCGATAGTATACCTACAGTTGCTGAATTTTCAGATATTTTTTCTGAAGAGTTACCGGGGATACCCCCCGAGAGAGAGGTTGAGTTTGGAATCGATTTGTTACCTAGTACCACTCCCATCTCTATTACTCCTTATCGAATGGCACCTGCTAAGTTGAGAGAATTGAAGGTGCAGTTGCAGAAGTTGTTGGATAAAGGGTTTGTTCGCCCTAGTGTGTCACCATAGGGAGCACCTATTTTATTTGTGAAGAAGAAGGATAGTACTTTGAGACTATGCATTGATTATCAGCAGTTGAATAAAGTGACCATCAAGAACAAGTATCCTTTGTCTAGGATTAATGATCTCTTTGATCAGTTGAAGGAAGCAACAATATTCTCTAAGATTGATTTGAGATCAGGGTACCATCAGTTGAGAGTCAGAGAGGAAGATGTACCCAAAACAGCTTTTCATACAAGGTATGGGCATTATGAGTTTTTAGTAATGCCTTTTGGATTGACGAATGCACCAGCAACATTCATGGATTTGATGAACATGGTGTTCAGACCCTATTTAGATCAGTTTGTGGTGGTCTTTATTGATGATATTTTGGTGTATTTGCATAATGAGGAGGATCATGACAAGCATCTGTGTATTGTATTGCAGACCTTGAGAGAGAAGCAATTGTATGCTAAGCTGTCTAAATGTGAGTTTTGGCTTGATCAAGTGACTTTTCTCAGTCATGTGGCTTCAGCAGAGGGTATAAGAGTTGATCCGAGTAAAGTTGAAGCTATTTTGAATTGGAGTTTACCGAAGACAGTGACTGAAGTTAGAAGTTTTTTGGGTTTGGCAAGCTACTATCGACGGTTTGTGAAGGGTTTTTCTTTGATAGCTACTCCACTCACCAGATTACTTCGAAAGGGAGTTAGATTCTTGTGGACAGATCGGTGTCAAGCAAGCTTTGAGCAGTTGAAGGAGATGTTGACTCAAGCTCCCATTCTTACTTTGCATATGGAAGATAAACCATATGTGATTTACAGTGATGCTTCACATAATGGTTTAGGTTGTGTTTTGATGCAAGAGGGTAGAGTCATAGCTTATGCTTCTCGGCAGTTGAAGTCTCATGAGTTTAATTATCCGACGCATGATTTGGATTTGGCAGCTATAGTTTTTGCTTTGAAGATTTGGTGACATTATTTGTATAGGGAAAAGTGTTTCATTTATACGGATCATAATAGTTTAAAATATCTGGGTGTCCAGAAAGAGTTGAATCTTCGAAAAAGACAATGGCTAGAGTTGATTAAAGATTATGATTGTTTAATTTATTATCATCATGGCAAGGCAAATATTGTTGCTGATGCCTTGAGTCGAAAGTCTTTAGTAGGTTTGACTGCTTATTCGCTCTCGTTGCTTGTTGAGTTGAGAGCATTGCATGCTACTTTTGAATCATGTGATGATGGTGCCTTGTTGGCTCAGTTTCAATTGAGATCGGTGTTGTTGGATTGTATTAGAGAGGCTCAGTTGGAAGATGAAAAAATTCAGAAACTTGTTTTGGATTGCCAATGGGTGAGAGCCGAGATTTTCTTGTGAGAAATGATGGCAGTCTATGGTATAGAGATAGGATGTGTATTCCTAATGATGCAAGATTGAAAAAGATAATTTTGGAGGAAGCACATCAGTCAGCTTTTGCTATGCACCCTGGGAATACTAAGATGTATCATGATTTGAAGCAATATTATTGGTGGTCAGGTATGAAGATGGACATAGCGGAGTTTGTATCCAAATGTCTCACTTGTCAGAGAGTGAAGGCCGAGCACCAAGTTCCTTTGGGGTTGCTCCAACCTTTATCAGTGCTAGAGTGGAAATGAGAGTGAGTAACGATTGATTTTGTGACTAATTTGCCTTTGACTCAGAAGAAGTATGCTGCAATCTGGGTGATTGTTGATCGGTTGACGAAGACAGCTCATTTTCTTCCAGTTAGAATGGATTATTCTCTTGAAAAATTAGCTGAGCTGTATATCAGTGAAGTTGCATGGAATCCCAATTTCTTTGGTATCGGATCGAGATCCCCGGTTTACTTTGAGATTTTGGAAAAGTTTGCATGATGCTTTGGGTTCTCGGTTAGCACTGCTTTCCATTCTCAGATAGATGGGCAGTCAGAGAGAGTGGTACAGATTTTGGAGGATATGTTGAGAAGTTGTATCATTGATTTCTCTGAGAGATGGGACAGATTCTTACCACTAATTGAGTTTGCCTATAACAACAGTCATCAATCCAGTATTAAAATGGCACCTTATGAGGCATTGTATGGTAGAAGATGCAGGATGCCTCTATGTTGGGATGAGGTTGGAGAAGGTAAATTAATTGGTCCTGATTTGATTAAGGAAACAGAAGAGAAAGTGAAGATAATTCGGGATCTTTTGAAAGCAGCCTCAGATCGGAAAAAATCATATTTAGATATGTCGAGAAGAGACATAGAGTTCAATATAGGAGATAAAGTATTTTTGAAAGTGTCTCATTGGAAGAAAATTTTGAGATTTGGCCGCAAAGGGAAGTTAAGTCCTCGTTTCAATGGACCTTATGAGGTACTGGAGAGAGTTGGACCAGTGGCCTATAGACTCGCTTCGCCGCCTGAATTGGATCGAATTTAAAATGTCTTCCATGTCTCTATGCTACGGAGGTACAAG
The DNA here is from genome assembly GCA_947685225.1 of Garcia nutans. Taxonomy (NCBI): domain Eukaryota; kingdom Viridiplantae; phylum Streptophyta; class Magnoliopsida; order Malpighiales; family Euphorbiaceae; genus Garcia; species Garcia nutans. The sequence continues at coordinate 21,435,820 of CANTUV010000011.1, read as the reverse complement.
TCAGACCCATCTCATATTTTGTCAGTGGAATCTATTGAGGTGAGTCTGAATCTGACTTTTGAAGAAGAACTAGTGGCTATTTTGACACATGAAGTGAAAAAGTTGAGAAATAAGAAAGTGCTACTTGTGAAGGTTCATTGGAAGAATCATGCTAAAGAAGAGGCAACTTGGGAGAGTGAGCAAGTGATGCGAGATCAGTATCCCCAGTTGTTTCAGACTTGAGAGCAGGTAATTTTGAGGACGAAATTTATTTGTAGATGGGGAGAATTATAATATCCCAAATGATAAAACCTAAAATTTTGGAAATGCTAATTTTTGAAATTGAATTAAATGATTTTAAGTGTATATATGATTAAGTGGAAAGAAAGGAGAAAGGGAAGTGTGTATATGTTGTATATATGAAGATATATACAATATATACAAGTCAACATTTTATTTAATAAGGTCAAAAGATATATTTAATTATTTAAAATAGAAATTTAATGTTAGTCGAAGATGATATTTGATATTTATAATATTATAATAATTTAATTACTTAGTGGAGATTAAAGAGGGGATTTAAGTGGTTAAGAGTAGTGGAGTGGTTTTGACTATTTTCACCTTCTATTCTTCTTTCTTCTCCAAGAGAGCTGGCCATCACCATTAGCAAAGGAAAGAGAGAAATTGTTATTTGCTAACTAAAGAAATTGAAGGATTTCAAGAGAACAAGTTGGAGTTTTAAGGATTTTTCTTCATATTTGGTAAGTTTTCAACTTATTTCTTTGATTTCCTTTGAGTTTGTGTTTATGAGTTTGTTGGATGATTGGTGTAGTTGTGTGTATGGTTGATTTGGAATGTTTGAAGTGTTTTGTCTAGTTAACTTTGATTTTTGCGGTTGGATTGAAGAAAAGGTTAAGTTGGTGAAGAAAATAAGAGTTGTGGATTATGTAAGTTTTGAGTTGTGAAATATGATTGTGTTTTGATGCTTTTAAGTGAGTTATTTTGATGTTTATGCAAGTTTATTGTGGTATTTGGATGGTTTTGGTTAAGTTTGTTTGGAGTGGAAAAGGGTAAAAGAAAGATGTTTGTTGGATGTGGCGTTTTTGGTGTCGATATCAGGTTTTTGGCCAGACACACCTAGTAGCACGACCATTTCATTGGGCTTGTCGATGGTTTTATTTTCAGGGCTGGTGACAAGTACAGTGACACGCCGCTCATATCACTGAGCGTGTCACAGCTACTGTGTTATTGGGGTATTGACACGTCCAGTGACATGCCCATGTCACTGAGTGTGTCATAGCTTTTGTGTTGGAGGAGGATTGACATGTCCAGTGACACGCTCATGTCACTAAGCATGTCATAGCTTCTGTGTTGGAGGAGAATTGACACGTGCAGTGACACGCCCATGTCACTGAGTGTGTCAAAGCTTCTGTGTTGTGGGTTTAGGGCACGGTCAGGGACACGCCCGTGTTGTTGAGCATGTCAAGTTTAGAGTTTGCCCTAGATAGTTCTCTAATTTATTTTCTTATGTGTATCGCTAAGTGAGTATGTATAATCACATTTGGATTAGGTTTTGAAGAGATTTGAGTTACCCCAATCCAAGTGTTGAAGGATATTTTGGAAGAGGAGATTGGAATTGGTGTTTGTTGCTCTTAAAGGTAATTATAAACCTTAAATGATTGCATACATTTACATGACTTTGGGACTTAACACATTTGGTTGGAAAATGTGTTAAGTTACCTACTATATTATTTGTGTATGAAAATAGTGCTATGATTTGCATAATGTGAACTATGTGAAATATATAATGATGATTCAAAATGTATAGATAATGCAATTTGTTATGTATACACTAATGATAGTGTGTAAAGCCATTAATGATGGCTATATTGATATAAATGAGATATTTGAGGCATTGTGCTTATAATGATCATGAGAAAATGAAAGAGGATTTGATAATGAAATTGTGAAAGAATTGTGTTTCTAGTATGTTATTCAATTTTCAGAGTTTGTTGTTAGTGGCATGCCTAAAAAGTAATAATCCCTTAAAGCTAGGTTGGGCATGGTCCTTGAAACCTAGTTGGGTGTTACATGATGTAGCAGACCTTTGAAGCTGGGTTGGGCCTAGTCCTTGAAACCTAGTTGGGATGTTATATATGAGGTAATCCTCATTGTGATTATGATTCGCCTTCGGACTAGATAAATGTGATTATTGGACCAAAGCAGTAACTCTGAAATTTGAATAGCATATTAGTTTCTCTTTGGGCCCATGCTTGTCTTTGCTTTAATATGAAATATGAATTATAAAACAATTGAGTAATACAATGAGATATAATATTATAAGTTGTGGTATTCATATGTGTTGTGCATTAGCATTGCAATTGAATGATATTGTTATTAAGGTTTGTACCACTAAGTTTCTGGCTTAGCGCGATTGTGATTTAACGCGCAAGTGACAGGGTAGATCCGGTTGAGCCGGAGAGTTCAGCTAGACCGAGTCGAGTTTAGGCTTGAGATTGTGAGAGCAGTGTTGATTTGGACATCAAGATCAGAGATGAACTGCTAGCATGTATAAATTCTATATTTTTGTAAATATTGATTTTGATGTATACATATGTATATTCCGCTACATTTTTTGCTGCTTATTAAACATATATTTTGGATAAACTTTTTGGTAATGATGATATATATATGTATTTTAACAGGGAATGTTTTATCTATTACTTTTTATAATATAAGGTAAATATTTTGAGTTTACTAAGATTGTTGATTTATGATGATTTGATGTTAAAGTTTAAAATTTGGTTTGTTTAAAATGGATTATGACATTTTTGTATCCGGGGTACAAGGGTGTTACATTTGTTTTGGAATCAGAGCCTAGGTTTGAGGGTCTCACCCTAGGTGAACTGTAAGAAAAGGTAAATGGAGATCATGCATATCTACCAATGAGCTCATCAATTGTCCTTAGCAAACTTGTCAAATTGAGCATAAATAGTATACTTGTTAATACCTAAATGTGCTCATCATTTGAGGTATAAATGGGCTCATCATTTGCCAAGTATTAGTGAGCCCAACAATTGAGGACTTAGCAAATTTTCTTGATTTTGCCATTCACTTCTTAGATCCACACTTTTACTATTTCACCTTCTAGCTTTACAAGATAATCTCAAATAGTGGGTTAATATTTGCATATTTACAATTTTCCCTTTGCTTGAGTGATGCAAGCATATAGCTTGGAGAGTGAAAAGCATAGTCAAGCACTTATCTACCTCAACCCTTCTTTAGGTTTGGGCCTTTGGCCTTAGTTGGGTGTAGAAACCCTTCGTCTACAGTCAGGCACTATGGCCCTCCTTTCAAAACATTGGTCAAACATTGTGGCCCTCTATCCAAAACATCAATCAAGCGCATTGACAACAAATAATGTTTAATGAATTTAATCATGTTTTGGCATCATCAAAATACACATAGGACAACAATATAAATACATAATTAATTAAAAGAGTTTTTAGTTAAGGTACTACTTGAATTAGGGTTAAAAGATTATTTTAAATTTAACACTAATTAGTAACCTCAATAAAATTAGAAACTTATATAACATATTAGTTAGCGAATTTTGCAACTATTAAGCACAGTACTTCTTGCTAGCATGAGAAGGAAAACTTATAACCTCCATACCTTTGGAATAAGATTGTTCCAAAAGCCTTATGGATCACTATTAGAAATTGAAAACATGGCTTGTTTTTTATTTGTGACAACATAAGCCTTTCTTGGTGGGTTTTTTGGTGAAGAAGACTGGAGTTTTATTTGGTGAACTATGTTTGTTCTTTTATATTTTGATTAAATTGCTTAGATTATAATGACCCTTAGATTGGACCATTGGAAAGATAATTTTTGTTTGCATGGCATTTGATTTTCTATAATGAACAACTGCCTTTTTCTAATAATATCTAGGTCCTATCAAGCCCTCATTATCAATCCAAAAAGGGTTATACTTAGACTAGCCATGATCATTCAGAAGAGTAATAGACAAGGAAGCACAATCAAGCCATCAAATGGTGTGGGTGAGGAGTAACAAACAATTGGGGAGAGAAAGTGAGTTAAGTACGGAGTTTGAAGATGAAATGCAAAAATAACTATGATCCATTCTAATCATATATATAAGTTATAATCAATGCCATATTAAAACTATAATGTCTATCATATTGATTACCAAAATTATCCACATACATTATACCTTTTAGTAACCCTCATAACTACGTCGAAGACTAAAGAAAAAACTTCTGCAATTTTTTGAAAAGTCTATTATAAAACTCAAGGATTTCAATACATGTCGCATAGAATTTCATATGGATCTGCTTCCATGAGATCCAAGAAAGAAGCTCAACACCTGGACAGCAAGCTAGTTCGCACAAAAGAACTTTACTCCTATTACTGCTCAATTAGTTCCTTGCTAAAGCAAAGTAAGGGGACCATCTAATAAGGACTAAAAATGGCTCCTAAAATATGGGCGCACATTAGACAAATTCAAGACGTGCAAATGCCCCAGACAACAGATTTTAAATATGTAAGCATCCAAGCTCCAACAATCAACAACAACCGAGCCTAAGATTTCATAAGATAGGTAGCCTTGTACTTTATCTCCATAATCATCTAAGCGTTTTGCCTTTCCAAGTGATGATCGTATTTAGTTTATAAGAAAAGTCATTTCGACAACTCCTTACAAGCTTTCCTAACACTAATCATTGCCACCTTTGGAAAATATTATTTTGCCAACTCAACTCAAGACTCCTCAGCCTCTAAAATAGATGCATCATTATCTTGTCCAACCACAAAATGATGCAATCTTGAGCCATCAATCACTTGCAGCCATGCAATTCAATAAGAGATCTTAATTGCCCAAAGAAAGGCTATTCTTGGTAAGGAAAGAATCTTGAGACTTATAATACCAACTTAGGTGTCGCTAAAATTAAGAGTAGTCTCTTAAATCATCTACTAGCAATCCAATGCCAAAAAGGCCTTTTCCACTAGAAGATGTCATAGTGAGAGTCTCATTAATCCTCTCACTCATACACCTACACTTTTACCGGGTCATTAGCTTTGTGCATACAGACATTAACTTAAACATTAGAAATTAAGCCCTTGCCAACTGTAGGCTTCGCATTATCTTTTGCTGCTTCTTTCTTTGTGTCTTTGCCATGCAGACTGAGTCCTAACATCAACTCAAAAGCTCACAATTTCAGTCTTTCCGACATCAAAGTCATCACCTTCAATTGATTCTAGCATTAAGGCCCAACACCTTCTAGCAATGAGGGTCCAACACCTTTAACGCAACACATCTACGCCCTCACACTCATGATAACCCCATAGTTTGTTTGTTTATTTTTGCTTTTTTTTTTCTCTAATGTTCTATCTCTCTATGTAGGGTCCAATGCCAACTAGAGCCTAAACCCAATGCTTGGCACTCCTCTAGTCTCGGCCAGTGGCGGAACCAGGCGGTTGTGGAAGAGGGGGGGGGGGGGGGGGGGCAAAATCTCTACTTCTCGCCGTCGCCAGTGATGGATGTCTCTGTTGTTGTCATAGCCGGTGAGCCCTCCAGCCTTCCGCCGTCCAGCCCATCCCCTTCCCTCTCCCTTGCTCCCTCTCTCTTCTTTCTTTCTTCTTCAACCTCACGCTCTCCTTCTCCACCTCTACAACTTGAGCCAGAGGGGACTTGTCCCCGCTGGCCATCATTGGCAGCCAGAAGCACCTCCCTGTATGTGCTTTCTGGCCACCAGTGAGGAGGAGTCGTTTGCCCTCTCACAATTCCCCCATAGGTCCGTCCCTGGTCTCGGCTGACCAGTGTCTACAAGATTTGAGGCACACAAACTAACATAGGGAGAAGCAATCCCACTAGAATATATATATATATATATATATCTCAAATAAGTTTAACTTGAAAAATTATAATCAATGCCATCTAAATGCTATATCATTTAAGAAATTAACCGCAACAAAGAAAAACTATTATGGTTTACTAGAAAAACATTTAAATAGCTTTACTTTATTATATTCATCATCTATCAATCTAATATTTATTTTGCTTCTCAAAAGAAAATCCAGTATTTATTTTATTTTATTTTATTTAGGATATAAAAATTCTTTTTACACAATAAAAAGTCTTTTGTTAAAGTCAGTTAATTTTATGGTGTTATTCTACCAGATAATCGGTACAACGAGTAGAGCCTTATTCTAGCTTCAAAGTTCTCGGCTATGTCGGATAATAAGATGAGAATTTTGCTTTATTTTTCAGTAGGTTATCTTCTTCCTGTACCACTTATTCTTAATTTGTTCTGGTAACTGTAATTACTGCCTCTCAATCTGTGATACGACATTATCAGAATCAAATCCAAGATTGAATATATAATAAATGGTAAAAAGAGAAAGAATATATATATATATATATATATATATTAACATTCAACCAATTTAATTGTTAATTCAAAAGCGGAACTATTATTCTGAAAACAATTAAATAATATAGAAATATGTTCATATGTGAATACATATAAAATTTATATATTTAATTTATAATTTCAATCTTTATAAATTATTCAAATGAAATTAATTATATATGAAGCAATTAAATTTTATTTTAAATATGTTAAAAACAAAATTTTAAAAAGATAATAAGATTGTTGAATCATTTGTGCTTTAATTATAAAAATTCAACCATAATTTATAACAAATAATTATTTTGGTTTGGTCTTTTAATTGAATCAATCTATTTTTATTCATGAAGCACAGTCAAACCAATTCAACATACAATCAATTTACATAATAACTAGAACCCCATGATAATAAGGATATTTTATAATAATTTTAAATAAATAATTATTTATTAAAAATTATAAAAAATAAAATTAGTATATATATATTGATAAATCTAAATAAATAATCTATAATTATTAAACACAATACAAAGAATTTTATAACACCATAAAATTAATTATCATAATATTTCATATAAATAATAAAAATTATTTTTTACACCAAATGAACTCAATACCATAAAAAATAAATAAAAAATACTTATAATAATAATAATAATTAAAATTATACCTCAAATGAATTTAGATCATATAAAAAATAACAGTAAGAGAAGAGCTAAATTTTATATGCGTTTATTATATATATATACATAATAATAATTAATTATTACAAATATCAAATAAAATATTATAATCATATCTAACTCTTCAAATAAATATTTATAACTGATTAATTATGTATCTTAATAAATAATAAATTTAATATTTGAAAAACGTAATTTAATTTGAAACTTGATACAGATATTTTTAATATTTTAAAAAATTAAATTTAAAATTTAATATAGATATTTTTATTATACAATAGATAAGTTTAATATAACCTCCAGATTTTATTGTAGTTTTTAAATTGAATTTAAGGAATTTTGATTTTAATTATGATATATATAATTAATTCTGTAAAAATTTTAAATAATCATTTTTAATAATTATCACATGTCAACTATATCAATAAATTGAGTGATTTATTGACAATTTGTATTCCTCGTATGTATAAATAGAATAAATAAACAAATTAAATTTGATTTAGTAGATTTTTTTTAGATTTAATAGATTTAATTATTGTAATTATTAGTTTTTATTAATTGCAATCCCTGTCCCAATTTATGAAAATAAAAATTTTTCGGTTTATAAATTTTTATTTATTTATTTTTAATTAAATATCTAAAAAAATTAATTTATATTATTAGATACAACTAATTATAGTCAATATCAAATAAAATATTCTAATCATATTTGAATTCTCTAAATAAAAATAATTATTATCAATATTAAATAGAATATCTTAATTCTATTTTAACTCTTCAAATAATTAATTATTAAATAAATTTTTATTATAATAAATAATAATAAAATATTGTTATTTTAAAAATAGAATACATATTTTAGTATTATATATAGATTTCTTTTAGGATAAATAAAATTGATTTAATATATATTTATCTATTTAATTTAATTTTACTTGTTTATCTATTTTTGTTTATTAAGTTAACTTAATCATATAGTATTGTTACAATGTCAAATTAGAATTTTAATTTCTGAATATTGTTGTTATTAATATTATTATATCTCTCATATATAGATTTAAAATCGACTGTGTTTTACATTTTTAATGGATACATGATAATAAATATCTCATGAAAAATTAGATACAAAGGGACTTTATCTTAATTGGGAAAATCACATGCACACGATGGAAGGATTGAATTAAAATGGGTTGGAATTCGCATACGTCCATAATGCCCCTAACCAGACCACTTATTGTCTTTCCAACCCTATTGATTAAGACCAACACCATTTATAAGGTCACTTTTAAAGAAAAGTAGCAATAATCTCAAGTAAAAAATAATACTAATAATAACTCATGGTCCCCTTTTAATGGTCCTGCAATTTTTCATATCCTTATAGTGGGATGGTGTGTTTTGCTTATTATTGTTTATCAACACAAATTACAAAAGCCCAGCAAACACCTCTGCAGCCACAAGAAAAAAATGAAAAAAAAAAAAAACCTTAGCCTAACTCACAATCAATGTCTTGTCACAACTGAAATTTGAGGGCTACCCTTCATTTTTGAGTTTACACATAACCTACTTTTAAAAGATCATATGTCCTTGTGAGAAAGACAAGCCTTTACTCTCCCAAATTTTGATTTTTTTTTTCTTTGCTGTTTTTATTGAATTGGTCTCTCTCTCTCTCTCTCTCTCTCTATATATATATATATATGGCTAATTAGCTTGGTCTTTAAGACTTTTGTTTTTATATGATAAGATTTTTCTTCTTCATGACTACCTTTACTTGAGGCATTTACTTTTACAAGGGATAAGAAATTTATTTTTTTTTTGTTATTATTGTAATGATAAATTACAAAATTGAAAATTCTATTGAGGTTTGGCAAAATTTTAAAAAATAAATCACATTTTTCTCCACTTCGAAAATCTTTTCCCATTTGTCCATCATTAAAATATCATATATGCTTTATTTATTTATTTGGATATACTTACTGCTACATTATATTTTGTTATCTTAATTTATTTCTTGATTTTAAAATTTATTTTTATAATGTAATAATATAGTTGTATTAATATAAATTTTCACATTTTATATTTAATTATAAATTTTAACAAAATATATTATTTATGTTAAGATTAGCTAATTCATTAAAAAATAAATAATTTGATACAAAATTTAAAATACAATCAATGAAATAAAATGTATAAGTTTTCAAACTGAATAATAGCCTTTTAGTTATTACATTTTAGAATGAAAATAGTTCTTAATTTCGAATTTTGTAAAATACTAAGCCACATATACGTAAGTTGTGAAACCAAATTTTTTTTAATTATCTTTTTTAGTTGAATCGAGTTAATATGGATAGTTTTAGATAACTTGTGTCGGATGAAATTTAGAGAATATACTAAAGTTTAATAAGTAAACTTGTCAATTATTCGAAGTTTTGATTTATACAAAGCAAATATTAGTTGATTTTAACTGTGTAATTCTGAATTTGAATACTTGGATTGGAGTGGTGGTTTAATTGTGCGAGTATATATATATATATATATATATTAGTGATAATCATTAACATTTAAATATCGATATATAGTCAAATAATAAATTAATTTTCTATAATTGAGGTGGGTTTTAATACATATTTGCGTGTGTTTAAAAAAAAAGAAGTGAGAAGCCAAAAAATAAGGTCTAAGTAACATGCAATGTTGGAAGACGGACCCTACTTGATTCTCTCTGTCTAAAGTCAGATGTAAACTTCTAACTCCACCTGAATGTTACGTTCTAAATTCGACCCGTTATTCTTTCAAATTAATATATATTGGAAAATAATTTTATTTAAATAATTTAAATTTGTGAGTCAGTTCATCTCATATGATTATTCGATCTATATTTCAATTCAAAATTTTAATTTAACGACTTGCTATATATTAATAAAAATAGGAAATTTTATTAAATAGTTTATTTTTTTTATTATCAAAACTACTTAGTACAAGAGTCTGTATTTGAATTCACCTGATTTTATTTTCGGACTTATGAATATATATTAAAAAAACACAATAACAATAAATGCAATGATAGAATTCAAGGCAGACTGGAAAAGCATATTTCTATTTTAGATTATGAACAAAATGTAGCCGTTATAAGTAGGGCTGTAATCGAGCTGAGCCGAGCCGAGCTTTGGATAGCTCAAGCTCGACTCATTATAAAATAGTCGAGTTCGAACTCGAACTCGAATCGAGCCTGAGCCGAGCCCGAGCTTGTATCGAGCCAGTTCATATATCATGTATCTCGAGCTTGAACTCGAGCTTGATTTAAATAAGTTTAACAAACTTAATAAACTTATTTTTGTTTTTGTTTTTCATTCACTTTTTCTAAATTTTCATAAAAGATATACTAAAATTTATGTTTTTATGAAAGATGAATAATATAATTATATATTAACAAAAATAAAATATTATATTACTATAATTTTATATTTTACTATAAATTACTAAGATATTTTATATTATATATTATTTAATTTATTTATCACATATACCATATGTTAATAAATTATATAAATTAAGTTAGTCAAAAAATTAATATATTCACATACATAGTTTAATATATATAAATTAAATTATATATATTTTTAATCCAATACACTAAATGAGCTAGCTTACGAGCTTAACTCACGAGCTTTTTAAATGAGCTAGCTCGCGAGCTAACGAGCCGAGTATTTCATAGCTTGAGCTTGGCTCATTTAACAAATGAGCAGTTCGAGCTCGAGCCTGAATGAGCTTTTACCGAGCCGAGACCCAAGCCGAGCTCGAGTAGCTTAGCTCATTTACAGCCCTAGTTATAAGTTACTCGTTGCGTTTTAAAGTGAAGCTGTGCGTTTTGTTTAAAAAGTTTTTTAAATGATACACATCATATCACTCACAGCCAGATATCTTCTTCTTCTTTGTAAAGCTTTGCATTTTTTTTTCCTTCAGCTAGTTAGCAACAGTAGCCAGCTCAAATATTCATCAAGCTTCCTCCAGAAGCTACATAGTTGTCTATAAATAACTATGATCTGTAATAATACTTCATGTGAAATAGATTTTACAGTTGCTATTTTTCTCTCTCTTCATGATATCAGAGCAATTTGCTTAACTGATTTTCTACTCGAAGGTTTTACTAGAGATTCTACCTATACTCTGTTTATTGAATACAACAAAGTTTCTAGGTTAATCAACATTGGCAGAAATACAGAAGCAAACAGATCGTCAAATTGAGGTTCATAAGAATGTTAACAATGGAGATCCTTCTTATCTCCAATCTTCTGATAATCCTAGTATGATTTTAGTCACAAATTTGCTCAATGGCAACAACTATTTGCCTTGGAGTAGGTCAATGAAGACTGCATTAATGGCAAAGAACAAATTAAGTTTCATGGATGAGAATGCTAAAGTTCCAGATGAAGGATCAGATGAATTCAAGAAGTGGAAGAGGACTGACTCAATGGTGATCTCTTGGATTTTAAATTCAATGAGTAAGAAAATTGTAGAAGCTTTCATTTATACAGCTTCAGCAAAGGATTTATGGTGTGAATCGCAAGATAATTTCGGTGAATGCAATGGACCACAACTATATCAGTTACTGTTAGAAAATAAATATTATCACTCTATTTTTCTTAAACCAGATTAGTAGAAAAACAAAAAATAAATACGGAATAGTAACACATAATTTGATAACGGAGTTCGGCCAATTATGCCTACGTCTCTGGAGCTGCTGCAAACTTCTATTAAGAAGAAAAATATACCGTGTTTACAAACACTCACACCTCACACCCAATTATCCCCAAGAAATTTTAACAGAAATTCTCTTAAAGAAATTTTCTAATAGACGGGATCAAGAGCACAAAAATTACTTGACTTAATTTTTGCTAGACTCGCTCTGATCTTCCTCTCTATTAATTTTCTTTCTATTCTCTCTGATTTTTTTTTCATAACAATGGCCAAAGGGTCATTTATATAGAAAAATTATAACATGTGTACATAATGGTTGGTGAGATTTGTCAAATGTTAGACATTTCTTTTACCTAAGTTAGGCACCTCCATTTTTTACAATCATCACTTAAGTTAGACACCTCTATTTTTTACTTAAAAATTACAACTCCATTTTATAGTTAGTAACATTTTATTAACAATCTCTCACTTGAAAACTGATTTCAATCTATCTTCACACCTTGATCTATGTAACAGCTCTTCTACGATCTACTTCTACTGCAGGCCAACTGAAGCTGAACATAGCTTTAGTTTGTCAGTCGACACCGTCTTCGTTAACTTGTCTGCTGGATTTTGAGTTCCACTGATCTTCTCAAGTTTTAAATTCCCATCTTCCAGAAGTGACTGGATAAAGTGATATCGCAACTGTATATGCTTCGTTCTGGCATGAAAAGACGGATTATTCTCTAGATGTATGGTACTTTGATTGTCGCAATGCAAAACATTGTTTTCTTGTTTCTTGCCTAGTTCTTCCAAGAAACTTTAGAGCTAAATCATCTCCTTGTTGGCTTCCGTAACAGCGACATATTCTGCTTCAGTTGTGGAGAGAGCAACTATACCCTGCAGTGCTCTTTCTGACGTCAACATTTTTTGCTAAGTTAGTATCCACATAGCCTGCTAGTGTTGTATCTCCACATTGAAAATAAAGCTCCTTATCTGTGGTACCCCAAAGATATCTGATGATCCACTTGACTGTTTTCTAGTATATCTTGCCTGGATTATTCATGTACCTGCTAATAGCTCCCACTGCTTGAGCAAAATCTGGCATGGTACAAACCATGACATACATCAAACTCCCAATTGCTAAGGCATACGGCACCTTTGCCATGTGTGCACTCCTCCATCTTCGGTGACTGTTCTTTGGAGAGTCTGAAATAAACACCTAAAGGTGTGCTCACTGGTTTAGCATCTTGCATGTTGAATCTGGCTAGTACTTTGGTGATGTACTCAACTTGTGATAACATCAAAGTCCCCGACTTCGTGTCTCTCTTGATCCTCATTTTAAGAATCTTCTTTGCAACACCCAGATCTTTCATTGTAAACTACTTTGACAATTTCTGCTTTAAATGTTTAATCTCTTACATGTCTGAACCTGCAATGAGCATGTCATCAACGTATAACAATAAAATAATAAAGCTACTGTCAAACTTCTTAATGTAGCAACAATTATCTGCTTGGCATCTTGTGAAACCGTTGCTGCCCATAAAGCTATCAAACTTCTTGTACCACTATCTAGGAGCTTGTTTTAAACCATATAAACTCTTCTTCAACTTGCACACTAGGTTTTTCTTGCCTGCCTTAATGAAGCCTTCTGGCTGCTTCATGTAGATATCTTCCTCCAAATCTCCATGAAGGAATGTTGTCTTTACATCTAACTGTTCAAGATGTAAATTCTCTGCAGCTACTATTTTTAACACTAGTCTAATTATCGTAAGCTTCACGACTGGAGAAAAAATTTCAGTATAGTCAACACCTTCCTTTTGTTGAAAACCTTTTACAACCAATCTTACTTTGTAGCGTCTACTTACATCATGCTCTTCTTTGATCCTGTAAATTTACTTGTTGTGGAGTGCTTTCTTGTCTTGTGGTAGTTCAGCTAATTCCCATGTCTAATTTAACATGAGTGAGTCCATCTCATCTTTCATGGCAGACTCCCTCTTGACTGAATCCTCCACTTGCATTGCTTCATCGTAGCACTCTGGTTCACCATTGTCTGCTAGCAACAAGTAATGCAAAGAAGGCGAGTAACGTTGGGAGCGTCTCAATTCCGGCATGCTTGGCTCCTCTGCTTCAGAACTATTCTGAACATCATTTCCAGAAATATCCTTGAACTCAGCAAATTCCTTATTTTTAGCATCTATCTTGGAGCTGCTTGATTCTGCTGTTAGCCTATCCTTGTACATCACATTCTCGTTGAATATGACATCTCGGCTTCTTATGATCTTTTGATTTTTATAATCCCAAAATCGATAACTGAACTCATCACCACCATATCCAATGAAGACACATTTTTTAGACTTGGCATCAAGTTTACTTCTTCCAGTAGAATCTATATGTGTGTAAGAGATACAACCAAATACTCTTAAGTGTGAAAGGTTTACCTCTTTTTTACTCCATGCTTCCTCTAGTATTTCACCATCCAGAGGTATTGAAGGCCCACGGTTGATCAGGTAGGCTGCGATGTTGACAAATTCAACCCATAAATTCTTGGGCAAGTCAGCGTGTATCCTCATGCTTCTGGTATATTCATTCAGAGTTCTGTTCATGCGCTTAGCTATGCCATTTTGTTGCGCTGTCATAGGAACTATTTTTTCCATCTTGATTCCACTGCTTGGGCAAAATTCTCTGAACCTTCTATCTCTGTACTCTCCTCCATTTTCAGACCTCAATCGCTTGACTTTCAAGCCAGTTTCATTTTCCATCATGGCCTTTCATTTTCTGAATGTATCAAAGACTTTTGATTTCTTCTTCAGAAAATACACCCATACCTTTCTCTTTGAATCATCAATGAAGGTGACGTAATACAATGAGCCTGCAAGAGATGGAACTGGAGATGGTCCCCATACATCGGTATGTACCAACTTGAGCTTTTCTTCCTAGGATGTCTTGCCAGTTTTTGTGAAACTGACCTTCTTTTGTTTTCCAAAGATGCAGTCTTCACATAGCTCAACATCTACACTTTTAAGTTCTGGCAACTTTCCCTTTGATAGAAATGGCTTAATTCCTTTCTCGCTCATATGGCCAAGCCTCTGGTGCTATAGATTTGAATCAGCATCCGCTACTGCTATGATGTTCTTTATGTTTTAGGTTACATAGAGAGTATCGGTCTTCTTACCACGAGCAATGACAAGTGCTCCTTTGGTAATTTTTCATTCACAATCTGTGAAGGTCGTACAATAACCTTCTTCATCAAGTTGTCCCACAGAGATCAAATTCTTTTTGAGACCAGGAATATGTCTCACTCCTTGCAGCTTTTAGGCAGTCCCATTTGGCAACTTTAATTTGACATCTTCTTTTTTCATGATCTTTAAGGTTTCATCATCGACTAGATGAACCTTTCCGAAATCACCATTGACATAGTTCTCCATGATTTCTCGGTATGGAGTGGAGTAAAAAGATGCCCCTGAATCCAAGATCCATGATTCAATCGGACTGTTAATGCTTAGAATCATAGCATCGCCTGCATCCTTGGTCAAGTTTACAGATTCCTATGAGCCGGTATCTTTCTTCGGAGCTCAGCAATTCTTCTTAAAGTGACTCTTCTTGCCACAGTTATAATATTTAAAATCTTGACTCTTCTTGCCACAATTATAATACTTAAAATCTTTCTTCCCCGATCTAGATTTTCTCCTTCTAGATCTTGATCTACCAGAGTCTAAATTTCTGTCTGAAGTTCTCCCTCTAGACTCTATGTGTAGAGCTGAAGAGGTTGATGCTTCTCCTGATTCTCTTTGCAGAATTTTTTCACTTAATACTAGATCTCGTACATCGTCAAATTTTAATTTGGTATTTTTCGACAAACTGTTGACCGTTGTAATGGTAGTACTCCAACTGTCTAGTAGAGATGATAAGAGAATTAACGCCCAAACTTCATCATCGAATTCAATTTCCACTGAACTTAATTGGGTTGTGACTGTGTTGAGTTCATTCAGATGTTGGGCCGCCGATGCCTCTTTTGCCATTCGTAAATTAAATAACCGCCTCATCAAGTGAACTTTATTTGTGACCGATGACTTTTTATTCATGCTGGAGAGAGCTACCATAAGATCCGTCGTGGTCTTTTTCTTGGCTATGTTGAAAGTAACATTACGGGATAATGTTAATCTAATAACTCCAAGGGCTTATCTGTCGAGAAGGTTCCAATCCTCTTTGTTCATGCCTTCTGGTTTCGTTTGTAAAAGAGCTTGATACAGCTTTTTCTGATACAGATAATCTTTAATCTACATCTTCCAAAAGCCAAAGTCCGCACCATCAAACTTTTCAATTCTCACTTTTCCTTCATCTGTGGCCATTGCTCCCACTCGAATATGGATTTCCTAAAAATATTTTGATAGTGAATAGTACCCCCGTACAGATGAATAGTACTTTAGCCGGATTTCAAACCTTGTCTCTGATACCAATTCTTGGAAAATAAATATTATCACTCTATTTCTCTTAAACCTGATTAGTAGGAAAGCGAAAAATAAATGCGAAATAGTAACACAATTTGATAACGGAGTTCGGCCAATTATGCCTACGTCTCCGGAGCTGTTGCAGTCTTTTATTAAGGAGAAAAATATATCATGTTTACAAATACTCACACCTCACACCCAATTATCCCCAAGAAATTTTAACAGAAATTCTCTTAAAGAAATTTTCTAATAGACGTGATCATGAGTACAAAAATTACTTGACTTAATTTTTTCTAGACCCGCTCTGATCTTCCTCTCTATTAATTTTCTTTCTATTCTCTCTGATTTTTTTTTCATATCAATGGCCAAAGGGCCATTTATATAAGAAAATTATAACATGTGTACATAATGGTTGGTGAGATTTGTCAAAGGTTAGGCATCTCTTTTACCTAAGTTAGGCACCTCCATTTTTTACTACCATTACTTAAGTTAGGCATCTCCATTTTGGACCAAAAATACCTAAGTTAGGCACCTCTATTTTTGACTTAAAAATTACAACTCCATTTTATGGTTAATAACATTTTATTAACAGTTACAAAGAGAAATTACACTGATTAAGCAAGGTAATCTCTCTGTTAATGCCTATTTTACCAAATTAAGAAAACTCTGGGATGAGTTGAATTGTCTGAGTCCTATTCCACATTGTAGCTATGGTAAATGTGACTGTTGTGCTAATAAGTCTATGGATGAAGCAGTTTCTCTAACTAGGTTAATGCAATTCCTTATGGGACTTAATGAGTCATTCGATGGAGCAAAAAATCAAATACTGATGTCTAATCCCTCACCTACTATTAGTAAGGCACATTCATTGATTTTAAGAGTTGAGAGGCAACATTTGGCTAATATGCATAAGGATGAATAGGCAGACATTAGTATTTTGCTTGCACGGACATTTACTGCTAGTAAAGTAGGATATGGTGGAGGTAATTTTTAAAAAAAGGAGCTCGGTAGAAATGAAGATAGACTCTGTGATTTTTGTAAGAAGTCAGGACATGTTAAGGAAGCTTGCTTCAAAATCATTGGAGTTCCAGATTGGTACACTGAGCTGATTAAAAGGAAATAGAAGGATCAAGCACAAGTGCATATAGTTGAAAGCACTACTGAATCTGATATTGATACTATGCATATTACTGAAGAACATAAATGGATGACACAGTAAGGAGCGACTGATTTGATTAAGTAGGAACTGTCAAAGTTGATTAAGGGCAAGCATATTGAATCAGATGCTTACACAAATTTTGTTCAATCTGAGGAATTTGCAGGTAATTTGTCACATTCCAAGCCTTCTATAAACTTTCTAAATTTTTGGATTGTAGATAGTGGTGCTTCTAACCATATATATGCAGATGTTAAGATGTTTAGTAGCATGACACCATTAACTCATCCTATTAGAGTTCACCTACCAAATGGAAACAAGATTCAATTTACCTTGTTGGCACAGTAACCTTGCATCCTAAACTGATACTTTTAAATGTCCTATAAATACCTTTTTTATTACTCATAATCTCATTTCTGTTACCAAACTTACTCAACATAATAAACTTCAATTGACTTTTTTCTCTCATTGTTGTATGATATAGGACATGAGGAGTGATACATTGGTGGCTACAGGAAGTGTAGTTAACAACATCTATCTTTTAGAACCTACATCTTTGATTACTACCTGTAAAAATTCAGATATAGTTATGACTACTAGTCTTGACAATAATACCTGTTCTATCAATACTGTTGTTTCTTCATCTGTGTCTATATGGCACAATAGAATGGGACATCCATCAAATTCTGTATTGAATCATTTGGATTTTTTGAATAAAATACCTTATCACATTTCTTGTAAAGTTTGTCCTACAGCTAAATAGTGTCGACTGCCATTTCCTATTAGTAACTCAAGGGCAGAATACCTTTTGATCTATTGCATGTTGATATATGGGGGCCAAATATACAACCTTCATTGTTAGGAGCACATTATTTCTTAACTATAGTGGATGATTGCACAAGGACTGTTTGGGTTTTTCTCATAAATAATAAGACACAAGCTATACATTTACTAAGCAAGTTTTTTAAACTAATTCAGACCCAATTTAATACAAATATTAAAGTCTTAAGGATAGATAATGGTGCTGAGTTTTTGAGCACTCAATGTCAAACTCTTCTTACATCCTTTGGCACCTTACATCAGAAGACTTGCTCCTATACATTTCAACAAAATGGCATTGTTGAGCATAAACATAGACACATTTTACAAATCACTAGAGCCATTCTTTTTCAGTCTGCCTTACCTAAGCAATTTTGGAGGGAAGCTTTTTTACACTCCACTTACCTCATTAATAGATTGCCTACTGCAGTCCTGCAATTGAAAAGTCCATTTGAAATGCTTTTTCACAAAATACTAGATTATTCTCCCCTAAGGTCTTTTGGTTGTTTAGCTTTTGCTAAAAATAATCTTCCTCACAAACATAAACTGGATGTTAGATTTACTAGGTGTTTATATTTGGGTCATTATAGTGGTAAAAAAACATTTAAGTTTTTTGATCTCCAAAATCATACTATTTTTTCTTCTCCATATGTTCAATTTTTTGAGACCATTTTTCCTTAAAAGTATGTTTCATCTACCACATCTTATTCTGCCACTTTACCTTGCTCATTCCCTGATAAAAATTTACCTGATTCTACTTTTTCCTCTCCTATGATACCTACTTCTATCTCTAATCCTAATTCTTCTATTTCACCCACTCCCATTCCTACTCCTATCACTTCCTGTGAACCTGGTTCACCTCTCAATCCTGTATCTGTTCAATCTCCTATTGTTCAACCAAGAAGAAGTACTAGACTTACTCGACCACCAACATGGTTACATGATTTTCAAACAAACCTCACAACCCATGATGCTACTACTCATCTAACAGATTCACCTTTATTTTTTTTAGCTAAACTATCTTCAATTCAGGAGCTTAGAACTTATAGAGAGGCACCAAAGCAGAAAGAATGGGTTGATATTATGGAGGCTAAAATTTGTGCTTTGGAGAACAATAACACTTGGCAAGTTACAAATCTTCCTAAAGGTAAAAAGCCCATAGGTTATAAATGGGTATTTAAACTAAAGCTGAATGCAGATGGTACTGTGGAGAGTTATAAGGCAAGACTTGTAGCCAAGGGCTACAATAAGATAGAGGGGGTTGATTTTAATGAAAGTTTCTCACCTGTTGCAAAGCAAGTAACAGTTAGGCTCATTTTGGCATTGGCTGCTTCCAAATCTTGGCCATTACATCAATTGGATGTTAATAACACTTTCCTTCATGGTTTTTTGGATGAAGAAGTTTATATGCTTCCTCCTGAGGGTTATAAAAGAGCTAAAGAAGGTCAAATTTGTAGACTAACTCGTTCTCTATATGGATTGAAGTAGGCATCCAGACAATAGAATATGGAATTTTCAATTAAACTTCAGCATTATGGTTTTGCTCAATCTTCACACGATAATTGCTTGTTCACTCTTACTAAAGACTCTTGTTTTGTTGCACTCCTTGTGTATGTGGATGATGTGCTTCTTACTAGCAATTCAGAACAAGCAATTTCTCAGGTGAAAGATTATCTGCATCAACAATTTACAATTAAGGATTTAGGTATGGCCAAGTATTTTATGGGAATTGAAATAACAAGGTCAGTTAATGGGTTGTTTATTAATCAACGTAAGTATATTACTGACCTCGTAAAGGATGTTGGTCTATCTGAATGCAAAGCTGCTGCAACTCCTATTATTAAAGTTTGTACTTTGTCTGATCATGAAGGAGTGTTGTTGTCTGATCCTCAGCCTTATCGTAGAATGATTGGTCAATTATTATATGTTAGTTTCACACGCCCTGATGTCACTTTCAATGTGCAACAACTGAGTCAATTTGTTCAATCTCCCAGAGAACCTCACTGGCAGTCTGCTCTTCAAGTTCTTAAATATCTTAAAGGCACTTCTGGCCATGGACTTTTTTTTATCTCAAATTTGAAACTCCTCCATTGCAGGCTTTTAGCGATGCAGATTGGGCTATTTGCAAAGACACCATGCGCTCCATTACTGGTTTCTGTATTTTCTTTGGCGATGCTCTGGTTTCTTGGAAAACTAAGAAACAAAACACAGTTGCTCGTTCTTCAGCAAAGGCTAAGTACCAAAGTATGGCCAGCACCGTGTGTGAACTTCAATGGCTTAGTTATCTATTTCGTGACTTGCATTTTCATCTTCAGTTGCCGATTTCTCTGTGGTGTGATAACCAAGTAGCTCTTCACATCACGGCTAATCCTGTTTTCCATGAACGAACGAAGCATCTGGATATTAATTGCCACCTAGTGCGTGAGAAATACAAAGATGGTTTTGTTGCTCCAAAGCATATTTCTTCTCATGCTCAGCTCGCTGATTTCTTTACTAAGCCTCTCTCTGCCCCAATTTTCGATCGTTTCTGCTGCAAGTTGGGTTTGATGAATTTTTTTACCAAACACCAACTTGAGGGGAGGATGAACAGAATGTAGCCGTTATAAGTTCTTCGCTGCATTTTAAACTGAAGCTGTGTGTTTGTTTGAAAAGTTTTTTAAATGATATGCACCGTTTCACTCACAGCTAGATATCTTCTTCTTCTTTGTACAACTTTACATTTTTTTCCTTCAGTCAGTTAACAGTAATAGCCATCTCAGATATTCATCAAGCTTCCTCTGGAAGCTACTTAGTTGTCTATAAATAGCTATGATTTGTAATCTACTTCACGTGAAATAGATTTTACAGTTACTATTTTTCTCTCTCTTCACGTGAAATAGATTATTAGAATATTTTTTACTAAATTTTATTTTTAATTTCATGTTAATTCTGTTATAATATTTGAATGAAAATCTTACTAAATTATTTGCTAAGTTTATATGATAAAATATATTTATGTTTTAAATATTTTTTTATTGAATTTTGGGGGTTTTTTTTTTAAAATATCCTAAAAAATAAAAATAGTTTCAAAAATATTCCTTTTTAATTTCAATTTAAAAAAAATATTTTTTTCAATTTTTAATTTTAAAAATATCCATTTTCAGAGATATATTTAATGTATATATTTGATATATTAAAAATATACTCAATTTCTAAAAATATAAATTAAATATATATTTGGTATATCAAAAATATACAAAGAACATATGATATTTTTTTTAAAAATAAAAAAATATATGTTATACACTGTAATTTTCCGTTGAATTTTATATTTAATCTTGAGTTAATTGTGTTAACTAAATGTGACAATGAAATTCACAGCCTTTCAATATTTAGCATTTAAATTGGTCACCAAATAATTTGAAAAATTTTATTATTTTATATATTAAAATATATCTATATTTAAAAATTTTTACTAAAATTTTATATTTAATTTCACATTTATTGGATTTTATATTTGGTATAAATTATTTATACTTTTTAGATTTTTCTTATAATGTTTATTATTTTTGTTGTCTACTAGAGTGGTACTAAAATTTTAAATTTTCATATACTGAATTTTGTTAAATAAACAATTATTATTAAGCACTTTTGCTAATACGCGGGCGATAGTATCCGTTTCTGAAACATAACGAACTTTACTCTCAATTGAATTTCATAAATTTGGTATAGAAAGTAAAATAACGCTCATTTTTAACAATTTTCAAGAAAGTCACCAATACTAATAACCAAGTAAAAAGAACATTTATTACCAATTCAAAAAAAAAAAAAAGAAATTGCTACCCATCAAGAATAAAATGAGACTTCTAACAAAAAGAAACTCAAGTTATTTTATGAAAATAACCAATTTTATCATAGCAAATTAATAAACTTATTAATAAATAATGAACATCACCTGTTGTTTTCAAAAAAAAAAACCTAAGAACATTTTTAGTGATTGAAAATGATGTAGGAGTTTTTAAACATCACTTTCACAGCAAACATATTTTTGAATTGAAACTGAAGATTTAATTTATAAATGGATAATGTTCCTTAGCAAAGTCTAAGTGATTCTAAGTGATGTAAAGTCAAAGGCAAACTAAATGACCAAGTTAAAGCTAATTATTTCTAGCTTTCCATATTCAAGTCCAAGCTCCCGTAATTAAATCTTCAATAAGCATTTTGAATTCATGACCAGAAGAAATGCATCATTCGAAATTGGATTCAAGCTTGTACAAAGAATCAACATGAAAGTTTCCTAAATTGGAAAGATGATTGTGCTTCAAACTTTCCGTTGCAAACCCTAGGATGAAGGAAGATCATTCTAGGGCTAATCAATCATGGATTCAAGGTACTTCAAGCCCTAAACAACGATCTAAAGGTGACCATAATGTTCCAAATCAAGGTTTCCATAATGGGCCTATTGGGCAAACAATGACTAGACCCGTAAGGAAATCATAATTAAGATAAGCTTAAGGCGGCTTCAAAGATTCAAGAAGTGTAAGCAGGTCTAAAGATAATGGAATTAGAAATAATAGGATCACGTATTTTCTGATATCTTATTCGTTCTTATTAATTTATATAAGATATAAGTAATTTATAAATAGATTTAAATATATATGGATAGTCTACTCATAATAGATTTATATCGTGTTCGAATATTTATTTTTGGATACCAAGTATCCAAGTCCAGTTACATATTTTAATTATATTTTATTAAATTTTGAATAGATATTTATTATATTTTATTTTAATTATGGCAGTGTGCGATATGAAATTATTTTAATAAAATTATGTTAATATTAAATATTTATTTATAGTTATTTAATTGAGATAAATATAATTTTATAATTTAAAATTTATAATATTTTTAAATTTTATATTTAAATGAGTAATTAAATAAATTCGGATAGTAAATAAATAATAGTAAACAGTGAAGAAAAAAATTAAAAATTTTTTACTAATTAAACAAATAATTTAATTCTAATAATATGCCCATAAATTATACTTATATTACTGTAAAGGTAAATCACAAAAAAGAAATATCCGAATTTTCACATCCTAACAATTATTCCAAGCAAAGAAAGTTAAGTTTTTCATAAATAATTTTAGAGAGAGTTTTTTTTTATGTATTTTGCTCAGTTTACATTATCTTCCAAAAAGAAATTTTCTTATTTTTATGCAGTAACCGTTTGACTTGTATATACCCATATTCTATAGGAATTGGATCAATTTACATCTAATTTGAATATAGATAAATTATTTTTAGGATTGAATTGACTAACTATGACGCTCTAACCTGAAATTTATTATCTTATATTAACCTATAATGAGCTTAAGTCAGCAACCGATTTAACATCTCTCTATAATGTTTATATTAACTAATAGGCCGTGCGGCCAATATACTTTGAGATCCATCTGTTAAATATTTATTAGAAAAATATAATTATTTTATATTAATTAGGTATATTATATGAGTAGTTTAAAATATGTAGTACCTTAGATTATTTAGTCATAATTTTATATTCTAAAATCTTAAAATTTATTATCTTTATACATTCATAATTATGAATAATAAGACAAAGCAATAATATGATCTTTCTATAATTAAATTTATGTCCATTGATTCTAAAATCATCAATTTTGATGCAATACACATAAGATTCACTGTTAATATTTTAAATAGATATTACTGTTAATATTTTAAATAGACATTAACAAAGAGACTTTTCTTCATGAAATTATTCACATTATATATATACTAAATCACCACAAGAATGTTTATTGTAATTAGATTTCCCATTTAATTGTGTACTTTTTTTTTGTAACGATTCCACCTGTACGGTCTTACGACAGCCGGTCTATTGGGCTTTTTCTCTCGTAGATGAACCGTAGTCCCAGCCCTCAACCCGGCAGGCCGTCACAGTATTGGACTGCCTTCGCGGGCCCTCTAGCAGGATTTGTTTATTTGGCTCCCAAAAGAGTCGCGTTCCCCGGATCGAACACTTGACCTCTCCCTTCAGAGAGCCAGCGAGCACAATCCAGTACCATTTCTACCAGAGGAGCCAAATAAACAAATTCTGCTGGAGGGCTCGCGAGAGCAGTCCAGTACTGTAGCAGTCTGTCGGGTTGAGGACTGAGACTACGATCCACCTACGGAAGAAAAGACCCAATAAACCAGCTGTCATACGACTGTGCAGGTGGGGTCGTTACATTTTTTCTTTTACATTTTACCTTTCTTTTTTTTTCTTTCTTTTTTATCCTTTTTTTATGTTCGGCTTTTGTGTTTTTACACAAGACAATCTCAAAAGGAGCTCTTATGTGAAAATTTTTTTATTTTGGATTCAAGATTATTGTTTAGTATAAGATTAATTGTTCAGTATAAGATTATCCTAATTTAAGCTAATTTTTCTTGTATGAAATGGTTTTACAGGATTCCGCCAATTATCTTGACCGTAAGATATCATTAAGAAATAAAAATTTGTATTATCAAAAAAATTTCTGCGATTATTTCTAGTACGGAATGAGACAATATCCATTGTGATATCTTATTAAACAAAACATGGTGGTTTTATATCTAATCATTTAAATATAAAATTAATTTAAAATATTAAATTTTAAACATTGTATTTATATTATTATTTATATTTTTGTCCTTAATTGATTTTATTTTATGAGCCATTACAAAATAATGAGAAATGCTTAGAAATTGCTGCTTTAATAAGAGTGGCTTCTCAAATTTAATTTTTTATTTTAATTTTTAAATGACTTTATAAGTTAATTCTTAGAAAATGATTTTTTGAATTTTGAATTTATTATTATTATTATTTTATTTTAACTTAAATAGATAACATAAATTTAATTATCATAAAAATAATTTAAACAAAAAATTTTATTGATTATAATTTGATTTATATTTTTTTATTATTTCACTTTATTTTATTAGGGAATGGGAACCCCCCTACCAAGGGCTTTAGTTTATCCTGGGCTGTCACTAAACCTGACTTGAGGAATGAATGGGGCTGCAGCAGCGTAAGTACAACAAAGAGCTATGCCCTTTGCTGCAAATACCAAAGAGTTTAAATTTTAACATGTTTATTTATTCTTCAATAATTTTTATATTTCTCTTTAATTTTTAGTTAAATTTAAAATTTTTTAGTTTCAATTGAAAATTTAATAAGTAATAATTTTTCATGTATTCTTTTGTATTCAAATTATTTTCAATTTTTTATAATTTTAAATAACCTAATAAAATTAAAATATAATATTTAATTATTCCTTCTGTCAAATTTCAAATCAATTAAAAAATATATTAATACATAAGACAAATTTTATTATAAATAAATTTATAATATATAAATATGAAAATTATTAATATTATATGCATATATATATAGATATTATCTTTTACGTACTAGTTAAATATAATATATATATATATATATATTTAAAATAATATGAAATATTATAAATAGCATAACAGGACCAATGAAATTATTTATTCATTTAATCTAAAATTTTTTAGGAGGATTAATTTAAGGTGTGATCCTATATGAGCTACTCAATTTAAATCAAGGAAGACAAACTCTAATTTCACAATGATGTGAATATTGGTGTGAAACCTGTCACTCAATTTTCGGTTAAAACTTTTTAATTAGTAATATTAATAATTTTTGTATGAATTTTATTAATCTTATTTTCTATTTGACATCAAATTTAGAATTTTTATTTTTTACCTTTATAAAATATTAACACATTTTATCTGTTGAAAAAATGATTATAAATACTAATTTTTATTACTTTTACTCGACTTAATTTATTTAACAACAAAGATAAAATATAAAATACAACACTCGTGTAGAATACGTGAGGATCACATACGGTGAACCATTGATCAAAACCGGTGAACCATTGATCAAAAAGAATAACCGCGAAACAAAGAACATGTTTTCCATCTTGCTTCATAACGCGTGCATTTTGGATCGCTCAATTTCAGCCGTCCGATACAATGAAGTAAAAACCGCGACTTTCCAGTGGGACCTCATTGAACACGTGTTTGGCTGCGTCTAATATCACTTGTCAAAACGACACTGACAGACCCTTCACTTAAAACAAAAAAGATCCAAGTCAGTCATAACAGAACAGAACCCAAAAACAACGATAAGACAGACAACAAATTCATCCTTGTCCTAAAACACTATGGCAAAGGCAAGTTCTTACCGTTTCAGGAAAACCTCGAACCCAATTCTTATAAACACCCATTTCAACAAATTGGTTCTCTCAATCTAAATCTTGTCCTTGCGATATTCTTGGTTTCTCTTAAAAACCGACTTCAGGAGGTTTTCTTTTCGTTCTTACTATCAAGAATCATCAATGGCGGCCATGGATGAAGAGCTTCAAATAGCTATACAAGAAGCAGAGATTCTTCACAGAATGAGCAACTGGGCTCTTCACTCAACTTTCGATGGTTCTTTTGATCCAAGAACTTTCAACGGAAAACTAGACCCCGACGAGCTTCAACTCGCAAAGCCAGAAGGAAAGAAACAATAACTGGCAAGCAGGCGAGCAAAGGAAATGAACAGAGAATTTGAGACTGTGTTAAAAGAAGTGCAATTTGAAGTTTTGGTTCAACTTGGAAGAATCTTGGTTGAAGAGTTTTTTAGTCGAAAAAGAAGATGAGATTTGTGGTGTTTGTCAAGAGGGGATGGATATTGGTGAAGGCGGCAAAGCTATGGAGTGCATGCATAGGTTTCATGGCTTTTGCATTGTTAAATCGCTCAGGAGGAAGAAGACTTGTCCTTTATGTAGATTTCATTTGCAAATTTAGTAGTAGTATCCGTAATCTTTGTAGAAACAATATTGCATTTCAGGGTCGGTTTACAATTAATTTGGAAAAAAATATATAAAACTTGTTTCATTTATTTAGTTTTGTTCCATAAACTTGTTTTTTTCTGAACAAGTTGATGTATTTTTTCTTCATTAAAAGAAAAAACTTACCCAACTTTGTGATGGAGTACAGTATATTACATTAATTTGATTTTTCTGTTTTATGATTTATCATTATTAATTGAGATGGCTTACAGTATAATACATTAATTTGATTTTTGTTAATTAACATATAGAATAAAATGGTACAAGTTGCAGCGGCAAAATACCCCTTAGCATTTGATTTATTTAGTTACAACGGCAAAATAGTTTCACTGAATTCAACATATTATAAGGGTCAGAGCAGAGTTTAATAATTTTTTATGCATCTGTTGCAAAATATAAATCCCTCATGAGTACTGAAAATTAGAGACATTTTGCATTTCAAAAGTGCTATTTTGCCTTCTTCTGTGACTTGGCATTTTTCTATACAAAATCAAGCTCTGCCTCCAATTCACAATTCTATGAACAATAAAATGACCAGATTGAAAAACAAAAAGAAATAATAACCCAAGGGTAGCTGTAATAACAGCAGACATGGATCCGTCGCTATAAAGCCACTGATACTTCAGTTGTAAGAGGATGTTCAAGGGTGTTGAAACATCGAACTGTTCCAACGCTTACTGGTAAATACACAGGCTAACTTTACAAGAATATTTTTTCATACTTCCCTTATCGTACAAAATGTCTGGCTAAGAGAGAAAAGAAAAGGTCAAGAAAGAAAAAAGAAAAAGACATGTCATCAGGCTGAGAAAGCACTCATAATTGTTCTGTCATCATTCACATCTAGATCCAGGTTAAATAATCAGATTTACAATCAGAATTCAGCCTAGTCCATTTTCCTTGAGAGAGCATGATAACAAAGAATTTGTACAAGATATACACAGCTGACTACTTCGAGGGCGACATAAATTAGTTGCTTCAATGAGCTAAATATTCTAAAACCTTCACTCCAGAGCAATTTTCATAAGAGGTTTCCATGTTAGCATGTAAAACATCTTTTTTTTCAACTGTACAAACTCATTGCAACTTTTCTGGTAAAATGGGTGGTTGTTTCCTACCTAGGATGTGTGATTTCTCTAACCCATTATACCTTTCTACCATCTATTGACTGTCAGCTCCTCAATCCACAGAAGAACTAGTTTCTGCGGTTTCATCCACGCTGAAACTGGATGGCCTCTCCATGGCAGATCTATAAAATACACAAAGCAAGAAGAATGGTTATCAGATGTAAAAAGATGAGTTCAAAATTTCTGGGAATATGGAAAAAAAAATCAAAGGCAGCAGAGGCAATAAGACTATTTTGTCGTTTTGCAGACTAAGTGATGAAAGAATGAAAAACAACTCATCACTGAGAGCAATTACTAATTGAAAGGCATGCCAGCATATTGACCTAAATGATGCATCCTTCTCTATAAACACTGCCACTTAGCATTTCCAGAAGTCATTTTCAAACATATAAACATAGACTTTTTCATGAATAGTTTATGTAAGGCTACAATATCTAAACAACAATATAAGGCCAGTTTGGACATGGAAACAAAGTTGATAAATTCTATGCCAAACCATAATTAAGCTAAGATATTTATGAATAGGTAGAGCTCAATTCCAGGGAAATTAACCTCTCATTACCTGTTGAACAATCTAAATTCTTGCAGCTTCAGTGAAAGCAGAGCCAACTGTTGCATTTTCCAGATAATTGGAATTGCCCATTCCCCAAATACTCTATACTAGTGTAAAAGTGACGAGGAAAGAATTGCATCTTAATCCCATTTCTCACTTCACCTACCTCTCCAGACAAGACGGCTTAAAGGAGGGTTTGGAGGATAATGTAAACCAATGACTTTATCCATCCCAATACTAATGGCAATTCTATTGTGTTAGCCTTCATGACATGAAGCTCACCACTGTAGCAAGCAGGCAAAACAAAAGAAATAATTGATTTTTCCCACTCATTCAGTAAAACAGAACTAAGTTTAACAATGTGAAGCATTGCAACTGAGAAAGAGAAAATAGAACTAAATTACACAACAGTCGAAACAATCATAGCTTTCCACTAAAATAAACAGAACTATTTTGGAAACTACAATTGCTGGGCACTTACATCCAGAGAGCTAATATAGGTACCAAATTCTTCTGGAAGGCTTTACTAACAAGCAATGAAAGTCTATTGATGATTGATAGACACAAGCACATGCACAGAGACAAAAAAAAAAAAAAAAAAAAAGAAAGAAAAGAACTCATTCACATAAATTATATTCCAGTACAGAAATTTGTACCAACCCTTTAATTGAATTTGTCTTTCGGGGAACATTAGGAAATGATGCTTCTGTCACATAATCTTGCTGAGGAAATTCAGCTCTGAATCGCTTTGAGACCTTCAACATTAAGCCAAAAAAGTGGAGAGGTGTCAAAATCGAAGGGTACAATCATACAGTATGATTGTAATATGCTTTAAGTATAGAGGCATGTACATATATTATTATGTCACACGTATATAATAACCTCAAAAAAATGTGACACTTATAATATGCATGATATTGACACAAGTTGACCAGATCAAGAACTCACGGTCATTTCACTCGTCGGATGCATCCTTACTCTAACTGGATTTGTATATTCTTTTGTTTCCTTCATTTCTCCATAATGGTTTTCCTACACATATGAATGCACAAGTTAATATTAAGTCACTAAAATATAGTAGAGAATCGTCAATTGCAAAATAATATAATAGAAAAGGTGTAAAGCAATATTACAACTTTTTCTTTTTTTTAATAAAAAATAGAAAGGTATAAAACAATAAAAGACCTTTGGCATCCTTGAAGATAGTGACCTCTCATCCATATCAAGAGATTTACTGGACCCAGGGATTAAATTTGAAGGCTTAGACATACAATCATTCTTTTGGACAATCTTAGGACTACCATTGCCATAGTCAGACAGCCAAGGATCTGTCTGTTCACTAACAACTTTAACACCATCAGGGTGATGATGGTTAGAAACAGCATCTGGTCTTATGCCTTCAACATCACGCTTAGAGCACATCTTATAATTTCTTTTGCTCTTAGGAATAGAAGTTTCAGCAGCAACATCATCATACTTATCCATAGCAGACTTCCCACCAGGTTTAGAATTAGAATCACTGTAAGTATATTTCTGTTTCAATTGGGGGTGAGATTTCTTGTCATGAGAATCAGATGCATTCTTGAGGTTACACTTTGGACCTTCCATATACAAGTCCTGAGAACTCATCTTCGAACTGTGTACATCATATCTCTGAAAAGTTATAAAAATGAACATTGAAAAAGAATTAGCACAAAGTTCACATGATTAAGTAATTTTTTGAATAAATAAGCATGAAAATGAAACACAATTTGAATGGGACTTGCATCAATGTCATGGATATGACTCCGTGAAGCACCAAACAGGAGCAAAAGTCAATTATAACTTCACCTACCCATTCTGTTATTTATTGTTATAATTCACATCAAATGTAACATCCAAATGAGGTGCCTTTCAAAAAAAAAAAAGAAAAAAAGAAGAAGAACCATATTAATTATTGCTTGATGTGTTAGTCATTTGTCCAAGTAAAGTTGGGTACTAGTTTTATAAACAATTATGTAAATCAAAATAAGTAATCAAGGCTTAACTCATTTAACATGATGAATAAATCAAAGCTCCCTCAAACAATAATTTCCATTACCATACAAATAAACACATCACAACGGGCAAAAGACCATTATGACAATGTCAAGTAATGAAAGCAGAAAAACTCACACTAAATAGATAGTTTAATATATTCAAGTTTCTAGCATGAAAAATAATATCTTCAAAATTCTGTCAACATGCACCACACTCCCACCAACACCACCAACAGATCTAAAACAAATATATCATAATTGAACCGAGCATTGAACAACAAAAATTAAAAATTAGTGCTCGACCATTGGTACAATGGTTCAATTAAAGTTTTCTTTAATGTTATGATTATATATTTTTAGTGTTGGATTATATATGATATAATTAAATGTTTTTATGCATACAAATATATGATTAATGATATATAAACATAAAAAAATCACTTAATAAATATTACATATATGTAAAAATATAAAAACTAAATTAAATTTTACAATATGACAGTTGAAACTCCGCCTATACATGAGTTTCTTGTGTATAGCCGGTCCCAAGTCCGGGTAAAAGAGAAGGGTTGCGGTAGGTGACAGCCAGCGTAAAACTTTTATCACATCTCATGATATGGATTCTAAAAGTAATATCGTTGGGGCGTTCCCTACTTACAATGCGCTACATCGGAGCCCGGGTGTAGTGAAGAATAAGCAAGGGTATAGGGCATTCTCCGAATGCGACGAGCCATGTCGGCGCTCGAATGTGGCGCATAATAAGCAAGGGTTCTCACATCATGGACAGGTGTGGATAAAGAAGTTAGTCCAAAATACGAGTATCACAAGATATATGTTCAGATAATGGTAAAAGATTCTATAGGAAAAAGCATAAAAAAGAACAAGTAGGGAGTAAGATTAGAATAGGAACTTAGAATATTGGATCTCTTACAGGTAAATTGAGAGAACTTTTTTATACTATGGAGAAAAGAAAAATTAGTATTACTTGTATTCAAGAGACTAAATGGGTTGGAGGAAAAAATAAAGAAGTTGAGAATACTGGATATAAAGTATGGTATACAGGAACAAATAGAGGTAAAAACGGAGTAGGTATAATTTTGGATCAAAACCTAAAAGAGACGGTTATAGCGGTGAAAAGAATAGGTGATAGGATTATTTCAATTAAACTTGTGCTTCAGAATGAGACTATCAACATAGTTAGTGCATATGCCCCTCAAGTTGGATTGGATTGGGAGAGCAAGCAAAACTTTTGGGTGATATGGATAAACTTATGCAAGGGATTCCAAATGATGAAAATATTTTTATAGGAGGAGACTTAAATGGACATGTAGAAAAAGACAGAGTAGGTTTTGAGGAGGTACATGGAGGGTATGGTTTTAGAATTAGAAATGAAAAGGGTAAGAGTATCATTGATTTTGCTTTAGCCTATGGTTTGATTCTAGCTAACACATTTTATAGAAAGAGAATCTCATCTAGTGACCTTTAAAAGTGGACAAAATAGAAGTCAGATTGACTTCATACTCACAAGAAGAGCCAATCGAACTCGATGTAAGGATTGTAAGGTTATTCCAAATGAGGTTTTGACCACTCAACATAGGTTAGTGGTTTTGGATATCAAGTTTAAGAGGTTGACTAGTAGACCAAGAAGGAACAGAATTCCTAAGATTAGGTGGACTTTAAAAATTGAAAAACAATTGTTGTTCAATGATGAGTTGGTCAAAGTTGGAGGGTGAGAGGCAGATATGAGTATGTCATCAAATGATATGTGGATAGACATGTCTATAACAATTAAAGGAGTAGTTAGAAAGGTTCTTGGAGAATCTAAAGGGTGTGGACATCTCTCGAAGAAGTCTTGATGGTGGACTGAGGAAGTGCAAAAAGCGGTAAGAAGTAAAAAGAAATGGTATAAGAATTTGCCCAAGTGTAATAACAATAATGTTTTTAAGCAGTACAAACAAACGAAAAAAGATGCTAAAAAGGCAATTAGTCAAGCAAAAGCACAATTTTTAGAGAGTTTGTATAAGAAACTTGGAACAAAGGAAGGAAAAAAACTATCCATAAATAGGCTAAAATAAGGGAAAAGAAATATCGTGATTTAAACCAAGTTAAGTGCATTAAAGATAAAGAGAATATGATTTTTGTTCAAGAAGAGGATATTAAGGAACGATGGAAAAGCTATTTTGAGAAACTTCTTAATGGTAACCATAGTAGTAACATTGAGGGTTCAGACGTTAGGCCCGAGAAAAATGTGAAGTACACTATATGGATTAGGTTTTCGAAAGTTAAGAAAATTTTGAAGAGAATGAAAGCTGGTAAAGCTTGTGGACCAGATGGGATACCCATTGATGTTTGAAAATGTTTGGGAGATATAGGAGTTGCATGGTTGACATCTTTGTTCAATAAGATCCTAAGTACAAAGAAAATATTTGATGAATGGAGGCAAAGTAATTTAATACCTATTTTTAAGAATAAATGAGATACTAAAAATTATTCAAATTATAGAGGTATAAAGCTTATGAGCCACATTATGAAACTATGGGAGATAGTTGTGAAATGCCGTTTGAGTTTAGATATTTGTATCTCCCCAAATCAGTTTGGTTTTATGCCTGAAAGATCAACTATGGAAACTATATTTCTTATAAGAGATTTGATGAAAAAGTATTGAGAGATGAAGAAGGACTTATATATGATTTTTATTGACTTGCAAAAGGCTTATAATAGAGTCCCTAGAGAAGTTTTATGGTGGGTTCTAGAGCGTAGAGAAATATTTATACGATCTATTCAAGTCTTGAAGGATATGTATGAGGGAGCCATCATCAGTGTCCGCACTGTGAGAGGGGATACTAAAGATTTTTCCTTTCTATTGAGTTATACCAAGATTCAACTTTGAGCCCTTATCTTTTCACCTTGGTCATGGATGAGCTAACAAGACATATACATGATGATATCTCTTGGTGTATGATGTTTGCAGATATTATTTTAATAGATGAGACTCAAGCAAGAGTAAGTCAAAAGTTAGAGTTATGAAGAAGCACTTTGGAATCTAAGGGTTTTAAGCTAAGCACGACTAAGACTGAGTATATGCATTGTAGATTTAATAACGATAATAGAGAAAGAGACGAAATTATTTTAGACGGAATAGCAGTGACTCATAGTACTCATTTTAAGTACCTTGGCTCTATTCTTCAAGAAGATGGGGGTTGTGAAGAAGATGTAAGTCATAAGATTAAAGCTGGTTGGATGAATTGGAGGGGTGCTACAGGAGTTCTATGTGATCAAAAAATGCCAGTTAAATTGAAAGAAAAATTCTACCGCACTGCAATACGGCCTGCGATGATGTATGGTAATGAGGGTTGGGCAGTAAAAAGACAACACACGAGTAAGATGCATGTTGCGAAAATAAGAATAATAAGATGGATGTGTAGTCACACTAGGATAGATAGAATCTGCAATGAGTGCATTAGAGAAAAAGTGGAGGTTGCACCTATTGAGGATACGATAAGAGAGCATAGATTGAGATGGTTTGACCATGTGAAATGAAGACCTAGCGATACACCGGTCAGAAAAACCGAACAAGTTAGAGTATATATAACTAAGAGAGGCAGAGGTAGACCTAAACTAACTTGATTAAAGGTGGTCCAAAATGATCTTATAATGTTACATCTATCAGAAGAGATAATCCTAAATCGTACTGAGTGAAAAAGAAGAATCCATATAGCCGACCCCAATTGATTTGAGATTAAGGTTTTGTTGAGTTGAGTTGAGTTGTATGACAATTGAACCATGCAGTTTGATTAAAAAAAACCATGAGGTTCAACTGCAGTTGAATGCAGATTGCTTGGATTTTTGTCTATTCATTTTTCAGTTGAACCCTGCCATCCATTCCTCATGGGGTACAGTTAACTGTAATAAACAACAGGCCATTCTGTTACTGTTTTTAATCTCTCAATCTTCTCCAAGTTTCCTTGCCAATTATTCCTTGACAATTACTATCCTAGGACATGAAGTTGCAGGGCTTGCTCTTCTTTATTAACATTATCTTCAAATCCAAACTCAGTAAAATGAGAAATAAATCAAAATATGAAAAATCAACTCTAATTCTCCTCTTTTGGCCCATCTCATTGAACCATTATATTTGTTTTTCCTCCTTTTCTCTCTAATAGCTAAGATCTTTTGCCCTGGCAGAAGCTAAAAGAAGAAGAACTAAAAGGAGAAATGTTGGTCTTCTACTTACTAAAATGTTTCATGCTTTACAACATTTATTCCTCAAGCTGATAAATTAGAAATGATTTTAATCAAGTAGGTAAATAACATATAGACTTCAATTAATAAGGTGTGTATTTTGGCCCACACGTACACCTAAGGCCTATTTTAAGGTGCTAACTCAACAGGTGCCTAGGCGTGAACACATTGGTTGGAACAGGATCCCTGTAATTCATTGGTGAAGAAAAAAAAGTTCTCTAAAAAGTTTTAAGACCTAATTGAATTCTGAGTTTAGAGTTCCAAAATGCAGACATGAAAGGGAAGATACCATTGCTGACGATATTTGGCTCCAAGGTATGGCAATGAGCAGTAGAAGTCACGATAGCAATAGCCACATATGGTAGTGCTCCCATTAGAATGATGGATAGGCAGTGGAGACATGAGTTTCTGTTATGGATCTATAGCACCTAAGTTGGAGACTATGAATACCTTCCATCATGTTAATGTTCTCATAACTTGCCAATTCCAGGTGTTGTTTGGTATTTTTTCACAAAAATAACCTCAATTTGTAATTTCAATATAGAATCCAATAGTAGCCTCAACCTTAAAAATATCTCCCAAAGGATGTTGGAATCATAATATTTGCACCATGCAAATGCTATAGAAATTTGAGCCCATAATTGTCTGCTGATAAATACGATGCACAAGCATGCCAAACATTCAATTAATGTATTTTTAAATACAGGCCAATATGATATCCTGTGATGACAATTAAATGCAACAATTTTCAGTTCATATTAGAGCAATTATTCAAAGTATAATTTAAAGTCTCAAAAGGAGCATACGTTGATTCAAAAGAGTTGTCATGATTATCAGATATAATAGATATTTAGCTTAGTACTACCTTTTCTAATATGTCATAAGCTTGCATACTTCAAATTCCACTAGATCTCTGGAAACATTGATAGAATGAATCAACTTACACTGCTGATATTGGAATGTTTACGAACTCCAGAAACCTCAGGAGAATGATTTCTAGCAAGATCTCCAACATAGAATGCTCCAGCTGAGGCAGTTAAGAAAAAAGACAAAAAAAACACTAAACTTAATTGAAGACCATATTTCATGATTATAACCTTACAACAGATTATAGGTCAGAAAAAGAAACATGGCAACAGCTCAATACTTCCACCACATGAAGTAGCAGAAAATAGTCAATAAAGAATAGCCCAAATTGAAGTCTCGCATCCAGTGTCAAATCTAAAAAGTCATCAATTTAGAATTCAGAGATGGTAACATATCTTCAAGGAGGAAAAGTATCATGAATGCCCCCAAATTACATAAAATTTATCTTGAGGATCCAGAAATAACATTGAAATTTTACAGCTTCAATTGGATGTGAAACAACGGGACAGACCACTTATTTACTAGGCATACAGACAATTTCCGCTAATGATAATATTTCTGGATTTAGTTACAGAAGTAATTAAAACTTCAACAGTCAGAAAATCTTTGCAGCGAAACTTGATTTTTCAATAAAACACCATTTTAGCTGATATTGAGAAACGCAATTTTGGAGTTTTGTTTCGCTGTCTTGAAAGTTTTATGATAGAACAATGTGAAATTCATCTTAAAAACAAACTTTAATGATATTTAATTAATCTTTTCCATTAAATGCTTTTCTAAAGCAGTCAAACAGCAATGACAAACATACCCTAAGCCACTTTAAGAAAACACAACTTAGATAGCATTATAAATACAGCTTTTATTCTTGCCTTTATCTCTATTTGACCCCTCCAGCCTGAAATTTCAACCACAAACTAGACATTTATTTTATATCCTCTTCACATTCAAGTGCTCCATATTGTTAAAAGGAAAGAAATCTGAAGCTTTTATGATCAAAATTTGGAGTCGGCACTTGGATAATACTGGAGAGATTTTCAGTTTCACATTTGTCAAAAAAGACGAGGAACATTCTTTTAAGAAATATTTCTTTAAAATGCTCGTGATATATAGTCACTCAACTATTAGATGCCTAAAAATGGCAAATTTGTATGCCTATACCTGCAACGTGACTCCTTTTTCTATGCATGAAACTAAAGTTCGAGCAAAAAAAGTTAACTCCAGAAGCAAAATTTAATTTACAGTTCTTATGGATTCCCTTTAGGCTACATCGTTTGCAGGACATTAGTAGAAAGAGGTTCCCAAAATGATGACATACCATTGACTGGATCCCTGCTTGAGGAAGAAAATGCACCAGGAGGAAGTGGCTGAAATTCAACACCCAGTGGCGGGCCATCCTCCCTATAGTGCTTGCCCAGTTGCTTTTTGACAGCAGTAATGGCAGCATTTTCAATTTCACCCTTCACTTTCAAATAGCCAGATGGTTTATATCCCATGGTATTGGCACCCTTGGGAATTAATGGCCTGCTAACTCCATTCTGTTTTACATACCCAGAAGATTTCATGTCAGGAGGATCTTCACTTTGGGAAAATAGCTTTTCTTGCAAGGAAGAGCTACTCTCAGAAGATGTATCATCCATGCTATTAGCATTCCCTGTGTATTGACTTGTGCGATCATAGGTGACATCAGCAATAGAAAAATTGTGGCCATAAAGTCTATGACTTTCAACTTCCTTAGGATCAACTTTCCTATAATCAACTTGTTTAGTGCTGCCACAAGAATCTTGCCGTAAACCACTTCCACGATCTTGAACAACGCCACTAGACCGATCTTGACGACCACTCACACATGTATCATCCTTTGACAACCTTTTGTCTTTCAATCTTCTGTGGCAAAACCAGCTAGATATTTGTTTTTCTGTCAAACCTATCTGCTCTGCAAGTTCTGATTTCATTTCCTCCGTCGGATAATTGTGTTCTAAGAAAAACCAAAAAAAAATTCCTTTCAAGAATATTGACTAACATCAGTGGATGCACTATATAAAGTATGTCAAGAAAAGTAAAAGTACCATTATAAAATTTCTCCAAAGCCATAATCTGGGCTGGCGTCTTGAGTATCCTTTTGGTATTCTTCTCTGGAGAAACTCTATTCTCTTCAGAGTGTACATCACTTGAATCTAAGGATCGAATCCAGAACACAAATATGAGTGATGACATCAAATCATTTAAAAAATAACGTGTATCAGTGATGTATACAAGTATTTAAAAAATCAAAGCCATTAAAAAGAAAGCACACAAACACACATAGTAATAGAAATACAGCAGGTAATAAAAAAAATTGCCAGCTCATGTTAGAGTATCAAGTATAAAATTGAGCTATCATTTGAGGAAAACCAAATTAACTACTTGAATAAAGCTGCAGCTTCCATATTTGTCAAATCAGGTTTTACATATTTAATATCAGAATTAACACACATCATCATATCGTCAACCCCTCATCTTAGGACATGTATCAAGCATATCCAACTAATACAACTAACCTTTGTCATGTATCAAGCATATATACAATTAACTTTTGTTATGTATCAAGCACATCCAGCTAATACGTTTTTTCCCATCGTGGATCTTCTCTGAGAGCGGCTACGTCTGTCTCTCTTCTTTCCTTCTTGGATCTATTTCGGTCTCTTTTTTTTTTTTCCTTCTTGGATCTCTTTTCTTTTGCTTTTGTCTTGCGTCTCTCTTTTGCTACTCAGTCTCGTATGCTTAATAGGATTAGAGAGGTTTGATTTGTGCTTGTTATGGCTCAGGAATTAGAAACATTATGGAAAAAGTTCTCTCTCGCAGGTGGGGAAGAGGACGTTATAGAGTTCGACGAGAATGACGGGGATGAGATGGGTACAAAGAATAGTTGTTGTTTGGTTGGAAGCGTCCTGTCTGAAAAACCCGTAAATTTAAAAGCAATATCCAATGCATTCTCAAATGCCTGAAGAATTAAAAAGGAGTTTAAACTGCAGGATGCAGGATCTGGGCTCTTCATATGTGAATTTGACTCCATTCGAGATAAAGAAAAAGTGATGAAAGAGATCCCTTGGCATTTCGACAGACATCTAGTTCTACTCTTGGAACTGAAAGGATCTGAGCAACCATCGGAAGTACAGTTTAACTGGTGTCCTTTTTGAGTCCGAATATGCAATTTGCCTTTGAATAGACATAATCGGAAATCTATTGAAGTTGTGGCAGGAAAGATTGGGAGATTAATAGAGATTAATGGAAGAGATATTAACACATGGGGCCAGTGGGTTAGTGTAAGGGTTCTAATAGATGTTCGGGAACCTTTGAGAAGGGGGGCCATGTTGAGGAGTAAAGAGAATGATGAAGCTTGGGTTTATTTCAGGTATGAGAAAAATGCCGAATTTTTGCTACTGGTGTAGTAAATTAGGCCATAACCACGATGACTGTGATGATAAACCTGAGGATGCAGAAGTAGATAAATGGCCTTATAATCCTACATTACGAGCAACACCGATTAAGAATAGGGGAAGCTTTACTGTATTTTCAACTAAGAGTGGAGCTACCACTATGAAGAACTCAGACTGTAGGGTTGGGATAGAGGCGAACGAAGGGTAAAAAAGTGTACAGAGACAAATAATAATGGAGGAACCTCCTACCCAATCTAGTGAAGATCATGACTCCCCTCTCCATGAAATTTATAAGGAGTGCAAGATTAAAGTTCACAATGCAGCAAGAAATAATGTGAAAGGGAAGAACGTTATTTCATATGTCGAAGGAAGATTTGCCATTGGTGGAGCTAGGCACACCAAAGAGAAGAAAGGATGTGCTGGGAGGAAAGGTGGAGGTAGAATAATAGGGCCCGGAAGACATATGGCTTCAATTCCGATTATTCAGTCGATGGTGAAAGTAGGAACTAGGAAAAGAAGTAGAAGTATCATTTTGATGGAAAGTGATGAGGACCACAAGAGATTAAGATTGGAGTATGGTGACCAAAACTGTTTAATGGAAGAGGCGATGACTGCTGGAACGTTCAAGGACTGGGCAATCCTTGGACAGTGAGGGCCCTAAAACATGTTGTTAGGATCAATTGTCCAGATATTTTCTTCCTCATGGAAACTAGATTAAATAACCATGAAGCGGAAGGTATCAAATTTGCTTTAATGAGTTTTAATTTCTTTATTGTTAATCCAATTGGTAGATCTGGCGGATTGATGTTGGGCTGGAGAAAGGAGATGAACTTGACTATTAAAGGCTATTCTTAACATTGTAATGATTTTATAGTAATGAACAATGTGGGTGATATTCAGTGGCAAGGGTCAGGGGTATATGGCTGGCCCCGGAATTATAATCGAACGCTCCCATGGGATCTTATTTCTCATCTGGTATAGGAAAGTCTTTCATCGTAGCTGTGTTTTGGGAATTTCAACAAGCTTCTCTTTGGCTATGCGAAAGAAGAGGGAACTCCAAGTCATTATCTCAATTGGATGGCTTTCGAAACTGTATTGATTCATGTGGTCATCATGACTTGGGATTCACGGGCTTGAAGTATGCTTGGGATAATGAAGAAGAGGGTTTTGCCTCAATCAGAGAAAGACTGGATAGCTTTCTTAGTACTATAGATTGAGATAATCTCTTTCCAGGAGCGAGAGTCTATCGCTTGACGAGGGTAAGGTCAGACCATGCACCGATCCTTCTAGATAGTGATGGTTCTATGAAGGAAAAAACAATAAGTAAAAATTTTTAGATTTGAAGCAATGTGGTTGAGAGATAACAACTGCAAAGAATTGATACAATCAATCTGGGAAAGCCAAGATAATAGTTTAGACGTTCAAAATAAAAGGAAAAAAAAAGCATTGTGCGAAGAAGCTGTCTCTTTGGAACCGTGATTCATTTGGTCATTTAGGAAAAACTTGAAAGCAAGGATGCAAGACCTAGAGCTGTTGAATAGATAACCTTATACCAGTGAATTACAGGGTAGAGCTTATCAAATCAAACATGAAGTGGATGAACTATTGCTAAGGGAAGAAATCATGTGGAAACAACGATCAAAGGCATTGTGGTTAGAAGGAGGAGACAAGAATACCAAGCTTTTCATGCAGAGGCATCGGGAAGGAAGAAAAGAAATACCTTAGAGAGACTTAAGGGCAATAATGGCGTTTGGAGAGAAGAGGCTGATGCAATTGAAAAGATTGTGGTTGACTATTATACTGAGCTTTTTAATAGCACAAATCCAAGCACCTCTTCTGAAACGATTGAAGCAATTGATAGTTTTTTGTCTCCTGAGTCCTCAGAAGTCCTAGCTTCTCCTTTCACTAAGGATGAAGTATTGAAAGCCTTGAAACAAATGCATCCCAATAAAGCTCCTGGACCCAATGGTATGTCTGCTTTATTTTTTCAATCTTTTTGGCAATTAGTAGGTAATGATGTTAGTACTTTTATTTTAAAGTTTTTAGAATCATCTTGCATGCATGATCTTTTGAATCATACGTGGGTCACTCTAATTCCTAAGATTAGAGATCCTTCATCTGATGTAATCTCTTTGATGCTCCTGTTGGTTTTCAACCCAGCTATTTCTGGAGAAGTATATGGGGCTCAAGAACTTTACTAAAAGATGGACTATGTTAGCGCAGTGGCAACGGCACTTCGGTCCACATTTGGAAGGACAACTGGTTGTTTGGTCAAATGTATATGAGACCGCTGGTTTCCAAAGCTATTCCTCTAACAAAATGG
Source organism: Garcia nutans (assembly GCA_947685225.1). Taxonomy (NCBI): domain Eukaryota; kingdom Viridiplantae; phylum Streptophyta; class Magnoliopsida; order Malpighiales; family Euphorbiaceae; genus Garcia; species Garcia nutans. The sequence continues at coordinate 21,394,201 of CANTUV010000011.1, read as the reverse complement.
GTCAGTTGTTTGATTGAGGTTGAAAACATATGCCAAAAGAGAGACTTGATCATGCAAAGCTTTTTACCGTCTGAGGTGGAAATAATCTTGAGCATACCTGTAAGTTTTCGACTCCCTGAAGATCAATTATTTTGGCTACACTCTAAGTCAAGTATCTATTCTATGAAGATTGGATATTACGTGGCTGAACAGAGACGTAGATCAACTCTCAGCGTAGCTTCTTCCTCAAGCTCTTGCAATGAGATGTGGCGTCTAGTATGGCAACACAATGCTCCCCCCAAAACCAAACACTTTTTCGAGAGGCTAGTTAAGAATATACTGCCATGTGCCTCGAATCTGCGAAGGAAAGGCATTAGCACTGAAGCGAAATGTGGATGTTTTGACGAATCAAGCCTGCACATTTTTAATGAATGCCCCTAGGTGAAAGAAGTGTGGAAGACTGTTAAATGGCTCATTTGGGTTGATAAACTGACTGTTTATGAAGTGAGGGATTGGTGTCAAAAAGTCCAAATTCTATAGCTAATAAGGAATTTGAATTGTTTATCCTAATCTTATGGTATATCTGGTTTGATAGAAACCAGCTCCAGCATGGGAAGGATGGGATGTCGATACCTAAACTGCTGGATTTAGCTAATTCAAGTATTGACAACCCTGGTGACCAGAATTATTCAGACCAACAGCAATAGAATGAACGGTTGGAAACGTGGCAACCTCCACCTGCAAACTGCTATAAGCTTAACGTTAATTCTGCAGTAAAGAGAGATGGAGCAGGTTGTGGTATCATAGTTCGTAACTCTATGGGACAAGTCATGGTGTCAGCAGGCAAGCCTCTCCCTCACTACCCTTCCATTTTCTTTGCAAAGTTGAGTATAGTGCTCTTTGGAATCCAAATTGCTCGAGATTGCAGTTTTAATACTTTGCAGGTGGAGTCAGATGCAGCTGCTGTTATACAAAGCATTATAAGCAATGAAACTTCTTTAGATATGAATGGTATTATGATGATATCATGCATGTGGCTGCAGATTTTACTAATGTTTCTTTCAATTTTGTGCGAAGAAGTGCAAATGAGGTAGCTCATAAGCTAGCTCAATGGTCAGTTCTATTAGACGACATTTGTGTGTTAATGGAAGAGGTTCTAAGTCATATGGAATCTGATTTGATTGTAGACTAATGAAATTTTCCTTGATTGTAGACTAGTGATGTATTCACTCTTAACAAATTGGTTTGAGTGTTTGGATGATATAGGGAGCCATATTGGATTTGGTCCTGGGAGTAGAAAAAACTCTTATAGACTTTGATTTGCATTGGATATTTTTGAAGGAAAATATCAAGGAAAATTTCAAGGAAAATTGTGCAAAGTATTTGGCAACAATTAAGTAATCATGCGTCCCTTCAGTCAATATGCATCACAAAATGTCCGTCGAGAGTCTTATGCTGCTATTCTGTGCATTTGACACAAAACATCATCCATTCAATTAAAAAGCATTAAACACCACAGTCTCTTTACAAGGAAATATTCTTCTCCGGCAGGCATAAACAGAAGAAAACCTCTCAATATGCAATTCACCATTGCTTACCTTCTTATGTCGCACTAATCCCATCTCATGAAAGGACAAGGAAATCCAGATGAATGGCTAAAGGTCAGATTCTGAAGTATCAGAACAAGTTATCAAATTTATTATCCCAAATCTTCAGTTCACTGTATCCCAAAATGCACTTGTGTCAGACAATGCTTTGCATGGTTTCACATCCAAAGCCATGCATTCCATTCAAATTTCAAGAATCTTTAAAAGGGAACACCACATGTACTATCATAAGAGGAAAAACCTTATCATTCCCAAAAACATTAGTATCACAAGCCGACAGAAACAAATGAATGAGAATTCCAGTGTATTAATTATCATTGATAAAAGGCGTTGACTCGCCCATCAACTTTGTTCAAGAGACAATGTAGGAAAGGGAAATAGAGGTAAAAAAGTTCCCACTGTTTCAACAGAAGGATGGGATGTCGATACCTAAACTGCTGGATTTAGCTAATTCAAGTATTGACAACCCTGGTGACCAGAATTATTCAGACCAACAGCAATAGAATGAACGGTTGGAAACGTGGCAACCTCCACCTGCAAACTGCTATAAGCTTAATGTTAATTCTGCAGTAAAGAGAGATGGAGCAGGTTGTGGTATCATAGTTCGTAACTCTATGGGACAAGTCATGGTGTCAGCAGGCAAGCCTCTCCCTCACTACCCTTCCATTTTCTTTGCAAAGTTGAGTATAGTGCTCTTTGGAATCCAAATTGCTCGAGATTGCAGTTTTAATACTTTGCAGGTGGAGTCAGATGCAGCTGCTGTTATACAAAGCATTATAAGCAATGAAACTTCTTTAGATATGAATGGTATTATGATGATATCATGCATGTGGCTGCAGATTTTACTAATGTTTCTTTCAATTTTGTGCGAAGAAGTGCAAATGAGGTAGCTCATAAGCTAGCTCAATGGTCAGTTCTATTAGACGACATTTGTGTGTTAATGGAAGAGGTTCCAAGTCATATGGAATCTGATTTGATTGTAGACTAATGAAATTTTCCTTGATTGTAGACTAGTGATGTATTCACTCTTAACAAGTTGGTTTGAGTGTTTGGGTGATATAGGGAGCCATATTGGATTTGGTCCTGGGAGTAGAAAAAACTCTTATAGACTTTGATTTGCGTTGGATATTTTTGAAGGAAAATATCAAGGAAAATTTCAAGGAAAATTGTGCAAAGTATTTGGCAACAATTAAGTAATCATGCGTCCCTTCAGTCAATATGCATCACAAAATGTCCGTCGAGAGTCTTATGCTGCTATTCTGTGCATTTGACACAAAACATCATCCATTCAATTAAAAAGCATTAAACACCACAGTCTCTTTACAAGGAAATATTCTTCTCCGGCAGGCATAAACAGAAGAAAACCTCTCAATATGCAATTCACCATTGCTTACCTTCTTATCTCATGAAAGGACAAGGAAATCCAGATGAATGGCTAAAGGTCAGATTCTGAAGTATCAGAACAAGTTATCAAATTTATTATCCCAAATCTTCAGTTCACTGTATCCCAAAATGCACTTGTGTCGGACAATGCTTTGCATGGTTTCACATCCAAAGCCATGCATTCCATTCAAATTTCAAGAATCTTTAAAAGGGAACACCACATGTACTATCATAAGAGGAAAAACCTTATCATTCCCAAAAACATTAGTATCACACGCCGACAGAAACAAATGAATGAGAATTCCAGTGTATTAATTATCATTGATAAAAGGCGTTGACTCGCCCATCAACTTTGTTCAAGAGACAATGTAGGAAAGGGAAATAGAGGTAAAAAAGTTCCCACTGTTTCAACAGAAAAACTAACAATCTAATTCCAATTTCTCACACAATTCCTCAGCTTTCTCAGCAGCCGAACACCCTAAACTCATTCTTACAGTTACTTTCCTCATTTGACATAAGGCATCTGATTAATACAAGAGAACCCAATTCCCCAATTTTACAATTACACATTCTAATAACCCACAAACATAGAAAGATCAACAAGCACGCATTTCAATGTAACATATAAACAAAAATAAGCCAAAAACAAACAAACCCAAGTCTTAAAAGTGAGATTGAAAAAAGGAATCCAATATTACCTTCCATCGTTGGTAATTTCTGGGGATTTTCTCTTCTGCTCTCTCTCTCTCTCTCTCTCTCTAAGTCAAATTTTGAAGTTTGATTGGATCAGAAAGAGCATCCCATTAAGCCATAGATGAAATAAGAGAAAATGCAATCTGGGTTTTCGTATGATTGATTATATATAAACTCACATCTAATCAATTCTCAACTCTACAAAGGGAGATGATTTTGGCAAAAGGGATGGAAACTGAAAACGCAAAGAAAAGAAGGAATTCAATTTTTTTTTATTTCTTTTGTTGCGGTTGCATTTGCGTCTTGGTTTCGATTAACTTTTACAGTTTGGGTTTTGTTTGTGTTGTTTAATTAAATTGTTTTTAAGAAAATTTCGGTTTTCTTTACTTTATTTTTTATTTATTTAAATTTCATTTAATGTTAATTTCCCAGAACATAAAATAGTTTTATAAAAGGGAAGACCATCAAAAAGGAAACAGAAAAGGAAATGTTCGCTCTTTATTTAGGTGAGTTGATCGTTTTCGTATGCCGAAATTGAATTGGGCATTCAAGTTGAAGGTTTTTGGAAAAATTACTTCCATCACCATTTTTATAAAATATCTTTTTAATTTTACCTGAAAAATTTTAATTATTTTATATTAAACTCATAATAAATACATAATAAATTTATAATAAATTATATAAATTTTATAATAAATTTATGATAAACTCATAATAAATTTAATAAATTGATAAATAACATCAAAAAACTTTTTCAAAAGTACCAAATTTTTTTTTATCAAATAATATCAAAAACCAAAAAAATTATAATAAGTTTATACTTAATATTTATTGGATTTATTATACATAAATTACATAATTAATAATTCTTTTCATGTACTATAAATATATATTAATAATAGCATATCACAAAAAGCTAAAATAACACATACTAAATGTGTTGTATAAATATATAGAATTTACACTTAGTATATAAAAAGTTTATTTAACAAAAATCTTTATATAAACAATTTATATCAATATTACAAAAGATATTAAATAAGTCATATATCATACTTCATTAATACAATAATATAGTTATCACAAAAAATAAAAATATATATTGATGTATTATATAAATATATAGAATTTACACTTAGCATATATATAGTTTAGACTTAGTATATAATAAGTTTATATTTAATATATAAAGAATTTATTAAATAAAAATTCTTATTTCACATCCTCAAAAAGGTAAAGAATTGAATGTGAACAATTAGAAAGTGCATTATATCTAACATATAATTAATTGCACCACTAAACAGTGACATTAAGCCCAATATCATTACTAATATTCTTTTTTTATCTCAATAGAATTTCAAAATTTTTTATTACCAGATAATGCAATAAAACATGTACAGTGTGTACTGCAAATCACTCAATAACAAAATGAAACCCAACGATCTTAGACTCAAAACAATATAAACATAAAACCAAGTTGCAATAGACACACGACTGCAACACTCAACATTAAATCTAATATTTGTATAATACGACTACAACACCTAATAAAAAAGTTCATAAAACTATGAATGATAACGGATAAGATATCCACAAAAATTGCTCTACTTAAATTCAAATCTGAACCCGTTTAGGTTTAAACTATCTGAACCTAAATTTGATCCAATTATAATTATAATTTTATTATCTGTATCCGTCCCAAACACGTTTAACAATATATGCTTACTACCCGTATATTTAATTACCGTTTAAATGTAAAAATTTAAAAATATTATAGAATTTAAAATATAAATTATAATTTTTAATTAAATAATTATAAATAAAAATTTAATATTAACACAATTTTATTAAAATAATTTCATGCCATATAGTTTTATAATTAAAATGGACAAATATTCAATTTGAACCCTATACTATAGTGAGTACGCTGGCTTGGCTCTTAAAATTTTTTTTTAGTCAAACTAGTACTTTTTTTAAATTTGGATCAAATTAAAACTTTTTTAACGAAACCATTAATTGAACTAACGGCAGGGTGCAATTTGAACCTTAGTTAAACATTATGGTCCAAATTGAATTTTTTATAATTTATTAATATTAATATAATATTTTTAAAAATTATTTATTAATAAATATTTGTTAATAAATAAATCTTTAATATTAATAATTCATAATATTAAATAAATAATTTTTATAATATCATAATTTAGAATAATTTTAACACAAATTTAATAATTTATAATATTAAAAAAATTTGGAATTTATTTTTGTTTGTAATTTAATATTTTAAAAATAATTTAATTATCATAATTTACAATATTTTTAACAAAAAATTAATAATTTTTGTGATTTAACAATTTTTGATAAAAAAAATTAAAATATTGATTGTCAAAATTTTAAAATTTTAAATTAATTTTTAAAAGTAAAAAAATTATTTTATTAATAAAATTAAATTAGGTAAAAATAATATCAAAAAACCATGTGTACAGCTATTTTTAATTAGATTACGGAGGAGACTGTCCAATTATTTTTCTTTATTTTTTACTATTTTTTTTTAAGAATATTTATAGATTTGGCTTATCCTCCAAAATTGTGTAGTTGATAGTTATAATTTTAAGATCATAAAGGTTATTAATAGCTGTGAAGAAATTAAATATTTTTTATTCATTTTGTTAATTTTATCTAGCATGATTATCTTTGTGTAAATAAATTGTAATTCTTTAAGTCAATTTTTTTTTCATTTTCTATCTAATAGTTTTTCTAAGAAAAATAATTTTTAAACTTTTTAAAAATATAAAAATTGAAGAAATTTTAAAAAATAAATTACAAAGTTTTTTTAATATTATAAATTATTAATTTTTGTTAAAATTATTGTAAATTATGATATTATAAAAATTATTTATTTAATATTATGAATTATTGGTATTAAAGATTTATTTATTAAAAATTATTCATTAATAAAAACTTTTTAAAAATATTATATTAATATTAATAAATTATAAAAAGTTAAATTTGGACCTTGATGTTTAATTAAAGTCTAAATTGGACCACACCATTAACTTATTTAACTATTCCGTTAAAAAAGTTTTAATCTGGCCCAAATTAAAAAAAAAAGTTTCATTTTGGCTCAAAAAAACTTTAAGGGTCAATCTGGTCTATGTGTTGTAGTATAAGGTCCAAATTGAACCTTTGTCCTAATTAAAATATAATATGATTATTATATATAATTAAAATTTAATAAAATATAATTAACATATAACCGAGTTCGGATAACTAGTACTCAAAGATATATAGTTGAACCCATCGCAGATAGTAAAAACACTATCCAAACCAGCTTAAATCTATTTGTAAACTACTCATACCCTATATAAAATAAATCAGAACGGATCGGGTACTCGAAAATACTCGACCCGTTGCCATCCATACACAAAACTCATGTATAACTAAAATTATCAACATGAAATAACTTAAACAATCATAATTCAAATCCCACCCAACCCACCCCCCCCCCCCCCCCCCCCCCCCCCCCCCCCCACAAAAAAAAGCCCCCAACAACCATGTTCATCAACTCACAAGTCAATCTATCATGAAACAAAGAAAACTTTTAGACCTACGTAGACAGGCCATTCTATACCAGCGAGAATATAGCCAACTCATGTTGTAACTCAAAATCCTAGCTTCCACCTGTAATCAAAGAAATCCAAACCAGATATTCTTGTTTTTTTTATAATATTTACATAATTTATTTTTCAAGAATGTTAATACATCAACATTTTTGCAAGACATTAGGCAATCCATGTTTGTTCTTCTCTATAATGTAAGAATTTTCATTGCAGAAAAATAAAATTACAAAAAAAAAAGAAAAATTAAATTGAGAAGAAGTTTTTATTAGATGGGATGAATTGGCAAATCAAATAATCATAATAATCATAATAATTCTAAAGAAAATACAGACAACAAGATCAATCCAATTAGCTGCTAAAATAAATTGCAAATAATTTGAAACAAAATTAGTGGAATTAAAAGTTATACGCATATCACAATCCTCAAAATTAACTGAGCAAATCGAAAAAAAAAACAAAAATAAATAGTAAATGAAAAAATTTACATGTAAGATAAGGAATTACATTGAATTAATGCCATTAAAAAAATTTACAAGACCAGTCAACATCCTGATGAGTGCGAAGGATAAAGTCTAGATTTAAAAGAAGGAGATTGATTTGTAGATATAGGCTTTGCTATAACTCCTTTTTGAGTGTCATTTATATAAGTTTGTATAGAAAATATGAGAAGGGAAGAAGGTGAAGAGTTGTAGGTGGAATTGCAAATAAAGACAAGAGAACAACAATATAAAGAAAAACATAAGAGGATAATGATAAGGGCTATTTACAAACTTAGCAATTTCAAAAGAAATAAAAAAATCTAGTAAAAAATTAAAAAAAACACTAGTTTAAATGACAAAAAAAACCCTGGTAAAAAAGAATTTTTTTAAAAAAATATAGTAAGGCGGTGTAATTTCCCCTTCAATTTTCTTTTTCAAATTTATGCACTTATTACTTTTTTTAAATATAATTTTTTCCACTTTTTATTTTACTGTATCTTTTTTTTTAATTTTTATTCTATTATTAATAGATGTTAATAGCTCAACACCTATATTTTAAATTTTTTTTTATTATTTTTCCTTTTTTGTTTTTATATTAAGAAATAATTTTTTTTATATTATATTCTCACAAATATATAACATACACATAACATCTACTAAATATTTACAACATCTATATAATATTTACCAAACATATACAGAACACCTACTAAAAAATCTACAGGATTTATTTGATATTTTTTAACTTTATTTATTTTAATTTTATGTTCACATAATATGCATACAATATATACATAACATACAACATATACAACAAAAACTTAATATACACACAATATTTACTAAACATCTATTAAACATATATAGAGCATTTACTAAATATCTACATAAGAAAATTAATATTTTTTAACTTTATTATTTATTTTTCTAACATACACGACATCTATATAACATAGACATAACATACACAATGAAAACTTAACATACATGCAACGTCTATCAAACATATATTGAACGTCTACCAAACGTACACTGAATATCCACCAAACATCTACGTAACAAATTTTTTTTTTTTTACTTTTGTTATGTATTCTTATAATATACACAAAATATTTACAATAGGGATGAGCAAAATTGTCCAAACCTAACCGACCTAATGACAACTCAACTAACTTGGCTGACTATATCAGTTTAAACCGACTAAGTTGGTAGGTTTTAATTTATATGTTTACTAGAAAATCCAACCGAATCTAACAAAAACTGACCGAATCGACCAATAATGATCAATTTTCAAAAATTAATTTTTCTGACCGATTAATAGTGGTCGGGTTAGTCGATCTCTAAAACTTGACCAACTTGACTGATGCACACTCCTAATTTACAATACATAACACTTTTATTCTATGTTTTTAAAATTTTTTTTTCCATATCTTTTTTTCTATTGCTGATTTGTTTTCGAAACAAAATTTAGATTTGGTTGCATGCAATATTCTTTTCAATTTGCATCTAATCTTTTTTTTTTTGTATTCGAAGCAAAGTTTTAGATCTGGTTGCATACAAAATTCTTGAGCTTCGATTGATGATTCATATTTGGTTTTTCATTGATGAATCTTTTTTTATATCGATGATGATGATGATAATGATGAAGATGATGATGATGATGATGATAAAGAAGAAGAAAATGACGTTGTCTTTTCTGCAGTAGTTTTATTGTTTTAGAAGCGTGTTTTTCATTTTTGTAATTTTTTTATTTTTTGTTGTATTTGTGTAAATAAAGTTTTTTTAGTTTTGTAGAAAGCCTAAGTTCTTTCACACCACAAACATTGGGGCTTTTACATATCTACATCTTAAAAAAATACACCGTTATACCATTTTAATTTTCATTTTCAATTTTATTGCTCATGATTTTTTTCACTTTTAACTTTTTTAGTTTTTTTCAATTTTATAGTATATGAGTTTTTTTTTTTCAACTTTATGATATTCTTTTCTTCTTCTTCTTATGCTTCTTCTTATTTTCTTTCTTAAATGCTTTATTTAGATCTAATAATCCAAAAGCACTTAAAAATCAAATTTATACCTTTATATATTAATGGAACTAATTTTTTTCTAAAAAAATCATTTTCACCCTCAAACCTTTCTATAAGAAAATTAAGGTATTGATTGGCCACTACATATGAGCAGATGAAAGTGTATAGTGGATTTATGGATGGTAAAGCTTTGCAGATTTGTATACATAAGCAGCTGCACAACAAATCCTTTGTTCCATTCCATCTCTCTTTATTTTCTCAGTCTGAAAGCTTCTAGCAATACGCTTGGTGCTCTTTTGGTAGTTTTTTATTCTTTTTGAATTCTACTTTGTTCACAATAGAGCAGAATGGGAAAACTGTAATTATTGAGATTTTTTTTTTCATTCTTTAGCTTAAATGCACATTTCATGTTCAATAAAATCATTCAAAGAAAAAGTTTTTTTTTTAGCTTTTCATCAAATTTAATAGATTATATCAACTTATATATAACATATATCTCATAAAAGTAAACATATAACATTATAAAACTTAAACAAAACAAAAAAATATATATATAAATGCACAAAAATAATTAAATAAAACATTTTATACATATATACAGTTTAAATGAATATTATAAAAGTGTATTATCAATTTTTAAATTTTTGATTACATGACATATATGTTACATATTATGGGCAGAAATTTTTATCTCCACACTCAGTGAAATAGTTTTTATAAATTCGACACTGTTAGATTTTGAACCATAGGGAACACGGGCCTAAGCCTGAAGAATAAGAGTAGCCACCTGGACGGAATGAGAAGAAAATTAGAAGGAGCTGATGATTTGATTCCTAAGGAATCCCTAACTCCTTGCTAGGTTCTCAAAGTTGGATGCGCATGAGAAATATGAGAAATGATCCAGCACTCCTAATATGTCTGATTCATTAGAACCGATCTCCTTTTTAGATTTAAATATTATATTATTTTTAATTATTATAATATTATCCAATTAACAATAATTAACTAAATAAACATTTATTTCATAAAATAAATATTGTATAGTACAAAATAATAACTGAGTACCCATACTAGTGGAAATATATTCTTACAATCCTTAATCCAAAATAAATAAATAAATAAATGAAGGCAATCACAAGTAATGGAAACATGCCTTTTATAATGGTCTTGAAAATAAAATAAAATAAGTAACAAGAGCAACAAAATAAATAAATAAAAACAAAGATGTAATAAAACATAATAATAAATAAATATAAAAAATAATTAAAACAAAACAAATATCAATTAAACAAATATAAACATGCTTTTAACTCATCAAACCAACTACATAATCAAAATCAAGACAATAAAATCACATAAAAGAACAAACATATAAACTTAAAAATAAATACAAGGATTAACTATTAAGAACACAAACTAGAATATAACTTAAGATGTAAATTATAACACAAACTAAAGCATAGATACAAATTAAGTATGGGAAATTTACTTTAAAACTTTACTTTAGACAAGATTAAATTTAGCAAAAATCACTTTTATTCACTATGAAAAATACTTTGTTTTATTTTATTTTTAAAAGTGCTAAAATCGGTTACGTTCATTTATAGACACTTAACAATAAATCAAAGTTTCATAATTACAAACAAAATAGTAAAACATTCAACAAAATACCATAATTAAATACATAAATTAAACCATACTTTGTTTTATTATTTTTGCAAAAATTTACCAGCATACTCCCTTTGCTAGAATTGGTCCAGAAGTTTGCCTAAAAAATGGTTCTCAAGTCTGAGTTTTTTGGGTTTTTGTTATGCGTGTGTTTGTGTTTTTTTTATATCTCTTTTTGACTTCTCTGTGTTTTTTTTTTATTTTTCAGCCCTCCATCTCTGTGTCTTCCTCTCTCTCCACCTTTGCTTGCTGTGTCCCTAGCTTTTCAAAAGTTATCTTCTTCTTGTCTTTTATCAACTGTGCAACCTGTTTAAAAAACCAAATTAGATTGCTATTGTAACACCCTTATATCCTATAAACGTATAATACACACACTTCTAGTATGTAAGATATGCATATACGGTATAAAAATATCACAATCCGATTTAATAAAATCTTTCGTATTCCCTTATTACTTAAATATTTGTATTTATAAAGATATATATGTATCAGAATACATGATACCTCACATTACTCCATTATTTAAAATATTATTTATAATTTCCAGTATATACTTACATACTCTCAAAACATAATATTAAAATATACTTTAATATAAGATTTATACATGCTGGTAAAGTGGCTCTGTTCTTGATGTAACAATATGCTTCAAGCTCAACCAACAAAAGCCTAGATCCGATCTGGTCTAGTAGAACTCTCTGGCTTTACCGGATTACCACTTTCACCTACGCGATGAATTACAATTGCACTAAGCCGAAGCCTAGTGGTACAAACTTTGATAATAATAAAATTCAAAAACAATGTCAATGCAGAATGTTCATATGCTATGTCATCACATGATATTCAAGACCACTTTTGGATATATGCTTGCATTATTTGATAATTCACACAAACACATACACAGGCATGGGCCCAAACAACTGACACATCATTCAAATCTTAGAGTTACTATTTTGGTCCATAATGACACCATGTGTCTAGTCCCGAAGGTAAAATATTAATGTAATAGTCTAACTAAGCCTGGGTTTACGACCCGGTCTTTTCACCCAGCCCAGCTTCAAGGACTTGTTTCTGAGGCTTACGATTCGGTCTTTTCACCTCAAAAATATTTTTACAGTAAAGCCAAACATCTAGCCCTATAGGCAAATATAGTATGCCGCCAAACACAGAAGTCTGAAAATTGAATAAAATATTAGGCACACAATTATTTCATATTTCTATTATCAATCTCTTTCTCATTTTCTCATGATCAAGCTTGGCACATTGCCTCATTTATTTCATTTATATCAACATCATCATATAATCATAATGTATCTCATTTTATACAATCTAGCCATCACTAATAGCTTTACATAACATCTTTAATGTATAAACCACACTACCCAAATATTTTAGGTCATTTTCATATTTTGCACATAGTTCACATTTCAATCAATTTAGCCATTAACAATGGTTTTTCACAATGCATAATAATGCATACATAGCAATTCACATGTTTTAGCATCATGTTCATGAATACTTAATGTATCAAGTAGCTTAACACATTTTCCATCCAAAATGTGTTAGGCCAAATATAATGCAATCACATTCTATTTATTAAGAGTTTGTACATACCTTAGAAAACACTCCAAAATAAGCTTTAAAACTTCCTCTAACATTCTTTTCCAAGTTGCCCTTCAACACTAGGATTAGGCAAACTACTCTCTCTTAATGCCTATACCAAATGTGATCATAAACAACCATTTAATATCACATTCTAAGGCATTTTTAACATCAAATCATTTAAATAGGGATTGCAAATGAAAAATAAAGAAAAGAGTTATTCTCAAATGACACGCCTAAAAACACGGGCATGTTACTGACCATGTCACTAACCCAATCACACAGAAGCTTTGACACGTCCAATGACATGGGCATGTCACTGCCCATGTCATTCATTCTTTCTCACAGAAACTTTGACACGCCTAACAATCGGGCATGTTCATGGCCGTGTCAATTATTTTGCTTTACAGAAGCTACGACACGCTTAGGGACATGGCTGTGTTAATAGTCGTGTCATTAATATTGAACTTAGCACCGTTGACGCCCAATAACATGGTTGTGTCACTGGCCGTGTCAGGCAAAAATCCTGCATTTTGAACTCTTAACCATATAAACACAAACATTCCAAACTTAACACTACAGCACCTTTAATCATCATCTTAGTTTATATCCATAATTCACCTATAAATTCAACACTTATATAACTCTAACATATCATAACTATCATCTTATTCAATCAATCATCACTTTCTCTCATAACACATTCAAAGAAGAATAAAGAAAAGAAATCTCTTCTCTTTTAATCCAATCTTAAAAATCATCATTAGCTACTCACAATATCTTCATACATATTCAAATAAGCCATTAAAACATGCTAATACAAAATCACCAAAAATCTAAATATCATGTTTTTCCATAGAATTTCAAAGAAACTTGTAAATTGATAAAAAAAATTTACCAATTGATGAAGAATCCTCAAAATCTTCACTTGAATTCTTGAAATCCCTTGTAAAATTGGTGTATGGAAGAAGATCAAACTCTCCCTTAATCTCTCTCTCTCTAACTCACGGCAAAAATGAGCAAAAGAAGAAGAAGAAGAAGAAGAAAATATCTTCTCTTTCCATCCTTATATATATATATATATATTATAATAAGCCACTATTCAATTCTTTATGCTATATATATATGTAATGTATATCTTAGGTATATGTATATGTCATATTTTCATCAAATATATTTCAAATATACATTTTACTTTTTCACTTAAAATCCTTTCATTTTCCATTCAAAATATTTATTTAATTTATCCAAATTTAATTTATTTTATTTAATATTCAAAAAAATTAGGGGTATTGCAATTGTCTCCCCCTTAAGAGAATTTCATCTGCAAAATTATCTGCTATCAACTCTGGAACAACTGAGGATATTGACTCCGCATCAGTTGTTCACTCTCCCATGTCGCCTTCTCAGTGTTATAATTCCTCCAAAGAACTTTCACAAGTGGTACTTTCTTATTTCTCAACTCTTTTACTTCTCGTGCCAAGATCGCTTCTAGTTCTTCCTCATAAGTTAGATCTGAACTCACCTCAATAGATTTCACTGATAAAATATGAGACGGGTCTGACTTGTACCTTCAAAGTATAGAGACATGGAAGACACTATGAATTTAATCCAACTCAGGAGACAAAGCTAGTCTATAGGCCACTGGACCAACTCTCTCCAGTACCTCCTATAGTCTTATGAAACGAGGACTCAACTTCCCTTTGCGGTCGAATCTCAAAATCTTTTTCCACGGAGATACTTTCAGAAACACTTTATCACCCAAGGTCTCTTCTTTTTAAATCTTAATAGGATTTCTATCGGTCTGAGGTTGCTTTCAGACGACTCTGAATCACCTTTACTTTCTCTTTTGTTTTCTTAATCAAATAGGGACCGACCAATTTACCTTCTCTAACCTCATCCCAATACAAAGGTGTTCTGCATCTTCTACCATACAAGGCCTCTTAAGGTGCCATCCCAATACTGGACTGATGACTGTTACTATATGCAAACTCAATCAATGATAAGAATCTGTCCCAACTTTCACTGAAATCAATGATACAACTCCTTAACATATCCTCTAAAATTTGTATCACTCTTTCTGACTGTGCATCTGTCTAAGGATGAAAAGTTGTACTAAAATGTAATCAAGAACCTAATGCATTATGCAAACTCCTCCAAAATCCCAATGTAAATTAGAGATCTCTGTATGACACCAAAGAAACTGGGACTCCATGTAACCTCAATATCTCACTGATATACAGCTCAACCAATCTCTTAAGAGAATAATCCATCCGAACTTGAAGAAAATGAGATATCTTCATCATCCGATCAACTATCACCTAGATCGCATCATGCTTCTTTTGGGTCAAAGGCAGTCTAGTCACAAAATTCATCATTACTCATTCCTATTTTCACTCTAGTACTGACAAAGGCTGAAGCAACCCTGAAAGAACTTGGTGCTCAGCTTTCACTCTTTGACAAGTGAGATATCTGGATACAAACTTTGCTATGTCCCTCTTCATACCTGATCACCAATAGTGCTGCTTCAAATCCTGATACATCTTGGTACTACCAGGGTACATAGCATAAACTGACTGATGTGATTCCTCCAAAATCACCCTCTTTAATCCAGCATCGTCAGGAATACATAACCTATCTCTATACCACTCTCCCCCTTTTGGCAATCCAATACAATCTTCTGAATTTTCTCATCTACCAACTGAGCTTCCCTAATCTGATCCAACAACACTAGCCTTAACTGCAACTGAGCCATCAAAGCACCATCATCACATGACTCAAATCTGACATGCAACGCTCTCAATTAAACAAGCAACAAGAGTGAAAAAGCAGTCAAACCTATCAAAGACTTCCGACTCAAGGCATCAGCAACAACATTTGCCTTGTCAGGAAGATAATCAATCAAATAATCATAATCTTTAATTAACTCTAACCGCTGTCTCTGCCGAAGATTTAGCTCTTTCTGAATACCCAAATACTTCAAACTCTTACGGCCAATATAAATGAAACACTTCTCCCCCATACAAGTAATGTCACCAAATCTTCAAGGTAAAAACTATGGCTGCTAACTCCAAATCATGAGTTGGGTAATTCAGCTCATGTGACTTCAACTGTCGAGAGGCATAAGTAATGACTCTACCTTCTTACATCAGAACACAACCTAAACCACTATGTAAAGCATCACTATAAATCACATAAGGTTTACCTTCCACAGGCAGGGTAAGAATAGGAGCCTGAGTCAACATCTCGCTCAGCTGCTCAAAACTCACCTGACACTGATCTGTCCATACAAATCTAACTCCCTTCCGAAGTAATCTGGTGAGTGGTGTAGCTATCATAGAAAAATCCTTCACAAACCGACGATAATAGCCTGCCAAACCTAGAAAACTTCTAACCTTTGTCATAGTCTTAGGTGGACTCCAATTTAAAATAGCCTCAACATTGCTCGGATCAACTCTAATACCCTTCATTGATACCATATGACTGAGAAAAGTTACCTGATCAAGCCAGAGCTCACATTTAGACAGCTTAGCATACAACTGCTTCTCTCTCAGAGTCTGTAATACAATTTGCAAATGCCTGTCATAATCTTGCTTATTACGTGAATACACCAGAATATTATCAATAAAGGCCACCACAAATTGATCTAGATAGTGTCTGAATACCCTGTTCATCAAATTCATAAATGCTGCTGGTGCATTCATCAATCCAAAGGGCATCACCAAAAACTCATAATGCCCATACCTCGTGTGGAAAGCTGTGTTAGGTACATCCACATCTTTGACTCTCAACTGATGGTATCCTGATCTCAGATCAATCTTAGAGAATACTGCTACTCCCTTTAACTGATAAAAAAGATCATCTATTCGAGGCAATGGATATTTATTCTTGATGGTCACCTTATTCAACTGTCGGTAATTAATACACAATCTCAAGGTGCCATCCTTCTTCTTCACAAATAACACAGGCACTCCCCACGGGGACACACTAGGGCGAATGAACCTTTTATCTAACAATTTCTGCAACTGCACCTTCAACTCTCTCAATTCAGTAGGTGTCATAAAATAAGGAGTTATAGAGATAGGAGTGGTACCAGGCAATAAATCGATACCATACTCAACCTCTCTCTCAGGGGTATTCCTGGTAACTCCTCAGGAAAAATATCTAAAAACTCGGCAACTGTGGTTATACTGTCAAGCTGGAATTCCACTACTTTTGTATCTATCACGCTAGCAAGATATGCTTCACATCCCTTTCAAATCATTCTCCTAGCTGAAACAACTGAAATAAACATGGATGAAAGATGTCTATGCTCACTAGATACCATCACATCTCTACCATCACGTGTTCTCAGAGTAACATGTTTCTGCTGACAGTCTACCATAGCCCCATGCTTGGATAACCAATCCATAACTAAAATCAGATCATATTCCCTGAAAGGTATCGTAATCAGGTTAACCGAGAAACTCCTCATCCTGAACCACAATCGGGCTATCTCGATGCACCCTACTAACCATAATACTATGCCCTAAAGGATTTCTCACCAAAAGATCAAATCCTAAGGACTTTAAATGCAAATCACTCACAGGAAAAATGGATGCACTAATATATGAATGAGTCGACCCAGGATCTATCAATGCAAGAACTGAAGTACCGAATAAAGAAAAAGTGCCAGCAATAACAGCTGAAGCATCTAGTTGTCTTTGCATCACATAGACCCACTGTGATGACCCTGCCTCATCTGGTCTACCTTCGGCTGTAGAACCTTCTCTCTGACCAGACCTAGGTCTACCACCCCTACTAAAACCTCTGCTACCATGACTCTCTCTAACACTGGATCGAGAAGCTGCAGTATCTGTCTGTCTAACATCTGGTGGCTCTAGACAATTTCTAATAAAATAATCTAGTGATCCACATCTATAACATACTGCTAGTCCACCTATCCTCCAGCAAACACCTCAAAGTACTTTACAACAATGAACGCAGGTAGATGGAATAGACCTCTGAGTTATTGGGGTCGGAGCACTAGCCACTGAAACTACAGGTCCCTGTCTCTATCTCTGCTGTTGTACTGACCTCCTAGACTGCCCCTGGCTCCTACTAAATCTTTAAAAATATCCCCTCGGCCTCTCTTCACTGATGAAGACCCTTTCTCAGTCTGGGGTCTCCTAACTCTGGTCTCCTCAACTCTAGCAGCTGCTGCAAGACCCTGTGTTCTCTCAACGCTCTTGGCAGCTGCAACCAATTGGAAAAAATTCTGGTACCGGGAGCCTGCTATAATGCACATGATAGAGTGTCTCAGCCCCTCCTCAAACCTTCGACATCGGTCAATCTCATTAGAAATAATCCCACCAGCATACTGACTCAGCCGAGTGAACTCTATCTCATACTCCGACACTGTCCTGGTATCCTGCCTCAAACTCAGAAACTCTATCTTCTTCGCATCCTTATACTCCCTCGGAGTATACTTCTGCTCGAATTCCCGCAAAAAATCATTATAGGTCAGGACTGGTAGATCATCCAGAGCATATGGAACCATCTTCCACTAATCATATGCATCCATCTGCAAAAGAGATTTGGCATAATCAAACTTCTTCTCTAGAGTTAAATGCAATTGGATGAATACTCTCTGGACTCGGTCTAGCCACTGCTCTACTACAGAAGGGTCTGTAGTACCAACAAAATCCTCATCTCCAAACTTCCTCAGCTTATCATATTTTTTCGTCAACAACTGCGGCTGCAGTGGCTGCTGAACTGGAACCTGCCTCAACAGCTCCACCATATGTCATACCCAGCACGGAGGAATATCATCAACTGCTGGTCTATCTGACACAGGAGCATGTGCCTCTCTAGCAATCTCAACTTTAGCTCCATCTCTACCCTTACCAAGAACCATACTCTCTACACTACCCTCTACAGACTGATGTGTCTGAGACGCCATAACTATCTATATCTACAAACACAGCAGAAATTGCCACATCAAAGATCAGAAATTATCAGTGCCAACGCATGTATCATAATTGAAAACCATATTTAAAAATTCCTATTTCATTTCTCTCATAACCCACCTAGGTTGAGAACCTCAAACCTAGACTCTAATACCAAAATAAATATAACACTCTTATACCCTATAAATGTATAATACACACACTCTTAGTACGTAAGATACACATATACGGTATAAAAATGTCACAATCCTGTTTAATAAAAACTTTCATATTCCCTTATTACTCAAACATTTGTATTTATATAGATATATATATATGTATTAGAATACATGATACCTCACATTACTCCATTATTTAAAACACTCTTTATAATTTACAGTATATACTTACATACTCTTAAAACATAATATTAAAACATACTTTAATATAAGATTTATACATGCTAGCAAAGTGGCTCTGTTCTTGATGTAGCAATATGCTTCAAGCTCAATCAACAAAAGCTTAGACCCAATCTGGTATAGTAGAACTCTCCAGCTTTACCGGATCACCCCTTTCACCTATGCGATAAATTACAATCGCGTTAAGCCGAAGCCTAGTGGTACAAACTTTGATGATAATAAAATTCAAAAATAATGCCAATGCAGAATGTTCATATGCTATGTCATCACATGATATTCAAGACCACTTTTGGATATATGCTTGCATCACTTGATAATTCACACAAACATATATACAAGCATGGGCCCAAATAACTAATACATCATTCAAATCTTAAAGTTACCATTTTGGTCCATAATGACACCATGTGTCTAGCCCTGAAGACAAAATATCAATGTAACAGTCCAACTAGGTCTGGGCTTATGACTCGGTCTTTTCACCTAGCCCAGCTTCAAGGACTTATTTCTGAGACTTACGACCCAGTCTTTTCACCTCAAAAATATTTTCACAGTGATGCCAAGCATCTAGCCCCATAGGCAAATATAGGCATGCCGCCAAATACAAAACTCTAAAAATTAAATAACATATTAAGTACACAATTATTTCATATTTCCATTATCAATCTCTTTCTTATTTTCTCATGATCAAGCTAGGCACATTGCTTCATTTATTTCATTTATATCAACATCATCATATAATCATAATGTATCTCATTTTAAACAATCTAGCCATCACCAATGACTTTACATAAACTCTTTAATGTACAAATCACATTATCCAAATATTTTAGGTCATTTTCATATTTTGCACATAGTTCACATTTTATTCAATTTAGCCATTAACAATGGCTTTTCACAATGCATAATAATGCATACATATCAATTCACATATTTTAGCATCATGTTCATGAATACCTAATGTATCAAATAGCTTAACACATTTCCATCCAAAATGTGTTAGGCCAAATGGAATGCAATCACATTCCATTTATTAAGAGTTTATACATACCTTAGGAAACACTCCAAAATAAGCTTTAAAACTTCCACTAACCTTCTCTTTCAAGTTGCCCTTCAACACTAGGGTTGGGCAAACTACTCTCTCTCAATGCCTATACCAAATGTGATCATAAACAACCATTTGATATCACATTCTAATGCATTCTCAATATCAAATCATTTAAATAGAAATTGCAAATAAAAAAATAAAGAAAAGAGTTATTCTCAAGTGACACGCCCAATAATACGGGCGTGTTACTGATCGTGTCACTAACCCAATCACACAAAAGCTTTGACACGTTCAATGACATGGACATGTCACTGCCCGTGTCATTCATTCTGCCTCATAAAAACTTTGAAATGCCCAACAACATGGGTGTGTTCATGGCCGTGTCAATTATTTTGCTGTACAGAAGCTACGACACGCTCAGGGACATGGCCATGTTAATAGTCGTGTCACGTTGAACTCAGCACCGTTGACACATCCAATGATATGACCGTGTCACTGGCCCTGTTAGGCAAAATTCCTGCATTCTGAACTCTCAACCATATGAACACAAACATTCCGAACTCAACACTACAACACCCTTAATCATCATCTTAGTTTATATCCATAATTCACCCATAAATTCAACACTCATATAACTCCAACATATCATAACTATCATCTTATTCAATCAATCATCACTTTTTCTCATAACACATTCAAAGAAGAAGAAAGAAAAGAAATCTCTTCTCTTTCAATCCAATCTTAAAAATCATCATTAGCTACTCACAACATCTTCATACATATTCAAATAAGCCATTAAAACATGCTAATACAAAATCCCCAAAAATCCAAATATTATGTTCTTCCATAGAATTTCAAAGAAACTTGCAAAATGATAAAGGAACTTACCAATTGATGAAGAATCCTCAAAATCTTCACTTGAATACTTGAAATCCCTTATAAAATTGGTGTATGAAAGAAATCAAACTCTCCCTTACTCTCTCTCTCTAACTCATGACAAAAATGAGCAAAAGAAGAAGAATAAGAAAATATCTTCTCTTTCCATCCTTATATATATATATATATATATATATATTATAATAAGCCACTATTCAATTCTTTATACTATATATATGTGTAATATATATCTTAGGTATATGTATATGTCATATTTCCATCAAATATATTTTAAATATACATTTTACTTTTTCACTTAAAATCTTTTCATTTTCCATTCAAATCATTTATTTAATTTATCTAAATTTAATTTATTTTATTTAATATTCAAAAAAATTAGGGGTATTACAATTATCATTTTTTTGAAATTTTTTGTTGAACCTACTAATTTTCAAATTTTAAAACAGATAAAATATGTAAAAAACATCCAAAAAATTGGCCATGAGTTATGGCCAATTTGTCCTGAGTCTTCTAATATTGTTATTTTTTTTGATAATAAATAAATTTAAATGATTAATTAACATATTAATTAATGATTAACTAATAAATTAAATTAATTTATTGGGCTTCAATTTTTTCTTCTTTTTTTTGGAACCAAAATAGGGGGTTTATAGTTTGCCCTTTGTTTGAATGATCTTGAAGTTATTTAAAGAGGGTAAAAAACATTACAACATATGAGTAAGAATTTTTCCCTCCACTTCCGATGAAATAGTTCTTGCAACTTAAATATTGTTGACTCTGGACTTTAGAAAACATGGACCTAAAACCCAGAGAATAGGAGTCACCACCCGGATGGGCCTAAAAGTAAATAGAAGGGGTGGATGACTTAATTCATAAGGAATCTACAACTCTTACTGGATTCAAAAAGTTGGGTACGCATGAGGAATGTGAGAAATGACCCAGCACCCACATAATGCTCGATTTTTTTGGAACATACCTCCTTTTCAGGTTTAAATATTATTAAAATTTTAAATTATATAGCATCATTCCTATTACAAGTAATACAGTAAGTAAAGATAAAAAATATTATAAATCAAATAATAAAATATGCACCTATATAAGATGAAAATATATCTTTACAATATCCGACAGTCCATAAAAATAGGTACCCACAAAAAGTAAAAATTTACCCTTACAAATATCTCAAAATTCTTAAAATAAATTAAATGAAATGAAATAAGCTAAAAAATAGGCACCCACCAAAGTGGAAACATGTCTTTTACAAATTTTTCATAAACAATAAAGGTAATTATAATAGAACTAGAATAAGATAAACATCCACTAAAATGTCATAACATAGCAAATACAAAATTAGAGCTAATCCATCACTAACATACAATTAAATAACAAATACCATTTAATTTTATAATGTTATGATCAAATCCAAAACTACAATAGGCTATTTCATATTTTTCTTTCCTATTTCATAGAATTCAAATTGATCATAAAATATTTTAGGGTTTTTAAATTATAAAAATTTGTTCATGATTAGCGCCATTAAATTCAAATCACAGTATAATTTAAAACATAAAATAAGTCATGCCACAATATATGTTTGAAAATAATAAACACAACCACAACATGCCTATATTGCTAAATGAATAAAGCAATATCGATACTAAGACAAAATCATACCTATTAAATGCTAAGAGTTTGAGAATTTTATACCTAAATAATTGATTCCACCAAAACATCTACTGTTGAAACAATCCTTGTAATTTGAACTGCACAATTACTTCCGCCTTGGACAATTCGTATAGGTTTGGATCAATTGGGGTTTAGTCAAACAATGTTGTTTAAGGGTTTCTGTGTTTGTTTCCTGCCTTTGTTTTTTTTTTTATTGTTAGTTGCCCTCCTTGATTATCAATGCCATCTTTCTCTTGTTAGCTTAAGCCCCTTTTTTATAAGGAATTATTAGTGCAAATAAGGTTTTTAAGAAACTTGATATAGCCTAGAAATCCCATAATTATTTAAAAACATAGTATTTTATATGTATAAAGAAAGGTTTAGAATACAAGTGGAGTCCCACCCAATTCGCCATAGGCGAATTAGCCATGAGCTATGGCCAATTCACTATAGAGCTATGGGGACCCATAATTTTTAGGTTTTTAGACTTTTTTAATTAGGCTCAGATTTATTCAGGGACTAGAATTAGGGATGTATAGTTTTTTTCCTTGCTTGAATGATCTTGAATATATTTAAAGAGAGTGAAAAATAATTTGATTTGCCAGATGCTTCAATAAATCTAGACTGATCTTAGTGTCTTCTAATAGATGCTTCAATAAATTTGAGCTGATCTGAGTGCTTTAAATAAACTCGAAACCTTCAAGTGGATGCTTCAATAAATCCGAGCTGATTTGGGTACTTCAAATAAATTTAGGACCTTTAAGTGGATGCTTAAATAATTTCAAGCTAATTCAGGTGCTTCAAATATATTGATACCTTTAAGTGGATACTTTAATAAATTCAAGCTAATCTGAGTGTTTCAAATAAATCCAGAACCTTCAAGTGAATGCTTTAATAAATTTGAGTTGATCCGGGTGCTTTAAATAAACTTAGGACCTTTAAGTGAGTGCTTCAATAGATCCAAGCTGGCTTAGGCGCTTCAAATAAACCCAAGTTCAAAATATAGGTACTTTAACAAACCCATCTTTGTCTGAGGATGCTTTAATAAATCCTGTTAGACTCTCATGTCGACACATTGACAAATCCAACTTCTACTCTAGATACTTGAATGAACCTATATTTCACTTAAAGATGCCTCAAAAAATTCCATTTTTCTTTAAATACTTAAACAAATCTGGATTTCAATTAAGGATGTTTCAACATATCCTTAAAACTACGTCGTTAGGATAATTCAACAAATTCAATTTAGGCTGGAGGTTTGGATACTTCAATAAATCCAAATTACTCATCATTTTTTAAATTTTGAGTGGACTTGGTTATGGATGCTTTAAAAAATCCACTGAGGTTTCAAATGGATACAAACTTAATTCTGGATACTTCAACAAATTTAGAAAAATGTATGCTTTTACATAAATGGAACTTCATCTTGATTCTTTATTCTTGGGAATGGACCTTTGTCCTGCAGCAACTTCAACTATTCTAGTTATACTGATGTCACGACCCAACTAGGGACCGTGACCGGCGTACAGTTACACTCACGTGTAACTATACAAGCCTAAGACAACAATAGTTAGATCATGCCTTAAAAGAAAATAGTGTAAGTTATGCTCATAAATTCAATTATTAGTCTAAAGCAATATATAAAGTGTTCCAATTATTCAATGCCAACACAATACCGTCTAACTGAAAATGGTCAAATGTTTAAATCTCATTATTACAAGGAAACGGGTTCAGACTCAGTCTGCCCTTAGGTTATCCAGAAATCTATAAAGGAAGAAACATCTCCACTAACCTACTAGCTTTAGGATTCCAAAGAACGAAAGAATGGAAATAAACAACTGATGCTACCAGTGGACCTCAACCTGCAAAATCAGTCTATAGGGGTGTGAGCGTTATATATATAGGCGCTCAGTAAGTTCATGTGAGGCAGAGAAACACAACTATATAAGCAGTTTATAAATATCAAGTAACTCAAATACAATTAATTCAATCAAGGTGGTATGTCGGGGTCTACCAATATCAATAATTCATCCTCCCTTATTCCTCCTCAATAACAGTTACAGTATCAGTAATAATTAACAATAACAATCCACCCTTATAACAACCTCAGTATCAATATCAGTACAGTGGAGGTTTTTAACCTCATAAACAAATGCAATAATAGTTACAGTATTTCCACAATTGATCTTCCGTCCCCGTATGACATACCACCACACAACACAAGAAAAGTTTCAACAACATAATATTCACAATATTAGCATTCACAAGCACGTTCCTCTGTCTCCCAAACATTCATATAAAGGCTCGGGTATTGAAGGAATATAATACCAAAGAGAAGGAATAGTATATAAGAAGGGCTTAATATATATATATATATATATACATTTGTTAGTCAAACATCAGCACATCACAAACAAACAATCACACCCATGAACTTACCTGATATGCAGACTTATTGAGATAAGCAAACTCCTCGATCCTATTGATCCCGAGGACCGAGCTGATTATCACCTAAGTATACGATTCAACAATATCATTCATCAGAATCCGTCTCACTCACATGAAGTGTAATGTATGCCATGTATGCCATGAATAACAGTCAATCGAGTATTATTCAATAAAATGACCATTTTACCCCTAATGCATTTTCCTAACCAATTGACCATTTAATCAACCATCATACAACTCATGATTTAATTTAAATTTGCAGACCATACTCATGCAAAAACATTCACCCCTAAGTCTTACGTAAACGTAGCAAAGTGTTTCCAAAAACGAAACTTAGTTTTTTTTTTCCACAATATCGATGTATTTAGTGAAATAAGGGTAATTTTGGAAATTTCATATAAATTAATCCTGCTGTTAAAAAATTTTGGAAAAATTCCAGAAGGTCCCTCACTCTTCCAGAGACCCCCGTACAAAATTTCAGGTCCATACAAAATGATTTAGTCCCCCAAAATCGATTTGCGATATACTGCCCGATCATAACTACTAAAATGGGCAGTAGGATACATATGCATAAATACATACACAAAATTATATAAAAATTCCCCAAATATTTTTAACATTAAATTTACTTCATAAAATACAACATACCCAAATTTTGTAAATATCCAGTACGTAAAAAGCCCTCAAACAATTAACCCAACATGGACTGACCAGTAGATCCATTCTGGTAGTGCCCAGGTCTATGATTTATTTACCCAACAAATATTATGATTCTGGATCTACAAAAATTACCATATGTAAATAACATCTGAATACAGAACATACTAAAATTTTAGACTTATACCCATCACCTACGATTTATAAAAATTCATCAAAGTTTCTGGAATTTTCAGTAATTCCAGACAGCAAATTATACCAATTCAAAATTTAATTAAAAATAAAATACGAATCCTAAAAATATAAAATAAATATACAGGCATCCCTTAGAAACCCTAGAAAAAGATACAATAAATTTTAGGCGTGATCTATTACTGTAAGTATGTTAATTAAATCAAAAACCGTTAAATCTATCAAAAACACTTACAGATTTTTCCCATTTTGAAAATTAATTAAAAATAGAAAATAAATTTAAATCCGATGCAAAATATGTTTTATCAGACCTAAAAACACCCTAGAATGTGATTGTGGAAAAGATCGAATTAGAATTGAAGAGAAATAAATGAAAAACCTCAAAAATGAAAGAAACGTTGAAAACTGAAACTGGAGCCAGGCAAAATGGCAGGCCGAGAACCAGTGGCCACACGCCGAACGACGCACGCAGCACGCCGAACGACAGGAGGCTTCGCTTGCGTGGCTCGCCGAACGACCGATGCTCACTCGCCTAACGACAATGGCTTCCTCGGGCGGCTGGATCAAAACGACGGTGCTACGAATTTTGCTCTAAAATTCTCTTAAATTGAATACCCGATTTTGTGAGTGTCTCCAACTCTAAACCTAGCTGATTAGGGTCTATTTATAACACAAACACTTCCTAAAATTGTGTTTTAACCCCACTTCAATTTATTTTATTTAAATTAACCTCAAATATCAATTTAACCATTAAAAATCACCCCCCAAACTTAAAACTCACAATTAAATCCCTCTTCACTAAATTTAACACAAAATAGATTTCAGTATTTATTTTTAAAATAAAAAAAAAATAAAAAAAATATTTTTATTCCATTTAAACACCGTAATTATTTTAAATGACCAAAATGCCCCCGAACACAAAAATACAATATTATACTCAAAACGACCGTCACATCGTCCCGAGTATCAAACAGAGCACCAAATCACCCAAATACGTTCAAACAAAATATAAGGGTGCAAAATGACCATTTTGCCCCCTTAAGCGCAAAATTACCATTTTGCCCCCGGATTCAAATATTATAAAACCGAGGGGTTTTACAATCTTACCCCCTTAATAAAATTTCGTCCTCGAAATTTCAAAACAAAATAACCACAAGACAACCCTTATCACTTCGGTTTTACACAAAACTGGAAAGCATCGACTACCTGATACATGTTGTTATGGTTGGCCAGACCATAACCACACAATACCAAGCACTAAAGGCTATTCCAGCTTTGCTCCTGTTAAGTTCATTATGACATTAAGACACAATTTCCAAAACCAAATAAAATATCACGACCAATAACAATATTAATACTATGTAAACAATATACATAACTCGATCAACCTGCTATTCAACTCGTCATTACCCAACTCAATCAATGTCAAATCAATTGATATCAGTCAGACAACTCAATCAATAGCAATATCAACAGTCCAAAGTCCAAAATGCAAAAATGCATCAATAGTCAAAAATACAAAAATGCCATGCACAACTATGATGTTATGACAATGCTTTATGTATGTTAATGTTTATGTATACTATGCATTCTATCACTCCAAATATACATTCTACCCCCCTTTAAGAATTTCGCCCACGAAATTTAGAAAATACCTGAGGATTCAAACAAATGAGGGTATGTAGATTTCACAGTTTCCTCCAATTCCTAGGTGCACTCATCAATAGAGTGATTACGCCATAAAACCTTTACGGATACTACATCTTTGTTGCGCAGTCGTTTCACTTGACGATCTAAGATTTTAACAGGTTGTTCTTTATAGGAACAATCATTACTGATCTCTATCGTCTCTGGAGCCAACACATGCTCAGGATTTGCAACATATTTCCTCAGCATAGAGACATGAAAAGTCGGATGGACCGCTTCTAATGCTGGTGGTAATGCCAATCTATATGCCACTTCTCCCACACGCTCCAACACCTCATACGGACCGATAAATCGCAGAGCTAGCTTACCCTTTTTACCAAATCTCATAACTCCCTTGAAAGGTGACACTTTAAGAAACACCTTATCTCCTGCAGCAAATTCTAAGTGTCTCCTCTTAAGGTCTGCATAGCTCTTTTGCCTACTGAAAGCAGTTCGAATACGGCTCTGGATGACTGGCACTTTCTCTGAACTATACTGTAAAATCTCTGAGCCTTCAATTCTTCTATCACCTACTTCCTCCCAATACAAAGGAGTTCTGCACCTCCTACCATACAAAGCTTCAAAAGGCGCCATACCAATACTAGCTTGGTAGCTATTATTATATGCAAACTCAACCAATGGAAGATGATCCGCCCAACTACCACCAAAATCCAATACACACAACCGCAACATATCCTCCAAAGTTTGAATAGTTCTTTCTGACTGCCCATCTGTCTGTGGGTGAAAAGCTGTGCTGAGATGTTGAACGGTACCTAACCCTTCTTGAAATTTCTGCCAAAACCTCGATGTGAACTGAGTACCTCTGTCAGAAACAATAGAGACTGGGATCCCATGAAGACTCACTATACGATTGAGGTATAACTTTGCATACTGCGCTGCTGTATACTTGGTACTCACAGGTAGAAAATGTGCTGACTTTGTCAACCTATCAACAATAACCCAAATAGAATCATAGCCACCTAGTGTCTTTGGCAAACCAACCACAAAATCCATTGTCACCCTCTCCCACTTCCACTCGGGTAGTGGTAGCTCCTTTAGCAATCCTGCTGGTTTGTGGTGCTCGTACTTAACCTGCTGACAAGGCAAACACTGAGATACAAAGGTCGCAATATCATTCTTCATTCCTTTCCACCAATATAATTGCTTCAAGTCATGATACATCTTTGTGGAGCCGGGATGTACTGTATACCTTGAAGAGTGAGCTTCTTTCAAGATACTCTCCCTCAGATCATCAATCATGGGCACACACAACCTAGATCCAAACCTCAATACCCCTTGCTCATCAATACGAAACTCCTTATCTTCACCTTTCAGTACCCTTTGTCGAATAGTTTCTAATTTTGTATCTTTGCTCTGAGTTGAGACAATCCTGTCAAGAAAACTCGGTCTAGCAACCAGATTAGCTAAAAACACCCCTGTATGTCCAACCACTTCCTTATTTGACAAAAGGAAAATCCAACCATCACCAATCAACTGATGAATATCCGAAATCAACGGCCTTCTGTGTGCAGATATATGAGATAAACTACCCAAAGATTTACGGCTCAAAGCATCAGCTACAACATTTGCTTTCCCAGGGTGATACTGAATGCTATAATCATAATCTTCAAGAAATTCCACCCATCTCCTCTGCCTTAAATTCAAATCTTTCTGGGCGTATACATACTTGAGATTCTTGTGATCAGTGAATATCTCGCATGTGACACCATACAGGTAATGCCTCCAGATTTTTAGCGCAAACACAACTGCCGCCATTTCCAAATCATGAGTAGGATAGTTAACCTCATGCTTCTTAAGCTGTCTTGAAGCATAGGCAACTACTCTGCCATGCTGCATCAAAACACAACCCAAACCAATACCTAATGCATCACAGTATACAGCATAACCTTCCGTGCCTTCGGGTAAAATAAGTACTGGTGCTGTAGTCAATCTCTCCTTAAGTGTTGTAAAACTCTCCTCACAGGTGTCATCCCAAACAAACTTTACACCTTTGCGAGTTAGCTTCGTCAATGGTGCAACAATTCTGGAAAAATCCTTCACAAACCTTCTGTAGTAGCCTGCTAAACCGAGAAAACTCCGTATATCAGTAACCGTTTTAGGTCTAGGCCAGTCCATAACTGCTTCCACTTTCTTGGGGTCGACTTGCACACCTTCTGCCGAAATCACATGTCCCAAGAACACTACTCGATCCAACCAGAACTCACATTTGGAAAACTTAGCATATAACTGATGTTCCCTCAATGTCTGTAAAACTGACCTTAAGTGTTGTTCATGCTCCTCCTTGGTTCTCGAGTAAATCAAGATATCATCAATGAATACAACAACAAACCGATCAAGGTAAGGACTAAACACCCTGTTCATCAGGTCCATAAAAGCTGCAGGTGCATTAGTGAGTCCAAAGGACATAACAAGAAATTCATAATGCCCATACCTTGTTCGGAAAGCAGTCTTTGGTATATCTTCCTTTCTCACCCTCAACTGATGGTAGCCAGACCTAAGATCAATTTTAGAGAAGAAACGGGCTCCTTGCAGTTGGTCAAACAAATCATCAATCCGAGGTAGCGGGTACCTATTCTTCACTGTCACTTTGTTCAGTTGTCGGTAGTCAATACATAGTCTCATTGTACCATCTTTCTTTTTCACAAAAAGCACCGGAGCTCCCCAAGGTGAAATACTCGGTCGGATGTACCCTTTCTGCAACAGGTCATTTAACTGCTCCCTCAATTCCTTCAGTTCGGCAGGTGCCATTCTATAAGGAGGCATAGAAATGGGATTTGTTCCAGGTACAAGATCAATAAAAAATTCAATTTCTCTTTCCGGAGGTAAACCGGGCAAATCGTCCGGAAACACATCCACAAAGTCTCGCGCTACCGGAACTTCTTCAAGCTTTGCTTCCTCTTTTCTTACATCTCGGATAGATACTAGGTAAGCATCACATCCTTTCCTCATTAACTTCCTGGCCCTCAAGGAAGAAATCAGTCGACTAGGCCCATCTATCTTTGAACCAACAAAAGTCACTGACTTACCTTCTTCATAGTCAAACATAACAGTTTTATTCCTACAATCCATCTTTCCTCCATGATTAGCTAACCAATCCATTCCCAATATAACATCAAAATCAATCACATCTAGAATAACTAGGTCTGCTGGCAAATTCACATCTCTCACTTGAACCATACAACCCTTATAAACATTGACAGATTCAACTTCTTCCCCCAAGGGTGTATGAACAAGTAAAGGCATATCCATAGTTTCAGGTGTAATACTCAATCTAGATGCAAAACTAGGTGATATGAAAGAATGTGTAGCACCAGGGTCCATTAAAATATGAGCATCAAAAGAACAAATAGAAAGAGTACCTTGCACCACATTATTATCAGTCTGGGCTTGCTGGTTGTTCAAATTAAACACACGGGCATAATTCTGGTTCTGCCCTTGGTTCTGATTCTGATTCTGATTATTCCCTTGCCCAGCTGGCTGCACTGCTCTAGCATTCTGACCTTGATTGTTTTGCTGGTTTCCGTTGTTTGCAGCACCATAACCACGGCCTTGCTGATACTGATATCCCTGATAACCTCGGCCTTGTTGGCCCTGATATCCTCGGCCCTGCTGGCCATAGAAACCTCGGCCCTGCTGGCCATTACCTCGACCTCCGTGATAGCCTCGGCCGCCATAGTTACCACGTCCACCATATCCTCTTCCATTGCCATTTCCATTCTGATTATGTCCATAGTACCCCTGATTGCCTACTTGCCTTTGTGTTTGTTGTCCAGCTTGATTCTGATTCCTTCTAGAATTAGGACAATCCTTCACTTGATGATCTTTCTGACCACAGCTCAGGCATGCACCAATCATTTTCCAACACTCACCTCCATGTCGGTTACCACAAAAATCACAAATAGGAGCTTTGTGCCCCTGCTGTTGATGTTGAAATCGGCCTCCTCCATTGCTACCTCTGTGGCCTTGATACTGCCCCTGATAATTCATTTGATCATTAGGCCTATTCCTCTTCCTACTAGGCTCAGCCATATCAGTTTTTCTATCAGGTTTTCTTCTGTTTTCCATACCAATAGCTGCATTGACTGCCAGATGAAGCTCCTTGTAGTTATGGCTAGCAATCACATCATAATACCTGTCATCCAACCCCTCAACAAATCGTTCCGTCATAACTTCCTCTTCTTGCAGCAAGTGTGTAGCATAGGGTTTCAACTCTTGGAATTTCTCCCAGTATTCAGCAACAGTCTTGCTTCCCTGTTTGAGCATCTCAAAGTCTCTAGCCTTGGCCTTCAAAATATTCTTAGGTAGGAAGGTTTGTGTGAATCTCAGCTTGAAGTCCTCCCAGGTATGTACTCGATCAACTATCTGGCTATCAAACCAAACCCTAGCAGCCTTTTTCATTTGGTGACCTGCCAACTCAATAGATCTTTCTTCTGAACAATGCAAGGCGTTACATATTCTCTTGACCTCATCAATAAACAACATTGGGTCTTCTGTCGCAACATTTGAAAACTCTGGTGGGTCAACCCTGATAAACTCATGTAGTTTAACATATCCTGGCACTCCCGCCTGTGGTGCGTTGTCCTGCCCATTGTTCTGCCCCATATTCTGGACAAGTTGGGTAAATCCAGCTGCAAGTGCTCCCATAGTCTGACTGAAGGTTGCCATGGTGGCCATGAATTGCTCCTGACTCACTGGAGCTGCTGTTGTACCCTCAGGTACAGGCTCATTCCTTAGAGTTGGTGGTGGATCTCTGACATCATCCTCCGGTATGTCCTCAAAGTTTTCATTATTGGATGGTAGATCTTGGTTCTGCTGACCCTGTCCACCTCTGTCCACCACTCTGCGTGGTCTTCCTCGCCCCCTAGGCAAAGGTTGCTCCCGAACACTTCCAATTGGATCCTCTCCACTGTTCCTTGCCCCTTGGGCATTACTAGCTTCGCCAGTTAAAAGAAGACGTGTGCCTCTACGAGACATTGCACCTGATATGGAGGGCAATTGATTAACGCTGAAAGAAAACAAGAAAAACTTAAGAATACCCTAATGATTTCTGGATAACACAAATATCAAAACCTGGCTCTGATACCACTTTTGTCACGACCCAACTAGGGACCGTGACCGGCGTACAGTTACACTCACGTGTAACTATACAAGCCTAAGACAACAATAGTTAGATCATGCCTTAAAAGAAAATAGTGTAAGTTATGCTCATAAATTCAATTATTAGTCTAAAGCAATATATAAAGTGTTCCAATTATTCAATGCCAACACAATACCGTCTAACTGAAAATGGTCAAATGTTTAAATCTCATTATTACAAGGAAATGAGTTCAGACTCAGTCTGCCCTTAGGTTATCCAGAAATCTATAAAGGAAGAAACATCTCCACTAACTACTAGCTTTAGGATTCCAAAGAACGAAAGAATGGAAATAAACAACTGATGCTACCAGTGGACCTCAACCTGCAAAATCAGTCTATAGGGGTGTGAGCGTTATATATATAGGCGCTCAGTAAGTTCATGTGAGGCAGGGAAACACAACTATATAAGCAGTTTATAAATATCAAGTAACTCAAATACAATTAATTCAATCAAGGTGGTATGTCGGGGTCTACCAATATCAATAATTCATCCTCCCTTATTCCTCCTCAATAACAGTTACAGTATCAGTAATAATTAACAATAACAATCCACCCTTATAACAACCTCAGTATCAATATCAGTACAGTGGAGGTTTTTAACCTCATAAACAAATGCAATAATAGTTACAGTATTTCCACAATTGATCCTCCGTCCCCGTATGACATACCACCACACAACACAAGAAAAGTTTCAACAACATAATATTCACAATATTAGCATTCACAAGCACGTTCCTCTGTCTCCCAAACATTCATATAAAGGCTCGGGTATTGAAGGAATATAATACCAAAGAGAAGGAATAGTATATAAGAAGGGCTTAATATATATATATATATATACATTTGTTAGTCAAACATCAGCACATCACAAACAAACAATCACACCCATGAACTTACCTGATATGCAGACTTATTGAGATAAGCAAACTCCTCGATCCTATTGATCCCGAGGACCGAGCTGATTATCACCTAAGTATACGATTCAACAATATCATTCATCAGAATCCGTCTCACTCACATGAAGTGTAATGTATGCCATGTATGCCATGAATAACAGTCAATCGAGTATTATTCAATAAAATGACCATTTTACCCCTAATGCATTTTCCTAACCAATTGACCATTTAATCAACCATCATACAACTCATGATTTAATTTAAATTTGCAGACCATACTCATGCAAAAACATTCACCCCTAAGTCTTAC
Source organism: Garcia nutans (assembly GCA_947685225.1). Taxonomy (NCBI): domain Eukaryota; kingdom Viridiplantae; phylum Streptophyta; class Magnoliopsida; order Malpighiales; family Euphorbiaceae; genus Garcia; species Garcia nutans. Next base: position 21,359,844 of record CANTUV010000011.1, on the reverse strand, counting down.
GTAAACGTAGCAAAGTGTTTCCAAAAACGAAACTTAGTTTTTTTTTTCCACAATATCGATGTATTTAGTGAAATAAGGGTAATTTTGGAAATTTCATATAAATTAATCCTGCTGTTAAAAAATTTTGGAAAAATTCCAGAAGGTCCCTCACTCTTCCAGAGACCCCCGTACAAAATTTCAGGTCCATACAAAATGATTTAGTCCCCCAAAATCGATTTGCGATATACTGCCCGATCATAACTACTAAAATGGGCAGTAGGATACATATGCATAAATACATACACAAAATTATATAAAAATTCCCCAAATATTTTTAACATTAAATTTACTTCATAAAATACAACATACCCAAATTTTGTAAATATCCAGTACGTAAAAAGCCCTCAAACAATTAACCCAACATGGACTGATCAGTAGATCCATTCTGGTAGTGCCCAGGTCTATGATTTATTTACCCAACAAATATTATGATTCTGGATCTACAAAAATTACCATATGTAAATAACATCTGAATACAGAACATACTAAAATTTTAGACTTATACCCATCACCTACGATTTATAAAAATTCATCAAAGTTTCTGGAATTTTCAGTAATTCCAGACAGCAAATTATACCAATTCAAAATTTAATTAAAAATAAAATACGAATCCTAAAAATATAAAATAAATATACAGGCATCCCTTAGAAACCCTAGAAAAAGATACAATAAATTTTAGGCGTGATCTATTACTGTAAGTATGTTAATTAAATCAAAAACCGTTAAATCTATCAAAAACACTTACAGATTTTTCCCATTTTGAAAATTAATTAAAAATAGAAAATAAATTTAAATCCGATGCAAAATATGTTTTATCAGACCTAAAAACACCCTAGAATGTGATTGTGGAAAAGATCGAATTAGAATTGAAGAGAAATAAATGAAAAACCTCAAAAATGAAAGAAACGTTGAAAACTGAAACTGGAGCCAGGCAAAACGGCAGGCCGAGAACCAGTGGCCACACGCCGAACGACGCACGCAGCACGCCGAACGACAGGAGGCTTCGCTCGCGTGGCTCGCCGAACGACCGATGCTCACTCGCCTAACGACAATGGCTTCCTCGGGCGGCTGGATCAAAACGACGGTGCTACGAATTTTGCTCTAAAATTCTCTTAAATTGAATACCCGATTTTGTGAGTGTCTCCAACTCTAAACCTAGCTGATTAGGGTCTATTTATAACACAAACACTTCCTAAAATTGTGTTTTAACCATACTTCAATTTATTTTATTTAAATTAACCTCAAATATCAATTTAACCATTAAAAATCACCCCCCAAACTTAAAACTCACAATTAAATCCCTCTTCACTAAATTTAACACAAAATAGATTTCAGTATTTATTTTTAAAATAAAAAAAAAATAAAAAAATATTTTTATTCCATTTAAACACCGTAATTATTTTAAATGACCAAAATGCCCCCGAACACAAAAATACAATATTATACTCAAAACGACCGTCACATCGTCCTGAGTATCAAACAGAGCACCAAATCACCCAAATACGTTCAAACAAAATATAAGGGTGCAAAATGACCATTTTGCCCCTCAAGCGCAAAATTACCATTTTGCCCCCGGATTCAAATATTATAAAACCGAGGGGTTTTACAACTGATCTTCTATCTAGATTAATCTTCTATCTTTTGTATCTTTGTTCTTTTGAGAGTTCTGGCTTTCATTCTATCCACTTGTTTCATTCTTTAATGTATTTTGATTTCAAATTCTTTGATGAATTTTGGTATAAAAAATTTGGCTATTTTTTAGTCCTCATATCCTTTGTTGCCCCCTATGTTTTTATTTTATCTCATTCTTTGTGCAAGCATGCATCTCCATTTTTGCAAAATGATTAGATCTCTTTTAAGCAATAGGCCTTTCATGCCCCCTAACACTATGTTTTCTTATCTCTATTTACTTCATACAGTATCAACCATTTATCATGATAAAGAGTAAACAACAAAAATGCATTGTGTCATGCACATGTATGTGTGTATGCATGATATGCATGGGTAATACTTATAGTAGTTCTATTGACTTATAGACGAAGGTGATAGGCCGAAGCACTCCCATTGGTATCCTCATGGTATTCTTATAAGTCTTGTATTGGAACATCAGGAGATGTCACATCCATATCTTCATCTTCAAGATATGGAAAACATAAGTAGTTGGGGGGGGGGGGAGGATAGGCCAAGTAGGATATTCAGAGATACAGGAGACAATTTCAAACCATGATTCAGTACATTAGTTGGTAGCCTCTTCATAACTTTACAAATAATTCTTTCATTAGCCTACCTTTGCACAATGTGTCCTCTAAGGTTTGATAGTGCAACATAATTTCTTAAGCTTGAAGGCCCGTGTGACAAGAAAATACTTTGAAATTCAATTTTAAAATCACATGTTGGCTTTATAAATCAGTGTCAATATACCTCAGGACTTGATTTTTTTTCTAATTAACACTTCTATAACATCACAACCCTAGTTATCATACTAAATTTGGAAATCATTTTCATTCGAGAAAGAATTATTATACTTTAGATAGACAAATACATATTACTTAATGAAAGGTCTGATTAAGTTTACATAATGTCTATCTTAAATGTATGCCTTTTCAAACAATCTCTACTAATAGACTCCATATGCCAAAAGAGATTAACGAGTCTTTAAATGCTTGAAATGGGGTCTATAAGAGATGTGGGTTAAGCGAATGCCATTTTTAAATTGGAGATGTTGTGATACTATTGACAAATCTTCATTCTACAAACATTTCATTGGAACCATATATAGTTGAAAAAATTCTTAAATGCTGAGCATGATTTCTACCTTCTTGGCTTCTTGTTATCTTGCTTCATGAAAAGATAGAGCTTGAATTTTCTTTCATCTCCTTGGTAGAAATTTGGATCTAAATAGGACGACCTTTACTTTTGCAAAAAAGTTCGAGACCCTTATTCTTCTTTCCTTTCCTTCTTTTTCTTTTTTTTTCTTCTTCTTTTACTTTTTTCTTTCTTTTGCTTTTGTGGTTGTTTTGACCTTTTTTCTTTCTTGTTTTATTTGTTGTTGTTTTTTGTTTACTATTTTATGCTTCTAACTATAGAGTAGCACGATTCTGTTTTAATGAAGATGAATCCTTTGTTACCCTAATTCCATCTCTAGATGAAATAATTTTGAGATATCATGTCTAATTTCAAGAAAACTTCAATGGTCTTCATGGTCTTGATTAAGTGTCCTTTATTTGATCTTCTTGCCTCCTTAGTAACTCGGTGATCATCAAACTTCTCCTAAATATCACAACAGCTCAAGGTAGGTTATTGGGTTTATAAGTCAATAAAAAGCAAGCTAAAATCTCATAAAAGCTCAAAGGAACAAACTAATGATTAATATTAATAAGGTGGATACTAGTTGTTAGCTCACCAAACAATGCCTAAATCATCTCTCACTTATATAGATAGAGTTCAATTTAGCCTCAAAAGTTTATCAAATCATGTTCTAAGATCGACTAATAGAGGCGTGCATTTAGTTAATCGAAACTGAACCGAACTAAAATATGAAGTAACTGAAATTTTTGAAATTTTATAAATGGTAACAAAACCGAACCTTAAAAAACTGGATTCTAACCGAACTGAAATATTTAAGTTCGGTAATCAATTAGTTTTGTTAACTAATTTTTTCCCTAATATATAATAGTAAAACTTTTCAAATCAATCAATTAATAAATTTTCAAAATAAGTAAACTTATACTAGTTATTTAGTAATATTATTAGAAGTTATAGTTAAATTAATATTAAATATATTAATACTTAATATTAACAAATATCATTATATAAATAAAAATAGTCTATAATGTATTTTTAATGGATAATAATCTCAAAATAATAAATGAGTTTATATCTTTAATTATATTATAAAATTTTTAATTTCATACAACAAATGATTCAAAATATCAATTAAGATAAAAAAAATGTCATTTTTAAGCTAAGAAAATAAGTATTAATAAAATGTTTATATTAATTAAATTATAAAGTTTTTATTTATATAATTAACTATAATATTTAAATACAACATAAAAAGTACAATAAATTCATATATATATATAACTAAAGTAGTAATTCAGTTAATTCAGTTATTATTATAGAACTAACTGAATCGATAACCAAACACCAAAAATTTTATGTTTTAACAACCAAATCAAACTGAAACTGATTATCTCTCTACTGAAATAACCAAATTTTTGCAGTTTGGTTCAGTTATTTGGCTTTAACAAAATAATGCACACCCATATCGACTAGAACTTAGACACATATAATTTATACAGGAGCCCTCTCTAAGTATGCATATACAACTCAATATTACTGAATAATTCTCTCACTAATAATGTCATTCGGATCATGATGTATAGATATACTAATTAATAAATATCAAGCTAGATTTATCACTGGTTGAGCATTAGAATTAGCAAAATATAACAAAAATAATTTATTTGCAAAATATGTTAATTTTAAAAATAATTGTTCTAAAAACACCAAATAAAGAAAATGAGATGAGAACCACACAAGCCAACGGAAGTTTGTTGAGTTGGAGTTGAAAACGCTTCATCTACTTAGACATGTCAAGGGCGAGGATCTTTCCATCATTGATAAGGTTTTGCATTTCATGCCTTAATCATGTACATCGATTTGTTTTGTGATCAAGAACCTGATGAAACTGACAAAAAATCTCTGTATCAAAATTGGATGGCAGAGGATCTGGCAAAGGTTGAGGGGCTAAAGGCTGTAATAACCCCTTCTTCTATAATTTGTTGAAGACCTAAGACAATGGCTTTACCAATTTTGAGAATTGATACTTTTTTGTTGGCTCAGTTGTTACGTTTATGTCGACACCTTTCTGTCCCCCTTGAGTTTGTCCATCGAACTTATAGCCACCCTTATTACTCATTTTTCCATTGTATAATTTTCTCTCTCTCTTATTCTTCTAGCTGAGGATCTACCTGTAGAAGATCCTCGAAATCCCTCATAAAAGTCTAAGTTATTCTTTCTTAGAGGTGGGGAAAAGTGCCTTTGATTATCATTCGTATTTGGTCTGAGTCATTTGGTCTTTTCTTGAGAAGAGCTACCTTATTCCTCCATCTCTTTATATTATCAACAAAACTCTCATTCTATCTCTGCCTGATAGTCTTAACCTTTATCAAAGTTACCTCTAATTCAAAATTATTCCCATACTATTAGATGAAAGCTTTGTACATTAAATCCTAGTCTTTTTTAGTGCTCTCCTCTAAAGTGTTATACCAATTTTGCACCACAGAATCCAAAGAGAGCACCCTTAATTTTTGAGCCTTAGTGGCTCTAGTAGACTGTAAGGTAATCATGTACTGCTTGACATATATATGAGGATTTTCTATATCATTATACTTAGAAAAAGCAGGCATTTTGAACTTGTATGGGAGATTATATAGGTGAGGATCTTCTTCAAATAGCTTGTCCACTTTTGAGACCCTTTCAACTTTTAGTCTCTTTTCAAACTTTTTTTCTAATTCAGCAATTAATTTTTCAACATCAACAATTTCAGCCTTCTCTACAGCCTTCTTCTCTTCTTTCTGTTGTAGGTATGTATCTCTTACATCATCATCAATCACCATTTTTTTTTTCATCAAAGGCTACCTCAACTACCTTAGCTTTTCCCTTGTCCTTCTACTTTTTAGAATTGGTTGAGGCCTCAACAGTGTTATTCTCCAATAGTGCAACTAGTTGGCTTCTCATTCTTCCATCTTATATGTGAGGGCCTCATTCTCCAGGTTCTGAACTTGGTCGAGATCCATTGCTTTCATTGTGAAGTTGACTGAATCTTTACTGAACTCTGAATCACTGACGTAGGTCGGGTTGTCATATGCTCTTAAACTACTGTACTTTAGGTTTGTGAGATAGAAAGAATCAATGCTATGTAATGCAATATATGTATGCATGTGCAAATAATAAATAAATAGATAGTGTCAAGACATTCCTTCCAACCTTATCTCTCCCACACATGAGTGGCAAGTCTCTTTCCTAGGTACTATGTTAAGTAAAGATATCAACAGGGGGATATTTTTGTTTTTGAAATAACCCCTCAGATGAAATAACCAATATTTATTTTTTTAAATATAAAAGTCAGTCTATGATAATTTTCACTAATTAAATTTTAATCTTTTGGATCAACTGAAAAATTTGAGTAGCATTTTTTCTATATTTTGGATTAAAACTAAATTAATAGGTTTATTGTGAATAAACTTCTTATTTGGAAAGACAATTAATGATTCATGCCACAAACAAGCCCATAATTAATAAATGTTAGCATAAATAAGGTCCACAATTAATTTTAGTATTCCATAATTGACCTAGTTAATCACAAGCTCATTTTAATAATTTGGTCCATTATAGAAATGTTCTATTTCAAAGCCAATGAATGCTTGATTTCGAAAAAAAAATGATTTTAGCCTTTGCCTTTAAAGTTCAGGACCATAATGCAGATCCTTAACTTTGGCTCTAGATAAATCTGGTCTAATTTAAAAAGCCCAAATTCAATTTGGTCCAAAGTGCAAATCGAGTTCGGTCTTGAGTTTAAAAGATAGAATTACTGAATTGGCTCAAAAGGTCATGATGATTGGCCACTTTTCATGGCCAATTCACCATAAGCCAGTTACTTAATTTCCTAGTTCTGCTTCAAAATAGACTTTCTTTTCTATCCAAACTGGATTTCTAATAGGTTTAGCCCTTACAAAACCTTAATTAAACATTATAAAAGGGTTAGCAGCAGTAATCAAGGGGAGCTTTTAGTAAATAATGAAAAGAGCAAAAAAAGTAAAAAACCAAAAGAAATAGAGAGAGAGAGAGAGCAACCATAAACACACAGAACATAAGGGAGATAAAAAGCAAGAAATGCTTATGCAATATCACTCGACCAAAACTCCATTGATCCACCCACTAAGAACCATTCAAGACAAGGGAATTGTGTGGCTTATCTATCAAGGCTTGGGTCACTAGTGGAACCTACAATGAAGGTATGATCCCCAGTAATCATATTTATCTAATTTAATGAATTATCATCTTTATTTAACTTTATGGATTCGGTTTGCTCTATTTTATTACATTGGTTGATCATATTAAACCCTAATTTCATACTAAAACCCTAGTTCTAGGATTGAACCCTAATTTTGCATATAAAACCCTAATTTTGATACCAAAGCCCTAGTTTTAGGATTAAAACCCTAATTTGAAAATCAAAACCCTAATTTTTGCATGTTAAACCTTAATTACACGTTAAAACCCTAATTCCATTAATAAAAAACCCTAATTGTATAGTAAAACCCTATTTTATGGTTAACCCTAATTTTGTTTAATTAAACCTTAGATTTATGGTTGTTTGAATGATGATCAGTCATATGTTTTGATTGTTTGCTTATTTTGAATGGTTGAGTTATGCTTATTTATTATTTGGATTTTAAAGTACTTGTAAAAGACATATTTTCACTTTGAGGGTGCCTTCTTTTTTTTTAAAAAAAAATTGTTTAATTTCATTTTATTTTTGGAATTATTATAAGGGACACATTTCTACTCTTTTATAGGTTTCCCATTTTGTTTAGTTTATTCTATTTATTTTTAAGTAGTTTGGAATATTGTAAGGGCATGTTTCCATCTAGTATGAGTATCCATTTTATTATTTGATTATTTGATTTATGATATGATTTATTTTGTTTGAATTGCTTGTATTATGAATAGTATTGTAATACATAAAAATTTAATAATATTAAAATCTGAAAAAGAGACTGGTTCCAATGAACCGTGCATTATGGGGTTGTTGGGCTATTTCTCACATTCTCCATGCTTATCCAACTTTTCGAACCTAATAGAGGTTGGGGTTCCTTAGGAATCTAGTCATCCACCTCTTTTAATTTTTCTTCCCGACTGTTCTAGGTGGTGACTCTTATTCTCTAAGTTTAGGCCCGTATTCTTTAAGACCTAGAGCCTAACAATATCGAGGTGGCAAGAACCATTCCACCGAGAGTGGAGGAGAAAATTTTCACTCATAATGGAGACTCCACAGGAGATAAGAGAAGTTGATTCTGTTGGTCTTTATATTATTTTAATTTTTCCTATTATGATATTATTCATTGCATCATTTAGAATTGTATTGTGTGTGAGTTAGGATGCCCTGTGGAACCTGAGTTATGTGTGTATAAGTGATACCATACTTTCATTCAAGGTATGGAGATCAAGAATTATATAGCCACTCATAGTCTTGTACCCTTTGGTATATACTTACTATTGAAACCTTAACCTTTTACCCTAAAGGCTAAAGCCCATGTAGTTGACCTATTAATTTTCCTTAGGGTTACCCTAAATACTTATTGTTTGACTATTACTAACATATCTTAGTTGAGTTTTGGCCCATTTGATTTGTCTTTTTCTAATATGACCTTGTTATGGTATAGCCCAAAATTATTTTATGGTCTAAAATTCTTTTAAGCCCAAAGCCTAAATCATTTTCATAAGCTTGAAGTCTTTTCAACAAAGTTAGGTTAATAATTACTTTCTACCTTGTGACCCAAGTATGAAGCCGAAAATTGATTTTTGAAATAAATATTTACAATGGGCTTTGAAATGTTTCTAAAGAAGGGCCCAAAACCATTTTATGGCCCATTTATCAAAATCAAGCTTTCATTGGGCTTTGAAAATTAAAACCTTTTTTACAATGGGTCAAAATTTTTGAAATGGGCTTTCAATTAGTTTAGTCAATTGTAGAATGTTTAAACCAATTTTGGGCCTTAATTTTACCAAGACTTGTTAGTTGTGGGTTTGTTTGTGGCATGGATCATTAGTTTTAATATAAAATATGACAAAAATATGCTCAAATTTTTCAGTGGACCCAAGGAATTAAGGCTTAATTAACAAAAATTATCATAGACTAAATTTTGTATATGAAAATACAATTAATGGTCAATTCATCTAAGAGATTTTTAAAAACAAAGTATCTCCTGTTGATATCTTTGTTGATCATAACACCTAGAAAAAGAGACTCGTCATTCGTGTGTGGAAGATATAAAGTTGGAAAGAACGTCCTGACTTTATTTATTTTTTTACTACACATGCATACATACATTGCATCGCATTGATCCTTTCTAGCTCATAGACCTGGAGTACAATATTTTAAGTGACTCAAAATTCAATGAAGGTTTAGTTAATTTCACACTAAAACCAATGGATCATGTGCAAGTTCAGAACTTGGTAAATGAGGCCCTCACCTTAAAGATGGAAGAGTTAAAGGGGACCTCGGTTGAGGCCATGAGAATCCAGTTAGCTACACTATTGGAAAGTATCATTGCTAAGGCATCTGCTAGCATTAAGAAGTAAAAGAACAAAGGAAAGGCTAAGGTGGCTAAGGTAGCCTTTGATGAAAAAAAAGGTGGTGATTGATGATGATAATGACTGGGATACATACTTCTAAGACCAATAAGAAAAGAAGAAAGAGAAGAAGGTTATAGAGAACATTGAATCTGCTGATGTTGAAAAGATGATAGTTGACTTAAAAAAGAAATTTGAAAAGAAGCTAAAGACAAAAGAGGTTGTGGAGGTGGACAAGTTGTTCAAAGATGATAAAGGAATCTCTTGCAAATCTAAAATGCCTCCTTTTGCTTAGTTTGATTGAGCAGGGAATCCCACTTGAATGTTAAGCAGTACATTACTACCATACAGTCTGCTAGAGCCACTAAAACTCAAACCCTAAGGTATTTCATTCTTTCTTTGGATCCCATTGTACAAAATTGGTTTAATACTTTAGAAGAAAATACCCAAGAGACTAGGATTTGCTATACAAAGCATTCATTCAACAATATGGGTACAATACTGAGTTGAAGGTGATCATAATGGAGGTGGAGACTATCAGACAAAAGTAGAATAAGAATTTTATTGATTATGTGAAACGGTGGAGAAACAAGACTACTATTCTCAAAAAGAGGCATGATGAGTCTGGCCAGATTAGAATGATAATGAGAGTGTCATGCCTAACCTTCTTGAACGGTTGTCTCATACTTTTATTAGAGATTTCAAAGACCTTCTCCAAGCTGGCTTACAAATAGAAGAGTGGAAAAGAGAGAATAACCATTTCTCTTAGAAAAGAAATGAGAAGAGGAATCATCAATCTGATGGTTAGAGTACACAAAAAGCAATGGATGTCAATACAACTACTGGTCAAGGGAATATGAAGCAATTTTCAAATTTGGAAAGACCTCTATCCTGGGCTTTCAATAAGATATAGAAGAAAGGACTATTACAATCATTGGCCCACCAATTTCTATCAATTTTATCAAATGCAGGGGCATAAAATAGACAATTGTGCTAGGTTAGGACATGAGATTCATTATCTGATTGACAATGGTAAGCTACCCAAGCCCAATAAACTTAACATAAAGAATAATCCTCTACCTAAGTTTGGAAGAGTATCTCTTCTAGCAACTTTCATGATAGGGGGAGGATTGAAAGAAAAGTTTGTCTTATTATCTTTTTAAGACGTAGATGAAGAAACTACAAATGTAGATGTTCAGCTTGGTAGGATTGAACCAGCTATGGGTGAAAAATAAGGTTGGGATGGTATCTTTTTCTGAGGTTGACTTACTAGAAGAGGGAAGAGACCACATCCGTCCACTTTTTATTGAGGTGAAGGTTAAAGGAAAAAGAACTCCATCTATCATGGTTGAAGATGGATCTGCTATAAATGTATGCCTATTCAAAATCCTACCAAAAATGGCCATGTCTACATGAGACCTAAGTCTGACTGAGGTGACAATTTGGGTTTATGATAACAATAAAAGACAAGCTGAAGGAACTTTTAAAGCTATGGTAAAGATGGGTCCTATTGAATCTCTAGTAGAATTTGTGGTCTTAGATATACCAATTACATTTGTGTTACTATTGGGGCACCCATGGTTTCACCCTCTTGGTAGCATTCCTTCAACACTCCATCAAAAAATCAAGTTTCCAAATGGGGATGAGATGGTGGTGATTAAGGCGAAGGATAATGAAATGGTTAATGCTCTTATGATAAAAGGTCTCTCAATGGTTTTCAAGTGGCTAGTATCTCTGAAGATGTGATAGTAGATTCTAAGGTTTTGACCATAATGAAGCAGATAAAAGAGATAATGAAGAAAGGCGTGGCTAAATTGTCAAACATGGATGGAAACAAGTTTAGTGAACCAATAAACATTGACAGGCTGAAGAAGTTCTATTTTTAACTAAATAAAAAAAGTAAGTATAAATAAAAAAGAAAGCTCGCTAGGTTGAAAACCCCAAGGGTGGCTTAGGCAAAAATTAGAGTTGCCCGCTAGTTTCGAAAACCCGAAAGAGCAGGCTAGGCAATAATTAGGGCTAAAAATGAGAGAAAATTGCTAATTACAAAATATGAAAGTGCTGGTTGGCAATAGGAGTAAGTTTTGTACGCTTACTATATATTTGTAGTTGTTCTCAATTTAATGAGACGGAGTTAAAAATAAAGTTGTTCTATGTGCGCTATTTTTGAATATCAACCAAAAAGCTATAATAAATTGCATAATAGTAAAGAGTGTGTAGACCCTTAATTTTTGACCCAGTCTGGTCCAATATTTTTTATAGTCTAAAATAATTTTTATGGTATTTTAATTGAATAATATTTATTTTAGTATTTATAATTTATAATTTTTAATAAAAATAAAAAAGGGAATATTAATAAAGTTAAATATATATATATAATAAATAAATAAATAAATAAAAATCGGCGACGAAAAATTTCATCGCCGAAAGTGAATCGTCTGGGCCAATTTCCCGCAGGAATTTCCTGCGGTAAATTGGCTGGCCGCCTAGCCCAGCACTTGCAATTTTTCGCCCGCAGTTTTTTTACCAGCGCAATTTTCCAATGCAATTTTTTTCGAAACCAAATTCTATTTGGTTTTGGTTTCTTTTCCTAATTAGTTTTAGTTTCCTTAGACAATTAGAAGTAGGTTTATGATTTTTCCCTATAAATACCACATTAAAACACAGAAAAAAGGGGAGAGAAAATTATTTTACTAGATCAAAAATTTTGTTCTTGACCTTGGGACTTTTGGATTTCTTCGGCCAACCTTGAAAGATCAAGAAGCAGCAAATAATCATCAATCCATCAAAGGCAGCAACATTGCCTTTGTCATTGTTCATCCAGAAGTCAATTGTGGAGAAACCAACGAACGGAGGTTTGAAACTCTATTTTCTTTATTTATTTCTTTACAGTAGCTTCATCATTCAAATTGGATTAATTGTTTCATCATACAATTTGATCAAAAACTTCAAAATTTCAAAAACCCTAAATCATCCTTCTGTTTCTAAAACTTCAAAAACCCTAATTTACTCTTCTGCTTTCAAAACTTTAAAACCTTAACCTAATTTCTATTTCAAAAATCTAGTAGCCTTATTTTTTTCAAGTATCAAAAGCTTTAACCCTAATTAATTCTTCTTTCCAAAATCACACAATAAGCATTATTCTTTTAAAAATAACATTAGTTTCTTCCAATCTCGAAACCCTATTTTCTAAATCTTAAACTCTAAAATCTTAATTTTCAACACCAAAACCTACAACCCTAAAAGCCAGTTTTCAAAATCTTCCGGCTGCGCTGCCCCCTTGATCCCCGCCTGCTAACCGGCTAACGGGACCACCGTATGGGCTCGGGTCAATATTTATTTGTGTATTATAAATCTTTATATTTAAATTCCTTTATTATGATTATTCAAAATACAGTAGCTTTATTCAAAATACAAACCTAAACCCTAATTTATTCAAACCATAAACCCTAATTCTGTTTTCAAATCTACACAGTAGCTTTTTATAATTTTATTCACTGGGATATTTTAATCTTTCAAATAACTCCATTAAAGACTTTCTATATTTATTTCATCAAAAAATACTTAATTAGTTATTATAGTCAATATTAAAACTATACTTAACTTTGATCACGGTAAAATATCAAATCCTAAATCATAATCTGCAAAATTAAGGTTTTAAACCATAAAACCCTAATTCATGAAGTTTGCTTAAAACCCTAACTAAACCTACCTTTTATTAAGTCACAGTATCATTATTTCATAAAACATCCAAAACCTTAAATCTTTTAAATATCCAGTAACTATGTTATTGCTTTAAAATGTTTCTCAAAACCCTAGTTATTGAGCATAAAACTCTAGAAACCCTAATTAATGTATGAATCCCTAAAGTTAATATATTTACTATTTTATTTACATTGGATGAATGTTTTTTATATATTTTGATTGATGTTTAATATCTTTGATGAATGATTTATTTATGATGAATGGTTATTTACTTTTATCGATTTATTTTGATTTTCAAATGTTGTAAGAGGTATGTTTCCACTTTGTGGGTACCTCATTAGTTAAATTTTATATAATTTAAATTACTTTTATATTTTGGACCAATGTAAAGGACATGTTTCCATCCTCGGATGGGTGTCCATTTATTTTCTTTGTTTGGACCTTGCTTTGATTTTAATATAATGATGCTTTATTTTAATTGTTGCATGTAATACGGATAATATTGTTATATTTAAGAATTTTATAATATTAAGACCTGCAAAGGAGGTCGGTTCCAATGAATCGGGCGTTGTAGGGGTGCTGGACTATTTCTCACCTTCCCCACACGTACCCAACTTTCCGAACCCATTAGGGGATTGGGGATTCCTTAGGAATCGAGTCATCCACCTCTTTCTTTTTTTCGGCCCGTCCGAGTGGCGAATCTATTTTCTCCGGGCTTAGGCCAGTGTTCTCTAATGCCCCGACCCTAAACAGTACCGAAGTCGCAAGAACCATTCCACCGGGAGTGGGAGCAAAAATCCCCGCTCACAGAGTGATGTCAAATCAAAATAAAAGAAAATATCTTTCATCCTAACATTATTTTCTTTAAAGACTAATAATTGGAGAATTCATGGAAGTCGGTAAGTGTAGCATATAGGCCAGCTCTACCTCAGGAAATATAAGAAACCTTCAGTTAGCAAAGGCATGTTCAGGTCAACCATAAAATCAAAATCCCCAGGTTGAGCTCCATACTAGCGACCAAGACGGCGATGATCATAACAAGTACCTCGACAAAGAGCAGCAAGTGGAACATACACCAAATATGTCCGAGTGGTAATATGGCTAATTTTTCACCAAGGCACTAACCAATGAATGTTGATAACAGCTCTTGAACTAATCCACTCGACCCATTCGGCATATGAAGAAGTAGGTAGAAGAAGCTTTCTTGCAAAATGGGGTCGTGGTAAGTATCTTGCTTAATCTACAGCTGGGATATCAAGCAAGCATAAGCATTTCTGCAACCAAACCTAAAGGAAAGAAGATTATTTAAAAAAAAGCGTCTAGGTTGAAAACTCGTGAGGGTAGCTTAGGCAAAAATTAAGGTGATCTACTAATTTCAAAAACCCATAAGGGCAAACTAGGAAAAAATTAGGAACAAAATAAAAAATATAATAATAAAGCTCGCTAGTTTCAAAAACCCGCAAGAGCATACTAGGAAAAAAATTAGAGCAATGGCCTAAATTGAAAACCCAAAAGGGTGGTTTAGGTAATAACCTAAAGCAACAAAAGACTTCCAGTCAGCCTTCTCGAAGAGCCAGTTTTCAATTGATCCAATCCAACCAAGGTTTCATCTAAAATCAAAGGTACTAGTAAAAATCTTTCCTCCATTTGGTCCACAATATCCAGCATTCATGGATCAATATCACCATTAGAAGAAACAAGCAAGAATCAACCAAGCAAACATAAGTAGAACATGCACCCCTATGCTTTTGTGGGAGCCAAGCGAGATGTATAGAAATCAACCAAAGGACCAAGTAAAATTTTCTCACCTCTAGTTAATTAAAGAATTTTAGATTTTGATATATGAAATAACATCTGTATTTTTTAGTGAGAGTTGGAGGATAATACAGGGAATGCTACCTGGTGATCACTTGGGAATCTGAGTATAACTTCAAACTCCTCAATCATTGGACAAAACTCAAAGTTGTTAATTTTAAAGGTCCTAGATTCTACGTTCTAAAAGGAGGCCATAACATGCAAGAAGTGTTGGTCTAACTTTATATTTTGGAAATACCTTAAAGCATTAATTTGAGACCAAGATACTTGTTCCTAATGAATGACTTCAAAGGTTTTAAATAAATCATTCATCTTCCTTAAATTGGCTTCGGTAATGTTTAGGTTCATGGGAGTTGGACTATTTGGTTTGATGATCAAAATTGAAATATTGATGTGAAGAAGATGAGTTGATGGTATGTGAAAAGAAATGCAAGAAGGCAGCTTAAATAAGAGACAATATAAAGACTGATCTGGGCAAGGAAGAAAGATCACTTAGCAAGGCTGGAAAAGAATCCAGGACGAATTCATGTTGATCCACACAAATTCATCATGGTTAGAAGGAAAGAGGAAAGAAATCCTATTCCATGATGAATTCATTACTATGAATTTGTCATGGACTCTTTATACATATATATATATAAGTCAAAAAGGGGTTTTTGTAAAAAAAAGTCAAGGGTAGAAAAAAATTAATTTATTAATTTATACAGTGATTTTATACAACATGTCCAAATACAAGGTAATTATTGAGAAGGAGGAGGTGGTCTATAATCAAATAGTACCCTGTAAAAGTCATCACCTAAAGGAGGAGAAATCTCACTGTCATCGATTTGGGCTCCCTTTGATGAAGAAGTGACACCAGGATCTCCGAAGCCCTAGAACTGGAAGTCTCAAAAGTTCTGTTCTGATTGGCAGTATAGGTCTTCGAAATGAGTAGCATTTTAACTGCTAGGGCTTAGTTCACAACGGCTAATGTCTAGCTCTTCCCGCAACTTCTTATTTTATTCATTAAGCATTCACTATGAGCCAGAAAAGAAAAAGGTAAGAACATGCATTATTATGCATATATAGAGCATAAATCAACATGAAACATGATTGTAGACCAGGAAATTTAAATCGAAGCCCCGAGGGCAAAATGATGCATTAGCATAAGGGGGCGGTGCCATAGAGGAAGCAAATGGAGAAATTTTCCATTGAGCTGGAGCAACATTAGATGGTCTAGCCTCATAATCAAATGAGCCAGTAGCCCGCAAAGTTCATAAAAAGTTAGAACAAATAAAGAGGAAGCAGTTATGGATAATATATTTGCATTTACCTGAAAAGTGTTGGCCCTGGTATCACCATGAGAATGAAAAGTAGACCCTCCCCTCTCATCCTTACCTCCATCGTCCTCTTCTTCTTCTTCTTCTTCTTCTTCTTCTTCTTCTTCTTCTTCTTCTTCTTCTTCATTATCTCATCCTTCTTTTTCTTCTTCTCCCTCTTCCATTTCTTCTTTTTCATCATCTTCCTCATCTTCTTCTTCCTTCTTCTCCTCGTCTTCTTCTTTTTCTTCCTCTTTTTCTTCTTCTTTAAGAATTCCTTAGACACCAGTAGGAGAGACTTCAAAATTCAAAAGCCACTTTCGGATAAACTGGACGTATGATTCAGCAGGTGACAATAGAAAAGCTTTAACCTCATATCCATTCTGAGCACATCTTCAAGAGTTCTCCGGTATGGACATGTTGTTCATTGTGTATGCCAAAATATTCGCAGGAATCCTCCACTATTCAGGGCCAAGGAACCAGTTATACACCCTCTTGCCAAGAAACTAGCCACTGGAAGCTGGCCCATAAATCATTTGACAAGAATTTTGAGAAGGGAGTGCCGCATTTATGGATAGAGTCCAGTTGGCTCGCTTACAAGCCCTCTACCAGGCAACATTCACCTGTAAAATTACTAAAAGAGGTAAGTTGATTCTTTTATAAATTTTAATAATAATAATAACTTTCTTTTACCTAGTCCCAGGGCAAGCGACTCAAGTGATATCGATGGGAATACATATGGTGAGTGTCAGGCATTGCTATGCGGCTTGATAACCAGAAGTTTAGCCTTGGGTACCTGATCTGCCTGCCGAAAACACTGGGTACTCTCACAAGGCAATACTAATATGCCCATACCTGCAAAGTCAATCTAGACCAAAATCATAGGAGTCTCTCCCTTGAAATAAAAGCAGGAAGGGTTCATAATACCTCAACGATAACTATAAAGGTGGTAAATGATATTTTCTTACGGCAAAGCTTGTTAAACCTGAGATAAAGACAAGAAAGGCCAACCTCCCCCCTGTTATAAAGTAGAGCAAGATCAAGATCATCCAGGGCCCGCGACATTGATAAATGGATAGCAAACTCGGCACTGCACAAGATGGTGGATCCTAGTAAATATAACAAAATTCCTCAGGTGTATTGTTCGGCTCTTTCATTGTACATCGGTCGAGTATAATTCATATAATGCTCCTAAATTAACTCATACTTATCTTGAATGGGGTTCCATGCCTATTAATTACTGAATTTCATCGTGTGTCTGGAGATCATCTATAAAAGGGACTGGGATCTCATGACATCAGATGCTTATTATGGCAGAAAAATCAACCTGGCCGATCGTCATCTCCCCCACCGGCAAGTGAAAAGTGTGGGTGGTATCAATTAACCATTCTGTAAGTGTCTAGATCTCTCTTCTGTCAATTTAGAATCCTTGCAACGACAATTGCAGAATAAAAATCTTCGAAACTGCAATCTTAGATCATCCACCTCATTATAGATGTCACTTGATTATATCACCGATGGTCTGTGTAGATACACCCCCCACCATGAATGACACCGTTGTCATGCTGTCACAAAGTAAGTAAGTCAATGCGAGGTAAGTAAAACTCTAAAAATTTATTTTAGCACTTTAATAATTTTTATGCATAAAATCCAGTATTTTGTTTTAAATTTAATATCTTCTGCTCATAAATATTTATGCTAAATAATTTTCTTTTCTACATAAGTTTGTCTACCTAAATATTAGGTGTCTGTTTTTTCATGAATTTTTGCTAAATATGTCTTAGAAACTTATTTTATGACACATTAATTCTTATGCATAAATATTTTTTGTAAATTAACATTTATCATTGAGTTATACTAATAAGTAATTAAATTATAGCAAAATAATGCTTACCTTAGTCTTTTCGTTTGCACTGTGATGTAGCAGCATCCTAGCTAATAAAGAAAATCTTCCATGTTCATGTACTTGGATATATTCCAGTGACTCAGCATTGGATCGAGGCTTAGTCTTAGAAGTTTGCTGTCTCCTCCTCTCCAAGTGCAAGATACGAGTACTGGATTGTTTTAAAAAAAATTGGAGGCTTAAAACAAAGAAAATAAAGAACAAGGCAAAGCAACTCTAGATGAAAGCAAAAGTGTGACAAGGAAATGGTTAAACCATTGCTGTTTAAATAGGAAAAGTCATCCAAAAAGAAAAAAAGGTGAAATGAAAGAAAAGAAAAGGACAGAGCAAAATAAAAAACAAGAAAAGAAAGAATATTGGTTAGATTTGAAATAAAGAAATTGATAACTTTGTCCATTATTGACTGCATAGTACAATTTCACAAATAATTTATCTGAATTGTTTCAAAATTTTCAAAGTCACGGGAATACAATCTTGATATTGGTCCAAATATATGTGTATCTAAAAATATCTTTTATTCGTAAAAATATTTTTCATGTAGGGGGCAAGGGTATATAAGGTGGTACCCGATATAACAAACAACTATAAAAAGCCAAATTTTTTGCTGACTTTTGAAATCTATTTTCGCAGATATTGTGGGTTTATTTGAAGGACCAAACCAGTTCAAGCAACTCAGAATTATTAAAGCATCCGAATGAACAACATACTGCGGTTTATTTAAAGTACCTGAACTAGTTCAAGCAACTTGGATTTATTAAAGCATTCAGATTTTCCAGAAGACTCGGGTTTTTTTAAAGCAACCAAACTAAATCAAATTTATCAAAACATCTAAGTTTTCTAGGAGGCTCGAGTTTATTTAAAGCACCTAAACCAACTTGGATTTATTAAAGCATCCAGAATTTTCAAACCAACATAGGTTCATTTAAAGCACCAGAACCAGTCCGGATTTATTAAAGTATCATAGATTAGCTTAAATCTATAAAGGCATATTGCGTTTCACTCTCTGAATAAATTCAACATCATTCAACAGGGGGCAAGATTGAAGATCCTTAATTTTGGCCCTGAATGATTTAAGTCCCAATTAAAAGAGGCCAAGTCCAATCCAATCCAATTTTAAAAAGCTTAACCTAGTCCAATCCAATTTTAAAAGCTTAAATGAAGTTTGATCTAATTTTAAAAGCTTGAATTAAGTTCGACCCAATTTTATAAGCTTGAATTAAGTCTGGTCCAATTTTAAAAGTTGAATTAAAATTTAGATCCAATTAAAAGCCTGAACTGACTCTGGTCCTATTTTAAAAGGGGCTAAAGTGACTGGACTGACGAATGGGCAATCCAATTCGATATGAGCCATAATTCTGGGCATCTTTATGTCCCGATTGTGTTTAAACTCAAATACATTCGAATAAACAATGGATTTTCTAATGGGATTAGGACTTTTAATTAGGTTTAGCCTATATATAACCCTAATTAAAACATTATAAAAGGGAGGTGAAGAACGATCAAAAGGAGGCAGCTATAATTAAAAAACTAGCCACAAATAGCAAACACACAAAAATTAAAAGCAAGAAACTGAGAGCAATTCACAAGGAGAGGCAGTAGCTTAGAACAACCACTGTCTTCGGATTGTTTCACCCAACCAAGACTTTAGTTGATCCAAACTGTCTAAGGCAATTGTGCAAATAATCAAGCTTGATTTAAACAAATTCATCTTGGAGGAGCCAACAACGCAGGTGTGACTTTTATTAATTGGTTCAATTTAATTTTATTGATCATCCTCGTTATTTAACTCACTATGTTGTTAAATTATAAATATGATTTTTCAAATTCTATACAGTAAGCCATAGACTTAAGATTAAAACTAACTAAAATCTCAATTGCATGTTTTAACCTTAGCCTTCTAAATCTAAAACCCTAATTGTATAATAAGTCTCTAACTTGATAATGAAAATCCTAGTTTTAAGTCTAAAACCCTAGGTTCATTCCAAAACCTTAGTTTTAAGTTAAAAACCATAAATTTTCATGTAAAACCTGAGTTCTAAAATTGAAACCCTAATTTGCATAATTAAACCTTAGTTTTTAAGATAAAACCCTAAATTGCATGATTAAACCTTAGTTTTTAAGATAAAACCCTAGATTTGCATATTAAACCCTATATTTAGGGTCAAACCCTAATTTTGTATGTTTTAATCTAATTTAGGATAAGAATCCCAATTTGTAGGTAAAACCCTAATTTTGTACATAAAATCCTAATTTTAGGTCCAAACCCTGATTCCCTAATGCTAAACCCTAGTTTTAGGTCAAAACCCTAATTTATAAAATCAAATACTAATCTTACAATTGAAACCCTAATTTGATAATAGTAAAACACTAATTTTATTAGTTCATCCTTGATCTATTGTTATTTGTGTGATGATTGGTCATGTATTTTGATTATTATTACTTATTATCAAATGATTGAATTATGTTTATTTATTTGGACTTTGAAAAATGTAAAAAGCATGTTTTCACACTTCGCGTGTGCCTTGTTTATCTCAGTTGTTTAAATTTAAAGACTTTGGGACATTTGTAAGGGACATATTTTTTATCCTTTAGTGAGCGTCCTATTTTATTTTTATGAATGTTTGGATAGTTGTAAGGACATATTTTTATCTTGTATGGGTGCCCATTTTGTCTGGTTGTTTAATTTATAATACGATGAATGTTTATTTATTTTAATTTCATGTAACATGAATAATATCATAATATTTTAAGAATCTAATAATATTTAGACCTAAAAAGGAAGATGGTTTCAATAAACTGAGCGTTATGGGGGTGCTAGGTCATTCTCACATTCCCTATGTGTACCCAACTTTCCGAACCTAGTAGGTGTTGGGATTTCTTAAGAATCGATTCATCCACCCCTTTCTATCTTTTCGGCCCATTTGAGTGGCGACTCCAATTCTCTGGGTTTGGGCTCGTGTTTTCTAAGGCCCAAAATCTAACAGTGCCAAAGTCGAAGAACCATTCCACCGGGAGTGGGTACAAAAATTCCCACTCATAGACACGGTATGAGCAGCAAGCCCAACTTGAAGAAAAGAGGTTGAAGACATTGTATCATAATCAGTTGTATCAAAATCGAATAGTAAGGGCCTAGAATAGGAGAGTGAAAGTACAAAAGATCAAAGTTGGGGACCTAGTATTAAAATAGTGTAGGCAAAATGCTCAAGCTCCTATGGGTAAATTTTGACCAAATTGGGAGGGCCCCTATTTGGTAAAAGTCGTTATGAAAAGAGGTGATATTAAAATTTTAGATATGGATAGAAATGAATTCTCAAAATCAGTGAACTTAGATCTTTTAAAGCTCTTTCATGTATAATTACAATGTTTATGATCAAAACTATTGCAATATTTAATATAATAAGGTGTAACACAATAATTCATTTATATGCTTATTTAAATTATTAAGGATTACACACTCGTATTCATAAACATTAAACACAAGTAGAAGAAACACAATGATAAATGTTATTAAAAACATCACTCAGTTTAAAAATAAAATACATAATTCAACAAAAAGGGAAATGGGAAAACCTTATTAAATGGGATAACTATTATTCTTGAAGCTGATAAGTGAGTTAGTTAGACCAACTTACTCTCAAGTGAGTCAACAATTCCTTTGTCAATGTAGGGAACTCAATATTAGGAGCAAGTTGAACGTAGTTCACAGTCATCCTATATTGACGACTGAGGCAACTGGGAACATAGCAACTTCCTTTTTGTAGTCCAACCAATAGGACATAAGGTAGATAAGTACGAATGATAACTTGAGTGATTCGCTACCACGAGACCTACCAATAGATGTCATCCAAATGCCTAGATTGAAGCTACAGGGCCCATTCTTCATAACAATCTGCATTGCAGATGATTCGATGAGACGAATGATGTCGAGGTTGATATCTTAAAGGATCAATTATTGGGGAAGTTAACAAGCTCAACCTTTCTTAAAGCCAAATCTAGAGTAGGAGTGTGCCACGACGCAACCTACGAAAACTGAGGCTAAATTTGTCCAATCCAATTAGAGTTTTAATGAGAACCAGAGGGATGATAGAATTACCAGTTTCCATTTCATCAATAGCAGATAAGATTTGGACATCCAAGTGACCCTCAAGAGACATCAACAGGCACTGGCCTAATGAGCATAAGCATAACAACCTACTCCAAGATCGAGTAAGAGAAATATGTTTAGTGCAAAATACAATGAGTGGTCTAACAATATTGTATTACCTTTGGTCAACAAAAATGCCTCATGACAGCACATACCAAATAGCAACTGCATCAACTTTAATATGGGATATCTGTGAGCTAAGGTATGGCTCCCAATTTCTATAACTTCTATATTGTTGGGGCTTGGCCCTTAAGAACGACAAGCCTAAGACTGGAGAACAGGAGTTGCTACTCGGAAGGCCGGGAAAGAATAGGATGAAGATCCTTAAATGAGGAATCCTCAACTCTTGTTGGGTTCAGAAAGTTGGGTATGTATGGGAAAGGTAGAAAATGGCCTAGCACTCTATATGCCCTGTTCAATGGAATAGGTCTCCTCTGAGGGTCGTATTTCACTTGTAATTGTCAAGGCATTATCAAAAGTAAATAGCAAGCTTCAAGTGAACATCATCCATTTTATTAAAATTTGAATAATGTGATGGAATGCATGAATATGGATGAAATTAGGCACCTACTTTTGTGGAAAATATGCCTTTACAAGCCCAAAATAAATTACATATTTAAACATTAAATAACAAGAGGCCTGATATAAAGAGTCTAGAAATTACAATGGAAAAGTGACTCTAGTTCCTTTTCAAAATGGTTTTTTTTGCTAATTTTCCAGCTAGACAACATTCATAAGTAGATAATTCTACTTTATTAATCTTTGATAAAAGACTTGCTTTAGCCGATCAATCCATGCAATGTTGGCCGATATGATCAAATATATCATGCCATACATTCACATTATTCTTATAAATTTGTGAAGTGGTAAAAAAAAGGAAAAGTTCACATTGGAAACTATAGTGTTTATAATATTTATAACAAGAAAATCATCCATCAAATAACGGGAGCCATAAAATGTTTACCCTAAGTACAAATGTACTGAATTATCATGAAAATTCCAAAAGAAATCAAGTTTAAGTAGAACTAAAACATAAATCAAATTTCATCTTATTTTGTAACATAAAGGACGTCATGGAGCAATAAGGTTCGACCATCACACAAAACTAATTTACAGGTGCCAATCCATTTAACTTCAATGTTAGCATTATTCCCCACAAAGATCCATCTTGCCCTATTAGGTAGTCAACGGAATTCTACGAAGGCTTTATGATCCTTCATCACATGGTCTATTGCTCCCAAATCTAAAATCTACAAAGGATGTGCCTCAGTTAGAAAAACCGAATTTGAAACAAAAATTTCACTCACACATGAGCTAACTTCTTGTACTTTTTTAGGTGTAACATAGTCCTTTTCATAAAACATTTGGCCTTTTCTATGTTCTTCTTTTTAGGTCATTTTCCTCCGTGTTGGTTTATCTTAGGCTTTTTATTTCCTTGGGCCTCACCTTCCTTACTCTTACCCTTGCCTTTGCCCTTTCCTTTGTAATTACTATTCTTATGTTTTTTCTACCTGAAGCTCCATTTAAGCTAGACTTTGACCATATGCACCACAACATATAGTTGCATAGAGATTAATCGATTAGCCTTAAGCTCCAAATGATGACAAGCATCTGCAAAGGTCTTAATTAGTAAGTTATGTATTAGGTGCATCCTCATATGCTCCTAACTTTGGGGGCAAGGAACGAATTACTGCTTGGATTTTCTATTCTTCGGTTAATGCATAACCAATATTATACAACTCACTAATCATATTTGACATCTCTCATAGATGTCTCCTTATAGAGTAATCTTGATCCTTCTTATAAGTATCAAACTTGATAGTGAGTGACTGAAGTTTTGTTGGAGAAACTCCACCAAATTTCTCTTTCAATGTTGTCCACGTGTCCTTTGCATGCTCATAGTTACAAAACTCCTTCATCATGTCATCATCCATTGCATTAAGCAATGTGATACACTCCAAAAAGTTTTTTCTCTTCCAAGCAGTGTAGCCTTGCAATCCCGCCCATGTTAGGCCATATTAGCCTCTTGGTCAGGTTCGTCCAAGATATAATTCAGTGATTCAAGAGCCTCTTGCTCTTCCATCACATATTTGATTTTTATGCTCCAAATTTCGTAATTGTCACCATTCAACTTAGGACCGTTATTAAATTAAACAATAATATCTTTAGTACCAATATTCATATTGAGTAGATTCACAATCTATGAGAGAGAATATACACATTTTATTAATATTACAATTCATATGCCAAAAAATTCTTGCAACCAATTATACACCAATAATAGCATTCATGCAACCTGGAGTCAAAGGGTCACTACCTTTTCAATAATCATCTTGATTATGTAATAAATTATTATCAATGTATTAAAATGTATGCAAAAATAATAAATAATTATTCAAACCAAGTCACATATAACCATACATCAAATAATTAATAAATTAATATCATGCATCAAGTCATACTAATTTCACAAAATTAATTAATAAGCACAATGCATATTATATTAATTAAGAAATAAGTAAATAGTTCACAAACTAAATACTTAATTAGATTAATGAAAAAATATCCAACAATTATTTTAGGCTTAGTCTAAAAATAAACTAAGGATAAATCCATAATATTTAAATTTTAAATAAATCATGCATATTCTATGAATATGAATCTTGCAGGAATTGACTCTTCAACTTTTGCAAGCAAATTGTCTCGCATATCATAGAACATATCCCCAATAATGACCTTATTCATTGTTAATATTTTCTTATTACTTAGTGTCATACCTAGCTCTCTTCTCAATCTAGATCTAATCACCTCTAGACCTTATATTGTCTTAAGAAAATTCATGACAACCACCATATATGATCATTGTCCCACATCCCACCAATCATTAAGCGGTTCATAAAGTACAAGATGTATAAGTGAGCTTCTCAAATCCAAACCTTTTATACTTTAAACCATCATACCAAATAATTATTTGACACACAACATAGACATACAACACATGTCGCGTAAGAAGATCTATGTCGTAAATACAATCCTCTAAATGCATCTTAATTTTTTGCAGTCGGTCCTTGAAGACTCTAATTTTCGCTTTAAGCCTTGCGCTATGTTCAACTATTTGTACCACTATAGTAGACCTAACTCTCTTAACCATTTTTTATAACTCATCATAGAAAAATATTATAAGAAAAAATATGTATAATATTATATATATACGTGTATAATAATAATGCTTTAAGAACACGTTTTTAATCCCAATTAGAAAAAAATTTAACTAATAGCACAAAAAAATTAAATTATGATAAAATACTCAAAATTATTTTTCATCATTTAATTATAATTTTTCTAAATTTTTAGGCCAAGAAAATATTTTTTATCAATTAAAATTGGATTTTCTATATTAAAAATGGTATTTAAATTAAAAATAATTTTTTAGTAGTCCAAAAAATTATTTAAAAATTAACATTAAATTTAAACAATTATTTTGAGTCAATTTGTGCGAAAAATGATAAAAAAAAATGAGTCCAAAAATCACCTCTCCACAAAAAAAATATTTTCAGCGAAGGTTGCACTGTCATATGGCAGCTTCTGGGAAAACCACATTAACTCCAACAAACGACACATCATTTTACAAAAAAAAAAAAACACATCGCTAAACCCAAACAATGTGTCGTTTGGAGCTCGAGTTAGGGGTGAAATATTGGTGGGTCACGTGCCGCCAAAACGTCATATCATTTATTTTGACAAAACAACAATGCGCTCACAACAAAATGACATGTCGTTTTGGATTGCACCAGCAGCCTTTGTCATATGTCATGCACGTGACTAGCTACTGGTGATGCTCACTTTCAAGCGCCGATGAGTGCACATCACTCGCCGACTTTTAGTTCAATTTCGGCGACCAAAGTTAGTCTAGTTGGGGGGGAGGTTTAAGGGTCTTTGGTTAAGGCTAGAAGATTATTTTTAATCAATTTACACTGTTATCATGGAGTGTAGCACACACAGTACCTCTAAGGGAGATGAAAAAAGCCAAAAAAAATTTAGAAAAAACTTAAAATTCCATATTTGATATGCTAACTTTGAAATTTCGTAACTTTCTTATCTTAAGTCCGATTTGAGCATATAATATACCAATTTGAAACTCTACATACGTACTTTAACATAGTATAATCAAATCACACATACAACAATAAAAAAAAATCATAGTAGTAACTGCTCAAATGTCTTCTTGATCATGTGAAAAAATCATGGAAAAATGCATAAAAAATATTTTAATCAATTAAATCCATTCAATTGATTCAGGACTAGAAAAAAACTATTCCAAACTCGGATACCAATGTTAGAAAATATAAATATTTAAATATTCACAAAGAATACGGATAGATATTATCTCAATCGTGTCCCATGAATTCCTTAATTTCAAGTATTGCTATAAGTTAAGAAGATAATTACCATGTAAGGAAAAACCTCAATATTTATAGTTTAGAAGCCACGTAAAATACACAACATGCACTCACAATACTCACACACGTCAATTTCTTAATTGCAATAACCCATTATCTCGACAAATAATAGTAAATTATTATTTGTATATTAATAGAAGTTCAAATTTTTCCTAGATTCTTTTAAATTAATAATGATATATTTAATTAATTATTTACTTATTAATTAAATATCCTATGGATCATGAATCTACCTACTCATTATGAGCAGTCCCAACCTAAAAAATCCAATAGAAAAATTAAAAAAAAATAAAGTGTAATTTATGTTAGTTATATAATATTATTTGATTTAACAATAAAATTCAATTAAATCAATTAAAATTTATACAATGTTAGACCTGAAGACTAATATATATATATATATATATATATATAAAAGATAAATTCTAACCTATTGTTTGGAGGACTAATAACATGATTTAGTAATGTATGATTATATATGATATTACATAATATAACGCTACAAATAATGTTATCATATTTAGAAAGATGATATAGTATAATATGATTAAATAAAATATTTTTATTCGACTTCATGATATTTTATAAGATTTTAATATTTTATAGAAATAAATTTATTACTATATATTTAGTATTTAAAATTTTTATTTTAGATATTTTTTAAGATAAAATTGTAAAACCATATAAAACTACCAAATTAGTAGTTTAGATTGCATTCATTTTGATTGTAGATTTGTAGTTTTTTATTTTTTAAAATCAAAAACTATTTTCAGTTTTTATTTTATATTTTTTAAAGAAACATATTTTATATTTTTAAAAATTATACCATAATTTTTAATTATACCTACACAAACACACAGCTTGTCGTATTTAACATACTTCAAATTCAAAAATCACTAATAATGAATATTAAAAAAAAGCCGAACACATAATAAAATATTTTACTTTTTCCCTCAAACTTTCTCCAATTCTTACTCAGGTTTGAATCATTACTTTTTGAAAAAATTTTTCTTATCTTTCTATGATTAAATTTTTCATAATTTGCTTTTTTGAGCTTTCTATTTTTATATATTTCTTTGCACTTTTCATCACAACTATTTTTTTTCTTTATTATTTTCTTCTTCTTCACTAATTGAAAGGCTTGTAGTAAGAGGGCTTTAAATAAAAGGGCGATAGTTAACTTCTGTAACTATTATATCATTATATATGATAAATAGCTTCTCGTAATCCTTAATTACTATTATAAATTTTTGTCATTGTATTCCCCTATTAAAAATATATAAATATATTCTCCAGTGATGTATCATTAATACTAATTAGATATTGTAGATAATAATTAAAATTAAGTAAAATGATTAAAAATGGATAAATTAGAAAAAGACATGTCAATTACTTAATCTTTATGATTATACTCAACGAAATAAAACTTTAATCCTAAGTTACTTGAGTTCGGCTATATGAATTCTCTTTTTTTCATTCGGTGTAATTTAGAGCTACATCTTTGAAGATGTATAAAGCTAAAAGATCATTTTAAACTATTTGTACACAAGTTAATTTAGATCTATTATATCTCTCCTAGCAACATCTATCTTCACTTATTTAGTTTTTTTAACCGGCGTATCGTTAAATCTTTGTTTCACTTTCACACTGTCAAATTATTTTAATTAATACTCTCTTATTTTATTCTCAATAAAAGCTACCCACATCTTTTCTCTAATATACTCATTGAGAATTCTATCCATTATAGTGTGTTCACATATTTATCTTAGTATTCTCATTTTCGTAATATACAACTTATTCATGTGTTGTCCTTTCACTATCTTAACAATGGCTATCATACTTCATAACAGATCATGATGCAATGCAGTAAAACTTTTCTTTTAATTTAACTAACATCTTATAGTTACAAAGAACTCCTATGCCACTCTACTTCATTTAACTAATTTTAATTCTATGACTAACATTTCTTTCGTAATTCCCATTCTCTTGAAGAATTATGCCGAGACACGTAGAACGAGTGCTATAAGATATTGTCACTCTATCTAAAATATTTCTCTCTTTCTTCGTTTTTATTATTAAATCTATAATACATATACTCAATCATCCTTGAATTCTAAAGGAATCCTCCAACTTTAATCCCCCAATCTTTATGATTACATTTACAAAAGAAATAAAAAAAGAAAACATATGTACAAAATAGGGAAAAAAATAGAAAAAAAAAACTGTATAAATTTTAATGAAAAGAGAAGATTGCAATAAAAGCAAAAAAAAAAATTAATATAAAATGTCATTTCAAAATCAAAATCCTTAAAATTATATTATATAAATTCCACATTTAGCTTGAGAATAATTTTTTTAATCAAGAAAAATCTAAAACTTAATAATATTATCGAATGCGTTTTGAATTCTTAAAAAATAAAAATAATTAAAAATATCCTAAATAGGGCCTTCAAAATTTACACTCTTCAAATTATGAGATTACAATGAAAAATTATACTATGATGGATGAAAAATTAAAACAAACAAATTAAAATATACCAAACATTATAAATCCATGGCAAAAGTAAACCACATCATACATTATGAAACCACAGCAAACTATGAAAATAAACAAGGTGTAAGATAACGTTATGGACTAGATATCCCGTATCTTCCCTACAAAACCAAAGCATATCTTGAGCACGAATGGAGTTGATGTTAAGACTTCCACACTGCAAATTTGCCTCGGAAGCAAAACTACCCCAAAAAATTTAAGACAATTTAGCAGCTGGCACGACATACTTTTAACATCAACTATTATCACCAACTACATTGTCATATTCTCGTGGGCTAATGCCAACAAGCTAAAGAATTCTTTATCATGGTATGTAAATAAAAAGATATTAATAAGCCAACCAAAACTTTGGCCAGAATCTCATTTTATCGAACTGAGCACAAAATAAGTGCTACAATAACTTCATTTTAGCCAAGCCAGATAGACTGTAAATTAAAAAAAAAATCTTTTTTGTTTTCACTTGTCAAAAAAAATGACTTCATTATTTAAATAATGAAGGCTCGAAGAATCAAATGAAATTGAGCTTCCAACAGGTCCTGCTATAAGAGGCTAAATTTATATTATGTTTTGCTTAATTCCAAAATCTTTACACCGTGTACAGCTTGCACAAGTTAGCAAAAGATTGATCTAAGAACGTTTAGGTCCTCAAAGAAAACAGCAATATTTCTATCCCAAGCTACACGAATTTTTTACTCCACCTTTTTGCTGGAGTTGGTTTTGCTGCTCTCTTGAGACGATGAAGCAGCAACCTTAGATTCGTCAAACTCCATCAACTGCACATAATATTCAAATATAGCATTTAAAAAGAAAATGTTATTCAAGGATATAGGGAGTGTCAAAAAGAATTTTTGGAAAATAAAAACTAAGTAAATGTAATTCAAGGAGAGAGGAAATGTCAAAATGAATTTTTGAAAAATCAAAACCAAGTACTGTATATGAAAATCAAAACCAGGTGCTGCATATGAAAATCAAAACCAAGTGCTGTATATGAAATTAAAGAAACCATGCTAAAACTATATTGAAATTGCAATCTCTTTAAGAAGTTGATATACACCTCCACGAGCAGATTCCTATTTGAACACTGTTATAAAGCTATAAAAGGGGAGCCTCCAACGCAAAACTAAATTTTAAAACAGGACATTTGTGAATATTTCCCACAAGTAAATGAAATCAACTGCATGCAACTCCTAACCCTGGACCTGCTCCTGCTCTTGGCCCCCCTTTTTCAACGCATTCCTAGGACAACCAAATACCTTTTTCTTTTCTTTGTAGAACATGTTAACAATTGGAACACCAATCTTCTATGTTTCAAAACTGCAATTTTAATCCACCCAAAAGTTCAGGGTAGTGTTGCAAAATTTTTACTGCCCACAAAGTCCAGTTATACTCTGCCATTACCATAAGTAAGTGAATGAATTGGAAAAATGCTCATTTTTTCAGGAAATAAGATTAGGGTTTTTCTATAATTTTTCCTTTAACTTGTACTCCTTGATCTTTCTCTCAGTACTTTTACATTCTTTCCACAGAAAACAAAAGACCCTCTTTGTTATGAATCTTTGCCCAAGATCTTGTCACCGGTCTTTGGTCTGAGAAATCAGGAACCAGCAGTGGGTCTAAACCCTTGTTTTTGTTCTTTGACTTGCCTATGTTGCTGAATTCTCTTGCAACTCTTAAGGGAGCTGCAGCCTTAGAGTTTTAGGGAAGAGAAAAACTCTGAATCTCTATGTTTAAGAAAATATTGCTTAATGTTTTATTGATAAACGATACCTCTATTTAAATAGAGGTTACATACATTATTGAATAGGAAAACTTGAAATCCTAGACTATATAGGAAAACCCACAAATCCTAATTTAATTAGGAAACCAAGACTACATAAGAAACATATTAAAATAGGAAAACAGAAACTTAATCCTAATTTAATTAGGAAACCAAGACTACATAAGAAACATATTAAAATAGGAAAACAGAAACTTAAACCGACTTAACCAAATGTAGAAACAAAAATTAATTCCTACGTCTGTCATAATGCTTGCCAACAAATGCATCCGTAACATTACTCCCCTCCTGGGCAAAAAGCTTGTCCTCAAGCTGAAAATCGGGGTAAGCAGATTGAAAATGAAGCACATCCTCCCAAGTGGAATCTTCAACAGGATATCCGGACCACTGAACCAGAATTTCCCAACGTCCGCGATTCAAACGGGAACGTAATACAGAACTAGGAATGAGAACAATACGCCCGTCTTCGACTGGTGGTAAAGTCGGCGGTGTAGCAGGAACTTCACCCTGAAATGGCTTGAGAAGAGAGACATGGAACACATCATGAAGCTTGCAATCTGCCGGTAAAGAAAGCTGATAAGCAACTGATCCAATGCGCTTGAGGACTGAAAAGGGCCCATAATATTTGGGAGACAGCTTGTGATAAACACGGCCAGTTAAAGATTTCTGGCGGTATGGATGAAGCCGCAACCACACGTAGGAACCAACAGAAAAATTCAGATCACGATGTCCTCGATCATAGGCCATTTTCATGCGGTGTTGAGCTTGTTGCAACTTAGTATGGATATCTACTAAAGCAGCATCTCGGTCCAACAAAGCTTTGTCAACCGCTTCTACTCGAGAAGAACCAGCCATGTAGGATTGCAAACGAGGAGGATCACGACCATAAACCACCTGGAAGGGAGAAGTTTGTAGAGTAGAGTGAAAAGAAGTATTATAACAGAATTCTGCCCAAGGAATCCAATCTACCCACTTCAGAGGTCGATGACCCACAAAACAACGTAAATACATCTCAATGGTGCGGTTAACAACCTCTGTCTGTCCGTCAGATTGCGGATGATAGGCCGAAGAAAAATTGAGCTTAGTACCACACAAACGGAAAAGCTCCTTCCAAAATGTACTAGTAAAAAGGACATCCCGATCACTCACAATAGATTCCGGAATTCCATGCAAACGAACAATGTTTTCAAAGAATATCCGAGCTATAGAAAACGCGTTATAAGGATGAGCAACAGGAATAAAATGGGCATACTTAGAAAATCGATCCACAACCACCAACAAGACCGATTTCCCAAAAGATTTCGGCAGTCCATCTATAAAATCCATGGAGAGATCAGACCAAACCTGACTAGGCAGCTGCAAGGGCTGTAATAATCCTGCTGGGCTTAAGTGATCAACCTTGTTTCTTTGGCAAACCAAACATGCCGCAATATACTCCTTTATAGAGGCCTTCATGCCCAACCAATAGAAATCCTTGGAAATACGCTGCATAGTCTTTTGTACACCCTCATGGGCAGCATCATGGAACCCAGACAAGACGGAAGTTACCAAGGGAGAATTTGGCAAGAGATAAATCCTGTCTTTGAAAAACAGCATCCCATCACGCACCTGCCAATTGGCACCTTTTGTTCCTTGTTCAACTTGTGTTTTAGTCTCTGTTAAAAGCGCGGATTGCTGTATTTCTGCCCGAATATCATCAAATAACAAAACTTGTGGCTGAGAAATAGCCAACAACATACTCGTATTCTCATCACGACGAGACAAAGCATCGGCAGCAGCATTTAAAATTCCAGCCTTGTACTCTACTCTGAAATCAAACCCCATAAGTTTGCTTAGCCAATGTTGTTGAGGTGAAGTAGTGATGCGCTGATCTAACAAGTATTTGAGACTATAATGATCAGTCCTAATTCTGAAAGCACGTCCCAAGAGATATGGACGCCAATGGCGAACTGCCTTAGCCAATCCGATTAACTCTCGTTCATAGGCTGCCAATTTTAAATGTTGGTCTGCTAACTTGCGGCTGAAAAAGGCAATTGGATGACCATGTTGTTGCAAAACAGCTCCAATTCCACTTGCAGACGCATCACATTCAACAATGAATTCCTCATCAAAATTTGGTAGCTTCAACACAGGAGTAGCAACCAATGCCTTCTTAAGAGTTTCAAATGCATCCAATGCAGCGTCATTCCATTGAAAACAATGTTTTTTAAGCATGCTGGTTAAGGGGGCAGGAATCTGACCATAATTTTGGATGAATTTACGGTAATACCCTGTCAACCCTAAGAATCCACGCAAGGCTGTTACAGATTGGGGCTGGGGCCACTCCATCACAGACTGTATTTTAGCCGAATCAACCGAAACCCCTGCTGCTGAAATCACATGGCCCAAATAGGCTACTTGTCTCTCACCAAAGGAACATTTAGTTTTTTTCAGAAAAAGACGATGAGCTCGAAGAGTCTCAAAAACAATTCGAAGATGAGATATATGATCCTCCCAAGTCTTGCTATACACAAGAATATCATCAAAGAAAACAAGGACAAATTGACGCAAATATGGCTTAAATACCTCATTCATTAATGCTTGGAAGGTTGAAGGAGCATTTGTTAACCCAAACGGCATGACAAGAAATTCGAAGTGACCATGGTGAGTTCTAAAAGCCGTCTTCTCAACATCCATGGCATGCATTCGAACTTGATAGTACCCAGAACGAAGATCAAGTTTTGTGAAGAATTGGGCTCCATGGAGTTCATCAAGTAATTCATCCACCACCGGAATAGGGAATTTGTCTTTAATTGTTTTATCATTCAATTCCCTATAGTCGATACAAAAACGCCAAGTACCATCTTGTTTCCGAACTAACAGAACAGGTGAAGAAAAAGGAGAGCGACTTGGCCGGATAATTCCTTGCTGTAACATCTGCTCACATTGCTTCTCAATCTCATCCTTTTGGAAGTGAGGGTAACGGTAAGGTCTCACCACCACCGGTTCCGTTCCATGTTGTAAGCAGATTCGATAATCAGATGATCGCAAAGGAGGCAACCCAGCTGGTTCTTGGAACAGGTCCTCAAATTCTGCCAATAATGTTACTAACACCTGTTGTTGTTGGGAAGAATCCTGCAACAGATATAACTGCTGCCGAATGGGTGATTGCTGTCCTTGAAGTATAATATGGGTTCCATTCAGGTTAAAGCTCATGGTTAAAGCTGAAAAATCCCACAAAATAGGACCCAATGTCTTCAACCATTTGACACCTAAGACAATATCAAATCCATGCAAAGGAATTACAAAGAAATCAGCAACAAGAGAATGACTATTTGCACCAAATTGCAGATTTGGGCAGGTTCCCAGGCATGGCACCTTTTCCCCGTTTGCCACCGAAACATTAAGCTTTCTTTGAGTGTGAATGAACAGCCCCATGCGTTGTGCAGATGTAGAGCTGATAAAATTGTGTGTACTACCCGAATCCACCAAACAAAGTAATGATCTCTCCGATACTAAAACCAACAATTGCATAGTATCTTCTTTTTGTGTACCCCTAATGGCATGAAGCGAGATGGCAGGTTCTTCATCGTCTTCCATTGTCTCTATCTGTTCTGCTGCTTCCTCATCCTCTATTTCCAACCAGAATAATTTTTTACATTGATGGCCTCGCACATAAAGCTCGTTGCAATTGTAGCATAACCCCTTTGATCGTCGTTCAGCCATCTCAGTAGGAGTTAACCTCTTTATCACTGCAAGAGAGCTGCTGCTAGTCCCTTTATTGATTTGACCAGTAGAATTCCCTGCTGCCAATTGTTTAGCACTAAAATTGGAGGTTGAAGAAAAACCTCTTCTTTGATTTAATGAAATATGCATCTTCTTCTCAAAGGATCTTGCTAGGTTCATTGCTTGGGCTAAGTTTAGTGGCTTCTGCATCTCCACGTCAACACGAATCAGCTCAGTTAACCCTGCTGTAAATATGTCAACCTGCTGGTCTACACGTACTGATCTAGCTCGAGCCAATAAACTCTGAAAGTTGCGTTGGTATTCTTCTACCGACCCTGTTTGTCTCAAGTTCATTAAGTCTCCTAATGGATTGTTCCTCATTGGCGGCCCAAAACGCAGGGTGCAACTTTCCTTAAAAACTTCCCACGACACATTGGGTTCCTCTTGTTCCAGCTGATAGTACCACAACTGTGCCTCTCCTAACATG
The DNA here is from genome assembly GCA_947685225.1 of Garcia nutans. Classification (NCBI taxonomy): domain Eukaryota; kingdom Viridiplantae; phylum Streptophyta; class Magnoliopsida; order Malpighiales; family Euphorbiaceae; genus Garcia; species Garcia nutans. The sequence continues at coordinate 21,324,594 of CANTUV010000011.1, read as the reverse complement.
TGATAAGAAGCAATTCCCACCTTCTCAGTATTTGCAGTACGTTGATTGGCAAAAAATTTCTCACATCGATGAAGCCAAACCAAGGGATCTTCCGTTCCATCATAAGTAGGGAAATCTAGTTTGGTGTATCTGGGCACCACTCCTCCATGGCTGCTGCCAGAAACAGTGTAGCTATTGTGGGTACCTTGTTGATTCACCCCAACCTGTTCTTCGATGTTATTGGTTCGGCTCATGGAATTAGCATTATTTCCGCTGGCTTCAATTCCCTTGCCTTGCGAGGTGATACGAAGCAAGGCTTCCATTTGCTTAGAAAGTTGTTCAAATTTGGCCTCCGTGCGTGATTCTGAGGCTGCTATATTTGCTTGAATAGCTTCAATTTGACGGGATACCTCTTGCTTCAAGGATTCCGCGTCCATGGATACCTCTAGCTCTGATACCAAATTGTTATGAATCTTTGCCCAAGATCTTGTCACCGGTCTTTGGTCTGAGAAATCAGGAACCAGCAGTGGGTCTAAACCCTTGTTTTTGTTCTTTGACTTGCCTATGTTGCTGAATTCTCTTGCAACTCTTAAGGGAGCTGCAGCCTTAGAGTTTTAGGGAAGAGAAAAACTCTGAATCTCTATGTTTAAGAAAATATTGCTTAATGTTTTATTGATAAACGATACCTCTATTTAAATAGAGGTTACATACATTATTGAATAGGAAAACTTGAAATCCTAGACTATATAGGAAAACCCACAAATCCTAATTTAATTAGGAAACCAAGACTACATAAGAAACATATTAAAATAGGAAAACAGAAACTTAAACCGACTTAACCAAATGTAGAAACAAAAATTAATTCCTACGTCTGTCATAATGCTTGCCAACAAATGCATCCGTAACACTCTTACAGCTCCAAGAATGGGGATAAGAAAAATTAGTCACACACAATAATCAATGCCAGATATAAAGCAATTTATAAGGGTTTGAGCAAACCGATTTGACATCGCCATTGCATATGACATGAACTGCCAAGAATCCTATTACAGATGGTACTATATATAGAAGTGCTGGCTGAAAACACAAGAAGAAAATTGACAGCAATTAGGATAAAATGTTCAAACAAATTTGAGTGCTATAAGATAGGGTATTATATTAGAAGCTGGCATGCATTATGGGAAGGAAGAAAACAAAGAGAACATGTCCGGTAACCTGTGCAGCTTGGAACCAGTTCATGACAATAATTGTAAGGACCAATCCAAAAATGTATCCGAGAAAAGCACTCTTGAAATACTGGCTGTCTTTTCCTCTAGAAACATCAAATCGCAATGCCAGAGCTACAAAAATTCCTGAGAAGGGAAAATGCATAAAAAAAGCAATTAAGAACAACAGCAAAATGTTCATTCAAGAGAGCCTGTTCAATAATAATAATTGCTCGACAAGTATTACAGGACCCTTAAGATTCAGATTTCAATTTCATATTCAGATACAATTGTTTGCAGTTCAGAATTTTAATGAATAAGAGATAAGAAACTACAATAACAGGAAAAAGAATCCTATATACGGCACCCTACAACACAAATTACAATGGGAAGTAGAGGGCGAAGCATAGTGTTAACTTAGTGTTTACAACCAATTTCATGGCAAATTCTAAAATCTCACTATCAATGATAAAGAGAATTTGGAATATAGTTATGATGGGAGAATAAGAACAAAATGCAAGACTTTCCTCTAAAAGTAAATACAGTGACTTCTACTGTAACATGCAGACACATAATAAAGTCTACTAGAACTAGTTCACAATATGCTTGCCAACAGTCTCCCGTCACCGAACATGTTTAAGAAAATCAAGAAGACCAAATCATTTAATCAGCCTCCTATAACAAATGCATACTCCCATTCCCATAGTTTTAAAGGCAGTAAAAGTCAGATTTAAATTAACAAATGTCTGTAAAACTTAAACCCGGAACCAAATTATGTTCACTTGGGATCGTATTGACTCAAACATAAAGAAGCCTCAAAAAGATGCTCTGTCAACACATCTAAATGATAAAATAGTGTCTGGCTAGAACAGTAAAACAAACGAAGTCAGCTAATTTCACAACATGGTAAAAACTTGTTGAAAACTGAATCGTAGGCACTGAACTGTACATACTAACTTGATACTTTAAGACCTTACCAGGGATTACAATATCGCCAAGTCCAAGCATTGAAAATGGTCTTGTAGCATCTGTTGTTGGGAACAATAACTACGGAAGAATCAAGCAGTAATATAATTAGTATACTACAATAAATCATATTGAAAGCTACAATATAACATCTACAACATTTTACAAACAAACAACAAATGCGAGAAAACTAACCTTTATAGGAGCATCAAAAGATTTTGCAACACTAACCATTACAGGAGTGAAGAAAACCCAGAAAATATCATATACAAAAAGTCCAGCCTGTAATAAGTAGGATGAATGAAAAATGTCAGAAGCAATTGATGAGTGTCTGAAACAGAAATGCAAAGAAGTAAATATGCACAGGCATAGGATATCCTTGTCAAATTTGACTATCTGATCTTACATCAGAAAGCATCTAATGATTCCATAGGCAGTATTTTTTGGGAACATCAAAATATTAAATGAGCTGTAGTACAGCTCTCCCCTTCCCCTAAAATTCTACAACCACATCCAACCATATTGAAACCTAAGACCTCCTGATGGAGATCCCTGTGCTTGAATAATGATGAAGTTCAAGGTGAAGCCACAAAAGTACATATTCTCAGGATCATGTCAATGTTTTTCAGAAAATAAAAAGAAAAATGGCAGTGTTTTTCAGGAAAGGCATCAAAGGCCTACATCATCTCAGAAAATAGAGTGACTTAGAGGCAAAAGAATCTCAAGACCAAGATATTATTTGTCTGATGCAAGGAATAGTAAGAACATTCACTACAAAAAAAATTCCTCATCAAACTAAATTTGGCGTATCTCTGATTGTCAAGCAACATTTATCCATAAAGTATGTAGATCAACATCAGTCAGTGAATACAAATTCTTACTAAGAGGATGGCACCAGTCTTAAAGGAACCAAGGGAAAGCATTTCAATTCCCTGTCAAAAAACAAAAACAAAATCCTTCACTCATAATAAACAAATAATGAACATTTTCTGCTCCTTAAAAAAAACAATGGAAAAAATATCTCAAAACTAGTGACGAGAAAAACTGTTCTCAAGAAAATCCTTTATATATTCAACAATCAACCACAAATGCATATACATGAAAATTGGATTTACAATGTATAAATATGACAACTATAATGTAATGTGGCACTAAGGACAAATTAGCACACAATGAAATCGCTAAAATCATTTAATGATATGCAGAATACCATGCTAAAGTAACATTACCAATAGCATTAACAACGCCATTTTGCATTTACCAGTCATATATGAGAAAAACCCTCAAAAACTCGTTAAGCAATAATATCTCATAGTCTACATATTACTAGTTGAGGTAACATCCAACATGCAACATTAAAAAGGCAATTAGAAAAAATGAATTTGCTGGGGGTCAACAAACAATAGGTTAGCAATGACGCAAGCAGCATCAAGGTTTTAAATCACGAATACAATTATGTAGACATGTCAGTATGACATTGTTGTAGGGATTCACATTACGATTATGTCAATATGCAACATAATAGTCATTTAAAACCACGCCAGAACAATGCTTGTATGCAATCAATACAAAACTAAGCACCAAGGGCAAAAAGATAAACAAAGAAACAAGAGAATCTCTCATCTAGAAAACACATAGATAATTTCAAGTAACTAATAATTGTTCACAGATAAACAACAGCAACAGTGGTGCCTCATTTGAATGATGCTGTACCTGAATACAGAAGGCCAAGCCCAAAATATTGTTAGCAAGCCAATGCTTCTGGGAAGCATACCATGCGCAAAAAAATGTTCCAGGAATTGCAGCTATAATCTGAGATCTAGTGAACTCAATCTCCAAAGCTGAGTAAGAAAGGCGTAAGGAAAAATATCATTCTGCATAATGCAAGCAAGATATCAACTGGACCAAATAAGAACTTTCTGGAGTGGCAGACAATACAAATGTTCTAACATACAGACGATACTGATAAAAGGAAACAAAGGAAAAACTAGTCAGGCCCATTCAAATGTCAGCGTGGTTGAGCGGCAAATACACTGCTCAGTTACTCCAACTCTTTGAATAACCCTCATATCAGACACTTTCAAACACCTTGAACAAGACATGGATACTTGGCAAGATATTCCAAATACAAGGAAAACATTAAATGTGATTTTTAGAAACATAGAATAAGAACAAATTGGATGAAAGAGGTGTGTGTGTAGGGTTTTTTTTTCCACCAGTTAGCCCCAAGTTTCACTAGAACAGCAATGGAATATAACTCTTATGAGCAATATTATGTTATTGGCAAAGGAAGAGTTGCCAGTATCATTTTTTGGGAATAAAAGTCAGGCACTTAAATACTTAGCACAACTTCAAAAGTGTAATTATTTGAAATTGAGAAGCATGAACAACGTAAGAGATTTGGCGAAAATGGGACAGGAGAAAAATATTAAGGTTGAGACTTCGTGATGTAACAATATGTCTTTTTCAACTCTTCAGTTGAAGAAAAGGATACTGTATTCAATCTACAAAAACAATATTGAAACATAATGAGCAGGAAAAGTAAGGTCACCCAGTAATTATTCATTTTTCTCAAAATATCTTAGAGAAAAACTTGATTTTATCTTCTTTAGTTTCTTGTTGGATAGCATCTATTTTCTTAATTTTCTCAGAAATCAGAAGCTACAGGCACCAAAAGCAGTGCCTTGAAACATATGAATTCAACTTCATTACTGAAAACGAAGAGAAGTCAAATGACAAGAAGCTCTGAATACATCAGTCTAAAGCATCCAAAAAAATCAGTTAGCATTCTATTTTCTTTAATTTAAAATTTTAAAAAAAAAAGAAGCAAAAGATAAAGCTGGCAATGGTTAACAAATAAAATTGAAGCAACACATACAATCAAGTATCAACTCAGAAAATGATTATTTTGCAGTCAAAGTTATACACTATTGCAGGTTAAACACATTTGCAGCTCTGCATTTGGTAAACCACAATAATGGAGGAAATAAAATGAAATCCAAAAACTAATGCAAGCACAACACACGACAGAAAAACAAATCTTTATGAATACATACAATGGAAAAATGGAAAATGCCAGGTAATGAGGTCATCATTCCAATGCTTTGGCAAATATCGTTTAATAGCTGGTAACAATGTTGCCCTGCAAAGAATGATAACAATAATCAGTAATCTGAAATTTTGCAAAAAAAATCAAACAGGCTGTGTCAAATGCTTAATTAGTAAAATAACCCATACAGAAAGAACATACGAAAGGGCAATAATTCCAAGCACAAAAAAATAGCATGTCAACACAGCATTGACCAAGTCTTTCGAAAGAAACTTGAAGAGTAAGAATAGCGATAATAGCATTGCACTCCCAACAAAGGGAAAACGCATTGCATGTTCATTAGACATCGTCTCCTGCAAGATTGACAATAACAATTTCCAGTAAGCTTCATTTAGAGCCAGTGAAATAATAAAAGAAAACAAATAAAATTGATTTTGCTACACATACTGAAGGGGGAGTTGGCTTGACGGATCGGTAGCACCCAACATAGACTGTGAGACATGCAGTCAAGATGACATTTAAGTTCGGATCCACCTTCAAAAGCAGCGGTGCCAATGTTAAACCTGCATTTAAAAATGTGAGCAGATATGCAACTCAAAAAAGGTGAAAATTATGTAAAGTTCAAAAACAAGTGAAGATGAACAAACATGGTTGTCACATATATCATAACTATGAAGCAGAGTCCTATTGTATCAACAAAATCATTCTTAACAGAAAGCTATCATATAGAAAACCTAATTCTCTATTTATCTTTTATATAGCGGTTAGAAATTTCAATATAGGATGGTAATCTCATCAAAACCCATAGATGGGGAGACTTGTATTGATATTTAATCCCATTTATCCACACCATGGATCTCCTTTATTAGCATTTGTCATATTAGATTTCAAGAGACATTCCAAGAAAAAGAGAAAAAAAAAAGCATTAAAAAAATAATTTCTTTTAGGCTTTACTACACATATGGGAAGACAAACAAAGACTGGAAGAGGGTAAACACAAATAGGTAGAGTTTTGTGCGCCATAGGTGACATGACTTTCCCCCAAGGATCTTTGAGATGCAAGGAAAAAAACTAGTTACACTCCTTTGTCAACAAAATATCGATCATAAACATTCACATATTAAAAACTACTTCTATTATCTAGTAACAGTGAGTAACAAATGAAGCTACAGGGAATATTTAAAAACTAAAAACAAAAATCTGTACATAGCTAAACTCAAAATTATGCAGCAAAAACAACTACCAACAAGTCGATAATAGCAATAAAAAGGAAAATAACTTGCTAAAAGAGAAAAAAACAAACCTGCTAAAGCAAAATAGGCACTACGTTCATTGTTCTTCATTGTTCTCCAATTTAATCTCTAACTTCCTAAAGAAAAATTCAACCAATCAAGATGTATGTAGCAGCTCAATCACCATAAAATAATCGAATAATGAACTCAAATATATCCAAAGATAGCCACTTTATGCGATCAACAAACTATAATTAAATAAAAATAAAATAAAATCATGATCACTAACAAACAGTCAATTCTAAATCAAATCTCATTTCTCTAAAATAAATCAATTTACATTTCGTCTTTCACAATTGTGACCACATGCATACTGCAAATCAAAAAATTCAGAACTCAATTTTCTCATTTGTCGAATGCAAAATTAATAGCTCGAAAAAAAAAATTCCTTTCCTAATCCTCAATTTTCTCAGCAACCAAACAAGAATTACGAATCAAACAGAGAGAGAGAGAGAGATGTACCTGAGATACGTTACCTTTCTCTCTCTAAACAGATCAGAGACAGAGGTCGTCGGAGATAGAGAGAGAGAGAGAGAGAGAGAGAGAGTTTAGAGAGAAAAAGTGAGATTTGAGATTTTGATAATCCAATTTGAGAGAGAGAGATAGGGTTTTACCCAAACAGGATTGGGTCGCCTGTAAGAGGACTTTAATGGAGAAGAAGATATACTGCAGTTACAGACACACGTTCCTGCCAGTCACGCAAATATTGTCACTGCCAATAATGTGTGAAAGCCTCGCAGAAGAATGAATAGCCTTTTACACGTGGCCTTATGTGATTGGTTCGATATATATATACGCATATTTGGGTTATTGTTATGTAGTATTAGCCATTAGGCATTCATCCGAAATCAACCGCACCAGTCATTAAAAAGGATAGATTTTGGCATTTTAAGGAAAGCCACGTCTTTGTGAGGTATTTTGACGAATCATATTTTGCCATGTCAGCAACTAAAGAAAAATAAGTGTAAATAACTAATTTTTAGCAAATGTTTATTGTGCACGAAAAAAATATATTTTAGTCCAACAAGTTACTGTTAAGGTTTGATTTTGGGCGTAGTTAAACGGCAGCATAGTTGCCCGTTTGTTTAAATGAGAAATGAGCCCCATGTGCGATGGGGCGATATGAATTAATAATGAAAATAGTGTTGCCGCGCAATCTAAGGGACAGCAAAAATAAAAATAAAAACTAATGCTATAAAAAAGTTCAAATTACCAAATTTTATCTTCTGTCTAGCTTTCTAAGAAAACAACTTAATTTATGAATTATTACTAAGTTCTTTCTCTTTAGCTTAAAGATCACTGTTTTTTTGTTGGATTACTTTTCAAAAATAAAAATTTGTTATTTAAGCCATTATAAATATTCATTAAAGATCATGTCAATAATAACCTGCCTAATTGTGTGATATTACACCTGCATTGCAATGCATTATATATATATGGCTTGATAAATAAATTTTAGAAGAAATTACACCATATATTGTATTTTAATTTTTAATTTTTAAATTTATTGCTCTTAAATTTTTTTTCATTTTTTTTTTATGTTTTGTTTTTTTCAAAAATACGTTATATTCTTTTTGTTATAGTTGGTGTACCTAACATTGCTGGAACTGCATTGTTCATACACAGTTGGTTCTCCAGGTAACAAACCACTAGTTTTTCATAAACTGATGATGATTCCGATACATGCAAATTTGAATCCAATATCAAGCAGAGCATTTCGATTCCATACATTGATTACCCTGCTCTAACAAAACAATATTCAAGTGAAGTTTCTCCAAGTTGCTGTTGAATTCTTGATTGATTATCTATAGAATTAACATTTTCTCGATGAACAATATCTTTCCAAACCTCATCTATTGTTCTCTTTTTCTCTTTTTCGGTGAAAGTCCATTCAAGTCAAAAATCCCAAGAAAAAAAAAGAAGCAAAAGAAGAAGCAAATGAGGAAACTAAATTGCATGGTTTAAATTTACTTCAATAGTTAAATCTAATTTGGTACTGAAATGAAGTCTTCGATGAACTTTAATTGTAGATATGATTTCAAAATTAAGTTGTCAAGTGGGGTTGTAATTTCATATGCCGTTTAGATCGATAAGAGTGTTTTAGTTTAAAGAAGTAATTCTCCATTTGTTTATTGGTTGAACTTTTATAACCAAATGATTTTGGTGTTGCAGCTGAAGCCATCATATTGGCATTACATTCTCATGCTAGGCACAAGTGTACTGACTCCTTCATTGCTCGTTCCAGCAATGGGCGACAGCGATGTAAGCATGTTGTTCTCTTTTGCCTTAAACTTGGAGTTTAGTTTGTTTGTATATTGCATTTTTCACTTTGACTATACTGTAAAAGCTTTAAATTGAGTTTAGCATGAAAATTAATAATGATTTATTGCAATTAGATTAACCAGAATCAATAATAATGATTTATCAACCTTTTCTACTTTTTGGTTTTTATTGTATTTGTTACCTCATTATAAATGCTATATAATTTAATTTGAAAGTGTGCAATTGATAATTCTTATTTAATTTTGTTTGTTTTAATTATTTTTGGATTTTAAATGTAATTGTTGAGGTTTTTTTTTTCTTCAAATATATCGCACATTATATATTCAATAAAATATTTTAAAATTTTTTTTTAATTTTTTAATTTTTTAACAAATTTAACTACATCAACTTATAGGTGCTATGGGCCTACTTTCAACATAAAAAGCCAAGTTGTTTGCAATGTATTTGCGGCAATAAATTGAGATGGTCATCATCTTGAGTAGCCTTCTTCACTTATGCACTGTTCACACGAGGGAAAATCCCAATGGCCAATCTCGTAGTCCACCATCCACACAAAGACATGGATGCTTTTATTAGCTCACACATCAACTAAAAGCTTAATAAAAATAGTATATGTTATTTGTAACACCCTTACATACTTTACATAAGTAGAATATATATATATATATATATATAAAATACAAGAGTGACATGATAATTCACTGTAAAATCACTTTTTTCAAACATGTTAATAGTTAACAATATAATTAAATAAATCTATAAAAAAAAATTTGTCAAAATTTTATCTGTAATTCCATAAAATCCCCAAAATAACATTACACAATCTACAATTGAAAAAATAAATAATCCCAACATATAATTTCTCAAATTCCATTATTTCTCCATACAAGATTAAATATTTAATAAAATAAAATAATGTGCATTATATGCATATTCAAAACTAAATAAAACATTCTTCTTTTAAATACACTCATAATTGGTTATTATATTTTACAAATATAGTATTCTCAAACAATTTTATACATAATATATAATTCTAATGGTCTGGTCTCGTGGCACACATAACCTCCAAATTTTCATCACGGTCTAAACTTCTCTGGTTTGTACTTCTAATACCTGTGTGATATACATTGTCGCACTAAGCTTACAAGATTAGTGGTACATACTATAATAATGTATATTAATTGAAAACCAATACACACTTATTAAGACACACAAATGTCTGTCATTGTTCCATGGCATACTCCACTCATTGTACTTTTCATTATCCAAATACTCAATACATACACGTCAATATCTCATAGACACACATACACATATACGCTCATTAAGCCCAACAAGTCCTTGCACAATACCCAAGTTCCGGAAACATCACTTTACTCTATTTCAACATCGGGACATGTGTCACATAAATCATTCAAAGGCCGCTCCTATAGACATCGAGGCTAGTGTCATATAATCACACGTAGACTGCTTCTATCGACACCGAGAGTAAGTATAATATAAATCACCCATATGCCGCTCTCTCTAGAACATCGGAGATAAGTGTCATATAAATCACCCGAAAACCGCCTCCTCAATACAATACCAATCTTAGTTTTTTGAAATATATCATTGTGCAATGTGTACACATAATATACATCACATCATACCACATTTTATTACCTTTTTCCCATAATTTCATTGCCATTCCTCATTTAACATTACTTTCAAAAATTTCTCATATCACAATCACATTGTGCACTATTCCCCATCTCACTACACAATCACAAGTCACATTCACAATGTGACCCATTTGCACATATTATCACATTCATAACTACACATCACATTACTCATTGTTCCATATCCATTTTCATCACATTATACAATTTAGTTCAATTTCACACTTTTTACAACACATAGCATAATACATTGTTATTGTCACACTCACATGCATATTATATACATTGTCACATTAAAGGATCACAAGATCCTTTAAAATGTCCCAACAAACATATTATATTATATATCACATTACATTTCTCACAATTTTCACAATTTTCACATATTTAGCTATCTTCCACAAATTTTAAACACATTTATCTTCTCTTTTAATATTTCCATATTTTTCGTATTTTTACATTTATTATTCATCTTTTCACATCACACTAGACATAATGTACATTTCACATACTGCGCACTTCACAATTGCATTAGCCATAATATAATGGATCAGCACTCATATTCCATGTTTTTCACTTACTTTCAAATGGTACAATACCATGCATCTTATCAAAACCAAAATTAAAGTAGCATAACACATTTACAAAATCACAATGTATTATGCCAACTCAAATGTAATTCAAACATAATTCATTAAAGTATGTACTAACCTTATTTAACTTTAAAATCAAGCCAAAAGCTCCCCCCAAGTCTTATTTCTTCACATACTCTTCCTCTCTTTAATTTGACATTTTCACTTTACTCACTCTTAAACCATATTATAAGTGCAAAAACAGTATTAATAACTCATTCCAATATATTTCATTCAATTAAATATCAATTACACCCATTCCACCCAAAACCCTAATTCACACTACTACTTCTTTCAAACTTCCATCAAACCCATTCATTTTAATTATTCAACCATAAAATCTTTATTTATACATCAAAATAAAATCATTACAAATCATTTTAGCAATTATAGTAACTTTCATCACAAACCCTAATCTTCACATATTCCACCCATAACCTTTTCTTCACCGAACTTAATCTTTTTCAACAACCAACCTTAAATTCATTATATACATATCATAATAACTTCAAAACAACCCATTTCATCAATTACAAACATCACCATCAAAACATCAAATCTCACATAACCATAAACTCAAAGAAAAACTTCTTAAACTTGGAAAATACTTATCTAATTCTTGATTATTCTTCAAAAGCACCTTGATTCCCTTGAAAAGTCTTGTGAAATTAGATTTAGTTGAAGAAGAAATCTTCTTCCTCTTGCTCTCCATTAAAAATTCCGTTCACCCTTCCTAAATGAAGAAAAAGATGGTCTTTTATGCACTAAATTTCCAATTTTACCCTTCATACATATATATATTTACAAAATAGTTTAATAATATAATAATAAGATTTTTTAGTCTTCTTTCCTATCCAAAAATAAATTTAATTAATTTTTTTATTTATTTTATTTTCCTTATTCTTCCCAACCATATAATTAATTAATTATTATTTATTTATTTTTAATCTTTTAATCTTTGCCATACATTTTCTTTCTTCTTTTGACTTTCTCTTTTCTTTTTTTATATTTATTTATTTATTTATTCACCATCTTCCTATCCATAATTATACATATATCTATATCCCCTTTATATTGTATTTATATGTCACATATATTTTATGTATATGTATACATCAAATATACAATATGTGTACATCATGTATATATTAATTATATAATATATATCCAACATATATAATAAGTATATGTGAGGTATACACTAGATGTATATTAGGTATATACTATACATATACCTCTTCCAATACTTTAACTATCCTCTAAACACTTATTTAATTTGTCTAAATTTATGGATATTATTATTATTATTATTATTATTATTATATAAAAGACAAAGTCCTAACAAATAATGACTTAAGAAATTGTAAAATATGAATCAAGATCAAGAATCTTTCCCACCACAAGTAAGCTTTTTTTTTTTTTAAATTGATGTAAAGCTCATATAAGAAGAATGAGGGAATTGTGATGAATGTGTAATTCAAATTGAGGAATAGATTAATGGAATTTCAAAGGTTTTTTTTACTTCTTTTTGTTTTTGAGGGGTCAAAGTGATAAACTTTTGCATTATTGGAAAACATTCATGAGTTGCTTATGTACGTAGCAGCACCTAAAAAAGTTCAAAAAATAGAAAAAAAAATTGAACAATAATTCCACAGAATTTAACCATTAGACCTCGCTTAATTCTTTTTTCCATCTTAACTCATATATGTTGCTATATGTAACATATATGGACATATAACAACATAAATTAGTTTATATATTTAATTTTTTTTACATATCAACTGATGTATGTTGTTATATACAATATACATAAACATATGACAACATATATTAGTTTTTATATTGATATTTTTATTGCATATTAACTTGCATACGTTGTTATGTGTAACATATATAAAAATATAACAACATATATCAGTTGTCTGTTGATTTTTTTTTTACAAATCAACTAATATATACCGTATATGTAACATATGTGGATATATAACAACGTATATTAGTTTGTATATTGATATTTTATTGCGAGTCAACTAACATATGTTGTCATGTGTAAAATTTATGAACATATAACAATATATATAAGTTGTATACTGATATTTCTTTTTATAAATTAATTTATATATGTTGTTATATATAATATATATGAATATATAATAACATATATTAGTTTGTATATTAATATTTTATTACAAATCAACTGATATATATAGTCATATATAATATATATGAATATGTAACAACATATATCAATTGTATGTTGATATTTTATTTTTAAAATATTTGATATATGTTGTTATATATTCATATATGAACATATAACAACATATATCAGTTTGTATATTGATATCTTATTGCAAATCAATTGACATATAATATTGTTATATGTAATATATATAAATATATAATAACATATATCAATTGTATATTGATATTTCTTTTACAAATCAACTAATATATGTTATTTTATGTAATATATATGAATATATAATAACATATATTAGTTTATATATTGATATTTTATTATAAATCAATTGATATTTATTGTTATATGTAATATATATGAACATATAAAAACATATATGAGTTGTATATTGATATTTCTTTTGTAAATCAATAAATATATGTTGTTATATGTAACATATAATAACATATATTAGTTTTTATATTGATATTTTATTACAAATCGACTGATATTAGTTTGTATATTGATATTTTATTGTAGATCAGCTGATATATGTTGTATTATATAACATATATGAACATATAATAACACATATCGGTTATATATTGATATTTCTTTTGCAAATCAACTAATATACATTGTTATATATAACATATATGAACATATAACAACATATATTAATTTTTGTATTGATATTTTATTATAAATCAATTCATATATGTTATTATATGTAACATATATGAATACATAACAATTTATATCAGATGTATGTTGATATTTTTTTTTGCAAATCAAATGATATATATTATTATATGTAACATATATAAACATATAAAAACATATATTAGTTGTATGTTTATATTTCTTTTGTAAATCAGCTGATAAATATTGTTATATATAACATATATGAACATATAAAAACATATATCAGTTGTATATTGATATTTTATTTGTAAATCAAATAATATACATTGTTATATGTAATATATGAATATATAACCACATATATTAGTTTGTATATTGACATTTTATTATAAATCAACTGACATATATTGTAACATATATTAATTTGATATTCTTCATTTAATATTCATTTTTGCGACTCAACTGACATATATTATTATATGTGACATTTATCAACATACAACAGTATATAATAGTTGCATACTAATTTTTTTGGTAAATTATTTAATATATATTGTTATATGTAGTTATATATAACATATAACAACAAATAATTAAGTTTATGTTAAATTTTTATTTTACGAAAAATAAATATAAATAAATTTTTTGCATATTTTTAGATATGATTTTTTTACTTGAATATCCGAAATATAATTTTTTTAGCTAGATTACCATCAATAAAAAAATAAAACTGCAATACTTAATTTTAAATTAATATGTGTTATAATATTATATTTAATTAATTAATTTATATGGAAATGAATTGGTTAATTTATGATAATTAATATATATGATAATGAATTGAGATAATAAATTTTAAATTAATATTTATTTCATAATATTTTTAGTTGAAATTTATAAATAAAAATAAATTTAAATTTAAATTAATTGCATGATTTGCACACACACACACACACACACACATATATATATATAGAGAGAGAGAGAGAGAAAGAATTGAATTAGTTCATTTTGGTACCATCCATGAAGAATTGACTTTCTATGGCAAAAGTAAGGTTTTGGCCTAAGTTTCGTATTTTTGTAATTAAAACTTCAACTTTTATATAAAATTAAAATTTTTTTTAAACGCCTTACATTTGAAAACTAATTTAAATTTTGTGTTAGTTTTGTAAATATCCCTAAATTTTAATAATGTGAGGCCTCGGCGAGTATCAATTCGGTCCATTAAAGGATTAAAATGCTCATTTGGACTTAAAATCACATAATACATTTTCATTCGGTTTGGTAAGTATGCTTTTAAATTTATCTTTTATTTGGAAAATGTCTTTTTTATGACTTTATTTTGAAAACTAATTTGATGTAGAGTCGTCATCTTAATTTATTTGATTTGAAAAAAGTTAAGAAAAAACTTATTGATTTCACTCCAAAAATATTTTGTGCTCCCAAAAATGCACTATCTATGAACTAAATGATGGATTAAGGATTAGAATTTTAAATTAAATAAAAAGTGATAGGTCATTAAAAAAACTTTAACTTTTGAAATTTTTGATTTAAATATAACATGAATGACAATTATAAAATTCATAAGCAATTATTTTTGACATCCATAAAGCATAATAAATAATTAAGTTACATATTAAAATCTCAAAATAAGGGATCCTAACCAGGGGCGTAGCCAATATGTTATGAGTGGGGTCTATTGACGCCACTCAATTTATTAAAAAAATATATACTTTGATATATATATATATATATTTAAATTGCTCCTATTAAAATATTTAAATTGACCCCATTAAAGTCTAAAGCTCAAATTCACCTAATAAAATAAGCTCAAAATTAACTAATAATTTATAGCCTAAAAAAAATTTACAGTCTAAAAATTGATTTATATCTACCCCATTCCCTATTTCATTAAGAGACTATCATTTAAATAAAATAATTAACTATTAAAAAAAAGAAAAGCTCTGGTTCTGAAAGTAAAACGAGAAAAGAAAAAAATTAGCTCTCACCAAAAATTCTCATCTTGAAACGTAGAATAAGATATTTGTTGTAAAATTTTCACTTTAATTAGATAAAAGTTACATAACTCTTTTCGTTATTTGGAAGTATTTATATATATATTAGGATCAAATATTAAAATAAATTTTTTATTTTATATTGAATAAGTCATTTTTTATAGTACTAATTTTGACCTCACTCAATAAAATTTCTAGCTATGCCACTGATCATAATTCTAGCCCTTATGGGTACTAGATTAGGCACACATTCCCCAAAATAACTTAAAAAATTAGAGAAAGGATAAAGAGGAGAACCAATTATGTGGTTTTTAGTTAGCTCGCCATTTAGGGTTATATCCCAAGTGTGCCTATATATCCCTTTGAATGAGAATCGCAGCCTTAGTAGTTCATGCCATTGGAAGCAATGTGCTTAAGTTTGATTAATTTAAGTTGGTGATGTTACCAAATTTTGGAAGAGATTGAGTTAAGGTATGTGCCTTAGATGATTTCCTCTTATTTGATTATAGGGTGGGCTGAAGGGGTTTCCTATTTCTTAATTCCATCTTCAGAAGGCTTGACTTGAAAGGATTGGGCCTTGGACTTAACTTGTCTTGGGCTTGGGCCCAACTTCACACCAAATGCTAATATTTGAAGAAGTCCAAAGGTTGGTTAATTTTAAAATTAATTAAGCCAAATGAATGATTAAGTCAAATCAAGTGGCTTCACATGCTAGGTAAAGAAGGAGCACCCAAACAAGCTAAAGAAGCGAGTTTTAGGCGCCCTAAAACCAAAGAGGAAGAGCCTTTTATTTTTGGACACTTTCTATTCTGTAGGAAAAAATAAAGAGGGAGGAAGAGAAAAAAAAAGGTAACAAATAGGTCTTATTTGCCTTTCTGGTGTATGTTGAAGCTTGGGGTGAGGCTCACTATTTATAAAGAAGTCTTAAAAACTCATAAATGCAAAAAAGCAATTTGGGATTTGGAGGTTCGGTGTGGCAACTACATATAAGGAATTACGGCAATCACAACCATGTACACTGCGACTACCATGCACCTTTTAGCTTCTTGCTTGACAGCCGTGCAACCTCTTACATGAACGCCTCATAGCACCTCTCTTAACCTAGCTTGTTTTTTGCTGTTTTGGGTTTAAAAAAAATTGGATTTTCTTATGAAATGTTTATTATTATTAGTGTTGATAGGTCTCTTCTTTAAAGCTTATGTCGTAAAAGCTGACATCAGGCTATTGGCGTTGGATTCGTTGTTCTTGGACTTTTATTTAGATGAAAAGATGAGGGTTTTCCCTTAGGTGTAAAATTGAGGTTTCACAGCTACCCTCCATCATGGTTACTTTATTTTGGAAGTGACCATGATGTTATGATCACAAGCTTCAATAGCATTAATGCAAATGATATGCAATAAAATGAATAACTACTCTATGGTAATTAGGAAGGCATATTCTAGGAGTTATCCTAGGATGTCTATAAAAGTCTAACCTAAAGGGATAAGGGATGCCCATTCGAGATTTTGACATAAAATGTCAATGTAAACCAACCATAATGGGTAAGGGAGGCCTATCCTTGGTTTTTATCCTATGATATATTTATGTTAACCTATCCTAATGGGTAAGAGAGGGTCACCTTAGGTTTTGACCTAAGATGTCTATGTAAACCTACCTTAATGCCAGATTGGTTCTATGCTTATGCTGATTCGGAGTCTCAATGACTGGTTGTCAGTGTGACCTATGTAATGTGTATGTGATGCTAGATTAGTTCTAAGCTTATAATGATTCGAAGCCTCGGCGACTGGCTGTCAGTATGGCCTCTATAATGTGTATGTGATGCTAGATTAGTTCTAAGCTTATGATGATTCGAAGCCTTAGAGGATAATGATTGATCTAAAATTAATTTGAAGCCTTGATGGCTGATGATTGATCTAAAATTGATTCAAAGCCTTAGCGAATGATAATTAATCTGTGACAATGTCATTGATAAGAGTTTGTTCAATTTAACGGTGTTAAATTTGAATTTCATTTGGTTTATGAACCAAGTTTTAAGCAAATCATGGATGACATAAAACCAAGTTTTAGGGTTCTTACTTAGAATATATCTTAAAGCTGGACTCTAGGGCTCTTTACCTAAAATGGATCTCAAAGGTTGATTCTTGGGCTCTTACTTAGAATGGATTTGATGGTTTGATTAGGGCTTTTACCTAGAATGGATTTGAAAGTCTACTTCTAAGACTTTTACCTAGAATGGTTCTAGATTCTAGGGTTGTTACCTAAATTTGTTATGAAGGTTGGATTTTAGGGCTCTTACTTATAATGGATATCAAATGTTGATTCTAGGCCTCTTATGTATAATGTATCTGAAAGTTTAATTTTAGGGCTTTTACCTAGAATGGATTTGAAGTCATGATTCTATGACTTTTACCTAAAATGGATTTAAAGGTATGATTCTAGGTCTCAAACTTAGAATGGTTTTGGATTCTAGAAGTATTACCTTGAATGGTTTTAAAGGCTAAATTTTAAGGCCCTTACCTAGAATGGATATCAAAGGTTGATTCTAATGCTATTACCTAGAATGTATATGAAAGTTTGATTCTATGGCTTTTACCTAGAATGAATTTGAAAGTTTGATTCTAAGGTCTTTGCCTAAAATGGATTTAAATGTCTAATGTTGATATGGTGGTGAGAGTCTAATATATTGGAGAACATCTTAGGTCTGATTTAGGAATTCATAAAATGAGAATTAGTTACCTTGAAACCTAAGCTTTTAATTGATAAATATCAGGTTGGACTCCAAGAAGATGCCTTTATATATAAGGGATGGCAATTTAGCTGATTTGAGGATCTTGGCATTTTTGTTTTAGATTTTTTTTGTCTTCTAATCAATTGGTGGCAAAGTAATGAGGCTAGTAATATGGTACTAGTGATGCGAAGCCCAAATAGTGACTTAAGACCCAACATCGAATACGCTTGGAAGCAACTCCTTAGAAAGCCAAACCAAATAATTTATCCAAGACCTTGACCCAAATCTAACAATGTAGGAGAGACCCTTGGGATTAACACACTTAAGTGATTAACTCTATATGTGGAAGTTGATTCAAACAAGAATCAAAACAAGAGAAAAATCTCTTAAATAAGAACAAAGTTCTTAAACTTTAATTGATCAAAATTTTGTCTTCCTTAAAATATAGAAAAGAATGCCATGTATAAGCTTATAAAAGAAACCTAACCCTAAAAGGAAACAATGTTGTTTAGGAAGTTATTAACCTTGTCCTTACCTAATTAGGAAATGTGATGTATCTAGAGTAAATCTCTCTTAAATTAATATTACAATTGATATTAATCTAAAATAGGATATTCCCTAGATAATATACTAAATAAGAAGTAAAATATCAAAATAAATTGAAATACAAAAGTTGATTTGTCAAAAGACAGTAGAGTTCGTTATACTTTGGGTTTGGTTTGATCCCTTTGAATAAGCTTATAAAGTTAGCGAAATAGATTTGTTAAAATGAAAACAGACTCATTTGTAATAAACACAATCCAAGAACACAAAATCCCACTAAAAACTGAGAAAAAGGCTCAATTTGGAAGAGCCCTGGCCTATCCCCTTGAACAATCTACGTGGATATCCAGTACAAGTGCGAATATACCCCTTTTAGCCTAAAAAACCCAACAAAACCTACCCCTAGCCAATGCAGCCCAATCTAGGCTAAGTATTTGTTCGGATTTATCAAATAGTTGTATGGATGTTTGGGTCTATATAGGATGAAAACTCTTCTTTTTTGAGTCCTTAAAGGATTCAACTTCTTCAATCCCTATCCAACTTGATGATCATCACCCTAAATGACCTTTTTCCCATCTAAGACCTCTCCCTTGAAACCTTAACCATATAAATACCCCCAAAAACCTAACCTTGAGAGGGGGAGGGGGGGGGGGTTATAATATGATAACTTGAAAGCTAACCCAAAGGCATTTAAGCAATAAGCATCCAAAGATCATTCTCCATATGATCTAATAGCCTAGCTATGAGTTCCAAAACTAAAGACATCTTTGTTTCAGTACCCAATTTACCTAAAAAAAAGAAGAAGTACCAAAGTAGTGATCTATAAGAGACCTTTTCATTTTATTTGTGGAAGAACTAAGTTGATCAAGTTCAAGGTCGATAGCGAGCCATTCCCATCCAAATTTTAACCATCAAAACTTATTGTGTTCATCACTCTTAGATCAATATACTTATTCTACAAATCACTTTTCTAATTTTATTAGCTTAATCAAATTGGAATTGATTTAAATACGAAAGAACAACAAATTTAATTTGGTAATCCTGGGGGTTATAATACTACAAGGCTTTTTATTGATTTAAAACTAAAATTTTAACACTTTTTACACATTTTTTATGTTGCCATATCTTGAAATTCAAATATGTTCTTTACTTGGAATGATGAAATTACCTAGTTTGACATGATAAGTTGTTAATATAAAAAAATGATTCTTTATGCATATCTTATGCTTCTTTTGATCAATTTAGTTTAGAATATATGATAAAGCTACTGTATATATGATGACATGATGGTTATTCTTATAGTTCAATATGATTGCCTTATATGAAATGTTATAAAATCGAAGCTTATGATGTATGTTTTGCAACTTTACTTTAAAATCCTTAATGAATAGTTATTTTAATTGTCCATCACATATCATGCATGCTTACTAGTTATATATATATATATATCTTATATCAACTATCATTAGAATTGTATCTCTAAAAAGCTTCTTGGCAAATACAAAGAATGACACATTTAGAGTATTTGACTTAGTGATTAGTAGATTATCATCATCGAACCCAATATAGAGAATCAAGCTGACCCTCTTCACCGAGGATCATCAATTAAGTTAGCCCACCTTTGAAAATAATATTCTCAGTCTGCACCAAGTGGTGACTCTATTAAGCTCATTCAATGGCAACTCCAATAAGGAGAAGTATTACAGATTTCAAAATATTGATGGCATTCAAAGTCACTAAACTCACTCTTTATGTGATAGTTTGTATTTGCCTTGAAGCCTTCATGCTTATTCTACCCTGGGGGTGCCAAGCGAACCACCATCAATACCCATATGAAGCCAGCTATTGATGTTGTATGGTTAGTGGTAAGACCCTCCCCTTTTAGGGCCTTAGAGCTAAAGCCACCTATAAGATAAGCCCATAAAATCCCTACCGCTAGCACCTGAGTCTTTTTTGGTAGTTTGAGGCCCCTCTCAAGCACCAATCCGATCCGTGATGGAATTAAAATGTTCATTTGGGTTCAGTTCACAAAAAATTGCCACGTTCAATCCCCATTCACAGGTAAGTGTGGGTTTAAAAAAAGTCGTCACTTCAAATTTATTTTAGAGAAAAGATTTACAAGGAAAACCCCTATGACACTATTTTTAGGAAAAGGCACTAGCTGAAGCCAAATAATGGTTTCAGTATTAGGTTTTCATTTTAAGCAAATAGGTTTAGCCTTTATATAAACTAAGATTTACAAAATTGATTTCATGATGACAGTTATAATATGCATGATAGTTGAAGCATGCATGAATAGTTATATTATGCATGACATCCATTCATCCATAATAAGGTAAAAACAGTATAAAGGAGGGATAATTAATTATTACATTTTGAAAAAAAAAAAGGAATCCCAAATCTAGCCCTTATGGGTACTAGGATGGGCACACATTCTCCAAAAGTATTTAAAAGAATAATAAATCCAATATTGAAATTAACAAATATAATACATGAGATGGACCTAGGGTTGCTAGGGTTGTTGACTCGATCCTTTAGATTGAAATTTCAAAACAACCCTACAAATCCTTTTAGTATAGGAATCAGAGCCTCATATAGTTGTGTCCACTCATGAAAGTGTGAAAATAGGGTGGGTGACCCAACACTAAGGTTCTGGTTGACTTTAGGATAGGGTTTAGTGTTGACTTAAACCGATAATTGTTTTTGGTTTGAAAAAGTTGATTAAATGTTTGTTGATATGAGTTGATCCTAACCTAAGCTTAATTCTAGGCTCAACACAACAAAAACATGATTGATTGGTTGATTATATAAATTGATCATAACCTAAGTTTCACTTCTAGGCTCAATTCGACACAAAGATAATGGATTGATTGATTATATCATAGCAATTATCATAAAGATTCAAATTCATTATCAATTAATGTTTAATTATTTTAGTTTATTTTATGATTAAAAAAAATTCAAAGATAACATATTCATAAGCATAATCATTAACTCAATCATTCCAATTAGGTTATTTCATCATTCTATGAAAATATCATGGCCAATCACAACTACTAAATTGGAGATTATTCAATCAAACTTATAAAGATTCAATGGATAATGATCTATAAGATTTTAACCCTTAGGTTTACCACATCCAGTTTATCTTTTTTAATCTAGTTATATTCTCATGCTTAGAATTCATAAAATAGACAAAACATGCTTATTGGATTGATTTAACTACTTTAAAAGCAATGAACACAACAATCTTTAAGTGCTTGGTATGCTAAACTAAGCTTTGCTCCTTATTCTTGATGCTTCTTACAACTTCAAGCTAATTTGGATGAAGAACAACTCCAAGGATTGATCAAGAACACTCCTCCCTTTAATCCCCAATATTGATGTATCAAGAAAGCTTTTGGTGATGGAATAGCCACTGGAAGAATGGAGGCTTTGGTTGCTTCTTAGGAACAATGAAGATATTTTGGCTATTTGAAGTTGGGATTTTAAACTTGGATTCCCATCCCCTCATAGATTGGTTTAAGTTGTATTTAAAGGCTTAGGGTTACTTTTAGAAAGCTTCATGATTAGTTTAAGGTGCGTTTTGAGGAAACAAATTAGATAGGGAAAAATAAAGAAGGAAAGAATCTCCAAAACCTTGAAAATATGATTTGATGTATATTATATTGAAAAACCTCCACGTGGCAGGAGGGATTTGATGCACAGTGGTTCTTTAAACCTTCTACACGCCACACCCTGAACCTCCAAGTAGTAGTTGATACCACATTGTGGCAGGTCCATCCAGTGAGCTTTCCATTTCTTGCTTCGAAGCCGTTATTTTGATATTTCAAACCATTTTTGGAATCTTCTACATTGTGTTCCCTACCATTAAGTTATTTTCACTCCACTAACTTTGCCTTATCATTCTATGAATTTTAACAAGAAAATAAACCAAACCAAAAGACTCAACATGCTTTCATCATTGGGTTTATTTATTGCTTGGATCATTTGGTCAAAATTAAACACCAACAATATGCTAAGCTGCAAAAATAACAACCATTGCCATGCTTTGGCCCTTCATAACATGGGGCATGAAATAAGACAAGGATAAGAAAAAAGCTCTCAAGGCCACATGGGATGATAATTCTTCAAGTGAGAAAGATGAATAACATGGAAGTGCAAACCTTTGCCTCATGGCCATGGATGATAAAGGAAATTCTTCAAATGAGTGTCTTCTACATCCTTACCTTCTAATAATGACTTTGATGATTTTTTTGGTGAGGTAAAGGATGATGATGAGCTACTAGTTCATATTGAAATAAAAAGGTGCAAAAATATTTTTTAAAAATGAAATTTTACAAAGAAAAATGTTCTAAGTTAGAGAAAGATTTTATTTAATTAAAAAATTCAACAATTAAGTTGAAAACCTCTAATGAGCAACTAAAGGGCTCCTTGGATGATCTTTCCAAAACGTCTTCTAGTTTAGATAAAGTTTATAAAGAAAATGCACTTTTAAGGAAAGAGATTAAAGAGTTGAAAAACTCTATTTCTAAATTTCATATGGGTAAGAAGGCCTTGGACACTTTAATTAGTGTACAAGGCCACCTAGCAACAAATTTGGGTTAGGCTATAATAACTCATCCACATCCTCCTCAAGGCCCCCATATATGTCAATGCTTTAACACCTCAAACTTTTAATATTGAGGTGGTGAAGAATACTAAAGCACCCACTAAGCTTAAAAGTCCAAAAAAGACTTCACAAGGCTCACAAAGCTCCAGAGTTAAGCCTCTAAGAGCAAATCAAGCATACATGTACACTAAAAATGTACACAAGCACAAGCATACAAAATCTCATACTCATTTCACAAAACACATATGCATGCCAACATAACCAACATTATCCTTCAAGGTTTGCTAAAAAAAAGGATACAAAGAAATAAATCGTTATATCAACATCATTATTTCATGAAATTTGGTCACATAAACACTTTTTGCTATGTTCTAAGACTAACCCTCTAGGACTTAAGTTCATTTCGATATCCAAAAAGAAATGAATTGCTCTTATTTTGTAGTATGTCTCAAATCTTCAACCAAAGAGAGTATTTGATTTGTAGATAGTGGATGCTTAAGACATATGACCGGTAATGCAAGGCTGTTCACAACCCTTACCTCTAAAAAGGGTGGTAGTGTAACCTTTGGAAATAATGCTAAATGTAAGATTATTAGCATTTGTTCCATTGGTGCATATGGTAAGAATTTAATTGATAATTTTTAGTTAGTTGAGGGTTTAAAATATAATTTGCTTAGTGTAAGTCAATTATGTGATAAATGCTATAATGTCAATTTTGATTCAAAGGATGCAAGGTCACCTCTCATGATGGTGCACTTGTATTCAAATGAGGAAGAATTGACAATATCTATAAAATTGACTTATACCTTGATACTAACAATGTTTTCGCATGTTTAGTTTCTATTACCAATGATGTATGGATTTGGTATAGAAGATTGGGACATGTAAGTATGGACCAACTCAAATATCTAAGTAAGGAAGAGCTAGTGGTTGCTCTCCCTAGGATGAAATTCCACAAGGACAAAGTTTGTGGACCACGCCAACTTGGAAAGCAACACAAAAGCTCTTTAAAATCCAAGGATATTGTAAGTACTTCTAAACCCCTTGAGTTGATTCATTTAGACCTAATAGAGTTGCTAATTTAGGAGAAAAACTCTATGCATTTATCCTTGTAGATGACTAATATAGGTTTAATTAGGTTAATTACTTAGCTCATAAGAATGAAGTTTTTGATTTTTTTTTAATTTTTGCAAAAAGAGTTCAAAATGAAAAAGGCTACATGATTACTTCTATTAGGAGTTATAATGGTAGAGAATTTGAAAATGAGGATTTTGAAAACTTTTGTAATGAACTTGACATTTTACATAAATTTTTCGCTCCTAGAATACCACAACAAAATAGTGTTATAGAGAGAAAAAAATAGAATGTTGGTTGAAATGTCTAGAACAATGCTCAATGAGTATGAACTCTCTTCATACTTTTGGGTCGAAGCCGTCAGAATCACATTCTAGTAGCAAATAGAGTTTTCAAAAGACTCATAATGGATAAAACTTTTTATGAGTTATGGAATGGTAGAAAATCTAAGGTCTCATACCTTAGAGTCTTTGAATGGATGAGGCAGTATTTTTAGGTTATTCCTCCACTAGCAAAGCGTATAAAGTCTTTAACAGGAGGTTTGTAGTTCATATTAAGTTTTAAGAGCTTAATATGATAGGCTTAGTTCATATTTTTTGGAAATTGATTTTACAAAAAGGAAATATAGACACTGCTCTTTTAGTTAAGAAAAAATTGCATGACATTTTAATTATTCAAATTTATGTTAATAATATTATATTCAGTATTACTAATGAGGTCTTGTGCCAAGAATTTATTTTTTGTATGACTAAGAAATTTAAGATGAACATGATGGGTGAGCTCAAGTTCTTTCTTAGTCTACAAATCAAGCAATGCAAAGATGACATTTTCATCAACCAATCCAGGTACACCAAGAAACTTCTCAAGAAGTTTGGGATGGATTGTTGCAAGGCTAGCAAAACTCTCATTAGCACGTCTTTCTTCCTCCTCTTTTTCCTTTCTTCTTTTGCCACTGATCAAAATTCTCTCTAGTCATTTGTCCACCAATTGAACATATATATTTTTTCAACTTATTTATTTATTTTTTAAATTAGTTATTATTTATGTTTTTGTATAATAATTTATTTGTTACAATAATTTTTTGAATAAATATGATGTTTTATTGAATAAATAATTTTTAGAAATTATTTGGTATAATAGTTTTTAAAAATTATTTGGTAGAATAACTTATTTTTAGATAGAATAACTTATTTGATAGAATAAATGAATTATTTGATTAATTAAATAATTTTTAGAATAATTTTTTTTTATTTTATTTGATAGAATAATTTATATTTTAGAGAAATGTTAGAATAAATAATTTTTGAAAATTATTTGGTGGAATAATTTATTTTTAGTATAAATAAATTATGGTAAAGTAAATAATTTTTAGAATAAATAAATTATTTGATTGAATAATTATTTTATTAAATAAATAATTTTTAGAAAATATATGGTAGAATAATTTGTTTTAAGAAAGTTGTTAGAGATCATTTTTTTAGAAATTATTTATTAAATAGTTTATTTTGTCAATAAATAAATTATTTAATATAATAAATAACTTTTTAGAAAAAATTATTTTAGAAATTATTTTGTAAAATAAATTATTTTTAAAATAAATTATTTTATTTTTTAAAATAATATATTTTATTTTTAAAAATTATTTATTTATTTTGTTAAAATAATTTATTTTTTTAAAAAAATAATTTACAAATTTTGTGATAAATTAGCGATGAAATTATCGTTGCCTAATTTGTATTCAATTAAAGGACAATTGGAAAAATGAATCTTTCAAATTAGTAAAGAAAATTGTTGTTGCTAATTTGCGTCGAGTTTACAAATTCTTAGTCATTTTTTAACGATTGTTTGGATAATTATAATAGATATTATGTCGCTAATTCGTCATAAATTACAATTAGTAATTATTTTTGAAAATGAATGAGAAATTTTGCCATTACTAATTCTTATTTTTCTTGGAGATATTGTTGTGTCAATATTAACACATAATAAAACTAATCAAAATATAATTATTAAAGATAGTGGGATATGTGTCACTAAACTAAAAAAAGTAATTATCCACTAACATAAATTAAGAATTAAATAACTAGTATAATTGTTTTAGTTTAAGAACAAACAAAGTTTAACTAATGTTAGAAGAAACCATCACTACGCTTCGGGATATTTTTTTAATTAATCAAATATAGATGCTTATTTTTTACTATGTATTTAAGATTATTTATTTTTTTAAAATTAATATCGATAATTAACTGAAAAAAAAGTTATATATTCTTTTTTACTATTTATTTAAGATTATGTAAAATTTTTTAAAAATTAATGCTAATAATTAAATGAAAATATACTACTTAAAAGTTGTAAATTACATTAAATTGTGATAATTCTTTATGTTAAATTGAACATAAAAATTTTATTTGGTATAGAGACAGGCTATAAAAATAAAAAAAATAAATATTACAAATGAAATCAATTTAATATAAATATAAGAAAAATAGTTCTAACCAATGTAAAGTTCACACTATATATATTTTTATTGAAATCACTAAATAATTTAATTAATAGATATGATATACATAATATTTATTACTCTCTCTCACATTAATTACTCTTTCTCTCTCTCCCTCTTATTCCCTCTCTCCTCTCAATCAATGCTGAAAATAAGACAATTCTATTATTATTAATTTAATTAAATATTTTATAATTCTTAATAAATTAAATAAATATATAATTTATACTTGTATACTTTTCTAAACAAATTTTTTTGTTTTAATCACTCTCTTTCTATCTATGTTAGATTTAGGTTACCAATAATAATTATATATATTTAATGATTTAAATTGTAATGATTTTTTTTCTAATTACATATATATTAAATTAATAATAATCATTGAAAATAAATTTTTATATAAATTTTTTAATGATAGATAGTTAAATATTTAATTAAATTATAATAATTAGCAAAAACAAAATTAAAATTTTAGTTTATTTAGATTACGAATTATATATAATTTTACTTTTAATATGATATTATAGTAATTATAAAATTATTTTAATTATTTATGTTATAAATTATTTTAAGTTATAATAATAAAAAAATAAAAAATAAAACCAAATTATTTCATTTTTATATATTTATTTGAAATTTAAATATTATAGTAATTTAGTGAAATATTTATAGTATAATTTATAATATATTTATTCACACATTATATATTATATAAGTTAAGCTTATGCATATTTATTCTAACAACAATTCTCTCATTCGTATTAATTCCCTCTCTCTCCTTTTTTTTTTTATTAATTCTCTCTCTCATTAACTCCCTCTCTATCTCTCTCTTTGATTTTTTATTTTTATATTATTAAAATTTTTTTATAAAAGATATTATAAACTATATAATAAATATTATTAAAAAAGTGGATACAATTTCACTATAGATCTACAGTGAAATTGTATCCATTTTTAATCTATATAGTAGATAATTAAATTAAAAATATGAGAGATAAAATTGAATTAAATTAATTTTATAAGTAATTTAATATAATATTATAAAATCAATTTAAATATAATTAGTTTTAAAAAATAATATGAATATGTTGGCTAGAGAAAATTAAATTAAATTAAATTTATAATTTAATATAACGTTATAAAATAAATTCAAATATAATTAATTTTTAATAAATAATATAAAATATGGGCTACAGAAATTAAAGTAAATTAGTTTTATAAGTAATTTAATATTATAAAATAAATTTAAATAAAATTAGTTTTAAATAAATAATATAAAAAATATGAGCTAGAAAAAATTAAATTAAATAAATTTTATAAGTAATTTAATACAATATTATAAAATAAATTTAAAAATAAAAATTCTTAATAAATAATATAAAAATATGGACTACAGAAAATTAAATTAAA
The DNA here is from genome assembly GCA_947685225.1 of Garcia nutans. NCBI lineage: Eukaryota > Viridiplantae > Streptophyta > Magnoliopsida > Malpighiales > Euphorbiaceae > Garcia > Garcia nutans. The sequence continues at coordinate 21,295,815 of CANTUV010000011.1, read as the reverse complement.
TTTATTTTATGAGTAACTTAATGAAATATTATAAAATAATTTTAAATATAATTAATTTTAATAAATTATATAATAAACATGAGCTATAGAAAATTAAATTAAATTATTTTTACAAGTAATTTGATATAATATTATAACAAAAATTTATTTTCTAAATAAAATGGATTTAAATTAATTTTATAAATTAAAAAATTTAAATTCCAATAATATACACACTAAAAGTTTTCATCTTTCGCCTTTGTACTTATGATACTATAATAATTAGGTAGTGATAATGATTAGGTTGTTGAATATGCAATATATAAACTAAATTGGCCTGACCCATTTAAAACATCTAAAAAAAATTGATTTATATAAATTGTTTTTACGCGCGATAATGACTACAATACGACACGTAATGTTATATCGGTAAAGGGTCAAATAAGGGGGCAAATAGACAAATAACAAGTTGTGTCTATTTGATTAAATTTAAAATAGAGTGAGCAAAATGATAAATTCTATCAAATACAAGGAACTAATAATATATTTCAAACTCCAAAATTAAAACTTAAGGCTACATTTGGTATACTAATTAATTGAAATCTTTTAATTTTTGAAATATTCTTTATAATTAATTAACTTATTATTAATTATTTGTTCATTTTATTATATTTATTATCATTTTCTATTTTTCAATTTATCATTTGCAATGATATCTAATTTTTCATGCTAACATTTTCTATTTTCACATGATGAACATAAATTTTATAATACATATCTTACCCTAAGATATTTTTCATACAAATATCAACTAAATATGAAAAAAATTTGGAGGTTTAATGGATCTACAATTAGCTTAAGATCTAAAAATATTATTGTTTAATTTTATTTAAGCTTATGCTAAATGTTATTTCATATGCATATTAAAACATCATTGTTCAATTTTTGTATAAATATGCGAATTTTAGTTTTATTTCTAACTATTTATTTTTATGTACACAAATTTAATTTATATTTAAAATTTAATAAATTTTAAATTTATTTTAATCTTAAAATAATAATGAAAGAACTAAAATTTTCTTTTAGTTAAGGCCTAACACCCTAAAAAATCCTTTAAAATACGTGTTTTCTCAGTTTAACCATATATATATATTTTTCGATTGGTACAAGTTATATTTTTGGGTCTAGTCCATCCTTGATTAGGTTAAGAAAATTAATGAGCCTAGCTAGCAGCTAACGTGGTAGGCTCAGATTCATCACTAAAAAAAACTATAAAACATACCGTTTTGTTTTGTTTTTTTTTTGGAGGTGGGAGAACCCACAAGCTACCTCAAATAGATAGTACCGACAAGATCATGAGAAAAGCCACAATAAAACACCCAAAGGAATTTCATAATGAACATGGAAACCAAGTCCATAATCATACGCTAGATGTGAAAGAAAGTTCGCGTCAAAATTTGTTTCCTGGTGAACATGTGAAAGAAATTCCATATCAAACTCAGCAAACTCTAGATGTTTTCTATGAGAATGAACAACAAAACATTTGCAGGAGATCTGCCTAAAATCATCTCCACAACTACTCGATTGCCACTTTCCACATAGAGATAATTAACTCCTAAATCTCTGGCAATCCGCAATCCATGAAAATAGCCCTATCCTCAGCCTACAAAATTGGGCACATCCCTAAATTAGCAACAAAACCACGTACCCATAATTAGCTTAACCTGATGTAATACCTGATTTCCTATGGCCTAATCGCAATATGTCTTTCAGTAAATATAGCTTGATTACATTAATTCATAAATGACAACAAGCAGTACTAAAGATGACATCCCATCGAGATCCCAAATGGATCAAACTGCTCATTCTAAGGTCAGACAAGACCCAAGATGGAATATTAACATTTTTATAAAAAAAAATCATGATAAAAACTCCCTCGGTACCAATATTTTCCACATTTGGGTTGTATAAAAATGATCCCTAAGCATATAAAGCAATGTTTCTTCACCTGCACAACACACAGTACACAAGGTCGGTGAAGAGAAGTGACGTTGAACCCTTTCCATATTGGTCATTACCCCATTATTCAGAGTCTGCCATAAAAAAACTTAAATTTTTTGGAGTCTAGGCCAAGCCCAAATAAACTTCTAAGGAAAAAATTCCTTACAACTCCTTCAGATGAGAGGAACTAATAAGTTGTCTTCAAGGTAAACTTTCCAGGTAAAGAAAAAGGCCAGAAAGCCATATCATCTCCTTGGTTTGCACTAGGAGGAAGAATATTAGCAATATTAAACAAAATTATATTTGGTAGAAAACTCAAAAACAGATTCCACTACCATTGACCCTCACAATTAACAAAATTTGCTAGTAGAGCATCCAGCTAATCTTCAGAGATAAGACAATGAGCTTGGAGTGACAAATCACCCTCCAAACTTGGGACCCATTTATCCTTCCAAAAATTTTTCCTTTGGCCATTACCTACAGCCCTTAAAATATTATCTCTAATAAGATACTAGTTCAAACACAGGAATTGCCATATAGAAGAGCAATTCTATGGGACGAGAAGAGCATTTAGCATATTTGGTAGAAAATTTGAACACATGAATCGTCATAGAGAAGAGCAATTTGTGGGGTGAGAAGAGAATCTGGCATATTTGGAAGGTAAACTTTCCAGACGAAGAAAAATTCTAGAAAGTCATATCATCTCCTTGGTTTGCACTAGGAGGAAGAATGGCATCAATCTTAAACAAGATTATATTTGGTAGAAAATTAAAAAATAGATTCCACAACCACTGACCCTCACAATTAACAAAATTTGCTACTAGAGCATCCAACTGATCTTCAGGGACAGGACAACAAGCTTGTAGCTAGAAATTACCTTCTAAACTTGGGACCCATTTATCCTTCCAAAATTTTGCCCTTTGGCCATTAACTAGAGCCCAAAAAATATTATCTCTGATGGGTGTCGAAGCCATCAAAAATAATTTTCTATTCTTAAACAAATTAAATTATAGTAGTAGTGAATAGGGTTAAACCTCAAGGAATTGTTACTTATTAAAAACTCTTTTGGAATCAAGTAAAATAATTAAAACAAGAAATTAAAATGGGGGGTTTTGAATGAAATAAAAATCAAAATAAAATTCAGAAATTAATTTTACTAACTAAATTAAAAGTATAAATAATAATTGAGAAGTTCAATAGGAAAAGACTTAGTTGAATGAATAATTTTAATTCAATTCTTAAATTGATCATAGATATAAAAATCACTTCTTTTTAATTATTAATTAAATCAGTTATAGTATTGGACAAGTTTTCAATACCAATCATTTCTTAGGTTTTAAATTAATTAAAAAACGTTCTCTAATTAAGTCTTTCTAACAACCTATCATATAGGAACGCCTTTAGAATTTAATTATTGACAGCCTTATGAATTAGAAGGACTTGATTCTAACCAATAAATCCAAGTTTGAGATTTATTTAATTAGATCATATAATCTCTTAGGATACTCTTATTTGCTATTTAATTCAAAACGTCAAGAATAGTTACGAATTTAAGAACTTTAAATAGCGTTATGTTATTTAACTAATTAAATAATGGGCCTTATCGATTAATTAGCAAAACAAAAGTTAAATTAAGTCACAGAAAATTATATAAATACTGAATATTAAAGAAGAGAAAAGATAAGTTTTTTTAGATCTCACAATTCTTGAATATGAACTTCAATTACCCTTCAACGAAGATATAATTAATTGCTCATGCTTTGAATAAAGAAAAATTCAATATTATGTAAAATTACAACAGCAAAAAAAAAATGTCTCAAAAAATTACTAGGGTAGCTGGGAAATCCAGCTTATATACCTTTAGGTTTAGAAGTTTTCTAAATTAAATCTAATTAGAAAAACTAAAGAGAAAAATAAATAAAAATAAAATAATTAATAACGTCCCAATTAATTTCTAACCAATAAGGGACTACAAGATTAGATTTATCCTTTAAAACTTCTCCAAAATCATATCTTCAAAAATAGATTCGATGTCAACTATTAGATTTCTTCAAAACTATTAGATCTAGTCTATCACCAGCCTTGCCCAAGAGTTGTACCTAAGGTTTTTATCAACAAACTTTTTACAAACTTCTAGCTTTTAGCTCAATTTTCCTTCTTTTTTTCCAGCTCTTCCTTAAATCATTTTTTTCCTACAAATCATTCAAAAGTCAGTAGAAAGTCTTAATAGCGAGCCTAACTTATTCAAAAATATAAATGATATTTGCTTGCTATCAAATCCTCCTACATTTAAACTATGCTTGCCCTCAAGCATTTTGCAATTTAAAATTTTTATTTCCCACATTCATCAATTAACAACTCAACTTACAATATTTAAATAACTCAAAAATAATGACAATCAATAACCAAAGACTCATAGGATAAGCTTTTCAATATTTCACAAAATTAACGATGAAACTAATATAGATTATAAATATAAAATGCCAAGACCCTTACCCAACTTTGATGACAATTTGATTACTAAGAGAAAAACCAGTTAAACATTGAAGACTTTACTTAACTTATCAAGGTTTAATTCCTTAACTTATTAAAGTTTAATTGCAAAAAGAATTAAAATTAGGAACCGACTTTTTATTTACTTTTGAACACCTTTAATTGATTACTTGAAATGTCATCAATTTTTTGATACGAAGCTAAGCATTTGTGATACCGACACCTGATTACTTAATTGGTCACAATGTTCAAGTGGCTACTAGCCCTAGTCATGTCCTTTTGACCAGGGGAGTAAGATGTTCATTTTTGAACTTTGTTTAGGCTCTTTTGATTTATTTATATGGTTCATAATATACTTCACAAATGATTTCAAAAATTAAACTAAGATAACCTAAACAAGTCTATCTATATACTTCCAGTTAATTAAATTGATTAGGTTTAAAACATCATGGAGTAAAAATCTTAAAACATTTTATACAAATAATACCTATGTTAATTTGGACCGCTAAGGTGAGTGAAATATTTGAAAATCAACTTAGATTAATTGGCTATGGATTTCCATACAATTTGATACACCAAATATCACATTTAAATTGTTTGAGTAAAAAAAATGGGGCTTTGGTTAAAAAATCATGAAACACAAACAAGGTAGCAACAAAATTTAAAAAATTCAAAAGCTGTAAAAAATGTCCAATATAATAATAGTAGTGTAATACCCTTATACCCCATGTACATATAGTATATATGCCCTGTATATATATATAATACGTATATATAATATAAAAATGTCATGGAAAATGATTGTAGAAACTATTATACTTAATCTCAAAATAATTATATTATTAAAAGAAAAATTTTAACTGACAAATCCATACATTTTATATATTTAAAATAGTGTATTTAATAGAAAATCTCAGAGAAAAAACTCGCCAGAGTTTTATTTGAAATTTGAATATATCCCAACTTAACAAATACCCAACTTGCATAAGGAATCACACTCTTAAAATGATAATATTTTCAACCATTCTCCAAATCACCACTTTATTAATACACATTCAAGTCTTATAACTTAAAACATTATTTATCATGATTAAATTCTTATATATTTATACAAAACCATCTCAAATCTTTAAGAACAAACACAAGTGTTATGAATTAATATATATAAACCAAAATACATAAAAACCATAATTATACATGTATACAATTGACACTGTTAGTCTTGTGGCACCTTAAATCTCCAGATATCAACCACAATCTGGATCCTTTTGATCAACAACTCTCTCACCTACATAATTTATACAACCGCACTAAGCATATAGCTTAGTGGTACAAGTTTAAAAGAAACATATATATATACATGTAAAAACTTTTCCTCATAATGTAATTTGCAATATTAATATAACCACTTTTAATTTATACTTCATTCATTATATATATATATATCCAAACCCACAAAACACACACATTCACATTTACATTGGGCCCAATAACCCTTAAATAATTACTAAGTCCAGTTATCACATCAATTTCACAACTCAGCTTTGCTTGGATCCATTTTCAATCTCAATCTCATGACCTAGCTCTGCTCAAGTGAAGACCTAGCTCTACTCAGGTATATTAATGCATATATAGTCAATCTCAACAGTACTGGACAAGTAATTGTAAAGGTCACAAATACAGTATAACATATTATCTTTTAACATTCTCATCTCTTTATCACATTTCTCACTTTCATCACATTTTTTCTTTCTTTCACAGTTTTCATTTTTCCTTTCTCATTTCCTATCACATTGTTCATTTTCTCATCTTTTCTAATCATTTTTAGCATATTTCATATTTTATACATTATGCACATAACCATTGCAATAGTTATTCTACAATGGCTCATATTTCATACCTTATACATTAATCACTCTCTTAATTATACAATACATATATCCTTATCAAATCCAAAAATAAAAGTGACATAACACATTCTCAAATTCACAATATATTATGTCAACTACAATATTATTTAAATAATATTTATTAAAACATGTACTAACCTTATTTGCCTCTAAATCGACACCAAAACCCTTTCCAAGCCAAAACCCTAAACTCCACCAATTTCACCAATTTGACCTACACACACAAAATCCCAATAACAAGAAACATTGTTTAATTTAAATCCATTTCCACAATCAATTTATAGTAAGCTACCATTAAACTTACAATTTCCATCAAAGTCCTAATAAAACTCTAATTTCACCATTTACTACTTTATTCAAACTTCATCCTACCCAACTTATTTCTAACATTTAACCACAAATTCATTACTTACATATCAAAATAACAACAAAACTACTCATTTCAATAATTATATCAACCTTCATCCAACCCTAATTCCACATAACCTTCTATAAACCCTAACTTTATCCAAAACCTTCCCATATTAAAATTCTAACTATAAAATCATAACATTTATATTAAAACAACATCAAATTATCCCATTACAACAACTATAACCACCCATACCAAAACCCTAATTTTTTACATACGCATCCTATGACCTAATTTCATCATTTATTTCTATCTCAACCAATTAACTAATAAATCATCATATATTCATAATTTTAACTTCATTTATATCAATTTTAGCAATTTAAATACACTTTCTCTCGCTAACTCAATCCCACATAACCATAGAAATTCAAAACAACATATTTAAAGAACTACTTACTTGTTTTCCTGATTTTTCTTCAAAATCTCCTTGAAACTTTTGAATTTTCTTTGTATTTTGAAGTATTTGGAAGCAAAACTCACACTCTCTCTCTCGATGAAACTTTCAGCCATAAAGGGAAGAAGAAGAAGATGAATAGTATCTCTCATTTTTCTTCTTCTTTTACTATCCATATATATTAATTTGATTAATTACTTAATTAATTATTTTATTATTTTCCACATTAATCCCATCCACATATTTTCTTCTTCCTTTGACTTTCTTTTTCTTTTATTATTTATTTATTTATTATTTTCATCTCCCATCCATAATTATGTTTATGTATATGTCATTTATATTTCATGTCTATGTATATGTCATTTATACTTTAAATATATGTTATATATATCTTTATGTATATATATATATATATGTAATGTGTATTTTATGTATACACCATGTATATAATATGTATATCTTGTATATATTAAGTATATATATGTATCCAACATTTATAATAAGTATATGTTAGGAATATACTATGTATACAATATGTATATCTTGTGTATACATTAAGTATATACTTCACATATACCCCTCCCAACACTTTAATTAACCTCTATATACTTATTTAATTTGTCTAAAACCATGAATATTACAAGCAGTAAGTTTGCGAAACTTTCATAAAAAATTTCAATCAAAATCTGGAAAAAAATATACCCTAAATGCCAAAACTTCATAAAAAATCCAGCATATCCCGTGATGCCAATATTGGAAGGAGCAATGCATGTCGAATTCATGTGCCAACCGAGCAACTTGTTGTTCAATCCACACAATTTATGATGCAGTCTCATCATTACCGATCTCCAAATGTTCTAACCATCGCTCAATGCGAAGTAACGTGTCTAAAATTTATTGCAAGTTTGGTTGACCGAAAGAAGTGGAGGGAGTTGCAGCAACAAGTGCTTGAGTGCAAGAACCTTTTCAAAATACACGTTGTTCGTAGTACTAGTCCTGGTGTGCTAGAGAATACACACCATTGTACTCACACAATAAACCCATGTCATTTAAAGCTTTAAGATACAAAGGAGCAAGTTGACAAGTAAAATTCAAGTCATTATGTGCAACATCAATCAAATGTGTGTCAGCAGCCAATTGGGTGATAATAGAACCTAAGATTAAGGCCTTTTATAAGTAAGGACATTTACAAATTGTGAGGCCAACTACGAACCCAAATGAACCTTTTTGTTCTGACTCATACATCATAAAAGAACAACTCAGTCTTTAAAACTTAAGTTGGAGTGTCTTTCCTACTTGAAAAAGATAGGTAAGCAAAAAGTGGATATATTTTAGGCTAGGATCCTTAAAATATAAGTCCTTGGATTTGCTAGGATCATATGGAGTTGAAGTATTTTTATAAAAGTCAACATACACAGTGGCGGGTTTAAATTCCTCAAGAAAATTAAAACAACCTCCATTACATCTAAAGCCAAAAGATCGATGAAACTCTTTTAAAGACATACTAAACCTAGATTCCATTAATTTGAATATTACCAAATTAGGTGTATCAAAATCAAACTCAGCAAGTTTTGTGAAAGAAAAAGTGGAGTAGAACTCCCTAACAAGCTCTTCAAAAATAGGGCACTCCAAAATAAAATATTCCTCCCAGCTAATATTCCTAACAAAATGCAGAAACCTCATCCAATATATTTAAGGAGCCAAAAGAAGGGAAGTGAGCATACTTACTTGGTGGGATAGCCAAACTACTAACTTGCTCAAATCGGAGTTGCTCTTCTAGTTAATCAAATGCTAATGGTTGATTTTGGCTGGGCTCGGGATCTTCTCCAACAAATTGTTATTGTTGAATGCACTACTTAGTTCCAGTGGTTGTGGATGTGCTCTCATCCATAGAAAGGGAGTTGTTATCATGGTGACGACGCTCGGTTGGGTGAGATTCATACATTTTTTATGGTTGTTGGTCAGATTCCTTGCCAGAATATTCATCAATCAGTCTCGGTGGGCATCCTAAAGAGGATATGGAAGATGGTTCTGCCTCTTTGGTGGAATGACATTACTTGGTCGGGTGGTTAGAGGAGGAGGCTTCACGACGCTCTGTCATTTTTATCCTCATAATGGACCAATGGGTGGAGGAGGTGCTAGCTTAGGGATGAGTGATTAGAGCGACTAGGTAGCTAGGTGGAGGCGATCAGATTTCTACTGGTTATGTTGATTAGAGTGGGGCTCGGCTCGATGGTCTACTAGTTCGGTCCTTGTGGTTAGTGGCTAGGTTAGAGGCGATGAGAGTTCATTTAGAGAGAGGCATAGCGCCTTGGTGCGATGTGAGAGGGCTGGCCATCATGGTTCGATGTAGTTCATGGAAGGTGGAGAGATGGCTTAATCAGGTTTAGGGGTTCAATAGACCGAGCAAGTAGTGGAGTGGTGTACTGGTTCGGTGAAGGGCTAGGGCTGATGTGGGTGGGAGGGATCAGGCTCGGTGGTTCAAGGGGGAGCAAGTTGAGGCTAGGATGATGGATGTGGGGAATAAATATTTTAAATTGTAAAATGCTTGAGGGCAAGCATGGTTAAAGTGTGGGGGGATTTGATAGCGAGCAAATATTATTTAAATTTTTGGATAATTTATGCTTGCTATTAAGACTTTTTGCAGACTTTTGAATGATTTGTAGGAAAAAATGATTTAAAAAAGAGATAGAAAAGAAGAAGGAAAATTGAGCTAAAAGCTAAAAGTTTCCAAAAAGGTTGTTGATAGAAGCCTTGGGCACAACCCTTGGACAAGGCTGGTGATAGAGTTGATCTGATAATTTTGAAGAAATTTGACATCTAGCATCTAATCCAAAGTATCAAAATAGATTAGATGTCAGCTATTAAATTTTTTCAAATTATCATATCAAGTCTATCACTAGTCTTACCCAAGGGTTGTGCCCAAGGCTTTTATCAGCAACCTTTTTGCAAACTTCTAGCTCAATTTTCTTTCTTCTTTTCCAGCTCTTCCTTAAATCATTTTTTTCCTTATAAATCATTTAAAAGTTAGTAGAAAGTTTTAACAGCAAGCCTAAATTATCCAAAAATATAAATGATATTTGCTCGCTATCAATATCTGATAAGAAACTAGTTCTAACACATGAATCGCCATAGAGAAGAGCAATTCTATGGGGCGAGAAGAGCATTTGGCATATCGTTATGGACTCTATACTTGGATTTTAAGATTATAACCTAAAGCTTACTCTTATTCATTAAAAATTCCAACAAACTTTCATTGAGAAAGCTAGATTAAGCAACGAACAATTTTGAAGTCCAAGTCACCCACCATCTTTTGATTTATTTACTTTCTCCCATGCAATAAGAGGCAACCCATGATGATCCCCATTACCTCCCTACACAAGTTACATGTCAATTTCTCTAACTAATTGCATGTGTGCATTGGCAATCTGTAAGTCTGCATAGCAAAACTTGGGATTATGAGCAAAACTGATTGGGCAAGAGTAATCCTACCTGCCAAAGAAATATTTGTTGAATTCCAATTTTCAATCTTAGTTCTCATTTTGTCCATAGTGTAGCCATAGGTCCACTTAATGATCCTTTCATGGAGAAGTGGGACACCTAATACTTGCCCAGATCCTTTGTTTCTTTAATTCCTAAGAAAAAGCTTAGCAAACATCTTTTCTATATCCCAACATTTTTAGAAAAGAAAACGTTGGACTTTTCCATGCTCACTCGCTGCCTAAAGCACACATAGAACTGTGTCAGCACTTCCTTAATAACTTCCACCTATTTGAACTCTGCTTTAGTAAACAAGACTATATCATTTGCAAAAAAAAAAAAAAGATGGCTAAGAAGAGGGCCTCCCCTAGCCAAATTGATCAGTTTGCACCTACCAACATCAATAGCTTTCTGGACTAACCTTTCCATACAGAGTACAAACAAATATGGGGATAAAGGACATCTTTACTGTAACCCCCTTAATGGATGAAATTCTTTCTCTCCATTGCAAAGAATCTACAAAGAACTATTAGTTACACAGTTCATAATAACTAAAATGAGAGAATGGGGAAGACCAGCCTCATAAAGAGTTTCATAAAGAAAAGTCCATCGAATATGGTCTTATGCTTTTTCCAGATCCATTTTAATAGCCATGAAACCTATCCCATTTGATTTTGATCACATGGAATGGATAACTTCCTGTGCAATGACAATATTCTCTGTAATATTGCAATCCAAAACAAAACTTATCTAAGTAGACCCAACTAATAAAGGCATCATCGTCTTTAATCTATCAGCAATGGTCTTGGTCACCACTTTATAAAAAATCATACACAAATAGATGGATGTAAATTGGGTAATATTCTTTGGCATATCGCATGTTGGGATAAGATAAATAATTCCTCTATTCATTCCCTTTGTCATTTGTTCCCCTTCTAACACTCAACGAACAATCTCACATAAATTTTTACTCGCTACCTTCCAATAAGATTGGAAGAAGCTTGCCTGAAATCAATCCACTCTTGGAGCCTGCTAAAGCTTCATTTCAAAAAGAGCATTCTTAATTTCCATGTCAAGAAAATTCCTACCAATTGAAGCCATTAAATCATTGCTAATGACCGAAAATGAATGGAGCATTTCTAATCTCTTTCACTTCCTCCTTCGAATAGTCCAAAGGTGGAAAAAGGATGTGTTTCTATCGCCCCATACAATTGCATCGCTCCTCGACTTTCGAAACCAAATCAACTCCTCTTGAGCTAAGGTATCCTCAAGCTCTCTATGAATATCTCATTCCACATGAACAAGTCTATTTGTATGGTTTATTTCTAATGCCCTTTGAACCCCTTCTAATCTGTCAAGCAATTTTTTTTCCTCTTGAAAACATTCCCAAACACCTCTTTGTTCCATTTTTTCAAATTCTCAGTAAAGTTTGCAATACTTGTCATAATATTCTCAATGGATGACCAATTCTCCTTCACAAACCCCTTAAAATTTCCATGCAACATTAGAATTTTCATGCATGATTTTTTGTTTAGAATTATTATATAATTTGAAAATTAGTATATTTGTATTAGGTAAAAACATCTACAACATTGCACGGGTACATTTCTAGTTTTGTACATTTTTGATAAAAATAATTTAAATAAAAAGAAGTATATATTATTTAAAAATGAAAACATTAAAAATAACTTAAATAATTTTTTTTCTTAATTACTTTTGATCAATAAAAATTTGTTATATCATCAATTATTACATGTATACCATCTATGTTAATTATGTCTATTAAAATGGGCTTAAATATTTTATTTAACTAAAACTCATACCTGATTAAATTTAAAATTAATTTTAGAGTTATTTATAACTTAGAAACTTAAAAGCTTATTTACACCTCCATCCAAAAAATATTAAAACATTCGTCTTCCTTATTTTTTTAATCAAATCCTTTTTCCTAATTGAATTATTACAATATGAACCTTTGAGGCTTCCACATAAGCATTTGCTTGCCAAAAAAATCAAAGTTATGTGAGTTTATAATAGACAATTGGTGAAATTAATATTATGCTTGGATGGGGTGGAAGAGGGTTAAATAAAGGCGAGTAAGGTATGATAAAGTACAATAAAATAAATCAAAATAGAGTAGTTATTTTTATGTGTTTGGAAAAAAATGTAAGGGTAAATAAAATAAAGTTAATAGTATGTACTCTTATATTGTTTTTATTTTTATTTTTTTTAACTTGGTACTCTTATATTGTTTGGATGGAAGAAAGGATCAAAGAAAAGTAAAGGTAAAGTTAATTATTAATTGATTAAAGTATCATTTCACATATGAAATTAGTTATTACAGTTATACAATCGATTAAAATTATTTTTAATAAAATTGTTACTTGAAAATAGTATAATTATAATAATATTTTTTAAAATTACTAATTTTGTTTTCTTTTTATGTGAAAAAATATGAATATATAATATGATATTTATGTAATAAAATATTTACTGTAAGAATAAAAATAAAAAGTACAAGTTATAAAATCAGATAAAGCCTCAAAATAGGATGTTAAAATTTATGTGAAAAAATAACACTTTTCAACCCTCTATTAATCTTATTAAACATTCTTTCTCCCTTTTTCTTTAATCTATCCGTTCTTTTTTTTTTTTCGTTCTAAATTTAGAAGATATTTAACTTAGTTTATATCTAAATTTAAACCTATCAATTTATTTAGTTAATTTTATAAGTCCAATTTATAAATTAAAAAAATAAGTTGAAGGAGATCAATTTATTATTTTAGTATTTATAATTATTTAGTTTATAAGATAGTTTGATAAAATAATTTATTATATTATTTCTATAATTTTATATATTTTTAATCATTTAATAATAAATAAAAATTATTTTTTATTAAATATGTTAGATACTTATTCATTATTTATAAACACTTATAACAAATGCTACTTAATTTTAAATATTTATAAACTTATAAACTAATTAAAAATTAAGTCAAACGCTCTTTGGAAGGAGCATTTTATTTTCTATTATATTTAGTAATTCGCCTTCACACATTCCTTTCCCTTCTGATTTTTCTTTCCGTTACGCGAACACAGAGGAAAAATAATTTTCCTTGCATAAACTTTGATGAACTGACCACAAAAACATACAGTAGGAGCTGGCGGCGAGGTGGCTTGGCAGTCGGAGGTTCTGTTGTTGGCGCTTTAGGTAACTCTCTTAAACCCAAAAGCACCTCAAGAACTTGTACTTTTGCCCAATTTGTTCTTGCTTCTTGGTATTGTTTTTTTTTTGTTAATTAAATAAAATCATTTTGCTTCACCACAGCAAATACAAAAATTTCAATTATGAAAAGTAAATAATCCAAAATTTTATTAGCAAACTCTGCTCGCTGTGACGGATTGATTTTTATCTTACCTTTTTTTTTTCTTGGGCAAACGACGAGGCAGTAATTAATTTCTGCTATGTCTCTTCTTAGAATGAAACTTCTTCATATGTTATGTGATTGAAATGCAAATCTTACAAAATGTATGCCTGTGCAGTTTGTGTGATGTTTAATGGGCCTTTATGGCTTTATCTTGTTTGCTATTTGTTTATTTCAGACTACCATTACAACAATGAGATTTTGATATATAATATATATATATATATATATATATATATTCGAGTTGGTATGGGAAAAATGTTTCAGTCCATATAAATTCTGTTTATTTGTGTATTTATTTTTGGTTTGTTATTTCCTTTTATCTAAATCTTTCTTTCTTTCTTGTTCATATCAAGGAAAATTTGGTTGTTTGCAATACCTATCCACCACTTCATGAATGGATGCTACAAGACTACTTTTTGTCTCGAGAACATGCATCACTTCCAAGTCACTGCTTCAAGGCAAACTCTGCCACCAAAAAATGGTCATTCTAGGCCTGCAAGATAACATTGCGTTGTGCAAGAACCTTATCAACCTCTACTTTGCTTGCCAATACTATGACTATGCTAAACTTATTTTCGGAAGGATAGAGAACCCATTAGACATCTCCTTGTGGAATGGCCTTATGGCTTCTTACACCAAGAATCATATGCACATTGAAGCTCTCGAGCTTTTTGATAGGTTATGGCGATACCCTTACTTGAAACCTGATAGTTTTACCTACCCAAGTGTGCTAAAGGCTTGTGCTGTGTTAGGTAGAGATAGTTATGGGAGAATGCTACATACCCATTTGATAAAATCTGGTTTTTTGTTGGATGTTGTTGTTGCAAGCTCTCTTGTAGGGTTGTATGCAAAGTGCAATTTCTTTGGGCATGCTACCCAGTTGTTTGACGAAATGCCCAATAGAGATGTGGCAAGTTGGAATACAGTTATTTCTTGTTATTATCAAGATGGCAATGCCAAGAAATCGCTGGAACTTTTTGGGAAAATGAGAGAGACTGGATTTGAGCCAAACTTGGTGACTTTGACTACGGCTATCTCATCATGTGCAAGGCTTTTGGACTTGGAAAGAGGGAAGGACATTCATAGGGAAATAATGAGAAGTGGGATGGTGTTGGATAGTTTTGTTAATTCTGCTCTTGTGGACATGTATGGGAAGTGTGATCGCTTAGATATAGCTAAAGACATTTTTGAGCAGATGCCAAAAAAGACTGTGGTTGCTTGGAATTCAATGATTGCGGCATACAGTTCAGTAGGTGATAGCAAGGGATGCATTGACCTATTTACGAGAATGAATATGGAAGGTACTAGACCAAATCTGGCTACTTTAAGTATCATATTAATAGCTTGTTCAAGAGCAACACAGCTACAACATGGAAGATTCTTGCACGGATATGTGATTAGAAACAGAATTGAACCTGATGTCTTTGTTAACAGTGGACTGATTGATCTATATTTAAAATGTGGAAGAGTCCAGTCGGCTCAAACTGTCTTTAAAATGTTGGCAAGAGTAGATTTGGTGTGTTGGAATACTATGATTTCTGGATATGTGTCAGCGGGCAGTTATTTCAAGGCTCTTGGCATATATGATAACATGAAAGTGGCCAGTGTAGAACCAGATGCTGTAACATTCTCTAGTATCTTATCAGCTTGTTCCCAATTAGCAGCTTTAGAAAAAGGGAAAGAGATCCACAGTTGTGTCACTGAAAGGGGATTAGAAACTAATGAAATTGTCATGGGAGCTCTCCTGGACATGTATGCCAAATGTGGTGCTGTGGATGAAGCCCATAATATTTTTAATAAGTTGCCGGAGAGGGATCTTGTATCATGGACTTCAATGATTACTGCATACGGATCTCATGGCCAAGCTTTAGAAGCTCTAAGGCTATTTGGTGAAATGCAACAATCTACTGCGAAACCAGATGCAGTTACTTTCCTTGCAGTGTTATCAGCTTGCAGCCATGCAGGATTGGTAGATAAAGGCTATTATCATTTCAATCAAATGATCACAAAATATGGAATTAAGCCCAGAATTGAACACTACTCATGCTTGATTGACCTTCTTGGACGTGCTGGAAGATTGCGTGAAGCTTATAGCATTCTCCAGAACACTCAAGAAATTGCTGAGGACACTGGGTTGTTAAGCACGCTATTCTCTGCATGTCAGCTGCAAAAAGATTTAGAACTGGGGGAGGAAATTTCCAAGTTGCTTATTAATAAAGATCCTGATGATCCATCAACTTATATTATTTTATCAAATATGTATGCCTCTGTCAAGAAATGGGATAAGATGCGCAATGTGAGACTAAAAATGAAAGAGTTAGGACTGAGGAAGAACCCTGGGTGTAGCTGGATTGAGATTGACAAGACAATCCAACCTTTCTTTGTCAAAGATTGGTCACATCCTGAAGTAGAGATGGTGCACGACTGTCTTACAATTCTTTCCCATCACATGGAAAAGGATGAAATACTGCCCTCTTAATATCATGCTGAGGATATCTTGAGTAATCTACTATTCTTTGGATTGGAAAGATATTTTCTTCGGAAAGCCATAATTTGCTTTCCAAGAATTTGATGCAGGGTGCCTGATTGCCTTATAGATTCTTATCTTTCTCATGGAAAAGGATGATATACAGCCCTGTAGAATCAAACAGAAGATATTTAGAAGAATGAAGTAGTGAAGTTAGAAATATTCTTTTGAAGAGACATGAACGAGATTTCTGCCAAGAATCAGATGCATGAGTAATCAATGAATTGCCTTCAGAATATCTCTTGGGAGGAGAAGAAATTGTATGTGAAACTCTGAATCATTCAGAAGTGACACTGCTGAAAATAAAGCAGAAATAGTACTTGTATAATCTTCCTAGCTCTTCTACTTCTTTTTGCCAATTACATGAAATGAGGAGGTTAATCCTAATCTACTGAATGTTGAAGTGAAAAGGCTTCGAATTAATGGGCAGGATCAATCCCTTGTTGATGGTGGCTGGTACTTAAGTTCACAGTTATCTCTGAACTTGTGAAATTCACAAGTTATTTCTGAACTTTCGAAATATAGTTCATTGTGATCTAAGAAGTGAAAATCATGCAAGAAATGGAGAAGAAAGCATGTTCTGTAATAGAGATGGTCTGAACTAACAGGAACTTGAAACTCAATCATAGATGGTCATCATGGAAGACAAGCCACATGATGGTCTGCATAACTTCAGAGATATAATAAAGTAAGGCAATCCTGTTCTTTTTGCATGTCTATTGACTATCAGGCAAATGAAATATGGTGACTAGAGATGCTTATTTAAATCACTTACTAGCAAAGAAGATCGTCAATGATTCTGGAATGCTCATGAAAGTGCTTGAATAACTTTTTGCCCATTTTCTAGTGCAACTTTTGTAAATGCAATTTCAATTCCACATAGTTTTTAGTAAGATAACTGAATTGGGAGATGAATATTGGAGATTATTTCTGTCTATAGCATAATCTGAAGCTGTGAAATTACATGAAGTTGCGTTAGGAACCTTATCATTGCATTCATTTTGGTGAAATGTAAAATTATCAAAGATTTATAAGTTGATCATTTTATTACTTGGTACAGATTTGGGTGTAAAGACACTTATTGTACTCTTCTTGTCATTTCATGGTATCAACAAGTGAATTCTCTATCTCGTCTCTGGTAACCTTGGCTCTATTCCTAGAAATCTCGGAAGTCTTGCAAATTTTTTTCCCTAGTTCTTATGGTCTTTCCCTCCATGTTGTTTCACTTATAGATTAAATAACATGCTTTTTTGGTGATTCGTTCTTATCTTTGTTGTTCTGTTCTATTGACTATTATAGTTGTAGGAATAAATGTTCATAAGAATTTTTCCATTGATTGTTAGGCTATTGGTATTTCTGCTTGGAAAATCTTTGATTTTACTAAAACATAAAATGCATGTGATTATATATTTTACTTCCACCAATGGTTTCTAAACTCTTTAACTTCGTTTGATTGGATCGAAATTCCTTTATATATATATATATATATATATATGGGACCTGATTTGGTTATTAGACTTTAATTTAGATGCAGTTAAACATTTATCTGATTCTAATGGAAAGTAAACCAAAACTGATTTACATTATCACATTTCTATTATATATCTGCATAAAACTGATTCTCAAGTACTATATGATTGGGGCCAAAATCACAAAAATTTCATGTTGTCGCTAAAAAAAGAAAAAAAGAAGAAAACTTACATTTTGGATCTACCTGCAAGTTATGTAGCCTACTTTGATGCAGATCATCTTCACCATCTTGAAAATATTTTATCCTGATTGCTGGGAGATATGGTTCTTAATTAGTGTACATGAGCTTTTACATGAATAGCTTATTAGCACCTTTCAAATGCCTTTTATTATTTGAAATTCATTAAACATTAGTTATGTGAAACTCCTCAAAAAATATGATGCCTTTGATCCAGTCTCGTGTGATGTTTTCTCTATGCTATTTTGCATTTTGCTGGCATAAATGCTCAAGTTTAGACTCAGCTGAGGTAATTTTATATATGGTGGCACTGAAATGGAAAAATTTTAGTACCTACTTGTACTTTCTATGAACTAAATGCTTTGTGGTAACAGTTTGATGATTGTTTTCTACAATAGCTTAGATTCTGAGTTGTTTTTGCTTTTGATTTAACTCCTCTGATGACAGTTGAAATGTCCATACAGAAACTCTTGCCCTGTGTTACATGCAGCAAGAAACGAAATGGTGAACAGAAAAACAACACAAAAGTGGTCGCAACAGCTTGGCCGATAAAAAAAAATTAAAATTGCAATAACCCTACCTGAAGTATATTACAGTTACAGAATAGAAAATTTTGGTCTCCTAGTGAAGCATTATCAACAAGTACCATGCGTGCTCTATGTTTATCTTGTGGAAAATTCTATAGAAGAACATGTTTTCAATGTGGGCAAGTAGGACATATAATAAAAAATTGTCCACGAGCAAATCCAATAGTGAGATCTCAAACCTTCCAAACTATTATACAAATGAAACGAAGTACAGGAAGAGGTGATTTTGGTGGCGGTGGTGCTACTGGTCGAGGGAATGCTGGAGTATGGTGCAAGCTCCTGCAGGTAGAGGGGGGAACAAGAGTTTTCTCATACCACACGAAATGCCTAGACAAAGTACGGGAAATCAGGACTTGTAATCTAGAGTTATTATCATAAAAAGGTATTAATAAGGCCAACTCCAACTATGTGCACCATTTTTTGCACTAAAATGGTAAAAATACCAAAATGATGCAACATTATCTCCAGTCATCTGCACCATTTTTATCACAAAAAAGAATATTCTGTTTAGATTCTTCTATCTCATTAATATTATATTATTTTTTTACTTAACTTTATTTATCCATTTCACTTAAAAACATCATATCATTTTAAATGAAAAGTGATTATTGATTTATTATTTATAATATATTTATGGAATATAAATTGTTTAAAATAAGTTGTGAATCGTTTATCAAAATTGGATAAATAAGTTATTGATAAATGATTAATAATTAATAGACCTGTTTATTGAAACTATTACATAAATAGTATATTAATGATGATAGATAATTTATATGTTAATTATAAAAAAATATATATTTTAATAATATTAAATATGAATAATATGATTATATTAGAGTTTTTGAAATTAAATAAAAATATACTAGTCTTTTATTTGAAAAAATCAATTTTGAATATGAGGAGAAAAAAATAATCAACAAATTATTATTTATTTATAAAGAGCTAGCTGTTTTTAGTTGCTTTAGCTGTTACCATTAAGAACATAAACAGTAAGCTGTTTAAGCAGCTGGTTTTTATTGAGAACATAAACGGCTAGCTATTTCTTGTTGCTTTAGCTGTTATCATTGAGAACATAAACAACTAGCTGTTTCTTGTTGCTTTAGCTGTTACCATTGAGAACATAAACAGCAAGCTGTTTTAGCAGCTGATTTTTATTGAGAACATAAACAGTTAGCTGTTTCTTGTTGTTTTAGCTGTTACCATTGAGAACATAAACAGCTAGCTGCTTCTTGTTTCTTTAGCTGTTACCATTGAAAACATAAACAGCAAGCCGTTTTAGCAGTTGATTTTTATTGAGAACATAAATAGCTAGCTGTTTCTTGTTGCTTTAGCTGTTACCATTGAGAACATAAACAGCAAGTTTTTTTTTTAAGTGTAAAGACATTGTAATTTGAATATTTTAATTAACTTCCTTTATGAATTGTGAATGTGATTTGCTAAAGTATTTTTTTTATTTTTTTATTTTTATGTATTATAAATAAAATAATTTGTTATAAATACAATTCATATTTTACATGATATTTATTTAAATAAAATTTTACATTTTAGTTATTAAAATATAAAATTAATAAATAATACAATATATTTAGTGGGTGAAAAAAATAAACACCTAATTACAAAAATTTACTTAAAAAATAATAAAGTAGGACTTGTTTAGAAAATATTTAAAGTTTTGAGTTAAAAATAAAAAAGAATAAAAAAGTTAAAAAAAAAATGGTGCAGCTACAGTACTGCACCAAATATAGTGCAACACTGTAGCTGGTCTTCAAAATGGAGCAATAAATGGCGACTGGTTGGAGTTAAAATCGTGCGCTATAATGAAAATTGGCGCACGGTTGGAGATGCTCTAATTAATAGAATTGGTATTAAATGATAGTGGATATGATGTAATAGTTTGAAGTGTTATATGATGAATTAATACAAGTGTGATGTATAATATACGTGTATTATCCTCACTAATCCTAAGTTTTTTTAAAATTTAAGGACAAATTTTTTAAGAAGGGAGAATGTAATACTGTCGGCCCTGCTAGGAACTTAGCCAGATATAGACTGGGCTCCTCCCAATTTTTTTTATTATATATATATAGTCAGTTGTGCCTATTACCATAAATAACAGTTAAAATTCTCTATAGCATTTAATGTCTTGTCTTCGACAAGTTGTTTTTCTTCTATGCAATTTACAAATGGATAAAGAAGATTTAGATAGAAGTGTTGCCACCATAGAAGATCTGTGCACCAAAGTAACTTTGGCTGTTGAAGGTGAAAGAGGCATGATTGTTGAATATGGAAAAAGAGGGATTTTTGAAATATAACTACAATGGTCATTTATGGGGCGATTTTTTTTTCTGATCACCACATCAATTTCCCCGCTATGAAGAACATTTTAGATTTAATCTGGAGGCCTGTACAGGGTGTATGCATCAAAAAAGTAAGTCTCAATCGCTATCTGTTTCAATTCTTTCAAGAAATGGATCTTGGAAGGGTGTTGGCTAGTGGTCCATGGACATTTGATAATAAAATATTGCTCACATAAACCTAAAACAGTTCTGTTGTTTCACGCTGAATTTTGGATGCAAATTTATGATTTTCCCTGTGGTTTTATGACTAAGTCGGTGGGGAAAAAGATTGGCCATTATATTAGGCAATATGTAGAGTTTGACCTGAACAATTTTAGGAGTTTGTGGTATAACTACATGTGTATTCGTGTCGTTATGGATGTAGGAAACCCTCTGAAGAGGAAGATGAGAATTCAGCAAATTGGCAAAGACTAGCCATGGATTTTGTTCAAGTATGAACGTTTACTGACCTTTTGTGCTTTTTTGAGGTTTATTAGGCCATTCAGATTGCTCTTATGTGAAGTTGCTTGAATGTAGCTCTGGTGTTATTGAGAAACCTTATGGTTCTTTCCTTTGTGCTCCCACAAAGAAAAGTACTCAGGCCATTAGAGAGCGATGGCTACGGTCATCTCCAATCAATCTACCAACAAATGAACCACCACAAGTAGTGGGTACGGTAGCAATAACACCTACTGCTCCGACGAAATCAATGACGGTTAGACTTGGATCTAAAGAGTTTTAGGAAACCACGATGTTCGTGGAGTGCCTATTGATAGAAAATGTGGGAAGTGAGTTTGTACTTCTAGCACAAATGTAGGAGGCAGACAGTATTCCAAATTCAGTGTCTGGGCTAAAAGAAACTATACTTAAGCTTTTAGGCCTAAAAAGGCATAGAACTGTTAATGGGCCAAGCATGGTGTGTAGAGAGGTGGAAAATGCTGATGACACTCCCTTTTCTGAAATTATGGTGCTTCCTAAGAACTAGAAATTAGTTGGATCTGGGGTCTAGACCCATTGAGCATCATGAATACCCTATGTTGGAACTACCATAGGTTGGGCAGCCCACAGATAGTTCAAGAGTTATTGGACCCGGTGTCTATGAAAATGCCTAATATTGTGTTCTTAATAGAAGTTAAAGTGTGTCGAATTCAATTTGAGCGTGTTAAGGAAAAGCTGAAGTTCGATAGGTTTTTATATAAAAGGGATTAGGCTAGGAGGTCGATTGGCTTTAATGTGGAAGGAAAAAAAACTTAGTCAAACTTCGTAGCTTTTCTAAACATCATGTCAATGTCCTTGTATCATCTAAAGCTATTAACAATTGGCAACTAATTGGATTTTATGGCTGTCTAGAGCGATCACGAAGATAAGAGTCTTAGTATAGGTTGAAGCATCTAAATTTAAATTCCCAATATCCTAGGGTTTGCATCAATGATTTCAATGATCTTTTGGCATAATTAGAGAATAAAGGTAGATTACCACACCCTCAGAGCCTCATTTCTGGGTTTCAACAGGAGGTGGATGAGTGTGGATTGCAATATTTGGGGATAACAAGTTATGGGTACATTTGGGAAAAGGGCAAAGGAACATAGGCGTGGGTCGAAGAAAGGCCTGATCGGGCTTTGGCAGCTCAATCATGATTAGAGCTATTTGGGAATGCTATAGTTTACAATCTAGTTGTTGCATCATCAGATCATTCGGCATTGTTTCTGGATTTGAGGGAGAGGGTTGTTAGAAATGTTGCTAGTAAATTCAAGTTTGAAAATGCACGGACCAAAGAGCAAGATTGTAGAAGCATGGTGGAAAAAGGTGGGGAAATTATGTGGGTTTGGATGCTCAAAGTCGAGTTCATAGATGCAGTAATGAGCTTTAGGTTTAGGGTGAGGCATTGAGATTAAAATTCAAATCAAAGATGGCTGCTTGCAGACGTTAATTATGAGTACTTCAACCTCTAAAGGATAAGACATCTATTCAACAATATCATGATCTCCAGCTAGAGCTTCAAAATTTTCTAGGACAACAAGAACTTTATTGGAAGTAGAGAGCTAAACAGTTTTGGCTTGTAGCTAGGGATTTAAATATAATTTTTTTCACTAATCTTGCTCATCTAGACATAAGAAAAACACCATTCTATTTTTACAGGATGACTGAGAAGTTTGGAGAACTGATAATAGTGGATTAAATTTACATATTATTGAGTATTTCCAATAGTTATTCACTAGTAATAGGTGTGAATGTGAGGCTATAATCAGTAAAGTGAAGAGGAGGGTTCCTGATGATCAGAACGCATTGATCAAATAATGGGGAAGTAACTAGAGCTTGTTTAGATGTTTTAAATTGTGGATCACACCCTCATGGCCTAAATTCTATAACCATACTTTTGATTCCAAAGAAGCATAAACCTAAGAAGTAACAAAGTTCTGACTGATTACTTTGTGCAATGTTGTATACAAAATAATAGCAAAGGTGTTGGCTAATCAATTGAAAAATATATTGACGGAGCTAATTTCTCCAACTCAGAGTGCTTTTGTGCTAGGGAGAGTGATTTCAAATAACACTTTGGTTGCTTTTGAAGTTGGTCATTACATTAAAAGGAAGAGGAGGGGCAAGGATGGAGTGGCTCCGTTGATGATGGATATCTCCAAAGCATATGATCGATTGGAGTGGGATTTCATAAGGTCCATGTTAATGAAGTTGGGGGGTTTAATAACATGTGGATTCAATTTGATTATGATGTGTGTTACCACCGTTGAATATTTTGTGGCTCTCAGTGTGTAGGAGTTAGGTCCAATCATTCCTAGTAGCGGACTATGTCAAGGGGATCATTTATCTCCATATTTGTTTATATTGTGTGCTAATGGGCTCTCAGTGTTGCTGGATCATTGCTCATCCAACAAGCTAATCCATGGTTGTAAGGTTGCTCGATCTGTACTTTGTATCACATACGTTCTTTTCACTGATGATTCATTTTTATTTTTCAGAGCTACAGTTCCCAAATTTTAGCAGATTAAGAAGTGTTTGGATTTTTATGCTAAAGTTTTGAACATGAAATTAATTACCAAAAGTCCCCAATCTCTTTCAGTCCTAGCACTACCAGAAGTGTGTGATGATATTGTTTGTTGTTTGGGTGTTAGTCATACAACTGCTCATGGTAAATATCTAGGATTGCCATCGACTGTGGGAAGGAGGAAAAGGGATATTTTTGATTTGTGAAGGACAAAACATGATTTTATGGTTTTGGATATCAGCTTGGAGGAAGAAGTTCTTATCAAGAGAAAGAAAAGAAGTTATGTTGAAGAATGTTTTGCAAGCCATTCCTACATATGCTATGTTTGTTTTCTTGCTACTTAAAGGTTTGTGTGATGAGATAGAATGGTTAATGAACTCCTTTTAGTGGGGAAAGAGTAAATCGATCAGTAGAGGCATTAATTGGAGTACATGGAAGCGTCTTTGTCTACAAAAAACCAAAAGGTTGTTGAGCTTTAGAAAATTACATGAGTTTAATGTTACACTTCTTGGAAAGCAAGGTTGGAGATTACTTTCATCCCCAAATTCTTTATTTGCGATGGTGTTCAAGTCTCGATATTATCCTAGAGGTTCTTTTCTAGATGCAAAAATGGGCCATAATCCTAGCTATGCTTAGCATAGTATCATGGTTGCTTAATCTCTTTTGCATAGTGGTGTGAGAAGGCGAGTGGGTGATTGGAGGTTGACTAATAAATGGACTGATCCCTGGTTGCCCGATGAGGATAATCCTTTTGTTACAACTACTCTAGCTCAAAAATTGCGAAATTCCATAGTTAACAATTTGATGTTATAAGGTTTCCATGGATATCAAATAAAATCAATAATAGCAAAAATCAAATATATAATCCATGAAAACCCTTGCCTTTCTTTTAAAATGAAGGAAGGGTTAATATATATTATCTTTTGTAGCAAAATGTGAACCTTTTCTTTTCACCAGGCAAACAGATCACCAGGTGTTGCTTGAGATGAACATTTCCTATCAGTATCCATATGAACGAATCAAACTTTAAAATAGACAGAGGTGTGATAACACTTGATTTCTGAAGATTCTCTTTAGAAAATAATATGAGTCCCTTTCCATTTAGATTTTTCTCTCAAAATGTAAAACTACTTAACTAATGGAACGTATAACATATATATATATATATATATCTTGGGCGAATCTGTTAGGGTTTTTTTTTAATCCTAACCATATTTGAACTTTAACTTTATTAATTATCCTCACTAATTAATAAATAATGTATATTTGATATATATATATATATAATTCAAAATTCTCCTAAATCCATTAGGAAATAGAATCTCTATATATACATTTATATGTATAACCCCATTAGGCCTCCTTAACCATTAAAGAAAATAATTATGCAGCCTTGAATGATTTTATATAAATATATATATATATATATATCATTATATAAATAAAACATTTTAATTTCTATAACATTTCCAAGAATGTATTTAATAGAACTTATATTATTATGTCTATTTTAATTCGTTCTATGTGTACAACCCTGTAGGTTCACTTAATATTGGCAATGGTCTTAAACTATTACTTTAAGCTCATAAAGCATAAGTAACCTCTAGCAAGACATTATGATTACCCAAATTAAGAGAAGATCAGAGATCCAATTAACCTATTTCATTACTAGATATTTAGTCCTTTTGTTACGTGATATCTTAAATCAATCATAAGGCATGGAATATGTCATCATTAAATTGATTGATCATAATTTCTTAATTTCTAAGCAGATTGACTTAACAAATAACATTAATAACTCTTATTAATTTATTTGAGCATGATCGTACATATTTTTCAGTCGTACTTGTCAAGAGGCCTAGGGATATCTCTCTCAAGATATGAGATGAATAAATCTCATCTAGATCATATATATCCCTCTCCATGATTTATTAAATGTCCAACAATAATCCTTATTAAATCCATTTAAAGATACGATATAATTATATCAAAACACAAAACTCCTCATGTAGTGAATCATAGTGATTTCAAGTTGAAGGACCACTTAACACTATTGTGATGAGAATCACTTATGGCATTAATCCATATAGTATTCTCATTTTAGGTCTATCCAGTATAATATTCTCTAACATGTATTTATGTTATTGCTTAATATCTCATATTCATGATCAGTAAAATGTGATCGTTAGGCAAACTATATTTTAGTCTTTATTTATTATCATTTTATCAATAATGATTGACTAGGGATAATTTAGAATAGAATTCATATTACTTTAAGGTTTTACTATCACGTCACATACTTGATGACATAAAGTTAAATTATCTATTCATGAAACTTTAGTCATATTAAATAATAAATACGCACATGATAATGAAATTCATCATTTATTTTATTGAAAATAATAATGTACATACATCCCATTGGCCTAGGACTTAACATTAACAGATGCGTGTGGATAAAGATGACTAGGATGTGGATTTAATTCCTGACTTATTTAATGGTCGTGATAGAGATCCTATTCTTCAGCTCGCACTTACTCTTCAGCCTCAATAAGATGTTTAGTGTTGGTTTTTATTTAGTGAAAAGTGGATATCGTTGTCTCATTAATTCAGATGATTTAATGGTGAGTGGAATGGATGGCTGCAATTGGAAGCAATTTTGGGCTTTACAAGTTCAACCAAAGGTTTAAAATTTAGTCTAGAGGGCTTATATAGATTGTCTCACAATGATATAAGCTTTAGCTCAAAAGACAATGGTTAATGAAGCACGATGTCCCTTATGCCATGTGGAGGTTGAGGACACAGTTCATGCATCGCTCACCTATCCAGGGGCATCCATGGTTTGGATGTTAGCTTCAATGAGTCTAAACTTGGATCTATCCTCTAACTTCTTATTGTGGTGCACTGAATTGATGAGGAATGTAAATAATGATTGCCTTTAGCTTCCTGCCATGATTATTTGGTCAATATGGAAGAGCAGAAATGATTGGGCCTGGAATCACTATAGTACCTCAGCTGAATTAATGATCTCTGGTGCTTTATTATTATTGGATAATTGGCAGCAGGCTTAGTCTATTTATTTACTCCCTCAGTAAGGCCAATAAAGCACATGTCCTACCAAATGGAAGAAACCTATAGTAGGTTCATTGAAATGCAATATTGATGATGCTTTATCTACAAATGATAAATGAATTGGATATGGAGTAGTTGTCAGGATGAATTTGGGCATTTGGTTGCTATTATGAGTGGTTGTAGTATTGGTTTGTTGAGCCCTCTTATTGGTGAAGCTATTGGTTGTCGTGAGGCTCTAAGCTAATTAAATCAGTTGAATGTGCCTAATGTAGTAGTGGAGACTGACTCTCAATTGCTAGTTAATGCTATTACTGTTCCTCGCATGGATCTTTCTTATGTCGATGTAATAGTTGCTGATTGTAAACTCCTATTGCAAGAGTTAGATAAGTGTTCTATTAGATTTGAGAAAAGAACAACTAATCAGGTGGCTTATGCACTTGCACGTGTAGCTGATCATTCACTTGATCAGATAAGTATTTTACTACTCTTCCACATGCTGATTTAAATGTATTTCAGTTGGATTTATTATAGTGATATTGAATTTTCTTTTTTCAAATATGTATGTATATTCAAGAAGGGGAGGTTGAATTTGTGTGTTGGATATGCAATGAGAAATTAAAATTTATATGAGAGTAAGGGAAAAAAGATGGAGACCATAAATTTATAGTGGTTTAGGCAACAATTCCTACATTCACTCCTCAACCTCAATTGGGTGTTTCACTATCCTTAGAGTTTTACAAGCTCACTCTCAACTTTATGTTTTGCGGGCTCACATCGAACCTTACAAGAGTTTTTTTCCCAAGCTCACTCTAAAATCTCTCATCAGAGTTTTTCTAGGCTAACTCTTAAATCAACAAGTGTTTATGGCTTACACTAAACCTTACAATAGTATTTCAATGTCTAACACTCAACCTTACAAAGAGATAAAAAGATTAAAGGCTCAAGAAACAAAATTACAAGAGTTTGGACACATTTAACACACTCTTCATCTCTTGAAGTCTCGTTTGAGGTTGTATTTATAGACCTCAAAGCAATTCTTCCCATTGGTGACGTGGGTAGAAAAATCCAACTTTAACAATCACAAAATCTTATTAAATTTCTATGTCAAATAATTCTCACGGTTGTAGAGCCTTTTGTGTGGTTGCAATATTCATACCTCTAATGACTACTTGACACATGGCATCTTCTCATTGGTTCTTCAACTATCCTTTGAAGCTCTATAATGTCTATATGAATTGTGTGGTTGCTAAATCCATATCGCGGTCACATTGAGGCTAGATAGCGGTGACAAGGCATCTCTTGTGCTGAGACTCTCACTGTTATCCCTTCATGTGAACCATTCTGCTAGAATGTCCATTATGTTGTTAGACCCATTTTAAAGGTCGTGATACCATTTTTGTGGTCACACGGATGTTTTTGCAATTGTACAGTCATTTGTGAGGGGGTGATATCCATCCAAAGGTCGCGCGCTCATTTTAGAGACCTTTACAGATAAAGTTCTCAGTACTTAGTGAATCTTCAAGTTTTTTATATTTTAACTCATTCTAAGTTACTTGTCTTCCATATAGATACTCAATAAAGCCATTAGAATATTTTAATTTATTTTCCAAGATTAAAATCAAGGTTGACCTAAACCTAGTTCAACAATCTCCCCCCCCTTTTATTTTGGCAATCAAATTGAATTTAAAATAAAAATAATTAATGCAAATATGTAAAGGGACAACAAATAATAAAAAATAATCAATTCAACTCAAAAAATAAATGCAATAGTTCCCTCTTAAGCAAAGATATAAGAAAATCATAAGAAAATTTTACAAAATTAAAAAAATTTAAACTCCCTTACTAAAATTGCAAGATAGCATTGATTTGGGCATTTGGCTGCTATTATGAGTGGTTGTAGTACTGGTTTGTTGAGCCCTCTTATTGGTGAAGCTATTGGTTATCGTGAGGCTCTAAGCTAGTTAAAGCAGTTGAATGTGTCTAATGTAGTAGTGGAGATTGACTCTCAGTTGCTAGTTAATGCTATTACTATTCCTCGCATGGATCTTTCTTATGTCGATGTAATAGTTACTGATTGTAAACTCCTATTACAATAGTTAGATAGGTGTTCTATTAGATTTATGAAAAGAACAACTAATCAGGTGGTTTATGCACTTGCATGTGTAGCTGATCATTCACTTGATCAAAATAAGTATTTTACTGCTCTTTCACATGCTGATTTAAATGTATTTCAGTTGGATTTATTATAGTGATATTGAATTTCCCTTTTCCAAATAGATATGTATATTTAAGAAGGGGAGGTTGAATTTGTGTGTTGGATATGCAATGAGAAATTAAAATTTATGTGAGAGTAAGGGAAAAAAAGATGGAGACAATAAATTTATAGTGGTTCAGGTAACAATTCCTACGCTCACTCCTCAACCTCAATTGGGTGTTTCACTATCCTTGGAGTTTTGCAAGATCACTCTCAACTTTGTGTTTTGGGGCTCACACCGAACCTTACAAGAGTTTTTTTTTCCAAGGCTCACTCTAAAACCTCTCATCAAAGTTTTTCTAGGCTAACTCTTAAACTCAACAAGTGTTTATGGCTTACACTATACCTTACAATAGTATTTTATTGTCCAACACTCAACCTTACAAAGAGACAAAAAGATTAAAGGCTCAAGAAACAAAATTACAAGAGTTTAGACACTTTTAGCACACTCTTCATCTCTTAAAGTCTCGTTTGAGGTTGTATTTATAGGCCTTAAAGCAATTCTGCCCATTGATGAGGTGGGTAGAAAAATCAAACTTTAACAATCACAAAATCTTATTAAATTTTTGTGTCAAATAGTTCTCACGATTGTAGAGCCTTTTGTGTGATTGCAATATTCATACCTTTAATGACTACTTGACACATGGCATCTTTTCATTGATTTTTTAACTATCCTTTGATGTTCTTTAATGTCTATATGAATTGTGTGGTCGCTAAATCCATGTCGCGGTCACATTGAGGCTAGATAACGGTGACAAGGCATTTCTCATGCTGAGACTCTCACTGTTATCCCTTGCCGTGAACCATTCCGCTAGAATGTCCATTATGTTGTTAGACCCATTTTAAAGGTCGTGATACTATTTTTGTTGCCACACAAATATTTTTGCAATTGTACAGTCATTTGTGAGGGGGTGATATCCATCCAGGGGTTGCGCACTCATTTTAGAGACCTCTATAGATAAGGTTCTCAGTACTTAGTAAATCTTCAAGTTTCTTATATTTTAACTCATTCTAAGTTACTTGTCTGTCATATAGACACTCAATAAAGCCATTAGAATATTTTAATTTATTTGCTAAGATTAAAATCAAGGTTGACCTAAACCTAGTTCAACAATATCCCCCATTTTTTTTTCAATCAAATTGAATTTAAAATAAAAATAATCAATACAAATATGCAAAGGGACAACAAATAATAAAAATAATCAATTAAACTCAAAAAAGAAATGCAATAGTTCCCTCTTAAGCAAAGATATAAGAAAACATAAGAAAATTTTACAAAATTAAAATAATTTAAACTCCCTTACCAAATAACAAGATTGCAAAAGATGATTTCAAAATCATCACATTCCCCCCCCCCCCCCCCCCCCCCCCCCCCCTTTGATGCTCTCTAATGTCTATATGAATTGTGTGGTCGCTAAATCCATATCGCGGTCACATTGAGGCTAGATAGCAGTGACAAGGCATTTCAAGTGCTGAGACTCTCACTGTTATCCCTTGTCGTGAACCATTCTGCTAGAATGTCCATTATGTTGTTAGACCCATTTTAAAGGTCATGATACAATTTTTGTTGCCACACAGATATTTTTGCAATTGTACAGTCATTTGTGAGGGGGTGATATCCATCCAGAGGTCGCACACTCATTTTAGAGACCTCTACAGATAAGGTTCACAGTACTTAGTGAATCTTCAAGTTTCTTGCACTTTAACTCATTCTAAGTTACTTGTCTGCCATATAGACACTCAATAAAGTCATTAGAATATTTTAATTTATTTGCCAAGATTAAAATCAAGGTTGACCTAAACCTAGTTCAACAATCTCCCCCCATTTTTTTTATTTTGGCAATCAAATTGAATTTAAAATAAAAATAATCAATACAAATATGCAAAGGGACAACAAATAATAAAAGTAATAAATTAAACTCAAAAAAGAAATGCAACAGTTCCCTCTTAAGCAAAGATATAAGAAAATCATAAGAAAATTTTACAAAATTAAAAAAATTTAAACTCCCTTACCAAATAGCAAGATTGTAAAAGATGATTTCAAAATCATCACATTCCCTCCCCCATGATAAAATTCAAAAAGAGAAGTATAGAGTTGAAGTGAAATCAAACAACAAGTAAAGAGTATGAAAAAATGAGAAAACTCTAAAGATAAAAAGAATCAAGATCGAAATCAATGTTAGTGATTAACTTTATATAAGAAATCAAAATCAATGTAAATAGCCAATCACCACTCAAAAGTGAACAAAAGATAAAATTTTAAAATAAAATTAAGAAAAATCTAAGTCATATTTTTAGTTAAAAAATTATTGAAAATATCAATTATTGAAAAATATTATTATTGTAAGAATACTCCCCCATCAACTAATGATTTCCTCCTCGAGATGAAAAATTGGAAACAATTAAGATTTGCATATTTTAAATAAACTAAATTTTCTTCTCCTTTGGTGGAATCAAATTAATAGGGTAGTAAAAATTAAAGATGGTGATTGACTTAATTATAAACAAACTTAAAATGTAAAACAAATACTCAAGTCAATTGCAAAAACAATTTTCAATAAACTCAAACTCAACATAAAAACAAAAATTAAAACATAAAATATTAAAAAGTTGTAAGTCTAGAAATTTTACCAATGTTTCAATGCCAATTGTCTTACCCTTGGCATTATTGAGCTTGGCTTAATGGTGTCCTTATCCTCCACCATCTTCATGCCATATGTCTTTGTCAATTGTGGGGGGGGGGGGGGGGGGGGGGGGGGGGTGGTCCTTAAATGCATGCTATAAGAGTACTTCTCATTTTCATCATCATCATCATTATCGGAGAAGCTTTCATCGCTTAAAGCCTAAAAGATCTTTTTCTTCGCTTTTACCTCATTTCTTCTTATTGTAGAAGTGGGAGTTACATTGTGTATGGAGGAAAAGACTTTTCTTTCTTTCTTCTTTTGATGATATCCTTCACTTTTCTTGTGCGGATTACCAACTCCTCATTCTCATCTCTACTAGAAGAGTCACTCATACTCTTTCGTTCATATTGCTCTCTATTAGAGGCCTTGAGAGTTTGCATCTTCTTCTTCTCCTCCTTTTTTAGTTCTTCTTACTTCTCCATTACCATCTCATGTGTGAGTAGCTTTCTAATAAGGACATTTGTTGGAAGATTGCTCAAATTATATGTTTTCTCAATGGATGCTACTCTTGCTTTAAAGCCCTTCTTTGGAAGAGCTCTAAGAATTTTTTTTTTGTTGATGTCTTCCAAAGTGTAGACTTTGCCAAATTTCTTCAACTTTATAATAATATCAAGAAGTTGGTTGGTCATCTCCATCACATCTTCAAAGGGTTTCATTTAGAATAACTTATACTCATGTACAAGCATTTAGACCTTCTAGGATTTTACTTTATTGGTGCCTTCATGGTATTTTTCTAAGGTCTTCTAAATACTATAGGCATTTGGGCAGCCTAGAACCCTTCAACATTTTTTCCTCAACAATGAGCTTAAAAGAATTATCACAATCTTTTTATCTCTCCCATTGCTTCTTCTTTACTCTTCATTTCACTCTTCCTATGGAATCTCTTCTTTCATATCATCAACCACTCTTGTAGGAGACTTTCACTCTTTTAAAATGCAGTCCCACAAGTTTGAAGGATCAGTATCAAGGTACATTTGCATGTTATACTTCCAAAGACGGTAATCGAAGCCTTCAAAAAATAGTTAGAGACCATTTCCCCATTCACTTGCCATCCTCGATCTTCAATCACGTAATAGCATTTGAATGTGATTATTTGACTCTGATACCAATTATTGGCTCTACATAAATGGCACTGAGAAGGGGGGGGGGGAGTTGAGTTGGAGTATTGGATATGCAATGAAAAATTAAAATTTCTATGAGCAAAGGAAGAGAAAGATGAAGACAAAATATTTATAGTGATTCGGGCAACAACCCCAACGTCCACTCCCTAACCTCAATTGTGTAACACCTATAAATTTTAGATATTCTTAAATAATTAATTTGGAGGATAGTTCGTATGTTGGTGAGAGAAATGCAAGGTATGTATATAATATATATGGGGTATATATATAATATATGCATAAGGTATACTTGGTGTATACATAATATATACCTCACATATACTTGTTATATATGTTAAAAATAAATTATATAAATAATAGATACATGATATACCCATAATGTATACTTGATATATATATAAAATACACATTATATATATATATGTTACATATACATTGCATATATATTACATATACCATATACCTAAATATATACAACATATAAATGAAATACAAATATTTATACAAACATATTTATGTATGGGAAGATGTAAATTAATAAATAAATGAAAAAAATAGAAAGTTAAAAGAAGAAAGGAAATGAGTAGTGAATATTTAAAGTAAATTAAATAAATAAATAATTAATTTGTAATTATGTTAAAAGTTGAAGGGTATAATGGGAAACTAGCAATTATAAAAGAATCATCTTCTTCCTTAATCATCCATGGTGGCCAAATTTACTAGAGAGAGAAGGAGGAGGTTGTTTCTTCTAATACACCAATTTTCTTCAAGAAATCCAAAGGAATTAAGGTGATTTTGAAGATTCACTAAGGATTCAAGTAAGTATTTTCTATTTCAAGCTTGATTTCTATAATTTGAAGGTTATTGTAGACCCATAATTTTTTACCCAATCAGGTCCAATATGTTTTATTTAGTCCTAAATGATTTTTGTTGTCTAATTGGTCCAAAATAAATTTTTTAAATAATTTTTGTTTCAGTATCTAATTTTTATTAATAAAAAATAAAAATAAACAAATAAAAGTCAAAAAATAAAAATAAAAATAAAAATCGGAGTCGAAAAAATCGGCGACGAAAAAATCATCGCACTGGCCCGTGGGCATTTCGCCCGTAGGAAAATCCTGCGGGCGAAATAGTCGCTCGCAGGAATTTCCTGCGGGCGACGCCCCAGCCCGCCCACTGCCATAATTTTCTGCGGCAGTTTTTTTTCGCCAGCGTATTTTTCCTGCGGTAGTTTTTTCGGCAGCGCAATTTTTCCGACACAAATTTTTTGAAACCTAATTCAATTAGGTTTCGATTTTTTTATATTAATATTACTTGTCTTAACTAATTAGGAATAAACCACATCAAACCATTATAAATAAGGACCAAAGGCAATTAATTTAAGGGAGGTCGAAATCCAACAATAGCTTGGAAAATTTGAAACCAAATCAAGAAAGGAAAAGGAGCAATTCAATTCAATTTTTTTCTGGAACAACAGGGACACGATCTAAGCAATTCAAAGGCAACAATTGTCTTTGTTCTTGTTCATCCAAGAAGAATTATTTTTGGAGAATCAACAAAAGGAGGTATGAGATTCTAATTTTTATTTTATTTTTTCACAGTAGCATAATCTATGAAATTTTATTTTTCAAATAAAAAACCTTAGAACTTTATTTTAGTTTTTACCAAAGTTAAAAGCACTAAAACGTTACTTTATTTTCCAAAAAAACTTAAAATTGTTATTTTTTCTTCTTAAAAATCTTAAAACTCTAATTAAACATCTTTTTCAACAAAACCAAAATTTGATTCTGTTTCTTTCAAAATTTTAAACTAGGTTCTATTTCATTCAAAAAACCTTAAAAAACATCTTTTCTATTTATAAAAACTTCAATCCGTAAAATTCATAAAACTTCATGAAATCATCAAATTGTCTTTCTAAACCCTAATTCAAATTCATTGCCCGAGACCCTAATTCTAAATCCTAAAATCCAAAATTCAACTTTTAAACCTAAAATAGTAAACCCTAACCCTTTAAAACTTTAAACCACTATGAGCGGGGATTTTCTCCCCCACTCCCAGTGGTGACTCCACTGGTGATAAGAGAAGTTGATTCCGTTGGTCTTTATATTATTCTATTCTTTCTTATAATGATATTATCAATTGCATCATCTTAGATTGTATCGTGTGCGTGAGTTAGGACGCCCGTGTTACCTGTGTTATGTCATGTAAGGGATACCATACTTTCACTCAAGGTATGGAGATCGAGCATGGCATAACCACTTATAGCCCCGTACCATTTGGTATATACTTCCTATAGGAACCTAAGCCTTTTGACCTAAAGACTAAAGCTCATATAATTGGCCTAGTTACTTTCCTTAGGTTTTACCGCAAATGCATGTTGTTTGACTATGGTTAGTTCATCTTAGTCTAAATCATGGCTTATTTGGTTTGTTCTTTTTCTAATATGACCTAAGTATATTGTAAGCTCAAAATAAATTTTTCTTTAAAATCCAAAAGAACAAAACTATTTTCAAAACTTTTCAAAATGGTCTTTGGACATAAAACTTTTCTAAAAACAAATCAAAAACTCTTTTGCTCATGGCCCAAATACTAAGCCCAAAAATTCATTTTTCTAAAATCTTTTACAATGGGCTTAGAAACAAAATTATTTTCACCCAATCTTTTCTTACAAAGAGCTTACAAATTATTTAGGTCAATTATGAAATACCGAAAATCAATTATGGGCCTAGTTTACATTAAGAATAAATTAACCATGGGCTTGTTTTTGGCATGAACCATTAGTTACTCTTTCAAGTGAGAAATTATTTATAATAAACCTCTTAATTTCGTTTTAATCCAATATAGCATAAAAGCTACTATAGTTAGTTGAATGAATTAAAACCTAATTAATAGGAATTATCATGGATTGATTTTCATTTTTGAAAATATAACTATTGGTTGTAACGTCTGAGGGAATTATTCGAAAGTAAGATACCCCATGTTCGTATTTTGTTAACCATATACCTAGGAAAAGAGACTCACCATTTGTGTGTGGATGATATAAGGTTGGAAGGAAGTCCTATTTATCCTTATTTGTTGATTGTTTGTGCATACATGCATACATGCATACATTTGCATCTCATATCATTGATCCTCTTTGGCTCACAGCCCTGGATTACGATAGTTCTAAAGCTTACAACAATCCGACCTACGCCGGAGATGAAGTATCTAGCAACGACTCAATCACTTGCTCACCTAAAATAATGGAGCCCGAACAAATTCAAAGGATGGTGGATGAGGCCCTCAATGCCAAGATGGAAGAAATCAAAGAGGCCCTAGCTGAGACAATGAAGAACCAATTGACTGCAATCATAGAGAACCATGCCAAGGTGTCTACTAGCACTAAGAAACCAAAGGACAAAGGGAAGACCAAAGTTAGTGAAGTGGTTTTTGATGATGAAAAGGTGATCATTGATGATGATGATTGGGCTCAATATTACCAAGATCTTCAAGACAAAAAGGAGCCGAAGGTTGTTGAGAAGGCAACTATTGAAAAGACCGAAACTTCTGATGTTGAAAAGTTGATTGCTGATTTAGAAAAGAAATTTGAGAAGAAACTGAAAACCGAAGAGATGTCCGAGATCGATAAACTATTTGAGCTAGATGAAGAGGTCCCTTATAAGTTCAAGATGCCATCTTTTGCCAAGTACAATGGCACCGGAAATCCCCATCTCCATGTGAAGCAGTATATAACTGCCATGCAATCTGCCCGAGCTACTAAGGCTCAAACCCTAACATACTTTATGCTCTCATTGGACCTTGTTGTCCAAAATTAGTTTAATACCTTAGATGATGGAACACAAAAGAATTGGGATTTGCTATACAAGGCCTTCATCCAGCAATATGGGTATAATGTCGAGTTGAAAGTTACCTTAATAGAAGTTGAGTCCATTAGGCAACGGCCAAACGAGAATTTTGTGGACTATGTGAAACGGTGGAGAAATAAGGCCGCTTTGCTCAAAAAAAGGCCCGACGAATCCGATCAAATAAGGATGATCGTGAGAGGCATTCTACCAAATCCCAATGAAAGGATGTCTCACACCCTTATAAGGGATTTCAAAGATCTTCTCTAAGCTGGTCTACAAATTGAAGAGTGGGAAAGGTAGAAGAATAGCTTTTCAATTAAAAGGAATGAGAAAGGGAACTACCAGTTAGGCAATCAAAGCACACAAAAAGAAGTTGATGTTAATGCCACAAGTCAAGGAGGAATGAGGCAGTTTTCAGAATTAGGGAAGCCACTGTCTTGGGTTCTCAATAAGCTACAAAAGAAGAGATTGTTACAACCCTTGACTCCTCGTCCTTTGCCTAATCCTTTCCACCTAACTTTGATACTAGTGCATTTTACCAATTCCATCAAAGGCCTGGACACGAAACGGACAATTGTATGAAGTTGAGGCATGAGATCTAGAATTTAATTGATAATGGCAAGTTGCCTGATCCAGATAAGGCCAATACCAAAGGTAATCCATTTCCAAGGTTCAACAGGGTGCCACCACCAGCAGCCTTCATGGTGGGAAAATGATTAGAAGAAGATTTTATTTTATCATCCTTTCAAGATGGGGATATTGAAGATATGAATGAAAAGAAGCTTAAATGCAACAAACTTTCCTTAGCTTGAATATTGCTTCTTAATTTTACTTTCTTTAATATTAAATTAGAACAATCTTGTTTTTTCAAATTTAAAGTTGCTTGAATAAATTACTTTCATCAAAATTTTTGTTGGTCTTTGTTCATTTTGATGCTCAACCAATGAGGAATCTAGCTTGATAATTCATAAATTAATGTGTCTAGACATTATGACTTGAATGACTTTACTAGGTGAGGGAATTGCTCTATAGCATTGAGTTGTGTATGCTTACTTAGAGAGGGCTCCTGCATAATTACCTTTGTCTAGGTCCTAGTCAGTCTTAGAACATGCTTTGACAAGCTTTCGAGGCGAAATTGAAATCTACTTATTTAAGAGAGAAATGATCTAGGCATTGTTTTGTTAGCCAACAACTAGTATCCACCTTATTAAATATCAATCCCTAGTTGTCCCTTTGAGCCTTCATAAAATTTTAGCTTTCTTTTCATTGGCTTGCAAACCCAAATAACCTACCCTAAGCTGTTGTGATACTTTTGACAAGTTTTATGATCATTAAGATGAATAGGCAAGAAGATCAAAGAAAGCAATGATTAATCAAGATCATGAGGATAGTTGAAGTTTCAAGACCATGAAGATAGTTGAAGTTCTCAAGAACATAAGGGCAGTTGATGTTTTCAAGAT
Organism: Garcia nutans; assembly: GCA_947685225.1. Taxonomy (NCBI): domain Eukaryota; kingdom Viridiplantae; phylum Streptophyta; class Magnoliopsida; order Malpighiales; family Euphorbiaceae; genus Garcia; species Garcia nutans. The sequence continues at coordinate 21,257,114 of CANTUV010000011.1, read as the reverse complement.
CATAAGGGTAGTTGATATTCTCAAAACCATAAGGGTAGTTGAAGTTTACTTACTATCTCTAATATATCAAGACAACATCAACATTAGAGTAACAAATGATTTATCCCTATTAAAGAAGATTTATGTTACTCCACTTATCCATTACTGGAAGCCCAAGTTAGTACAAATAAGACAACTCTTTTAGAGCTAGAACCAAAAAAAAAAAAGAAAGAAAAGAAAAAGAAAAGAAAAAAGAGAAAAAAAGAAAGAAAAGAAAACCGAAAATGGTTCAAAAAGCCAACTGAGTTCTCTTTTACCTAAGACAGCAAAAGGCTTCCATTTGGTTTATGAGGACGGTTTGACTTGAATTGGTCCAACCCAACTAAAGATTCAATCAAAATCAAAGAAAAAGGAGAAAGACCATTCAGTTCTTGAAAGTTCTGTGCTTGACAGTCCTACAAGGAAGAAGGACAAAAATAATAAAATGCTCAAAGAAAGGGAAGAGTAAGAGAAATAAAGAAAAGGGAGAAGAAGAAAAGAAACTAATTTGGGAACCAAACCTTTTTGCAAGGGCAAAAACTATCCTAATCAAGATCCAGATTAATGCAAAGAAGATAGAAAGAATTTGGAGTCTAGCAAGATTGCTCTCAACTGCCTAAAGTTCAAACAAGAAATTTGTAGTGTGAAGGTTTGTCCATTGTGTCACATCAGCTCCTATCTCAAAATGGCCTTCGCTTAAACCCATGTCCCTCATAGACCCCATTTCAAGCCTATAAAAGACCTGTTGATCTCTCTTGGTAGGTAGAGTCTATTAGTGGAGATAATTTGGATAAGCATGCATATGAGATAGACAATATTTAAACTCAAATGAGACCTTTGGCCAAGTAATGTGTATGTGCCTATTTGAAGTGCAACAGTTCTTGCTTAAATAGAAATGATTCCCGAGTTTAGTATGGTAACTAGATTGTCATGTTGTAGATATGTTAATTTGGAAAATCAAGTCCTGAGGTACATTGACATTAATTTGGCAAAGCCAACATTTGATTTCAAAATTAAAATTCAAAGAATCAAATAAAAAATGTTTTGTTATACAAAGCCTTCAAGTTAAGGGAAGTATGTTGAACCTCCAAAGGACACATTGGGCAAAGGAAATTATTATTGGCAAAGTTATGAAGAAACTACCAACTGACATGCTGAAACATAATTTGAAAAGGATGTATCCTTGACTCTGCTGCTTAGGGTCTTCACCACTCATGTTTTCATCATCTTGAAGATAAAAGCCAAATGCATAGCTTTCAATCATTCCAATGCAAGACTTGAACAAGCATCAAAACGGAACCAATGAGAACACTTCTGCTGATCGCCTCGGTCTGTGAGTCGATGGAACAACTGTAAGTATTATTCATGCATATTATGCATACATGAGCATATCACATCGTACTTTCTTGTCTTGTATTGTCTATTCTTTATCAAAGTGAACAGCGAACACTCTGTGAAGTGAAGAATCAAAAGAAGATGTCAAATCAGGGGGCATGGAAAGCCCATTGCTTGAGAAAGCTCCATTAATTTTGCAAAGAGAAGAAAAACGTGCTTGTGCTAAGAACTAGACGGCAAAAACATCAATCAAAGCTTGCATGGATAAAATATTTGGTTTGAGCCGACACAGTGGGCAAAATTTCTCCTTTTCAATTTTTTGAGTTTATATACCAAATATTTTTAAACTCATGCACAAATATTTTGCCACACAGGGGGGGAAGGAGAGGATATAAGGTCCAATTAAAAATAGCTAAATCTTTGCAAAAAGGAAGAACAAAAGAATGGAACATTAGAACTCTCAAAAGAATGAAGATGCAAAAGACAAAAGACCAATCCAGCTAAAAGAGCTGAAGCCAAGGTAAAGACCTAACCTCCAATGGATAAAGACCCATGTTTCAAGGGTAAAGACCCAATCTCAAAGGATGAAGATCCATTTGCAAGGGTGAAGACCCAATGTAAAAAGATGAAGATTCATTTTCAAGGATGAAGACCCGATCTCAAAGGATGAAGATCCATTTTGAGGGTAAAAAAACCACAACACATAGAATAACCGGAGCAGTCAAATTTCTCAAATGATAAAAGGTCAGCAAACTCAACCTCGGGTCCAAGTACCCAGTCTCGGGTCCAAGTACCCAAATCAAATCAATTTAGGGTCGAGTATCCCAATCCAGTTTAGGATCGAGTATCCAAATCCAAGTTAGGATCGAGTATCCAAATCAAGTTAGGATCGAGTATCCGAATCCAGTTTAGGATCGAGTATCCCAATCCTATTTAGGATCGATTATCCCAATCTAGTTAGGATCGAGTATCCAAATCAAGTTAGGATCGAGTATCCAAATCCAGTTTAGGATCAAATATCCCAATCCTATTTAGGATCGAGTATCCCAATCCAGTTAGGATCGAATATCCCAATCCAATTTAGGATCGAGTATCCGAATCTAGTTATGATCGAGTATCCGAACCCAATTTAGGATCGAGTGTCCTAATCTAACTTAGGATCGAGTATCCAAGTCCAGTTAGGATCGAGTATCCCAATACAATTTAGGATCGAGTATCCAAATCCAATTTAGATCGAGTATCCCAATCTAATTTAGGATCGAGTATCCAAATCCAGTTAGGATCAAGTATCTAAATCCATTTAGGATTGAGTATCCCAATCCAGTTTAGGATCTAGTATCCAAACCTTTCGGGTCTAGAACCCAAATCTTCTTTAGGTCCAGAACCTATAATTATCCTTGAGTCCAGAACTCGAACCGGGTCCAGAACCCAAATTTTCTTTAGGTCTAGAACCTAGAATTATCCTTGAGTTCAGAACTCGAACCGGGTTCAGAATCCAAATTTTTCTTAGGTCGAGAACCTAGAATTATTCTTGAGTCCAAAACTCAAACCGGGTCCAGAATCTAAAATTTTCTTAGGTCGAGAACCTAGAATTATCCTTAAGTCTAGAACTCGAACCGAGTCTAGAACCCAAATTTTTCTTAGGTCGAGAACCTAGAATCATCCTTGAGTCCAGAACTCGAACCGAGTCTAGAACTCAAATTTTTCTTAGGCCGAGAACCTAGAATTATCCTTGAGTCCAGAACTCAAACCGGGTCCAAAACCTAAATTTTTCTTTAGGTCCAAAACCTAGAATCATCCTTGACTCCAGAACTCGAACAGGGTCCAGAACCCAAATTTTTCTTAGGTCGAGAACCTAGAATCATCCTTGAATCCAGAACTCGAATCGGGTTCAGAACCCAAATTTTCCTTAGGTCCAGAACCAAAAATCATCCTTGAGTCCAGAACTCGAACCGGGTCCAAAACCTAAATTTTTCTTAGGTCGAGAACCTAGAATCATCCTTGAGTCCATAACTCAAACCGGGTCCAGAACCCAAATTTTTCTTAGGTCAAGAACCTAGAATCATCCTTGAGTCCAGAACTCGAACCGGGTCTAGAACCCAAGTTTACCATTAGGTCTAGAACCTAGAATTATCCTTGAGTACAGAACTCAAACCGGGTCCAGAACCCAAAACCTCAGCCATCTCAAAAATTAAGTCTTATTGCTTTTCACTCTCTTTCACTAAAGTTTCAGATTATTCAAGCAGGGGGCAAACTGTAGACCCTTAATTTTTGACCCAATCCGGTCCAATATGTTTTATTTAGTCCTAAATGATTTTTGTTGTCTAATTGGTCCAAAATATTTTTTTTAAATAATTTTGCTTTAGTATCTAATTTTTATTAATAAAAAATAAAAATAAACAAATAAAATTTGAAAAATAAAAATAAAAATAAAAATAAGAGTCGAAAAAATCGGCAACGAAAAAATCGTTGCTCGGGCCCGTGGGCATTTCGCCCGCAAGAAATTCCTGCGGGCGAAATAGCTTTTCTATTTCGCTCGCAGGATTTTCCTGCGGGCGAAATAGTATCCCGCAGGAATTTCATGCTGGCGACACCCCATCCTGGCCACTGCCGCAATTTTTTGCAGCAATTTTTTTTCGCCAGCGTATTTTTTCCCGCGGCAGTTTTTTCGGCAACGCAATTTTTCCGACGCAAATTTTTCGAAACCTAATTCAATTAGGTTTCAGTTTCTTTTTTTTTATTAATATTACTTGCCTTAACTAATTAGGAATAAACCACATCAAACCACTATAAATAAGGACCAAAGGCAATTAATTTAAGGGAGGCCGAAATCCAACATTAGCTTGGAAAATTTGAAACCAAATCAAGGAAGGAAAAGGAGCAATTCAATTCAATTTTTTTCTGGAACAACAGGGATGATTTAAGCAATTCAAATGCAGCAATTGTCTTTGTTCTTGTTAATCCAAGAAGAATTATTTTTGGAGAATCAACAAAAGGAGGTATGAGATTCTAATTTTTGTTTTATTTTTTCACAGTAGCATAATCTATGAATTTTATTTTTCAAATCAAAAACCTTAGAACTTTAATTTAGTTTTTCCCAAAGTTAAAAACACTAAAATGTTACTTTATTTTCCAAAAAGACTTAAAATTGTTATTTTTTCTTCTTAAAAATCTTAAAACTCTAATTAAACATCTTTTTCAACAAAACCAAAATTTGATTCTGTTTCTTTCAAAATTTTAAACTAGGTTCTATTTCATTCAAAAAACCTTAAAAAACATCTTTTCTATTTATAAAAACTTCAATCCGTTTGTTTAAATTCATAAAACTTCATGAAATCATCAAAATTGTCTTTCTAAACACTAATTCAAATTCATTACCCGAGACCCTAATTCTAAATCCTAAAATCCAAAATTCAACTTTTAAACCTAAAATATTAAACCCTAACCTTTTAAAACTTTAAACCCTAATTTTTCTAAGCTCTAATCTTTTAAAACATTAAAAACCATAAAACCATAAATACTTTAAATTTTACACAGTAGCTTGAAATTACCATTTAAAATCATGAATCAAAAGTATTTTAAAGTATCTAAAACCTTAGTTTCATGATTTCACCATTCAAATATTAATTTAGTTAATCAAAGAGTCTTACCAACCTTTTAAAATATAAAACCCTAATCTATTTTAATTCCATAAAAAGTCACAGTAGCTATAATTGGACTTTTATTTGCTTTATTTAATTCTATACTTGATTATGCTTTGATTTATCTCTTGTGCTTTAATTTATTTAATTTCAATACTTGATTTATTTAATTTATCATGGATGGATATTTATTTTCTATTTTGATTAATAGCTTTGATGAATGATTTATTTATGATAAATGATTATTTACTTTTATCAAGCAATTTAGATTTCCAAAAGTTGTAATAGGTATGTTTCCACTTGGTGGGTACCTCATTAGTTAAATATCATGTAATTTAATTTGCTTTTCTATTTTAGAACCTATGTAAAGGGCATGTTTTCACCTTTTGGTGGGTGTCCTATTTAGGCATGTGATGTAAGGACAAGTTTCTATCCATGGATGGGTGTCCATTTATTTGTTTTTTTTTGGACATTGCTTTGATTTTAATATAACGATACTTTCTTTTAATTATTGTGTGTAATATGGATAATGTTGTTATATTTAAGAATTTTATAATATTAAGACCTGTAAAGGAGGTCGGTTCCAATAAACCGGGCGTTGTGGGGGTGCTGGGTCATTTCTCACCTTCCCCACACGTACTCAACTTTCCGAACCCATTAAGGGGTTGGGGATTCCTTAGGAATCGAGTCATCCACCCCTTTCTTTTTTCTGTCCGGTCCGGGTGGCGACTCCATTTTCTCCGGACTTAGGTCCGTGTTCTCTAAGGCCCCGAGCTTAAACAGTGCCGAAGTCGCAAGAACCATTCCACCAGGAGTGGGGGCGAAAATCCCTGCTCACAGTTATGTAAGATATGGGTAGAGAGAGAAAGTGGTTTAAATTGTTAAATTGATAGTAATTGATGTTAAAATGATAAGTATGTGATGAAATGATGGTTGGCTAGTTTGAAGTAGACATGGTTGATAAATTTAGGGTTATGGACAAGTTATGTAAAAATTAAGATTTTGGTATGGGTGGATTTAATTATTATAATGAAGGGATTTGATGTTGTTTTAATATATAAATGATGATCTTATGGTTAGAAATTGATTATGGGTGAGTTTGGATAAGGTTAGGGTTATGGCCATATTATATGAAAATTAGGGTTTTTGAAAGAAGTTGGGATAATTATAGAAATGGTTATGTTATTTTGGTATGTAGTTAATGAATTTATGGTCAAATATAAGAAATGAGTTGGGTTGGGAGAAGTTTAAGCAAAGTAGTAAATGGTGAATTTCGGATTTTAATGAAATTTTGATGAAAATTATTTAGATAATGATAGTTTAATGTAAATTGAGCATGGAAATGAATTTAATTGAGTAATGTTAATTATTATTAAGTTATGTGTGTGTAGGGAATATTGATAAAAGTGGACGAAGTTTAGAGTTTTATCAAAGATAAGGTTTTGAGAGCGAAACAAGATTAGTACAAATCTATCATTATTATTGTTTATATAATATTGTAAATGGCATAACACATTGTGAATTTGAGATGTGTTATGTTACTTTTATGTTTGTATTTAATAAGGGTATGTATAGTGTATAATTAAAAGAGTGATCAAGGCATGAGACAAGAAAGTTGAGCCATTGTAAAATAGCTATTAAGATGTTTACGTACATAATGTATAAATTGTAAAATGTGACTAAAATTGAGCAAAAAGATAGGACATGAACAATGTGATAAATAATATGAAGAAAAATATAGAAAATGATAAAATATGAATAAATTGTGAAAAGGGATTATATAATGAAGTAATTGATTATGAATTAATGAGAAATTGGCTGATAAAATGTGAGCACGAAGATGATATGTGGTAGTGGGTCACATTGTGAATGTGACCCATAATTGAGTAATGTGATGAAAATATGAGAAAAGGAATCATAATATGAATGTGAACAGGTGTTGTGTGCAATATGGACATATTTATGAAAAGTGATGTGATGCAGAAATGAGTCACATTGCGATTGTGACTCATGGTCATGTATTGTGAATGAGGAATAATAAATGAGATAAAATAATGAAATGTAGATATTGTGATGAAGGAATTGGTTATGCTAAAGTAATAAAGTATATGGAATGTGTATTACCTTGTATAGTATCTTGTTTCAGTGAATTATTTTTGGTGCTATTGATATGATTTACCTTCGGGCTAGACGCTGGGCATCGCTTATGATATGTGTGCCTATGGGCTAGATACTGGATGTCATTATTGATAATGTTATTTGCCTTCAGGGTTCGACATAGAGGTGTCAATAGGGGACGGATATGACACATAAATTTCCAGTTTCACGAAAGACTATGATAATATCTTTGGAACAGGAATACTGTATAGGGGTTATTGGGCCCAATGTATGTGTGGTTGGATGTGATGTGTATGTGTGAATAGGTAACACCCTCATAACCTATCCGCATATGTAACAAACCCATAACCTATCCACACATAGCACACATACTTTCAGGGATGTAGTATGCACAGATAGGGTACAAGAGCATTACTAAAATGTTACTATTGTACCTAAACATCCTTCGTCATTAAGTTGTTAGTTAATAGTTTTATATAAATAAATAAATATGTATAAGAAAGATAAAAAAAAATCCATGGAAATTTTGCTACATTTAAAATATGAGTATTACCAAAACCAATCAACTCAATTTGTGAATACCCAATAGTTGTGGAAATGTTTCCTTTCACTCACACCCCAAACTCCCATGTTTTCATACATACATTTATAAATGTGAGAACATGATATTACTTATATCAAAACATCTTTTAATCATATTACAATTTATTATATTATACAAAATAGATATTACATATATATCAACTCAAAAGATTATTTACATGCTATGCTTAGACCTGATCTGTGGCAATCAAAGGCTTCTAGTATCCAATCTCTAACTAGACTTGTCCTTGTCTAGAAGGACTCTCAACTTCTGCCCCGTCATCTGTGCGATAAACAACTTGTGCTGAGTGACAAGCTCAGTGATATATACTTTGACAAAAGAATATCAATATGACAACATAATATAGAGATACATCAAATTTTAATATTGCGTATAGTTTTTTTATATAAGAATAAATATATGACATTTAACATTCAATGGGCCCACATATCCTTATACTATGAACTAGTTCCAGAAATATTATTTTGGCTGTCTTATCATAATGACAACATGTCTCGCTAGTGGATGTAACAATATATGTGACACCTAATATCTCATCCATAACATATCTCATCAATAATGACACCAATGTGTCTAGCTCAAAGGCTTAGAAATATATGTGACACGCAATGTTTTGGCAACTAGTTAAAGTATAAGGTTACACATAATTCATAATCATTGATTTAACTTTTGCTCTATTAAATATTTTGATCATGCTTTTCACATATCATCATCATTTGTATCATATTCTCAAGGATATCAACAATATAAACACTTTTCTAAGCATAACCAAATGCCACAATCGTAGCTACCCATATGCTACACCTTTGAAGTCCAAAATGTCTCTGCCAATACACTTAAATCAAGGCCATGGCCGTGTCTCACCAATGCCACACTCGTGGCTTTAAAAACACCATCGCCATTTAAAGATATGATGCTCACGGTCGTAGCTCTTCAATGCCACATCGGTGGCATCCAATTTGGCACTGCCACTTCATGAAACTTTGCACCAAATCTTATTCAATAAGCTCAAAATGACAGTAAAACAATAAAAGACATAATCAAAGTATATACTAACCTTTTTGAAGCCCAAATTGGGAGGATAAACTCCTTACCAACACCAACTTCACCAAATCTCTTACTTCACCCAAAAATCTTTTCTCTTATAGATTCCACCAACTAATTTAATTAACACCTATACAAATTATTGGCTCATAAATAACATTAGGAACTTATTGATATACCTTTAAACCTATTAAACCAATCCTAACTCAAAATTAGTCAAAATCCTTATAAAATCTTATTTTTCATATTTACCACTCCAAACCCTAACTAAATATATTCAATCACTCATTAAATTTTAAATTAATCACTTCAATATTAATTAACTTCATTTTAATCATTTAAACAATCATCCAATTTATTAGAAATTCTACTCAAAAGAAAATTCATTAAGAGTTAAACAAAACTTACTTATTACTCCAATTAGCACCAAAACTATCACCAACTCTTGAAAATTCTTAGCAAAACTTGATGATCAAAGAAATTAAAATCATCTCTCTCTCTCTCTTTCTCTCTCTCTCTCTCTCTCTCTCTCTCTCTCTCTTGTCTATGGAATCCACCAAAAGGAAAAGAAAAGAAGAAGAGTAAGTCATTTCTAGAAATTTGACTTTTCCCATAATTTTCCACTTCTATATATCTAATAATTAATTTAGATGTTTATATAAAATATTATTATTATATTTCCTACTTTTACATTTAACTTTTATATGTGTTATATATATATATCATTTATATTTTTAACATCATCACATCTAAATCTCCCCTAATCCCTCACCAATTAATATGCAACTAAGTTTAATAAAAATTGAGGCATTACAACTCTCTCTCCCTTAAATAATTCCATCCTCAAAATTACTTGGTATTAATTATGAAAAAGTTTTAGGTACTGAATCCGCATCACTTGCTCGCTTTCCTAAGTAGCCTCTTTCATTGAGTGATTCCTCCATAAAACCTTTACCAAAGACACTTTCTTATTTCTTAGCTCCTTCACTTCTCGTGCCAAGATTGCTACATGATCTTCTTTGTAACTTAGGTCTGGATTCATCTTAATAGATTCAACTGATAATACATGTGATGGATCTGACCTATATCTTTGCAGCATTGAAACATGAAAAATATTGTGAATTCTAGCCAACTCTTTTGGAAATGCTAATATATGGGCAACCGGTCCAACTCTTTCCAATACTTCATATGGGCCAATGAAATGTGGACTGCGTTTTTCCTTCTTTCCAAATCTCAACACCTTCTTCCATGGAGAACCTTTTAAAAACACCTTGTCACCTACATTAAACTTTATATCTCTTCTATTTAAGTCAGAGTAAGACTTCCATTGGTCTGATAATGCTTTCAGCCGATCCCGAATTATTTTCACTTTCTCTTTTGTTTCTTTAATCAATTCAGGACCTACTATCTTCCTTTCTCCAATGCCATCCCAACATAAAGGTGTTCTACATTTCCTCCCATTTAGAGCTTCATACGGTTCCATACCAATATTAGATTGATAGTTATTATTATTATATGCAAACTCAAACAACGACAAGTGTTTATCCCATCTGCCAATAAAATCAATAACACAACTCCTCAACATATCCTCTAATACTAATATCACCTTTTCAAACTACCCATCAGCCTGGGGATGGAAAGCAATACTGAAATGTAATTGAGTACCCAATGCACTTTGTAAACTCTTCCAAAATCTTAAGGTGAATCTGGGATCTTAATTTGACACCAATGAAATAGGAACTCCATGTAGCCTCACAATTTCATTGATATAAATTTTTGCCAATTTATCAAGAGAGTACTCCATTCTCAGAGGTAAGAAATGAGCTAACTTCATCAATTCTATCCACAATCACCCAAATTACATCATTTTCTTCTGGGTCAAAGGAAGTCCTGACATAAAATTCATAGTCACTCGCTCCCACTTCCACTCAGATACTGATAAAGGCTGCAACAATCCTGAAGAAACCTGACGTTTAGCCTTCACTCTATGACAGGTGAGACATCTGGAGACAAACTCTGCTATGTCCCTCTTCATACCAAACCACCAATAATGCATCTTTAAATCTTGATATATTTTGGTACTTTCAGGGTGCATAGCATAGGTCGATTGATGTGCTTCCTCCAAAATCCTCTTTCTCAAATCCACATCCTCAGGAACACATAATCTATCTCTGTATCACACACCACCATCATCTCTCATAAAAAAATCTCTACTCTCCCCCTTTTTGCAATCATCCACAATCTTCTGGAGTTTTATATATGATTTAAGTGCTTCTTTAATCCGATCAATTAGTAATAGCCTCACCTGTAATTGAGTCATAAGAGCACCATCATCACAAGCCTCAAACCTGGCATGTAATGCTCTCAACTCAATAAGTAATACAAGAGCATAGGAAGTCAACCCTGCCATTGTCTTTCGCCTCAAGGCATCTGCAACTACATTTGCCTTGCCGGGATGATAATCAATCAGACAGTCACAATCTTTTATTCATTCTAACCACCGCCTCTATCGAAGATTCAACTCTTTCTAGATACCCAAATACTTTAAACTCTTATAAACAGTGTAAATAAAACACTTCTCTCCATGCAAGTGGTGTCTCTAAATCTTCAATACAAATACAATGGTTGCCAACTCCAAAATCATGAGTCAGATAGTTTAACTCATAAGACTTCAACTATCATGAAGCATATGCAATAACTTTACCTTCTTACATCAACATACAACCTAAACCATTATGTGACGCGTCACTATATATCATATATGGTTTATCTTCTATATGTAGAGTAAAAACTAGAGCTTGAGTCAACATATCTCTCAACTGGTTAAAGCTCAACTAATATCGATCGATCCATACAAATTTCACATCTTTTAGAAGTAATCTAGTGAGTGGCGAAGCTATCATGGAAAATCCCTTCATAAACCTATGGTAATAACCAACCAATCCCAGAAAACTTCTAATCTAAGTTACATTCTTTAGTGGACTCCAAATCAAGATTGCTTCAACTTTACTTAGATCAACTTTTATACTCTCTGTTGAAGCAACATGCCCAAGGAAAGTCACTTGATCTAACCAGAATTCACACTTAGACAACTTGGCATATAACTATTTTTTCCTTAAGGTTTGCAACACAATCGATAAATATCTATCATGCTCTTCCTTACTACATGAGTATACTAAAATATCATTAATGAACACCACCACAAATTGATCCAAGTGGGGCCTAAACACACAATTCATCAAATCCATGAATGCAACTAGTGTATTCATTAGCCCAAAAGGTATTAACAAGAACTCATAATGGTCATATCTCATGCAGAACGCAGTATTAGGTACATATGTATCTCTAACCCTCAACTGATGATATCCCAATCTCAAATCAATTTTAAAAAACACTATAACCCCCTTCAACTGATCAAAGAGATCATTAATGCGAGGCAACAACTATTTATTCTTAATGGTTACTTTATTCAACTGTTGATAATCAACACACAACCTCAAAGTGCCATCCTTCTTCTTTACAAACAATATCGGTGCTCCCCACGGTGATACACTGAGGCGGATAAACCCTTTATCAAGAAGTTCCTACAACTACACCTTAAACTCCTTTCATTCAATAAAAGCCATTAGATAAGGAGTGATAGAGATGGGAGTGGTACCAAGCATCAAATTGATGCCAAAATCCACCACTCTCTCTGGAAGTAATCCTGGCAAATCATCAGAGAGCACGTTTGAAAACTCTATTACTGTAGGTATACTATCCCGCTGAGACCCCACTATCCTGGTATCTATAACATGAGCTAAATATGCCTCACACCCCCTTCCAAATTATCCTCTTGACTGATATAGCTGAAACAAACATAGACACCAGATACCACAATGCCTTTCCCATCACATGTTTTTAGAGTAACAAGTTTCTACTGACAATCTACCATAGCTCCATGTCTAGATACCAATCCATATCTAAAATCACATCATACTCCTTAAAAGGCATCTCAATCAAATCACCGAGAAACTCCTCGTCATGCACAATAACTGGACTATCTCGATGTACCTTACTAACTACTGTACTATGCTGTAAAGGATTGGTCACCAGCACATTAAGCCCTAACGACTCAAAATGCATATCATTCACAGGTAGAATGGATGCACTAATGTATGAATGCATCGATCCAAGATCAATCAATGTATATATAGAAATATCGAGTAAAAAGAGTAAACCAACTACAACATTAGAAGCACTTGGCTGCTTCTGTATCACATATACTCTCTGTGATGACTCTGCCTGCTCTAGTCTACTAGTCCCTGCTGTGGATCCCCCTCTTTGACGGGATCCAAATCTGCCACCCCTACCACCCTTCCACCTCGACTCCCTCTGTCACTGGGTTTGAAAATTACTGTCTCTGCCTGTCTATCCACTAACAGCGCTGAATAATCTCTGATAAAATGGTCATGGGACCCACATCTGAAATAACCAGTTGATGATGGACTGGTACCCCAACAAACACTCCTGTGAATTTAACTATACTAGGCACAAATGGGTGAAGGAGATCTCTGTATAACTGGGGTCGGAGTACTAGTCACTGAAGCAGCAAGTCCATCTCTCTGCTTCTACTGCTGAAACCCCCTAACAAATTTCCCCTGGCCTCTACTAGACCTCTGTGAAAAACTCCCTTGGCCCCTCTTAGATGATGAAGACCCTACCTCTAACTAAGGTCTCATGTCTCTACATTTCTAGCAGTAGATACCAATCAGGAGAAATTCTCATACTGACTTCCAACCACTTGACACATAATCAATGGCCTCATACCCTCCTCAAACCTCCGACACCTATCAATCTCATCTGTCAAAATCCCTCATGCGTACTTGCTTAGCCGGATAAAATCATTCTCAGACTCTGTCACTATTTTTGTATCCTGCTTTAGACTCAAAAACTCCTTCTTTGCATCTTTATACTCTCGAGGAGCATGTTTCTTATCAAACTCCTGTAGAAAATCAGCATAAGTCAACACCGGAGGATTGTTCGTGGCAAGAGAAACTGTCTTCCACCAATCGTAAGCTTCCCTCTTCAGAAGAGACATAGCATAATCAAACTTCTCTTCTGTACTAGCTTGTCACTGGATAAATATCCTCTAAACTCTATCCAACCACAACTCCGCTATAGTTGGATCTATAGTGCCAAAGAAATCCATAGCTCCAAAATTTTCTAGCTTGTCATACTTTCTAGTCGGTAGCTGTTACTGCTACGGCAGTGGTGACTGCTGCTGCGACTGCACCAGAGCCTGTTGTAACAATTTCATCATATGCCACACCTACCCTGGCGGAGCCTCCTCAACTGCTGGTCTAGTTAGGACTGATGCCTCCCCGGCAGTTTCTGTACTTACTCTAGCCATACCTTCCCCTTGAGCAAAACTCTCTACACTACCTTTATCTGATATATGGGATCAAGACATCTCTACAACCTATATCTGTTACAAGATCAAGGGTTGACACATTAAAGATCAATTTAAATGCCTACACCTATGCTTATACAACACTTTTAAAATCAACTTTGAAATTCTCCTTTTTCTCTCACTTAAAATTCACCTAAGTTAAGAATCTCAAACCTAGGCTTTGATACCAAAATAAATGTAACACCCTCATATCCTATCAACACATAGCACACATACTTTCAGGTATATAGTATGTACAGATAGGGTATAAGAGCATTGCTAAAATATTACTATTGTATCTTAACATCCTTTGCCATTAAGTTGTTAGTTAATAGTATTATATAAATAAATAAATAGGTATAAGAAAAATAAATAAATCCACAAAAATTTTTCCAGAGTTTCATTTAAAATATGAGTATTACCAAAACCAATCAACTCAATATGTGAATACCTAATGGTTCTGGAAATGTTTCCGTTAACTCACATCCCAAATTCCCATGTTTTCATACATACATTTAGAAAATGAGAACATGATATTACTTATATACAAAAAATCTTTAAATCAAATTACAATTCATTATATTATACAAAATAGATATTACATATATATCAACTCAAAAGATTATTTATATGCTAAGCTCATACTTGATCTGTGGCAACCAAAGGCTTTTAGTATCCAACGTCTAACTAGACCAATCCTAATCTACAAGGACTCCTAACTTCTGTCCCATCACCTGCGCAATAAACAACTTGTACTGAGCTATAAGCTCAGTGATATATACTTTGACAAAAGTATATATTATGTTAACATAATATAGAGACGCATCAAACTTTAATACCACGTACAATTTTTTTATATAAGAATAAACATATGACATTCAACATGCAATTGGCCCATATATCCTTATACTATAAACTAGTTCCAGAATTATTATTTTGGCCTGTCTTATCACAATGACACCAATGTGTCTCACTAGTAGGCGTAACAATATATGTGACACTCAGTTTCTCATCCACAACATATCTCATCAATAATGGCACCAATGTGTCTCACTCAGGGGCGTAGTAATATTTGTGATACCCAGTGTCTCACCCCATCGCATATGGCATGCCAACTACCAAACACGATCTTCTGACAACTAGTTAAAGTATAAGGTTACACCCAATACATAATCATTGATTTAACTTTTGTTCTATTTCGCATTTTGATCATGCTTTTCACATATCATCATTATTTGTGTCATATTCTCAAGGATATCTATAATATAAACACTTTTCTAAGCATAACCAAATGCTACAATTGTACCTACCCATAGGCTACACTCGTGCACTCCAAAATGTCTCTACCATACACTTAAATCAAGGCCACGACCATGTCTCACCAATGCCACGCCCGTGGCTTTGAAAATGCCAACTCCATATCACTAAATCAATGCCACGACCGTGGCTATCAAATGGCACACCAGTGGCTTTGAAAATGCTACTGCCATCTAAAGATATGATGCCCACGGTCGTGGCTCTTCAATGCCATGCATGTGGCATCCAATTTGGCACTGCCACTTCACAAAACTTTGCACCAAATCTTATTCAATAAGCTCAAAGCAATACTAAAATAATAAAAGACATAATCAAAATATATACTAACATTTTTGAAGCCCAAATTGGAAGGATAAACTCCTTACCAACACTAACTTCACCAAATCTCTTACTTCACCTAAAAAACTTTTCTCTTATAGATTCCACCAACTAATTTAATTAACACCTATACAAATTATAGGTTCATAGATAATATTAGGAGCTTATTGATATACCTTTAAACCTATTAAACCAATCCCAACTCAAAATTAGTCAAAACCCTTATAAAATCATGTTTTTCATATTCACCACTCCAAACCCTAACCAATATATTCAATCACATTCAAGTTTAAATTCATCACTTCAATATTGATTGACTTCATTTTAATCATTTAAACAATCATCCAATTTATTAGAAATTCTACTCAAAAGAAAATTCATTAAGAGTTAAAGAAACTTACTTATTACTCCACTTAGCACCAAAACTATCACCAACTCTTGAAAATTATTAGCAAAACTTGATGATTAAAGAAATTAAAATCATCTCTTTCTCTCTCTTGTCTATGGAATCGGCCAAAAGGAAAAGAAAAGAAGAAGAGGAAGTAATTTCTAGAAATTTGGCTTTTTCCATAATTTTTCAGTACTATATATATAATAATAATTAATTTAGATATTTATATAAAATATTATAATATATTATTATCTTTCCTACTTTTAACTTTTAACTTCTTTTACTATTTACATTTAAATTTTATATGTCATATATATACCATTTATATTTTTAACATCCTCACATCTAAATCTCCCCTAATCCCTCACCAATTAATATGCAACTAGGTTTAATAAAAATTGGGGTGTTACAGAATATGTGTGTATTGTTTAAATAATGCAAGTTGCATTGTGAAATGTGAATTTGGGCATATATATATAATGAATGAGATATAAAGAAAATATGGCGGTTATAATAATGTTACTAATTGTATTGTGGGGAAAGTATTTAAATATGTATGTATATATATGTTGTTTCTAAACTTGCACCACTAAGCTATGTGGTTTAGCACGGTAATATGTATTTCATAGGGATTAAAAGAACATATCAGAAAAGTTTAGATTGTGATTAAAGTTTGGAGGTTATGCATGCCACGAGACCATTAGTGTTGCATATCATGTATAAGACTATTTGATTTGTATAATGTATAAATCATTTGTAAATGTGTTTGAAACAAAGGAGGTTTTATATAATTTTGAGTAGGTATATAATGTACATTATTTTTATTTATTGAATTATTAATTGTATAAAGAAATGGAGATGGAGAAGTATTATGATTTTGGGAAGTGTTTAATGTTTTATACATTTTATGTCAGTGTTTAGATATTTGAGTATTTAATGGAGAGATAAGGGAATTTGAGAAATTTTATATTGGAAGTGTACTTTCAATGCAGATTGTGTTTTTGTGGATTGTGAGATTTATTAAAAATACAGATAAAATTTTGGCAAAATTTTTTCAGAGATTTTCTATTAAAGATACTATTTTAAATTTATAAAATGTATGGTTTTATCAGTTAAGTTTATCTTTAAATAACATAAATATTGTGAGGTTAATATTATAACAGTTTCTACAGTGAATTAACATGACATTTTTATATAATATATATATTCTACATATACAAGTATATGTACTATACATATATAAAATATAAGGATGTTACAAATTGGGTATTGCTTACTCCCAACTTGGTGTTTTATAGGCTCTAATCGAACCTTACAAGAATTTTTTCCAATGCTCAATTTAAAATCTCTTATAAGAGTTTTTCTAAGCTAACTCTTAAAGCCAACAAGTGTTTATATTTTATATTAAACCTTACAATAGTGTTTAAATGGCTAACACTCAGCCTTATAAAGAGAAAAAAATATTAAAAGCTCAAGAAATAAAATTACAAGAGTTTAGACACTTTTATCATACTTCACTTTGAGTCTTGTTTGAGGTTGTATTTATAGGCCTCAAAGAAATTCTACTTGTTGGTGAAGTGAGTAGAAAAGTCCAACTCTAATAGCCACAAAATCTTCTTGGATTTCTATGTCAGACAATTCTCATAGTCGCAGAGTCTTTCGTGCGGTCGCGATATTCATACTTTTAACGACTACTTGACATATGGTGTCTTCTCATTGGTTCTTCAACTATCTGTTGAAACCTTCCAATGGCTATATGAATCATGCGGTCACACTAAGGCTCGATAGCAGTGACATGGCATTTCTTGCTCCGAGACTCCCACTATTGTCCCTCGCCGCAAACCATTATGCCAGAATGTCCATTATGCTCTCAAATATATTTTAGAGGTCGTAACACCATTTTTGCAATGTTGCAGTCGTTTAGGCGGTCGTGAAGTCATTTGTGCATGGTGATATGCATCTAAAGTCGTTGCTCATTTCAGAGATCTCTACAAACAAGGTTCTCAACACTTAGTAAATCTTCAAGTTTCTTACATTTCAACTCATTCTAAGTTACTCACTTGCCATATAGTGCCATATAGACACTCAATAAAGTCATTAGAACATTTCAATTTGTTTTCTAAGATAAAAATCAAGATTGACCTAAATCTAGGTCAACACAATAGTACAATTGTACATTTTTAGTGTATATCTCTATATATACACTCATTATCCATTCTGTTGGGATATCATCAATGAATTATCCGTTATTCTTCCAATTAATTTCTCTCAATATTCTATCTTTCTCATCTTCTTCTTCTTGTTTCTTCCTCAATGTCATTAAACTCAGAAAATTAATTGTCCATACATAACACTTCATTGATAAATTACATTGCATTAGGGATTTCAGTTACAATCTAATTAAATTATCAAGGGCATGAAAGTTAATCTTAACATCGCATTAATTATGGTGAAATGCAAAATTAGCATAGATTTATAAGCTGATCAGATTACTTGATATTAACAGGGTATGGTACAAATGTTGGGTATGAACTCATTGCTGTCTTGCAATCATTTCATCATATCAACAGGTGAGCTCTATGTCTACTCTCAGATAATCTCGACGCTGTTCCTGGAAAGCTCTAAAGGTTGCAAATTAATCACTAATACAAATGATCTCTTCTTAGTTTTATTTTCAAAGTATAGATGGAGAAATAAATGTTGACAAGAATTTGGTTGTTGATTGCTTTAGGTGGTTGCTGAGATGGCTGGTTTTGTCTTCAAGACACCCCAGGCGAAACAAATAATCATCTTCTAATGTTTGTGTGGTTCATAGATAAGAAATTGGATCCATAGGCATGTGTAATAATGCTCATAGATTTTTGCCAAATTTTTCTTATTTAATGTATCTAGTCAATGGACTAATATATATATATATATATAATTTGGGTTTTTTAAAATATTAACAAATTGTAAATGATCAGTATTAGTATTATTAAATTTAAATTTTACTTTTTAATAAATGTGAATATTTTTTAACTTTAATAAATGTGAATATTAATATAATGAAATACATGCACTAAGTTTATTATATATTAATCAACTAAAAAATAACAAAAAGATGTCAGATTTATTATTTATTTATTAGTATAAATAATTAAAATTTATAAAGTATAAAAATTTAAAATAAATTTGATGAGATAATTTCATGTAAATTTAATTTTTAAAAAACGAAAATAGTTTTTTTCAAATAATTATTGGGTTGAATTTTAAATTTTATGTACTTAAATATAGATTTATTCAAACTAGAACAAGATAAACGCTTGTACAAGCATTTAGAATTGTACATCCAGCATTACAAACGAAGACACATAGGTTTCAGATGAGCATACTCCTCGAATTTGAATTCAAAAGCCATAAGTACAATAGCAAGAACAATCAAGCTGTTCCTAATTGGCATAAAATGTTTATTTATTTATTTTATCTCTTTATTAAAAGTAGTTTATATTTATTTATTTGTTTAAGTCTAAGTATGGTAAAGTATAAATAATTAATTAATACGCCTACAAACGGTGATGCCATCTCCCACAGGAGCAAGAGAAATTTCGATGCGAGGATCAGCTGAAATTTTCTGATTAAATTCCAGTGCAGATTTTCTTATTTGTCTCTTCAATTCAGGTACAGTCTCTTCAGGCCAAGCAACTGTTCCTCCCCATAGAGTATTGTCGTAAACAACAATGCCACCAACCTTGACTAGTTTCATTAATCTCTCATGATAATTATAGTAGTTTTCCTTGTCTGCATCCACAAATGCAAAATCATAGCTCCCTTCATTTTCTTCCTGCAAATAAATTTTGGAAAATAAAAATTAAATTCTTAATATGAACCCTATCAAAACAATAATCATTCAAACTATTTGTGATATTTATTCAAATTATCACTAGTCCACATTAAAAATAGACGCAATATATCTGCAGCTTCTTGTACAGAGAAACACTTATAATAACGAATATTTATCATTTTACTCATTGTATTTATATATTTTATATTAAACAGATATATTAGCGATTCGACATAACTCAATGCGTTTATATTTATAAGTTTAAAAAAATGAGTTCAAATAGTATATGATTAAATTGAAAATTTAAAAGATAAATTGATTAAACAAAAAAAGTTTACGGAGCTATGTATATTTGGCCTTAAAAATATATATTGATAATAATAATTGGTTTCTTACATGTTGTAAGAGTTGATCAAGGACTGGTAGAGCTGGAGATTCAATGAAATTGATTTTTTGTTCAACACCAGCCTTCTGTATTGTTGGCAAGCCCATCTCATATGCTCTCCGATCAATATCTATAGCTGTAATCTGTACATATATAATCTTAATTAATTTAATTATTATATTCTTCCTACAAAAAACTAAAAAGAAACTGAAATTTTATACAAGTCTGTTTGAACATTAAAATTGAAATCTTTCTGACGAAAAAAAAAAATAGAAAAACAATTCAAAACAATATTAGCTGATCTGATGATAAACTGAGTTGGAACATGTAAAATATATTTAATAATTAATTTTAATAGTTTTTAATAAACATTATCTACCAAAAAAAAATTAAACAGTAAATCAAAGAGTAAAGTAAAAGACCAATTAAACCTTGCCATCATCAGGAATTGTAAGGGCAGTAAGTAAGAGAGAATATCCAGTAAAGACTCCAATTTCAATAGTCTTCTTTGCATTAATCAGCTTCAATAGCAACGCTATTAACTGACCAGAATCTGGTGCTGTACCAATGAAGTGTCTGCACATATAATAATAATATTTTCAAATTTCTCAGCTCTTCAAAATATTTTAGAGAAAATATTTTTTTTTCCAAACATAATGGAGATGGGAATTTTAATTATAAGTTGAAATTATATATATATATATATATATATATAAGATACACTAATTACATGGGGTGTTTTGCAGTAGCATCCCTGAGTTCCTTGAGAGGCAAAGGTTCTCGTGGGTAGACCATTGTCTCTAGTATATACTGCCATGCATATAATTAAGTTCAATATTAGATCAACTGGAACCATTAATTTTTTTTTGAAATTGATAACTGAATGTCGGTCTTATAATATATAAGATATAAAGATCAAGTTATTACTTTTTGTAAGTCCGAGCTTTGCAGCAACACTGGATTAGGCGTGAATGTGGTGCTTGCCATTGTTATAGCTGTAACCAATATGCAAGACAAGAAAATGATCATTTTCTTTTTCTATTTCATGAACGTAACATATGTAAATGCATACAGACAAATTGGCAAATATAGATAGGTGGAATTCCGAATCTTAATTTAATTATAATAAATTATAAATATCATATATATTATTTCTTAAAAAATTCAATATTAATGTTATAAATTCAGGCTTGCTCATAAATATGTTTGTACGAATATGCACATCTGCAACAAGTAAGAGCCAAAAAGAAAAAGAAAAAAAAGATCGCAGTAATTACCTCTATTAAATAGATAGAAAGAGATCACAGATGTATAATATGTATGTATTTAATTGTTTTGTTTACCCCCACATGAGTCCTATTTATACACACATCTTACTCACTGGTTCGGGTAGAACTCGGTTAGTTTAGTTAATTAATCGATCAAACTGATCAATTAATTAAATTTATTTATTTAAAATTTTTAATTTAATCAACTAAATTTCTATTTCGATCCGTTCGATTAATTAACCGAAACAAATTGATCCATTCAATTAATTAACTGGACCGATCAAATTTTTTTATTTTTATAATAAAAATTTATATTTATAATAAAAATATTAATATAATTAAATAATTAAACAAAATTTATTATAAAATTAATAAATCATAACTTTATTTTATAATAAAAATATATATTTATAATAAAAGTTTATATAATTAAAAAATTAAATAATAAATAACTAAATAATTTAAAAAAATTCAATTAACAGTTAATAGATTAAACTGAACCGATTAATTATTAGTCAAACTAAAAATTAAATTTATATAAATATTTTAATTATATTAACTGAATTATTTTTTAATTAATTAATTAAAATAAATTTTTAATCGGTCAATTAAATTTTTCTGCTAGTGAAATTTCTTTCTCAAATAGACTATACGAATTTCCTGCTAGTGACGCATGACGTTGCTAATCAGGATAGGCTCTAGAATGAGTCTAAGAATTTATTGTCTTGGACAATCTATTTTGAAGAATAACTAAAACTTAAAACAATATATATATATATATATATTTTTTTTATGCTCAAATAATTATATATATGTATATTAATTTTTTATTTAATTTAAGTTAAAAATATAACATAAGCATAATTTTTTAAAAATTTATGTTATTTTTTAATATTTAATGTTACGTACACAATTAAAATTTGAGTGGAGTAGAGCAAATAATATCCAATCAAAATCTAGGGTCGGCTCTGTTGCTAGTAGCAGTCACTGATGTTGTCATGGCAGTCAATGACGTTGTTAATTACTTTCGCCCACTTTTGTTGGCTTTTCTTTTTCCCAGTCAGTTTTCTAACAAGTTAGTAAAAAGGTCATAAAAGAAAGTTGATTTAACATTTTGTTCACATAAAAAAAAATTAAATGGAAAAAAATTGTAATTGTTGATAAACTTAAACTCCGCTGCAGTGCCAGAATTCTCTGGAGGAGTCATCAAAATTTTAAAATAAAAAAAATACATTCAATAAATAAATTTATTATTAATAAATTTAAAATAAAATTAAATAAAATATAAAAATATTATTAAATATATTAAAATATGCTATGATATTCTCTTAAAATAAATAAAAAAATTATATTTAAATTATGAGATTATATAATTTACAAGTTATATTTTTAAATTATTTATTATGAATATATATAATATTGATAAATTTATTATTATTAATATTAATTTTATAATATAAATTAAAAATAATTAAAGATATTAAATAAGTAGAGTAAATTTATTAATTTAAAATATATACATATATATATATTAAATTGAAAAAATATAAATTTATCATAATTATAAGTAAATATTTTCTATTAAACTCAAAATTATAACTTATAAAGTCTAAAAAATTTTAAATATACTTTTTGTGTTATTATATGATAATTTTTAATTTTTTTATTAATTTATTATGTAATTTAATATTTTAATTTTTTTAATTTTAAATCTTTCTTAAAATTATTAGATACAAATTTTTATAAAAAAAAATTTTATATCTCAATTAAAAGTATGATTAAAAAAATAATAATTAAAATAACAATAATTATTTTAAAAATTAAGAATATAATAGGAGGTTATATTCGAAAACAAAATAAAAACAATTGCCAACTATTATTATTAAAAAAATTTAAATATAAAGGTCTACAGTAAAAGAGTCTAAAAATAGAAAGACTAATTTATTAAAATGACAAAAATTATATATATATACATATATATTAATTTATATGTGTATACATATATATTTATTTATATATACATATATATACATATTTATATGTATCTGTGTATATATATATATATATGCATTAATCAAGGAGGGTCAATGGACCTCTCTTTGTTCCGTCCTTGTTTAAACTATAAAATATATGAATATAATTGAATAACGCCAAAATTTAATCAAATGTTAGTGTTAATATTTCTTACTTTACTAACTCATAAAACAATCAAATTATGCTTGATTGATGCCTTTAAAGTATGAATGTCCATTCACATGAAGAGCACACTCGTCGTCAAGTAAGCGTCTCAGAAAAATTTAGACAAAAACAAACGTAATATTCATTATAGACAACGAATGAGCGTTATTAATGCTGAAATTGTCACTAAGAACAAAATAATAAAGAGTTAGTACGTCCATTAAGCTCATTTGGCACTTCAAGCAAATTGTAACACCTATTCATGGCAATGGAAAAATTTCAACATAAACCTAGTTAATATCTTTACTCATGAACTAGGCTAAATTAAAAATTTTAATTTTAAAATAAAAATTATTTATAATTATTTTTTAAAATATTATAATTTAAATGTAAATTTCTAATTAACTTGATCCATGATAATGATTGCCCACCATACCTTGAAGTGCTTGAAGACATGACACCGTCTCCTGCAAACAAAGCCAAGAAGAATGCCCTTTTATAATGATGAACGATATTAGAAGTTCCATAATTTGAAAATTGAATCACTACAACATTTTAAATATTTAGTTATGGTATACGTTATAGCTAAAAATACAAATTTACATAGCTTAATACTTTAGCCATAATTATAATTTTTTGTAACTTTTCGTAGCTAGAAGTAAATTTTCTTTTTCATAGCTAAGAGTTAATACTTTTTGCTATGTTTGAAAAAATTATATTTCTAAAAAGTTAATATTTTTGCTATAATAGTAATAAACACCATAAGAAATTTGCCAAATAGCGACAGAATTTTTCATCACTCTTTCGTCGCTAATGAGATTTGTAATGAAATAACAACGAAAAATATTCTAGCGTTAAATAAGTAGTCACTATATAATGGAAATTCATTACAAATAGAGACAAAATGCTTACTCCATTACAAATTAAATGGACAAGAACAAGGACCATCCGTAGTTATTAACGACGTCTTTGTAACAATAAGGCGTCGCTAATAGTCAAAGATTTACAACTATATTTTTGTCTCTATCTCCAACGCACTTGTCACTAATTTTTTTGTCTCTATTAGCGACACTCTAGGAACAAATTTTTTTGTTTCAATTGTTAACAAAATAACAACAAAAATTTTATGCCACAACTTGTTACGAATGCATTTTACATCATTATTAGTGGCATGTTTGCTATAAAATCTGATTTAATAATTAATTACTACTACTACTGTAAATTGTTACTAATTTGTTACAAATTGTAACAAATATGTTATAAAATGGTGACTATATTTTAATAATAATTTTAAATTTTTATAATTAAAAATTCATTCATTTAAAATATTGATGAAACAACAATTTCAATATATATAAAATATTATATAATTCAAAATATACCGATCTGTACCATATATATAATATTAAGATTAACTTAAAAATCCTAAGTTTAAAGTATTGAGATTTAACTTAAAATACTACTATAAATTATTAGCATTCGTATTTCACTAAAAATACTACTTTAATTACTTAGCATTAAGATTTAACTAATTTTAATTTTTTTATAATTAAAAATTCATTCATTTAAAACATTGATGAAACAACAATTTCAATATATATTAAATTATATATAATTCAAAATATACCAATCTGTACCATATATATATAGTATTAAGATTAACTTAAACCAAGTTTAAAGTATTGAGATTTAACTAAAAATACTACTATAAATCCTTAGCATTCAGATTTCACTAAAAATACGACTTTAAGTACTTAGAATTAAGATTTAACTACAAATCATAACCCATCATATTATAAAAAAAAGACTCTATGGTCCTATAGAATCAACTGCTCTCGAAGATGAACCATTAAATTGTCTGGACATCTGTATCGCTATCATCTGCCGCCACTCATTTTGAACTTTGCAAAACTCCTTGCGTTCTTGTTCAAATAATCTGCGATCCTCCTCAATCTGTCGAAACACATTACTTACTTGTGCTTGTAATATAATCACATTGTAGAAAAATATATGGAATCAAAGTTTAATTTGAGACAAATAAAATAAAAAAAACTCAAATTTCTTGTATTAATTCAAAAATATTAAACCTCTCTTACAAAAGATGACAATCTCACAAAACACACGTTTATTTCTCTACACTCACTCTTTTGCTCTTATCTTTTTCTTCTCTCAAATCTACATATCTCCAAATGCCTAATGGCCATTTATATAGCAAATATTAGCCTACTATTTTTGACAAATTTCTAAAATCTAATTATTTTTAATATGAATGGTGCCCATTGTTTTGACCAAGTTTGACCAGTGCACATTCTTCACACTAAATAAAATATTGTTATTTATGTATATGGCTGGTGCACATGTTTAACATTAAGTTAAACATTCCCATTTACGTGCATGGATAGTGCACATGTAAAATATGTAAATTGAGTTTATCAATTTTCAACAAATCCCCCCTTTAAACTCAATTCTATTCCATCTTTCTTCCCAATTGTCACTTTACATTTTTCTAGTAGAACAGTCGGTAGTGGTTTTGTGAAAATGTCAGCCACTTGATCATGACTCACAACGTGACTTATTCTTACTCGTCCTTTTTTTACTTGTTCTCGAATGTAGTGAAACCTAACATCAATGTGCTTGCTTCTTTCGTGATGAACAAGATTCTTTGCTAACTCAATTGCTGACTTATTATCAACTCAAATATCTGTTGCTTCATGTTGTTGGAGATTCAGTTCATATAACAGATTTCTAAGCCAAACTGCATGACACACGCACCATGATGCTACCACATATTCTGCTTCACACGTTGATAATGTCACAATTCGTTACTTCTTTGATTGCCATGTGAATGCCGTGTCTCCCATAAAAAATACATATCCCGATGTACTCTTTCGATCATCTATGTCTCCACACCAATCACTATCCGAATATCCCACCAATTTATATTCTCCTGACTTTGAGTAAAATAATCTGAGTGATTGTGTTCCTTGAATATATTTGAGAATTCTCTTCAATGCTTTCCAGTGTGTGTAAATTGGTTCTTCCATGAATCGACTTACTACTCCAACACTATAGGATATATCTGGCCTTGTGCATGTAAGGTAACGAAGGCTTCCCACAAGACTTCGATATTTTGTTGTATCTACTCGATCTCCACCATCAAACTTTGAGAGTTTTACACCTGGTTCCATTAGTGTCGAGACTGTATTGCAATTCGCCATGTTGTTCCTCTGTAGGACATCCTTTGCATATGCTTCTTGTGACATAAAGATTCCTGTCTTTCCTTGTCTAACTTCCAGACCAAGAAAATACTTCATTAAACCCAAATATGTCATGTCAAATTCTTGCTTCATCTCCTCCTTGAAACTTTTAATAATCTCGCCATTGTTCCCCATAAAGATGAGGTGATCAACATATAGAGCAACAAACATCAATTTGTCTTTTTCTTTCTTCACATATAGTGCATGTTCATACGGACATTGGATGAACCTATTCTCCTTGAAATACATATCGATGCGAGTATTCCAAGCTCAAGGTGCTTGCTTTAACCCGTAAAGTGCCTTTTTCAATTTCAACACCTTTTGCTCCTTTCCAATTATAGTGTAACCGGGTGGTTGTTCAAGATAGACTTCCTCTTCTAGCACACCATTCAGAAAGGCTGATTTGACATCCATTTGAAATATTGGCAATTCAAATTGTGCTACTTGAGAGATGAGAAGTCAAATTGTCTCCATTCTTGCAACTGGTGCGAAGACTTCATCATAGTCAATTCCTGCTTTTTGTATGTAGCCCTTTACTACAAGTCGTGCCTTATATCGCTCAATCTTTCCTTGAGTATTCATTTTCTTCTTGTATACCCATTTTACTCCAATGGGCTTGCTTCCCTTTGGCAAATCTGTGAGCTCCCATGTCTTGTTTTGCTCGATTGATTTGATCTCTTCATTCATAGCTACTCGCCATTTCTCATTCTTCACTGCTTCTTCAAAGCTTATACTTTCAGCATCTGCCAGAAGACATACAAGATGTACTTCTATTGTGCAATCATATAGATCATGCAGACTTCGCATCCTTGGCTCAATTGGTTCCTCTTCATCATCAGTCGCTTGTGGACTCATTGCTTATGGAGAAGATCTCCTCATTTGAGAACTCGATAATGGAATGCTTAATGATTCTTCTATCTCCACTGCTATTTCCGTAGATTTATTCCAATCCCAATTGCTTGCTTCATTCACCTGAACATCTCGACTTACCATTACCTTTTGATTTATTGGATCAAGCAATTTATAGCCTTTGGTTTTCTCGTCGTAGCCAATGAACACAAATTTCTTGCTCTTGTCTTCTAACTTTTTACGTCGTTAATCTGGCACATGTGCATAGGCCACACTGTAAAAAATTTTAAAGGGTGAAACTGTTGGCTTTTGGCCACTCCAAACTTCTTGTGGAGTTTTATCTTTCAACTTCACATGTGGACATCTGTTCTGCACATAAATTGCACACTGTACGGCTTCTCCCCAGAATTCTTTTGGCATCTTCTTAGTTTTCAACATTGACCTAACCATGTCAATAATAGTTCGATTCTTTCTCTCTGCCACGCCATTTTGTTATGGAGTATAAGGTGCAGTTAGGAGCCTTCTTATTCCATACTCCTCACAATAGCTCACAAAATCTGTTGAATTGTATTCGCCACCTCTATCAGATTATAAGGCTTTAATAAACTTGCCAGTTGCCTTCTCTACCATGATCTTAAACCTTTTGACATCTCAAATGCCTCTGATTTTTCTTTCAAAAAATAGACCCAAGTCTTTCTGGAGAAACCATTGATAAAAGTAATGAAGTATTTTTTGCCACTAAATGACTCCAGAGTGATTGGCCCACAAATATCAGTGTGAATTACTTCAAGAAGAGCTTTTGCTCGATATTCTGCCTTCTTCTGAAATGAGTTCCTTGCATGTTTTCCAAAAACACATTCATCACAGAACTTCTCTATATAGTCTATATTTGATAACCCATGCACCATCTATTTTTTTGACAACTTTTGTAATCCAACATAATGCAAAATGACCAAATCGCAAATGCCATAAAGAAGATTTGTCATCAACATTAATTTGCATGCATCTTTCTTTGACATACATAAGGTTGATTTTGTATATCCAATTCCTTGCCATCTCGACTTGTGCAACTAGATGACCATTTTTGTCTTTTAGTTGAAGATCTCGACCTTTCATCAACTTTGAATTAATCCTTTCAGACCATTCTTTTGTTGATAGGAAATTGTGCCTCGACCTTTCACCTGGATTTTGGACTCATCTCCAAATGAAACGTGCTCATCAATGATTTGCATTTCTGTGAATAAATGCTTGTGTCCGCACATATGATTTGTAATATCCTCATGTATGCCCTAGAAGTTTTGATTATGTTGTTGTTGTTGTTGTTGTTGTTGGTCTAAAATGTGATTGAATGTATGTGTTGTGTGATAAAAAAAAAAGAAAAGAGAATGTTCATGTGTTATTTAAAAGATAAGTGATGTGTAGAGAAGATGTATATGTAGTGTATATGGCAATATATATAGCATATATGTTGGTCAAAGGGAGAGTCAAGGTGTTGGATATAGTGGAAGAAGATATTTTTGGTTGTTATTGAAATTACTATAAAGGGCATGCATAATGAAAAGAAGTTTAACTATGTTAAAGAGGGCATTTTGGTAATTCTTCTTTTGAAATTGTGTGGTGGAGATTAATAGAGAGTTTGACTTTTATTTTGATCAAATTTCTTTTCTTCTTTTCACGTGTGGCCGGCCAACTTAGAGAGCAAGAGAGAAAATAAGAGTTGATGATATTTGAAGCTCAAATTGAAGAAGTTTTAAGTGGTTAAGTGGAAATCCAAGAAGATTCACTATATTTGGTAAGTTTCTCTTGATTCTTTTAAGTTATTTAAGTTGGTTGTGAGTTTGGTTGTGGATTTTTGATGGTAGGGTTGTGTTGATTATTATATGTTGGATTTAATTGGTTGTGGTGTTGGTTTTGGATTTGAAGATGATAAGTTAAGAGTGATGTTGGTTTTAGAGTTTTGGAAATGGTAAGTGATAAATTATATTGTGTTATTTTGGATTAGGTTTTGGAAGAAGGTGATTTACTCTAATTTGAGAAGTGAAGAATTCTTGGAGAAAAGAAAGTGTTTAGAGTTGTATAATTGGTGCTAAAGTTAAGTACAAACTATATGGTTACAAACATGCATATGTTGTTTAATCTTAAAACACTTTTGTTTGTAAATGTGATAAGGTATCAAATGTATTGTTAATGAATGTTGGTGATGAAAATATTGTGATGAGCATGTAAAATAATTGCTAATGATGTTGATTATGTCCATTTGAATGAGGTTATGTTGTGTACAATGTGTTTTAAGTTAACCAAAAGAAATTTGGCTACATTTAGGGTTTATGCATGAGAGACACGTAATTTGGGGCGGTCGCTATTATTCATGTGCGGTCGCGACTTAGGTCGGGCTTCTGACCGCGAAACCTACTGTAATAAGGTTTCATCTTTTGATTGTGAAGTGCGGTCGCGACTTATGTCGGGCTTCTGACCGCGAAACCTACTGTAATAAGGTTTCATCTTGTAATTGTATGGGGCGGTCGTATTCAGGTGAGGCGCGACCACTATAAAGGTTCTATTCACCTTATTGGAAGCAACCTAATCCTGCAACAAGATTCTCAAATATATGTTAAATAGATCATCCATTTGAGTTGTCAAGGATCAAAATAGAGATCATTTGTCTAACATCATTGTTGAATCATGAAATGTGAGATGATATGGAATTGATAATGCATATGATATTACATGAACAAGGTTATGTATTGTGTATTGTGAGGCTTGTGAATGGTGATGTGTATTATGAATAATGTACTTTGAAATGTGATACCAATAATGCTATATGCACAATATGAATTGAGGTATGAAATGCTATAAAGCCATTGTGATTGGCTATGATGATGCAATTGAAAGAAATAAGGCATGTTTGCCTAAATGTTGATGAGAATTGAGAATGGAAATGATAACTAAATAATAAATGAATTGTGTGGCTAATGTGTTATTCCATTTTCAGAGTTTGTTGTTGGTGGCATGCCTAATAAGTGTAACAATCTCTTGAAGTTAGGTTGGATTGAATCCTTGAAGCCTAATTGAGATGTTACAACCCTTGAAGCTAGGTTGGGTTGGTTCTTAAAGCCAAGTTGGGTTGAAGCTTAGCATGCTTTGCTCCCCTTGAAGCTTGGTTGAACCTAATCCTTGAAGCCTAGTTGGGTATATGATATTGATAAATGTGATAACAAAACCAAAACATTAACTCTGGAAAATTGAATGGCATATTAGTGTGTCTTGGGCCCAATGCTTGTCTTTGTTTAATGTGATTCATGAATGGTAAAATGATTGACTAATGAGATATATGGAAGATTGTTGAAATGTGGTATGTATATATATGTGAATATTAAATGGAAAGGTATGTTATTAGCTTTTCACCTACGATGTTGTTTTTGTGAATAATATGTATGACATTGCATTGCATTAAAGCATGATTTGTCTTACTAAGCCGTTGGCTTAACGCGATAGTGTTTAATCGCGCAGGTAACAGAGTTGAACCCGAGAGTTCTTCGAGACCTAGTGAGAGTAGACATTGAAGGGTTTATTCTTGGATTTAAAGATCAGAGAAGAGCTGCCAATCATGTATAAATTCTTTATGTTTTGTAAAGTATTGTGTATAATGTAAATATGTGTATAATTATAGATATGGACTTAAATGTTTTCATATATGTAAATATTTTATAAATTCCGCTGCGTATTAAGTAAATGTATTTATATCTATTTTGTTTTATATTACAAGTAATTACTTATTTTTCTCTAATGTATAATGAGAAAGCTTATAGTATCATTTAAAATGTTTTGAATGTTAATAAAAATCCGTGGCATTCCTATATTCGATACATGCATACTACATTGTGGTGTATGTAGTGTGTATGTATTGGGTGTGGGGGTGTTACATGATTACTTGCAGCAGTGTCGAGATACCATGTTGTCTCATTATTGGTATTCTCATTATCATGGGCCATCATGAGAAGCCCATCACTCGATCCTTCTTCTGTGATCAAATTAGTGTTTTCTTCAACTTTCTTATCAGCATAGCACTCTTTTGCATAATACCCAAACTTGCCACAGTTATAACAATTATCAGAGTTACAATCCTTTGCATAGTGACCAAGCTTGCCACATTTGTAACACTCAATATTCGAGTGATTTATCCGACCACCTCTACCATATCCTCAGCCTCAGCCTCTCCAATTTTGTTGCCTTGTCTGCCCATTTCCTCCATGATAGTCATTTTGACCACGACCTCTACCACCACGACCATTTTCACGACCTCTTCTACCGCGTCCTCTTCCTCGAGAGTTTTGAGAATAAAGTGCTTTTTCATCTATAATTGTTGCCTTTGTTTGAAGGGCCTCTTCAAGAGTCTCCTCCTTCTTTTTCTTCTTACGTTGTTCATGTGCTTCAAGAGAACCAGTGAGCTCATCGACTATTAATGTGGTGAGATCATTTGACTCTTCGATAGCGCACACTACATTTTCAAATCTATCTGTCAATGATTGCAGTATCTTCTCCATAACTCGTGAATCATTTAATGTCTCACCATTTCTCTTGAGTTGATTCACCATGGTTTGAAAGCATGTGATGTAAGCTGATACACCTTCTGACTCCTTCATCTTCATGCCTTCGAACTTACCCCGAAGGCTTTGGAGGCAAACTTGCTTCACACGATCAGCTCCTTTGAATGTTTTGTCCAAAATATCCCACGCTTCTTTTGAAGTTGTTGTACCGGCAATCTTCTCAAAGCCCGACTCATCCACTGCTTGGAATAGCAGATAGAGAGCAGTTTTATCTTTTGCTCGTGTCTCTTTTAACGCCTTTAGTTGGTTTGCAATCATGCCTGCAGTATCTGTTGGCTCAGTAAAGCCTATCTCAACTATCTCCACATCTTGTGCGCCTAGTAGTGCTCGCATTTGTATGCTCCGATTGTCATAATTTAACCTTGTAAGACGTGGCAGAGATATTTGCCCCAACGAGCTTCCTGAATTTGTCATGGCTCTGATACCAATTTGTAGAAAAATATATGGAATCAAAGTTTAATTTGAGACAAATAAAATAAAAAAAAAACTTAAACTTCTTGTATTAATTCAAAAATATTAAGCCACTCTTACAAAAGATGACAATCTCACAAAACACACGTTTATTTCTCTCCACTCACTCTTTTTCTCTTATCTTTTTCTTCTCTCAAATCTACATATCTCCAAATGCCTAATGGCCATTTATATAGCAAATATTAGCCTACTATTTTTAATAAATTTCTAAAATCTAATTATTTTTAATGTGAATGGTACCCATTATTTTGACCAAGTTTGGCCGGTGCACATTCTTCACACTAAATAAAACATTGTTATTTATGTATATGGCTAGTGCACATGTTTAACATTAAGTTAAACATTCCCATTTACGTGCATGGATAGTGCACATGTAAAATATGTAAATTGAGTTTATCAATTTTCAACACACATATTACATAATTCATCAAATAATTAAAAAAAACATACATAATCACATATTATATCTGCAAAAGTTTCCTTCCATTGACAACTTGAATTGCAATCCTTCTTGAGGTATTAGACCCAGCTACAGAAGCAGTGGATGGCTCAACAGATGGAGCACCAGTCAAATTGGTATTGTCTCCACTAGTTAATGCTGGTTGAGTATTGTTCTACTTTATAACTACACAAATGAAAATATATCATTAAACCAAACTAATTAATTCACAAATGAATAATATTCAATATTTTGACCACAAGTAACCAATCAAATGATGGACTATGAATAATGGGTCATTCTTTTGCTGAATCTGCTCCATAAATACAAATCGATAATATTTGAATAGAAGAAAAAAAATCTGATATTTCATTTGACACTATTCTATCCCAATTTGCATTACAGATTGGAAATGTTTTTTGATCTTCAACTTTCAAATAACAATAATGGCAACTCACATGTCTTGTCTATAAATATGGAAAAATATGTAAAGATATACATACAAAGAAAGGAAACATAAGGAATGCCCAAAATACCTTTGTTTATGAATTCCATGGGAGAAAAAATTAAGCTGACGATGCAGCAAAGCACTAAAATTTCCAGCAGCTTTAAAATACTTTTAAGCATAAAATACTATTAGATATGATAATTGGCAATTGATAATTTTCACTAGGAAACAATGATCTTATACAAGGAATTGATAATTGGTGTTTAAGAGCTAAAGGTGTGTAGTTATTAAGTTGATAATGTGATATATATATATATATATATTCTTAAAACTCTTTTCCATTCATTGTAATTTTTGTTTAGGTGTGTCAGCCAATTTGTTGCAGTAAATTGAGATGAAAAATCAATGCATTGAATATAAATAGAATATTTTTTTTAAACTATTCGACCAAGGTTTTGCTTCAAATTTGGCTGAATTTTTTTTAACTATTGCATGAATTTGATCAGTTTTCAAATGATTTTGCCTTAATTACCGTCTTTCATGTATTTATTCTAATTCTCCTCATGTTACATTGTTTTGTCTTGTAGTCTGTAGATGGATTTTTTTTTTTAACTATTCGACCAAGGTTTTGCTTCAAATTTGGTTGAATTTTTCTCTTATTGTTGAGCTGAAACACATTTATTAATAGTCACATCTCTACTCCATTCTCATGTTCATCATTTCGTTGAAATTATTGTAGTTAATTAATGTCACATTGGTTCTAGCAAATTAGTTTGTAAATAACCTCACAGCACTCAACAACATTGTTGTTAAGTGCATTAAAGTCCACATATCTACCCCTAATACTAAAAGGTACATCTATTTTCATGGTTAATAAATTAAAGAAAAGAGCAAAGACCAACCAGTTGAAGAAAACTAAGGCCACTCTTATAAATAAATAAATATATATATATATATATATATATGCCCAAAGTCACAACATAAATGATACATTCATCAAATATAAAACTCCCAATATTTCTACCTTATACCCTCAACTTCATCAATCAACAATTGACCACAAGCACTTCAAAATATCCTTAAATCATAATAGCTTATTCTAAAATAAAATAAATATTTAAAAGATACAAATGAGTTAACAAAACTTAAAATACTTGTGAAGTAATGTAAACTTATCACAAATCCTGCAAAATTTTAAGCATCAAACCTAAATCAGTAAATATTAGCATTTGAAATAAACAAGACGAAAAAAAAATACAGAGGATTATATTCTTGCAAATTAAATCTCCATTTTCTATTAAATCCCTCTAACTGAACTTCAGAGAAAAAATAAAATTTCAATTCAACTTGGAATGTATAAAAGAAAATTTTCATTTCTTCCACCAAAATTAGCTACCATTGTGAGAGATAGAGAGAGAGAGGGAGGAAGGAAGTAATCTAAATATATCTTTATAAAAAATATATATTTTCATACATTCAGAGAAAGTGCTACAAGCATTAGACAAAAAAAAAGAAGAGAGTGAGAAGGCAATAAGCTAAGAGGAAGCCAAAAAGGAGGAATTGGTGAGTATTCCAAACTAAGCCACATATCCTTAATTAGTCATCTTAACCTTGTTATTATGAGTTAAAAATATAAACCAATGTCTATTTTTACCAATTAAATAAAAAATTTAGAACAAACAAATAAAAAATATGTGTATACATATATCAGTTGAGCTGTCACATTTTAAAAGAAAATAATATATATATATATGTGTGTGTGTGTGTGTTTAAAGGTTTATCACTGCACAAGGTTGGCTTTTATTTGTTTAAAAAATCGTAAAAACATGCACTATAATTATTTAATTAACACCTTGCATATGAACACTGATGGAACTAGAAATTC
Organism: Garcia nutans; assembly: GCA_947685225.1. Taxonomy (NCBI): domain Eukaryota; kingdom Viridiplantae; phylum Streptophyta; class Magnoliopsida; order Malpighiales; family Euphorbiaceae; genus Garcia; species Garcia nutans. The sequence continues at coordinate 21,221,290 of CANTUV010000011.1, read as the reverse complement.
AATGGGGCAAAAATTTCACAGAAAAAAATTCCAAAAAAGTTTACCATAAAATTAAAATTTTAATATTATAATAGTTCAACAATTAATTTGTATTATTAGATTGACTATGCCTAAGAGATGACAACTGTATCCTACGAGTTTGCACATTTTGAAAACGTTGCATAATAACTTCATTTTCAATTTTTAAGAAAATATCCTTTTTCACGTAACACACCAAGCATTCTGTCAAAAAAAAATCTCTCATCTTGTTGCGCAAATCCGTCTTGATAATGTTTATTGCTGAAAAAGCTCTCTCAACAGTTGCAGTTGCAATAGGAAAGACTAAAGCCAACTTGATTAGCAGATATACCAAAGAAAATACAGTGTTATAGTGTGTCTCAACTATTTTCTGAGCAAGAGCTCCAATGTCATCGAAGTTAGAGAAAACTACATTCCTTTTTACATAAGCAATATAGGTATTAAGTTGATCTTCAAGTATCATTCGATCGGTGATGGAGAAATCATATGGATATAGTTCAGCAAGACGAAGTAATTTGGATAGTTCAAAATTGGAGAATGAGTTTTTAGGAGAAAGATAAGCAATGCATGAAAGCAATTCAGTACTTGATTCTGTAAAGTGATTTTTTATTTCTTGAGCAATGAAATGAATAATCTAGAATTGAATGAACAAAAATTAGGTTGTAGCATAATAAATAGTTAAGTATGATAATTAGAAGATAAAAGAGTATCTGAAAAAATATTTTCACTCAAAAGTAGTGGTAATAAGTGATAGAAAAACTAACATGCTTGGAACGCAGATAACCTGCATTATCTTCCATATTAGACACTGTGACATCGTGATTTATACAAAAGTCATTAACAGCTTCCAACATTCTATCACATCCATTTTCCCTGAAGCTTTGCAATTCTTGTTTAACAGTTGCATTCAAATGAATTGCATTAACAATATTTTGATCCCTTTTTTGCAAAACTTGAGATAGATCATTTGTCATTCCTAAAAATTTTCTCATTAAGAAAACAATAAAAATAAATTCATAACTTTTTATTTTATCAATCAAGCCCACAAATGCCCCTCAATTTCTTTATTCAGAACCATCCTCATAAATGTTCACAAGAACCTCTTTCACTAGGGACCACATAGAAAGAAGACGCACAATTATTTTATAATGAGAATCCCATTGCGTGTCTCCAGGTCGAGTTAAATTTGTTTCTTGATGCAAGCCTCTTCCACTTTGAATATCACCTCTCTCTAGGCATTGAACTATATCATCATGTTATTTTTGACGGGGAGCATCCCTCCTTTTACATTAAGCTCCAACAATATTCACAATCATTACAACATAATAAAAAAAAAAATTACACACAAATCGATTGCTCCCTGCTGTTGTAATAAGCACTAATTGGAGTTTATGAGCGAAATAATGAATGTACCTAGCTGAGGGATTTTTATTTAAAATGAGGGTCTTTAACCCATTGAATTCACCTCACATATTAGAAGCCTCATCATAACCTTGACCTCTAACTCTACTTAGAGACAACCCATGTTTGGCTAAGAAATCATCAAGTGTACTTTTTAAAGATAAAGCAAATGTGTCACTAACATATACTACTCTAATTAATCGCTCAACCACTTATCCCAACTTGTTAACACATCTCAATACTACAATCATTTACTCCTTTACTGAATTGTCTCGAGCTTCATGAATTAATAGAGAGTAAAAATTATCTTCAATATCTTTAATAATAGCTAGTGTCATCTCTAAAATACAAGCACTAACTATTTACTATTGGATACGTGGAGAAGTGAGTTGATTATTTTTAGAAGCATTTGAATTAACTACATTCCTAACTTCAATACTGCATTGACTGTACGAATTGAGAAGTTCAAGAAAATGACCCTGGCTAAGTGAGTATTCTGACTCATCATTTCCCCGAAAAGCCAACCCATTTGCTAAAAGAAAATGAATACAGTCAATAATAGCTATCAAACGTGTTCGGTAATAAGCTTCTTGCTCTTGGCTGTGAGAAGATAGGACATGAGATACACTTTGTCTTTGATTTTTAAAACTAACATATAACATTCTAGCATATTGTATGGACTACTTGGACTAGCAACATATTCATTAAACTTCTCCATAGATTTTTTCTAATTACAAAATCTGACTTCTGTGAAGATATTATCCCCCTCTTAGATCCTCTATTCAAACTAAAAAGATAACACCATAAACAAAATGTTGCATCTTTGGAAACACTATATTCCAACCACTCAAATTTAGAGAACCAAACATCTCTAAAACTCCTCATAATTTTTCTAAATTCAGTTTGAGGAAAATTGTGGCCATATGGTTGGCAAGGTCCTTTAGCTACATATTGTCTTCTGACATCATCCCTAATTCCAATGTCAAATTCGTCAATTGATTTACGCAATATTAGATCACCCACAATATCACCAAAACTACACTCTGGATGCCCCATTGTGTCACTAGTTTTTCTAACAATTGCATGACTCCTTAATGTCTGGATTGGTGTCGGAGTCGGAATATTTGAAGATTCACCACGTTCATTCCGCAATCTCTTAGTCTTTATCTCAAATTTATCCATATCTGTTTCAGTTTTTATTATAAATATAAGTAGTTTACTTTTGGTCAATTTTAGAGTTTAGTTCATATTTTTCATTTTATAAGTATTTTATATTAAATTTATACTTAGTTTATATTCAATTTATATTTAACTATTAATTAATTTATATTCACAATATAAACTAATTTGTTTGGGTTCATAACTGGTTTAGTTTATTAAGTACTTAAATTATAACTTTATAGTTCTAATGTTATTAACCTAATTAAATTTTATTTTTAAATTTTATTAACCTAATCACACTTTATATTAATTTTTTATATTCAACATTTTAATTTATAATTATAATTAATTTAACCTAAAATTTAAAACACTAAATCAATTCATTATTCAACCAATCACAATGCAAAATATTTTAATGTAGATATTATACTTGGTCAATCATCAAAATAAATCAAATTTTATAACAAAAATAACATCCTAAAATTCACCTAAAACCCTAACTATAAACAACACAAAAAAATTCAACATAATCACAACAAAAATCATTTAAAATAAATCAAAATAATTATTTGAACTTCAAACAAACTACATTTTTTTATTTAAAAAAATCCTAATTTTTACCTAAAATCCTAAATCTAATCTCAAACAAATCCCCTAAAGTCAATTAAAAAAAAGAAATCAATACTTGTTGCTGCTCCCGTCGTCGGTTCTCCAATCAGCCGCCGTCGGCAATGCTCCCACCCGTCCAGTCATCCCTCTCCTTCTTTCCCCTCTCTGCCTCTCTGCTCTCTTCTCTCGCACATAGGAGCTGCATTTTTGCAACTCCCTCATGCACACCGAAAATTGCAGAGGGCTACGGTTGTCCCTCTGTAATTATTTTTGACGGCCATAAGCACACCCCCTATATGTGCTTCTGGCCGCCAGCGGGGGGGGGGGGGGGGGGGGGTCATTTGCCCCCCCTAAAGGCCAGCTTTCGTCAACAAAGCTCCCGCTCGTCCAGTCATCCCTCTCCTGCTCTCCCTCTCTGCCTCTGGTCTCTGGGTCTCCCCTCTCTGCTCTTTTCTTTTGCATAGAGGAGCTGCATTTTCGCAGCTCTTCTTTATTTTTTTAATACATTATGCTTGAAACGGCATCATTTCACTCTGAGTGAAATGGTGCCGTTTCACTCATTAGTATTAAAAAAATATAATTCATGGCTGAAACGACGTCATTTCAGTCAGGGGCATTTTTGTAAAAAAAAAAAAAAGTGCATCGCATGCCAAAAATTACAGAGGGCTCCAACCTTCCCTCTGCAATTATTTTTGGCCGCCAGAAGCACACCCCCCATATGTTCTTCTGGTCGCCGGTGAGGGGGGGTTGTTTGCCCCCCTCCCCCCACGACCCCCCCTATGTCCATCCCTGCATAAGAAGAATGATAGACAAGCCAATGCCTAGTATAAGAATGCTAGAACTTGGACAAAAATCAAGTAAAGAAGTAAAGAAAACATAATTAGACAATCAAATTGTTTGGCCATATCATGGAGCAATGTCTTAAGATCTATTTCCTATATTCTGAATGCTTTTCAATTTTAGCATCTCAATTTCTAAAATTAATACCTACATTACTCACTACTATCTCATTACTTAATGAGATAATTCATTAACCTTTGTTTACATGATAACTTTGATAATTCATTAACCTTAGTTTACAAGATAACTTGTCCTAAAGACTTTGGCCATAACAAGCATCAAAGTGTCAACAAATTAAAAACTAAATGACCATAAACCAAATGATCAGTCAAATTTTTCTTCATATTAACAAATTGATTTGACCTTTCTAAGTCAATAAACTTTTAATGACATCCCAAGTGTTCAATATACTTTTCCAAGTTTCTAATTTTGAAATGTTGCTCAACCAATAAATTAATTTAAAAATTAAATGGTAAAAACATGACCAAAAAAGGATAAAATATAGTTTTTTCTTTAAGAAAAAGCTCTCCTATTGCAGTCATGAAGTAGACTTTTGCCTTGCAGTAAACTATGCTCCTAAAACTTTTCAATATAAGATTAAAAGAACATGACAAGGATTACTACAACTATAAAAAGGCCACGAATTCAATAATCAAGCCAACTTTCAAATATCACATTCTTTGTTTACTCTGTCTTGGCTCAATTTTATAATATTTATTAAAATTTTGTTATCTGATATTAGAAATCAAAGAAATGGTAGTTCAAACCATTTCAAATTTCATTTAGCATAAGTAGTCGCTTTCAAAGAAAAATTGTATATATTAATTTAAGCAGACAAAACCAATTTAACAACAAAAAAAAAGGAAGAGCAAAAAATTGTTTACTTACGTCCTAGAGAAGGCAAGAATCCCAGCTATTAGAAGTCCCCTAAACTGAGGCTAAAGAGAAAAAGAACAAAATTCAAAGAAACATTCCTTTTACATAGAAACACTTCAAGTGATATTATATGTGTGTGTGTGTGTGTCTGTGTGTTTTATTAAAGACCACTAATAACAAACATCTGAATTTCCAAAAAATCACAACAACAATTTCGTAATATTAAAGATTTAGATAAAAGACACTTAGCTAGCATGTCTCTACAAGCAACGCCATATCCAAAGACCTTCTAAAAAGCCAAGAACAAAACCACTTCAACAAATTTCAACACTGCAAAAAAATCCAACAAAACACAACAAAATCCACAAACCCACTTTAACAAAAACCCCTAAAACCCAACAATAAGAACCCTAAAATCGAAACTCCCAAATGTACCAACTAATAAAATAAAAAATTTTACACTTTAAAACCCAACACTAGAAACCCCAAAATTTTAAAAACCCTAAAATCGTAAATCTTAATAAACTCTAAAATCAAATCCAAATAAAAAACACATACTTCATCCATATAAAAAAAACAAACAAATTAAAGTGAAAACATTAAACAAGTTGAAAAGAAATATTTACCAAAATCACCACCGAAGAAAAACGTACTTTGTCCCAGAGAATATATTGATAAGAGATGTAGAAGAGACGGAGAATTAGAAAAGGAGAAGAGATGGAAATGGAGAATGAGAAATCAAAAAGGAAAACTCAAACGAGAAACAACGTAGATGAAATTGGGGCTGGGGAAAAACACAGAGACTAGCGGGAAAGATGAAAAAATTGGGACAAAAAAAATTCTAAGTGGGGATTATATATTATACATAGCGACAGAAATACCTTAATCGTTAATTGTAACGCAAACTAAAACATCGTCTCCATTTGTTACGGTAAGAAAACTTCTGTCATTATAACACTAAATAACACTACTGCTAGCCTAATATAATTTTTTTAAAATTATTTTATGACGGAAAAAAACTCATTCAGTACTTGTTACAAACTTTGACAAAAAATAAAATTGTTACAACATTTTCTTATCAAATTTATAGGTAACGAAAAAACTAAAAATTTTCATTAATTTAGTGATGGAAATGAAACAATCCATCGCTACTTGTAACAAAACAACTAATTTGTCTTATATTTTTGTTGTTGCTAATTGAGCTGAATATAAATATTATTTAAGTAAAAAATTAGCGATGGACATAGTGGTGTCGCTAACAGCGACGCCTATTTCACTCACAGAGTAGTTAAAAAAATTTCGTGTCACGTTTGCACCATACACGTTTGCACTGTACATTTGTAATGGAACTATTTTGTAACAAAATTCCTTTACAAATGTGTCACTATGCATTACAAATATGTTACAAAATTATTGCCGCCAATATTTTCGATTATATTTTTCTTTGTTGTTAATATGCGTCGCTAATCTAGTTGTCTGTAACTATTTCGTTACAATGTTGTTACAAATTTGTAACAAATTTTCCATTACAAAAATCTGTCAATATTTAAGGCTTTTTTGTAGTGAAACTTGTAGCAAAATGTTATTTCATTTAACTATGAAAAAAATACATACAACAATGTTTGTGCATTAGCTACAAACATATATATTTATAATTAAAAATTTGAAAAATACTTGCTATAAAAATATTGACTGAAGTAAATATGTTAAATTTCTTTGCTACATAAAGTATCAATATGTGACTAAATATAAAAATTACTTACTAAAATATACTGAAGCCATACCTATATATTAAATCAATTAGCTATGGATATGAAAATTTTATGAATAAATATTTAAAATCTTTTGCTATGGATATAATATATTATAACATTTTTTGTTTTAAAAGTTTAAATAATAAAATGTTTAATTTTTAAATTATACATCATGTCAGTAATAAATAAATTGTAACAAATTTATTTTAATATATAGTTTTAGTGAGAAAATTTTATACTAATTTTATTATGAAATAGACATAATAAAAATTTTATGAGAAAATTAATTGTAACACCCTTATATCTTATACGTATAATATATATACTCCATATATGTACAATATGTATACAGAATATAAAAATATCATTGTTATCTGTCATTTCAAAATCTCCACATATATAAGAAAATATCTTAAATCTTATAGAAAATTAATCACAAAAATACACATGCTCAATACACTAATAAATTTTAGACCCTAGTAATCTTAAGTAGACTCTAAAAGATAAAAATACCCCCTCAACCACTTTTTATTAAAAATCTGATACGTACTTTTTTCCTTTCCCTTTTTTATTTCTCTTTCTTTTTCAATCTCATATTCTTCTTTCTCTTTCTTTTCGATCTCTTCTTCTTCTTTCTCTTTCTTGACCTCTTCTTTTTATTTGTCTTTTTCAATTTCTTCTTGTTCTTTCTCTTTTTGGATCTCTTCTCTCTCATTGTCTTTGTTAATTTTCTTTCTCTTTCTCTTTACCTATCTTCTCCCTTTTTTGTGACTCTATTTGTTAGTAGTAGATTTGTTTATTCTCACTCAAGTTAAGGTAAGTCAACTTAGTTTTTGTTTCATGAAAAATCTAATTTGAGCTAATATGAGAAAAAAAATGAACAAGACATATATGGTTGGTTTCAAAAATAACATTGTCTTATACTTGAATAGTACTTATTTAATTTTGTATATATTTTACGATATTATTATACATAGTCTACAATATTATCATAAATCTTTCTTCATTCCTCCTCTTTTTTTTCCTTAATTTTTACATTGATATGAGTTAAAATTTAGTTAATTTGAGTTAATATGAGTAATTTTGATATTAATATGAGTAATTTTAGTGTTGATATAAGTAATTTTGATAATTGATATAAGTTTATTTGAGTTGATATGAGTAATTTTAATATTGATATGAGTAATTTTAATATTAATATGAGTTATTTTGAAGTTAATATGAGTAGTTTTGATTTTGATATGAATACTTAATGTTTATATTAGTTGATATCAGTTTGCTATGAGTTTGCTATGAGTTATTTTGAGTAGTTATGAGTAGTTTTAAAGATGATATGAGTTGTTATGAGTTTTTTTCAAGTTTATATGAGTAGTTTTGATGTTGATATGAGTAATTTTAATATTGATATGAGTTTGATATTAATAGATATGAGTTCGATATGGGTTGATATGAGTTGATACGAGTTTGATAAGAGTTATTTTGAAGTTGATATGAGTAGTTGTGAGTTATTTTGAGTTGATTTAAGTTGTTTTGAAGATGAAATGTCTAGTTTTGATGTTGATATGAGTAGTTTTAATGTTGATATGAGTTTAATATTAGTAGATATAAGTTTGATATGAGTTGGTATGAGTTTGACATAAGTTATTTTGAAATTGATATAAGTAGTTGTAAGTTATTTTGAGCTGATATGAGTTATTTCGAAATTGATATGAGTTTAATATGAGTTGTTTTGAAGTTGATATGAATAATTTTGAGTTGATATGAATCATTTTGAGTTGATATGAGTTGTTTGAAGTTGATATGAGTAGTTTGATGTTGATATGAGTAATTTTTATGCTAATATGAGTTTGATATGAGCTGTTTTAAAGTCGATATCTGTAGTTTTGACATTGATATGAGCAATTTTAATATTAATATAAGTTTGATATTAGTAGATATGAGTTGTTTTGAAGTTGATATGAGTAAATTTAATATTGATATTAGTAGTTTTATGAGATTGATAATAGTAAATATGAGTTTGATTTGAGTTATTTTAAAGTTGATATGAGTTGTTTTGAAGTTGATATGAGTAAATTTAATATTGATATTAGTAGTTTTATGAGATTGATAATAGTAAATATGAGTTTGATTTGAGTTATTTTAAAGTTGATATGAGTAGTTTTGAGTTGATAGGAGTTGTTTTGCGTTGTTTTAAAGTTGACATGAGTAATTTTGATGTTGATATGAGTAATTTTAATGTTGATATGAATTGATATTAGTTGATATGTGTTTGATATTATTAGATATGAGTTTTATATAATGTTGATATATGTTTGATATAAATTTATTTGATAAGCAGGAATCCTTCACTAGGTGAGGAAAAAAGTCATCCAAAGTGCAACTGATATCATGAGCGATCACAATAGATCTATATGCCAAAATCTCATTGGTTTGCATAATTCTTCATGAGCATTGAGTGTTCAAAAATAAAACCAATGTGTATTTATATGTTATATTCATTTGTTGTTGTTATGAAATATAATGGTTTATTGTATAATAAATATAACATAATTATATTTAAAATGGAATAATAATGTTGAAAGCTTTTCTTTATATAAGATATTTATTTGACTTTAATACGTGCTATTATTTTGTTTGATAATTGACAGTTATTTTAAAATTGATATGAGTTAATTTGAAGTTGATATGAATAATTTTGATGTTGATATGAGTTGGTATTAATAATATAAGTTTGATATGAGTTAGTATTTGTGATATGAGTAGATATAAGTTTATATGTGATATGAGTTATTTTTATTGATATGTAATTTATTAATGTAGAATGTATAATAATTCATAGCTTGGTTGTTGATAGTTTGGAATGTTGTGGAGTTTATTTTTTTTCTTTATGTGTGATGATATGCAATGTTTGAGTTGATAATTTCAACACTCCATATTAACTCATATCAAACTCATATTAAATTTATATCAACTCGTATCACTAATACTAACTCATATCAACTATATATTAACCAAAATAACTCATCAAACTCATATTAACTACTACTAACTCATATTAAACATATTTTCAAACTCATATCACTAATACTAACTCATATGAACTCATATCAAAATCATATCACTAGTACTAAGTCATATCAAATTCATATCACATATAAAATTATATTAAACTCATATCACTAATACTAACTCATATTTACTTATATTAACATTAAAACAACTTATGTCAAACTCATGTCACTAATCCTAACTCATATCAACTACTACTAACTCATATCATATATAAACTCATATTAAACTCATATAAACTCGTATAAATAATACTAACTCATATCATTAGTACTAACTCATATCAAACTCATATCACATATAAACTTATATCAAACTGATATCACTAATACTAACTCATATCAAACTCATATCACAAATACAAAATCATATCAAACTCATATTACTAATACTAACTCATATCAACATCAAAATTACTCATATCAATTTTAAATCAACTCATATCAACTTCAAAATAACCATCAATTGTCAAAACAAAATAATAACACCTATTACAGTCGAATAAATACCTTGCATAAAGAAAACATTCAACATAGTTATTCTATATTGAATACAATCCATAATTATTAGACCTTTTATATTACAATCCAGAACATTTATTATACAAAAAATCATTATACTACATAACAACAACAAATGAATACAACATATAAATACACATTGGTTTATTTTTGAACACTTGATGCTCCTGGAGAATTATGCAAACAAATGTGATTTGGCATGTAGATCTATTGTGACTGTCCTCACGACATCGATTGCATTTCGGATGACTTTTTTCCTCACCTAATGAAGGAATCATGTGTATCAAATAAATTTATATCAAACTCATAGCTAATAATATCAAATTCATATTAACTCATATAAAACTTATATCAAACAATATCAATTCATATCAATATTAAAATTACTCATATCAACATCAAATTACTCATGTCAACTTTAAAACAAAGCAAAGCAACTCATATCAACTCAAAATTACTCAAAATTACTCATATCAACGTTAAAATTACTCACATCAACATCAAAATTACTCATGTCAACTTTTAAAATAACACAAAATAACTTATATCAACTCAAAATAATTAAAAACTACTCATATTAACATTAAAATTACTTATATTAATATCAAAATTATTTATATTAACTTCAAAACAACTCATATAAACTCTAAATAACTCACAACTACTCATATCAACTTCAAAACAACTTATATCAAACTCATATCAAGCTCATATCTACTAATATCAAACTCATATCAACATTAAAATTACTCATACCAACATCAAAACTACACATATCAACTTTAAAACAACTCATATCAACTCAAAATAACTCATAATTATTCATATCAACTTCAAAATAACTCATATCAACTCATATTAAACTCATATATGCTAATATCAAACTCATATCAGCATAAAAATTACTCATATCAACATCAAACTACTCATATCAACTTCAAAACAACTCATATCAACTCAAAACTATTCATATCAACTTTAAAATAACTCATATTAAGCTCGTGTTTGCTTATTTCAATATTAAAATTACTCATATCAATATTAAAACTACACATATCAACTTCAAAATAACTCATATCAACTCAAAATAACTCATAAGTATTTATATCAACTTTAAAACAACTCATATCAAACTCATATATACTAATATCAAACTCATATCAACATAAGAATTACTCATATTAATATCAAACTACTCATATCAATTTCAAAATAACTCATATCAACTCAAAACTACTCATATCAACTTTAAAATAACTCATATCAAACTCATATAAACTTCAAAACAACTCATATCAACTCAAAACAACTTATAACTATTCATATTAACTTGAAAACAACTCACATCAAACTCATATCTACTAATATGAAACTCATATCAACATTAAAATTGCCCATATCAAGATCAAAACTGCACATATCAACTTCAAAACAACTGATATCAACTCAAAATAACTCAAATCAACTCAAAATAACTCATAACTACTCATATCAACTTCAAAATAACTCATATCAAACTCATATCGAATGTATATCTACTAATATTAAACTCATATCAATATTAAAATTACTCATATCAACTTAAAAATAACTCAAAATAACATAAAATTACTCATATCAACTTCAAAATAACTCATATCAAGCTCATATCATCTTTAAAATAACTCATATCAACTCAAAACAACTTATATCAACTCATATCAAACACATAGTAAACTAATATTAACTAATATCAAAATTAAGTACTCATATTAACATCAAAACTACTCATATCAACTTCAAACAACTCATATCAATATTAAAATTACTCATATCAATATCAAAATTACTCATATTAATATCAAAATTACTCATATCAATACCAAAATTATTCATACCAACATTAAAATTACTCATATCAACTCATATCAATTTAATTTTAACTCATATTAACGTTAAAATAAAGAAAAAAGAGGAGGAATGAAGAAAGATGAGGAGAAAGATTAGTAATAATATCGTAAAATATACGCAAAATTAATTAAGTATTATTAAGTATAAAACAACATTATTTTCGAAACCAAATATATATGTATTATTCACTTTTTTTTTTCTCATATTAGCTCATAATAGATTTTTTTCAAGGAAAAAAAAACTAAATTGACTTACTTTAATTTAAATGTGACTAATCAAATCTACTACCAACAAATAGAGTCGCAAAAGATGGAGAAGATTGGCAAAGAAAAAGAGAAAGAAAATCAACAAAGATAACAAAAGAGAAGAGATCAAAAAAGAGAAAGAAGAAGAAGAAATCAAAAAAGAGAAAGAAGAAGAAGAAATCAAAAAAGAGAAAGAAGAAGAGGATATCAAGAAAGAGAAATAAGAAAAGGAGATCGAAAAGAAAGAGAAATAAGAAGATGAGATTAAGAAGAAAGAGAAATAAAAAAGGGAAAAGAAAAGAGTACGTATCAGATTTTTAATAAAAGTGGTTGAGGGGTATTTTTATCTTTTAAAGTCTACTTAGGATTACTAGGGTTTAAAATTTATTAGTGTGTTGGACATGTTTTTTTTGTTGTTAATTTTCATTCTTATAATACACTTTAATAAACTAATAAAATATTCATCAATAAATTTAAAATCAAAAATACATATTTTAATGAAAAATCTCTGTAAAAAATTCACCAGAATTTTGTATGTAATTTTAACATTCCCAAAATAGTCAAATTCACAATTTGCATAAAAACTAAACACTCCCAAATTAAAGTTTTCAACTATTCTCCATAAAACCACTTCATCAATGTACTATCAATTCTTTTTTATAACTCAAAACAATATTTATCATAATTAAATACATATATGCATATACACCATCATTCCATATCTTTTGAAAATAAACACAAGTTTGACAATAAAACATACATATTTCAAAATATATAAAACTCTAACTATACATGTATGCAGATGGTGCTGTTGGTCTTGAGGCACCACATAACTCCAAATCTCACCCACAATATGAATCCCTTTAACCAGCAAATATTTTACTTGTGTAATTCAAACAACTGCACTAAACTCGAAAGCTTAGTGGTACATACTAAAATCATACAATAATTTAAATAACACACATGCATACTTTTCATCTTATATTTTATCATCATACTATCAATACATATACTATTATTTTTTTCATTTTCTTTACTTTATAATTCATAAACACATAATTATTCATCAATAAACTACTCAACATCTATTTTCTAATTCTTCAAACATATTTATATATATAAGTCATACGACATCATCATCATAAAATTCATATACAAATATATCACAACCACACACATATATTCATCAACTCAACATTTCGTTGCCACACTACTCGCATAATACATTGTTCAACAAAACTCATTAAATTCATCTTATCATATCATAACATGCATTGGGCCTAAATGACCTTATATAATATTCAAGTTTCACAGATATTGCTTTGGACCAATATTTGACACCCAATGTCTGATCCGAAGGCAAATAATATTGACACCTAGTGTATGGCCTGAAGGTAAATAAAAGTGATGCCCAACATCTGGTCCGACGGCAATAATAATAATGCCCAACGTCTAGCCCAAAAGCAAATAACCAGTATACCGTATAACACCAAACACAATACTTTGAAAATTGATATTATATAAGGTTATACACACTACATAAATAATTTCACACTTTTTTTCATGCTTTGGCAATTATGTCAATTTTCATTCTTTTTACACTTTTTTCATCTTTTCTCTTTATTTCCATATATTTTCACCAATTTCACTAATTTTTCTTGTCACATCCTCAATGTGTCCGAATTATGCATATATTAGGCATAATTACAAAATTTCCACAATCTTATCAATCAATACTTTTAGCCATCTTAAAATGGTTCACTCAATCATACATTATGTATTTCATAGCTTAAACATATATCTATGCACTTTTGATGTGAATTCTCACATCAAAGTAGCATAGTTATCAAATCACACAACAATGTAGCATGCCAATAAATGCAGTTAGACACATTTCATTCAAAATATGTACTTACCTTTAACCAAGACAACTTTCAAGCTAAACTCATACTCTTCCCTTTCACTTTCCAAAGTGCCCTTCACTACTTTAGTATGGCAAGACTAATCTGCTTAACTCCTATATACATTTTGAATTTAAATATTTTATTAATATCACATTTCTTTACATTTTAAGTAATTAAACTTTATTTAGCATATTCCTATAAAATTTTAAGTTTTTGCCCTAATCTTCTTTAGTTTTAAAAATTTTATTCTATTCAATTCTAAACCATATTTTAAGTTAATTTTTATCATTAAAATCATATTCTAACATATTTTAACCAATTAAATTCAATTAACACTCATTCTTTACAAATTTCCAACTAAAACCCTAAATTCTTCCCTTATTCTTCCAAATTCCAACCAAACCCAAACTAATGCACCATCTAACCTTAAGATCAATATCCTCACATCAAAATAACATGTATCAAAACCATTTTATAAATTTAAACATCTTCCACCAAAAGTTCATCTTTTACATAATAAAAAATTCTAAAGAAACTTCAAAAATTCAAAGAACGCTTAACTATTACTTACAAATCCTCACAAAATCACTTTTAGTCTTTGGAAACTTGGTAGAATTTTGAGTATTTGGATGAAGCAAGAGCTTCCCCCTCTCATCAATGGTGATTCATCCAAGGCTTGGAAGAAGAAGATGATGATGACCTAAATTTTGACTTTTTATAACTTCCTTTAATTCTAACCACATATATATTCTTTAATTATTTCATTAATTAATTATTATTTAATAAATTTCAAACTTTCCACCATCTTCCACTATCATAAATTATTCTTAATTTATATTTATATTTATTTTATTCATTTTCTATTTATTATTTTATTATTTTCTATTTATTTGTTAACTTTTACTTTTGGTTATTTTATCATTTTACCCTTTTTACTAATCAACTTTTGACTTTTTTCACTTTCTAATGACATTTATATGTTATATATATTTAACATATATTTAACATATATTTTTTATATTTTTCATCTTCCAACGCTTTAATTAATCTTCTAAGTTATTTATTTAATTATATTTAGCAGAAATTACAGGTGTTACAACTCCCCCTTAAATAATTCTGTCCTTGAAATTATCTGATATAGTGAACATCTTCATCATACTCAAATACCCGTTTCAATTCTCTAATAACCAACTATACAATTATTACCACAATCTTCTAGCATTTCTAACCAAATAATCTTTTCTCTCCCCTTTATGAATCTCCTGAATCATCATATGAAATTCCAAATCTTTTCTCTATACTTAAGAACTCAATATTGTAAATTACTTTAAGATAATCTTATCACACTTGATTAACTACTGTTTATACCTTATAGAGAGAAATAATTAATGTCTATAAGATTTGTTGATATATACTAATTCTCTCTTTAATTTTGATTTTGAACTCTTTGTTATAATTTATTAAAAACTTCATATCTATTCGTCATACATTTACCAATATATATGTAAATTTTCATAATTTTTTTTCAATCATTTGTCGCATAAACTTAATTTGTTATTCAATTCCACAAATCTGCATAACTTCATAACTTTCATGTAAATCTCAATTTTTAACTTTTTATTCATCACCAAATCTTTTTAAAAGATTATAAAATTTTAATCCTATTCACTTGACACATATATGGAAATATATTTAAAATTTTAGATTTTTTTAGTTGATTTACTATTTTTAAAAATTAAGTCTCTCAAACTCACAAATTCTGTCTCTTTAATAATTTCTCTGGCAGTACCTCATTACCTATTTTTTCTAGGTACAAAATCTTGATAAAATTTTATGAAATTTTAACCATATATTCTAGAAATAATATGATATTGTATATAAATTTTTAGATTTTTTTGGGTTCATTTGCTTTAGTTTTTAAATGTGTTTCTCAATTTCTATAGATTTTAAGTTGCTGGAATTACTTCAACAGTTTGTGTTCTTCTATTTTTCTTAAATAGCAATTCATCTTTAAAAATTATGAAATTTCATACATTACATTCTAACACATAGAAAAATTTTACATTAAAATTTCAAGCTCCTTTAACATCCTTATATAAGTTTAAAAATTTAGATGAAATCACTTCGCAGCACATATGCAGAATTTTCAGCAACTGTAATACTCATCTCCCATGCTTTTTATTTCATAACCTAGATCATATTTCTTAATTTTACTTATTCATCAATTGAATTAATATAAATTTTAATTTTTCAGATGAATATTCTAGGAATACTTAATCTAAAATCTCTAGAATGACCCTTCCGCTGCATCACTCAGATCTATGCATCACAAACGCTACCTTAACTTATATCTGATATATCGAACGGACATTGCCACATCAGAGACCAACACAAGTACCAATGCATATGCATGTATTAAAACTTAAATCACATTTTAAAACTCTCATTCCTCATTTTCTAAGCCCACCTAGGTTGAGAATTTCAAACCTAGACCGTGATACCAAAATAAATATAATACACTTATATCTCATATACGTATAATATATATACTCCATATATGTACACTACGTATACATAATATAAAAATATCATTGTTATCAGCCATTTCAAAATCTTCACATATATAAGAAAATACCTTAAATCTTATAATATACTTTAATAAACAAATAAAAATATTCATTAATCAATTTAAAATCAAAAATACATATTTAAATGCAAAATCTCTATGAAAAATTTGTCAAAGTTTTGTCTGTAATTTCAACATTCCCAAAATAGTCAAATTCACAACTTTTATAAAAATTAAACACTCCCAAATTAAAGTTTTCAACCATTCTGCATAAAATCACTTCATCAATGTACTATCAATTTTTTTATAACTCAAAATACTATTTATTATAATTAATTACATATATGCATATACACCACCATTCCATATCCTTTGAAAAAAAAATACAAGTTTTAAAATAAAACAGACATATTCCAAAATACATAAAACTCTAACTATGCGTGTGTGCAGATGACACTGTTGATCTTGAGGCACCACATAACTCTAAATCTCACCCACAATATGAATCCCTTTGACCACATGTCTTCCATATGCTCGATTCAAACAACCGTGCTAAGCTCGAAAGCTTAGTGGTACATACTAAAACCATACAACAATTTAAATAACAAACATGCATACTTTTCATCTCATATTTTATCATCATACTTTCTATTTTTCCATTTCCTTACCATTTTTTTTTCATTTTCTTTACCTTATAATTTATATACACACAATTATTCATCAATAAAATACTCACCATTTGTTATCTAATTCTTCAAACACATATATATATATAAGTCACACGACATCATCATTACAAAATTCATATACAAATATATTACAATCACACACACATATATTCATCAACTCAACATTTCATTGCCACACTACCAGCATAATACATTGTTCAACTAAAATCATTAAATTCATCTTATCATATGATAACATGCATTGGACCCAAATAACCCTATATAATATTTACATCCCAGATATATTACTTTAGACCAATATTTGGCACTTACTATCTGGCCCGAAGGTAAATAATATTGAAGCACAGCGTCTGGTCTGAAGGCAAATAAAAGTGATGGCCAACATCTGGCTCGACGACAATAATAATAATGTCCAACGTCTAGCCCGAAAGCAAATAACTGGTATACCGTATAACACCAAACACAATACTTTGAAAATTGATATTATATAAGATTATACACATTACATAAATAATTTCACACTTTTTTTTTCATGCTTTGGCAATTATCCCAATTTTCATTCTTTTTGCACTTTTCCATCTTTTCTCTTTATTTCCATATATTTTCACCAATTTCACTAATTTTTCTTGTCACATTCTCAATGTGTCTAAATTATGCATATATTAGGCATAATTACAAAATTTTCACAATCTTATCAATCAATGCTTTTAGCCATCTTAAAATGGCTTACTAAATCACACATTATACATTTCATAGCTTAAACATTTCTCTATGCACTTGTTATATGAATTCTTACATCAAAGTAGCATAGTTATCAAATCACACAATAATGTAGCATGCCAACAAATGCAATTAGACACATTTCATTCAAAATATGAACTTACCTTTAACCAAGACAACTTCCAAGCTAAACTCATACTCTTCCCTTCAGTTTCCAAAGTGCCCTTCACTATTTTAGTATGGCAAGACCAATCTACTCAACTCCTATATACATTTTAAATTTAAATATTTTATTAATATCACATTTCTATATATTTTAGTCAATTAAACTTAATTTAGCACATTTCTACAAAATTCAAAATTTTCCCTAACCTTCTTTAGTTTGGAAATCTCTTTTATTCAATTCCAAATCATGTTTTAAGTTAATTTCTATTATTAAAATCATATTCTAATATATTTTAACCAATTAAATTCAATTAACTCTCATTCTTTACAAATTTCCAACCAAAACCCTAAATCTTTCTCTTCTTCTTCCAAACTCCAATCAAACCCAAACTAATCCACCATCTAACCTTAAAATCAACATCCTCACTTCAAAATAACATGTATCAAAACCATTTTATAAATTTAAACATTTTCCACCAAATGTCCATCTTCACATAATAAAAAATTCCAAAGAAACTTCAAAAATTCAAAGAAAGTTTACCTATCACTTGCAAATCTTCCTAAAATCACCTTTAGTCTATGGAAACTTGGTAGAATTTTCCATATTTGGATGAAGCAAGAGCTTCCCCCTCTCCTCAGTGGAGATTTGTCCAAGGCTTGGAAGAATAAGATGATGATGAACTAATTTTTGACTTTTTTTATATCTTCCTTTAATTCCAACCATATATTAATTAATTAATTAATATTTAATAAATTTTCAACTTTTCACCATCTTCCACTATCATAAATTATTTTTAATTTAAATTTATTTTATTCATTTTCTATTTATTATTTTATTATTGTTAATTATTTATTACTTATTTATTTTTTAACTTTTACTTTTGGTTGTTTTACCATGTTACCCTTTTTACTAAACAACCTTTGACTTTTTTCACTTTCTAATGACATTTATATATTATGTATATTTAACATATATTTCACATATACATTTTGTATTTTGTATCTTCAAACACTTTAATTAATCTTCTAAGTTATTTATTTAATTATATTTAGTAGAAATTACAAGTGTTACATTAATGATGTAGAAAAAATTTTAAATAAATAAAATACATTTTATATGTTTCTCAATGAGATACGTGAAACATGTGAGGTAAACATGAAAATGATATATTGCTTTTTATTTTGAATCATAATGCCTATGTTTGATAAAGTCTATTGTGCTTTAAATATATCTTCATACAGGAGTATATCTATGTTGTATTGTCACCATTCTTTGCATAGAAACTAAATATTATTGATTTTAAAATTCTTGCAAATGGTGTAGGAAAAAATTAAGATTGATAAAAGTGAATATTGGTATGATACGTGTTCGATGTAAAGTTTGTTATTCCAAGGTATTGTTTTTGGACCAAATTATTGTTTAGACTTCAATTATCATATATATGTACACAATAATAAACTTGTTAATTTTTAATAGATATTTTCATAATTTATATGTTTTCAGGTGTAAAATGCATGTGTGAGTTATGGATGACACAAGAAGTGCCTTTGTACTTTTTGATTGTGAGGTTGTTCAAAAGTTGCAAGAGTCTGCTTTTTTAATTAAGGGGACAATTGTTGAAGGTAAAGTTTATTTTTTTAGTCACTTCTCACAATATTGTTAGGATTATTCTCGATTCTAATTGATCTTATTTATTTGGATTTATATGGATAATGTAATTTTAAAGGATGAAGGAAGTGATTGCATTTCAGATGAACTTCATGTCTTAGTGGATAGGAAAATTCTTTTTAAAATCAAAATAACATCTTATAATCTTAAAAAAAATTTCAGCTTATATTGTTGTCATAACACATGATGATGATAAAGCCAATTAAAGTTTATGTAATCAATTCCATTGCATTCATGATTGGCATGTTTAATTTTAATATTATTTTTGATGAAATTTTTCAGTCATGCTGCAAAAATATCAAAGAATTCTCATAATGTGTTTAAATCTTATGGATACCATATTATCATAATATTGAAGTCAAAATTTTAATTTGACTATGTATATGGTTTTCATAGTCATAGAATATTTCATTATTTACTTATAGAATTTGCATGTAATAGCCTATGTTTTAGAATTTCTAAACCGCTTTTTATTATTTTTGTGTGTCCATGTTATTTTGTTTTGTCTTTTTATCTTGAATATTTTTTAATGTTAAATTGTTATGTTTTGAAATATTATTGTTGTCGCATTATTTATAGTCAATATTTTTTCTTATTAATAATAAAAATTATGAAACATAATATCAAAATTCAATCAATTTACATCAATAACACCACACAACATCACGTGGGTTCTTTGCTCATTATTATAATAAATCGATAGCCAATAATACAATATTGTGCCATGTGTAATATTCTCATCTTACTACATGTCACTGTTTCTTAGATTTTCAAATAAAATTTATTAAAATATTAAGTTTGTCATTTATTAAAATAGATAATTAATTAATTATTATAATTATTTGTTTGTAAAGTCCAAACATGATTATAATGTCCTATTTAATATTGATAATAATTAGTCAAACTAAAATTTTTAAAATATTAAATTTATTATTTGTTACAATGGATTTTTTTGGAGAAATCTAATTAGGATATCCCATTTGAAATACTGATAATAGTTAGTTATTATCTAATAATATGAATTAATTTTTTAGATATTAAATTAAAAACATCTATATAAAATTTCTGAAAAAAGTTTTAAAGTATTAAATTAATTAATTATTATAATAGATAATTAATTAATTATTATAAATATTTATTTTGAGAGTTCAAATAAGATTGTAATATCCAATTTAATATTAATAATAATATCAAATTTAATTTTTTTAAATTATTAAATTTATTTTTTATTAGAATAAATAAATAATTAATTGTTATAGATATTATTTAGTTGGAGAGTTCAAATAGGATAAAAAAACCCCTAAGTTTATTTGTAGTTATAACCTAAGAATCACAACTGCACGTATTTTTGAAGCATATACAAAGTAGTCATAATAAATTCAATCATCCTCCAATGAGTTATTTGATTTAGATCTCAAAGTTTTCTTTATTGAGAAACTATTTTTTTTAACTCATCTTTAGCACTCTTAATCGAATGTACATTAATTTTTTAATTTTTTTTAATCTGTTGTGTGTGTGTGTGAATCAAATTTGATTCAATTTATCTATCTTATATATATTTAGACTCTATCTGATCTAATCACAATTTTCTGATAGAAAATTTTTCCTACTAAATTCAAGGTAAAGATTTTTAAAACTATTAAAGTTTTTTAATAAAAGTTTTATATATCTTTTCTTAATGTCCATATGATCTAACCACAAGTTATGAAAAATCTTTCATGTGGAATTTAAGGTAAAAATTTTCAAAAGGAATGCTAATGTCATACACTAAAACTTTGTTGAAACCTATATTTTTTTCTTTTAATATTTTTTAGAAAAATAAAATGGTAATACAAAAAGGGAACAAAATTTTGGTTATATTTGTCTAACTTATATTTATAATTTAGTTTAAATTGTATTCAAATTATAACATTGCTTTTGGGATTTTATAATTAACCATTACTCTTTTGTTGTTTGATTGTATGATTTGAATTTTCATTGTGCTACAATATCTTTTTTTTTTTCCTACAATGATCATATTCTTTATTGAGAATTTGAGATTCATATATAAGTTGGATTCCTCTTGCTAGAAAGAGTTTGATCTCGTAGTGTTGTCATATACTAATCTTTTGTTGAAACCTCTATTTTGTTTTTTCTTTTAATATTTTTTTTTCTAGAAAAATCAAATAGTGATACAAAAAGGGCACAAAAGATCAGTTATATTTGTCTAGCTTATATTTATAATTTAGTTTAAATTATAATTTTGTTTTTTGGAAATTTATAATTAATCTTTACTCTTTTGTTGTTTGATTGTTCAATTTTAACTTTCATTGTGCTATAATATCATTTTTTTTTCTTCCACAATGACCAGATTTTCTCTATTGAAAATTTAAGATTCGTGTATAGTGTTGGGTTCCTCTTGTTTGAAAGAGTAACTAGGGTTTGATCTTATAGTGTGATGAATTTACATAAAAATTATAATTAATCAGTGCTATAATAATATAATAATGCTAAGTTTATTTTAGTTGTCCCCTCCAAAAAAATAGGCTGATAATAATAAATAAATATTCACTTTATAAAATGTAATTCTATTTTTTTGAATAATAAAATGTAATTCTAATTAATATAGGGGAAAATATCCATTGTCATATAAAGAATAAAAATATTAATGTTACAATCCAATTAAAAGGATGTTCTAAATTTGATGGTTCAATAATACACATTGCACTTATTTCTCCAAAGCCTAAATCCAATTCTCACCATGGGCGAAGCGAGGCTTTAAAATAAAGAGGGGCAAAATTTTTTTTATAAATTTTAAATTTTTCATAATTATTTATCTCTTATTTTATTTTAATAGTATTTTATAAGTTTATTAATTTATTAATAATATATTTTTATTATTAAAAAAATTAATTAATAAAAAATATTAATATAAATGTGTACAGAATTTTATATTTATAAAATTTTTTATAACAAAAATAAAATAAAAAGAAAAAAAATTAAATAATGAATATAATTTCTTAAAAAATAATTAAAATAAATGAGTTTTTTAATTCATTAAATGTGTTCAAATTAATTTAGTTGAAAAATTTATCTCTTTCTTTATTGTTTTTTTTATATTTATACATTATCAATATTTTATCAATTTTTTAAAAAAGAACTATTGTATATAGAATAAATAATTTATTGTATTTTTTTACTTCTTGTAAAAATTAAAAAAAAGAGGGGGGCAATTTAAAATTTTTTTAAAAAATTAATAAATAATTTAAAAATAATTTAAAAATATTATATATATATATATATTCAAAAAGTGAAGGGGGGCAACTGCCCCCCTTCTCTTCTATATGCCTTCGCCAGTGATTCTCACCCTTATGGCCAAAAGTTAGCATCGAAAAAGGGTAGTTCATCCTAATAATTTAGATGATTCGTTATTATCTAATTATATATATATAACACAATAAAACTTAGGTAAAAGTTAGCTCTCATCTCTCTATTATTCTTTTTTCCCCATAATACTATTCAATTTCAAAACCACAATATTATTTAACAACTAATGAATCATAATTGTAACAACTAGCTTGCAAGTAATTCAAGTGTTGTAAAACATTAGAGGATGTGTATGTGCTAATGTGCATACAATATCTTATGAATTGAAATCATTAATCCTTTTAATTTTCTTTCATGATTACATATATGATCATATGCTCTCCTCTTTTTGTTATTCACTTCTCCCATAACACTATTTAGTTATAAAACTATAATATTGTTTAATAACTAATGAATTATAATTGAAACAACTGACTTATAAGTAAGAAACTGAGCTATCAATTTTATGCCACAATTTTATTTTTCATGTTTCTGCCTTTATTACTGAAAATTTTTCATATTTGTACACAATAATTATTAATATATTTTCATGCTTTTGCTTTTGCCTTTATTTTACGGCTCTTACATTGTATTTTAGCTCCGCAGTTGTTTAAATACTCTGTTTATGATTCATTTATTTAATTATTCTTTTAGTAAAATGAGTGTATGATTGTCTTGGTCTAGCATTCTAATTAGAGATGCATAAACTATAACAACAGTTAAATGCCAACAGTAGTTTCAAATCCAACGGCAACATCTTAGTAGTCGTATGAATATCTTTAAATTTAATAAGTTAAATTTAATATCAATTTTATTTTATTTTATAATTTTGATTTGAAAAAATGATAAATATTTTAAAATGTTCAAATTTATAAATATGATAATTGATATATCGAATACTATCTTCTTTGTTTTACATATCTAATTAATAATCTACATTATTCTATGATAATTTTAAATTGCATTTCGTCCCCAGGTAATTCTAGCGATAGATATAAGCTCTAAATTTTTTTTTTTGAAAACTTTGAAATTGAAATTAATACTATTAAAAAAATTTCTATTTATTCATATATGAATTATTCACTTTATTTTTAATTTTTTTCCTTCAAACAACTTTTAAAAAACTATTTAATAGATGTATCAGTTATTTATTTATAAATTTTAAAGAGAAAATTTTTATAATAAAGTTGTAAGGGCTTATATATGTAAACATTTGATGGAGAATCAAGGAAATGTTCTTGAGGTAAATAATATTCAACAAAAATTGTAACGCTCATAATTTTATTAAAATATAATTAAATAAATAATTTGACAGGTAAATTAAGGTGTTGAAAGGAGGAAATATATAATGTATATGTAGGATATAAATGAAATATACTTAAAATATAAATTTAACTAAAAAATAAAAAGTAAAATAGTAAAAAGTCAAAGTAAAAAAAAATTCAAATTCAAAATTTATTTTAAATGGAAGAGAATAAATATGAATTAATAAATATTTATTATTAATTAATTATTAATATATATATATATTGCTAGAATTGGTAGAAAGAAAATAAAAATACCATTTTACTCTACCTTCTTCCTCTTCTTCTCTAGTTGACCGAAATCTCCATGGATGTTGGGGGAAGATTTTAATTCTTCTAAACACTCAAAATTTTATCAAGATTTCAAGAATTAAGGGTAGATTTGGAAAATTTCTTATCTCAAGGTAAGAATGTTCTTTTTTTTTTAATGATTTTCTTTTAGTTTATGGATATGTAAAAATTTTAACTTTAATGGGGATCTCAATAATTATTGAAATGGTTTGTTAAGATGATATATTGATGTGTAAACAAAGATTTTAAGGTTGGGTGATGGAAATAGATGAGTTTGGTTAAACTTTGGGAGAAGAAGAATTGAATTTAGGGTTTTAGTAGAAATTGTAAAGAATGGATGTAATTGAGGTTTAATCCATTAAAATGACTTAGAATATGATACTAATGATATATTTGAGTTTAAAACTTGATTTAGAATTGATCAGAATAAAATTTCAAAATTAAAATGTATTAGAGAAAATATTGAGAATTGGGTAGAAACATGATAATTTAAGTTTGAGTAGTTAAAATGAGTAGAATTATGTTTCTAATAGTTTATTTAAATTCACAATTTGGATAGAAATTTAGAAGAGTCAAGTTGCTCAATTAAAAAGTCGAAGAACATTTTTAAAGGTGAAGGAGTAAGAGTTAATTTGGCTTGGAAATAGCTATAGTTGGAGGTTAGTACATACTTTGGTAATTATACATTAAATTGCATCAAATTGACATGTTACATTGAATATTAATGTTTATGTTATGCTACTTTAATATGAGCATTCACATGTAAAGTTATAGTTATGTTTAAAAAGTGTGATATGCATAATGTATGAATTTTTAAGCCATTTAAAAATGGCCATTGGCATTATTGAATTTGATTGTGGAAAAAATGGACCTTATGCCGTTTAGTGTGTATAATTCAGTCACATTATGCAAGTGACATAGAATGCGATGTTTATGATGAAATATATGAAAATATAGAGAAATGATAAAAAAAAAGTGAAAAAAAATGATGAATGATGAAATTTGCTATGTTACGAGATAAATGTGAAATTATGTGTCATTACCTTATATAATATTTTGTTCTAGAGTTTTGTGTTTGGCAATATGAAAATGGCATACCCATTATATGAATTGCCTTCAAGGCTAGACACTAGATATCACTATAAATGATATTACTTACCTACAGTGCTAGACACCGGGTGTTACTTTTATGATATTATTTGCCTTCGAGCCTAGACACAGAGGTGTCATGATAGACTAAAACAATATCTCTGAAACTTGAATATGATATAAGATTACTTGGGTCCAATGTATGCGATTATGATATTTTAGTGTAACTATTGAAAATGCATTCACATAAAAGCATTAATCATGATGTGTTTTTAAAGAAGTTCACATTGCATTGTTTTTACATTATTTTTATTATTATCAAAGTATATACCGCTAAGCTATTAGCTTAGTGCAATTAAATTTTATCATTAGGTGTCATGGTAGATTCAGAGGGTTCTGCTAGACTTGACCAAGTCTAGATTTTGGATGTTTTTACTAAAAGTTTGTTATTTGTCACAAGACCCGAGTTGCCAACATATCATGTAATCTTTTTGTTTTTTTAGTTAAATTTATATTTTAGGTATATTTTACTTATATCCTGCATAGACATTATATATTTTCTACTTCCAATACCTTAATTAACCTACCAAATTATAAATAAATGTAACACTTATATACCCTATATACATATAATATATACACCTCGTATATATAAAATACGTATATAGAATATAAGAATGTTATTATTCTTAACTTTATAAAATTTCTCCATAATTTTAGTAAAATAGCTTATTCGTTAAAAGATAATTTAATAGGTAAATATATATGTATACATTAGTAATTAATTATTAAAAATACAAATTTAAAAGAAAAGCTCTAGGAAAATTTCACTAGAGCTTTATTGGTAATTTGACCATTTTCCAAATCAACTTACTCAACCAGTATGAAAGTTTATACTCCCAAAATATATTCATTCATTTATCCATGTCTCGAATAATTTTCTCCAAATACATTCACACAACCCAAAATCTCAAAATCACATAATCAATTACACATAATAAAATGTATTTCAATATTTACATTACATAAACAAAACAAAGTTTATAACATTAACATATAATAATATTCCATATAAACACCATGAGTTACTAACAAAAATAAAAGATTACATGATATGCCGGCAACTCTGGTCTTGTGGTAAATATCAAACTTTTAGTAAAAACATTCAAAATCTAGACATCGTCAGGTTTAGCAGAATTTTCTGAATTTACCCTGTCACCTGTGTGATGAAATTTAACCATGCTAAACTAATAGCTTAGCGGTACATACTTTGATAATAATAAAAATAATATGAAAACCATGTCATGTGAACTTCTTTAAAACACATCATGATTAATACTTTTATGTGCACACATTTTCAAGAGTTACATTAAAATACCATAATCACATTCATTGAGTCCAAGTAACCATATATAATATTCAATTTCAAAGATATTATTTTAGTTTATCATGACACCTCTGTGTCTAGTCTCGAAGACAAATAATATCATAAAAGTAACACCCAGTGTCTAAACTCGTAAACAAGTAATATAATCAATAGTGACACCCAATATCTAGCCCCGAAGGCAATTCATATAATAGGCATGCCATTTTCATATCACAAAAGACAAAACTCTGGAATATGATATTATATAAGGTAATTACATATCATTTCACATTATCTCATAACATAGCCAAATTTGTCAATCATCATTTGTTTTGGCACTTTTTCCATCATTCTCTACATTTCCATATATTTTCATCATAAACGTCACATTCTATGCCACTTGCATAATATGACTGAATTATATACACTAAATGGCATAAGGACCATTTTTTCCACAATCACATTCAATAATACCAATGACCATTTTATAATAGCTTAAAAATTCATATATTATGCATATTACACTTTTAAACACATAACTACATACTTTAATGTGAATGCTCACATTAAAGTAGCATAACACAAACATTAACATTCAATGTAACATGTCAATTTGATACAATTTAATGTATAATTACCAAAATATGTACTAACATCTAACTATGACTATTTCCAAGCCAAATTCACTCCTGCTCTTTCACTTTCCAAAATGTTCTTTTCCTCTTTAATTGAGCAATTTGACTACTAAATACATATCCAAATTGTGAGTTTCAATAAATTATTAGAAATATAATTCTACTCATTTTAACTACTCAAACTTAAATGATCACATTTCTACCCAATTCCTAATATTTTCCCTGATGCTCTTTAATTTTAAAATTCTATTCTAATCAATTCTAAATCAAGTTTTAAGCTCAAATATATCATTAGAATCATATTCTAGGTCATTTTAATGGATTAAACTTCAATTATATCCATTCTTATAATTTCTACCAAAACTCTAAATTTAATTCTTCTTCTCTCATATTTTAACCAAACTCATCAATTTTTATCATCCAACCTTAAAATCTTTGTTTACGTATCAAAGTAGCATCTTAACAAACCATTCCAATAATTATTGAGATCGCCATCAAAATTAAAGTTTTTACATATCCATAAACTAAAAGAATATCCTTTAAAAAGAAAAAAATCCTTACTTTGAGATAAGAAAATTGTCAAATCTACCCTTAATCCTTGAAATCTTGATGAAAATTTGAGTATTCAGAAGAATTAAAATCTTCCCCAAGCATCCATAGAGATTTCGACTAACTAGAGAAGAAGAGCAACAAGATGGAGTAAAATGGCATTTTTATTTTCATTCTGCCAATTCTAACCATATATATATTATTAATTAATTAATTAATAATAAATATGTATTAATTCACATTTATTCTCTTACATTTAAAATAAATTTTGATTTTGATTTTTTTACTTTGACTTTTGATTTTTTGATTTTTGATTTTTTTATTTTTTAGTTAAATTTTATATTTTATGTATATTTTATTTATGTCCTATATATACATTATATATTTCCTCCTTCCAACACCTTAATTAACCTACCAAATTATTTATTTAATTATATTTTAATAAAATTACGAGTTTTACAACTCTTTTCCTCTTAAATAATTTCAGCCTCGAAATTACTTGATGCTTAGTTCTGGAAGAGTTGGGGATACTGATTTCTCATAGTCTGCTCGCTCTCCCATGTCCCCTTCTTAGTAGAGTGATTCCGCCATAGGACTTTAACCAATGACACTTTATTGTTCCTCAATTTTTTTACCCATAATAATTATATTGCCATATAATACTTATTCACTCAACACAGATATGCCGACATCTAATAAACACACACACGTATACACATTGGGCTTAACTGCCCCTATACAATTACTAGTCCAATTATCATAACATTGATTTCACGATCCAACTTTGATTGGGTCTATTTCTAACCTCAATCTCATGGCCTAGTTCTACTTATGTTAAGATCTAGCTCTGCTCAAGTCTATTAATAAATATATTATTAATCTCAACGTTCTGGACAAATAATAAACATATAGGATTAATAAACATAGTATCTATTTACACAACCACATTTTCATTTAGTCTCTTTTCTTTTTCATACTTACCAGGTGATCAACACTTTTCCTAACAATCACAATTCACATTTATATCCCACATATACATTATATATTTCCTCCTTCCAATACCTTAATTAACTTACCAAATTATTTATTTAATTATATTTTAATAAATTTACGAGTATTTCAAAAAATAGTTAGAAAAAAATATGATAATTACCATGTATTTCATCATACAATATATATAATACTGTAGATTCTATATTATTAATGATATAATAAATAAATCAGCATATTTTATTTTATTAAAACTTTATTTTAAAGATAATGGAGTAATATTTACTTAGAATTTCACATTTTTTTCACATTTTTTTAGGTAAAGTTGAATATTAAAGAAAAATAACATAAAAATAATGCCATTAATACAATTATATCAATATTCCCAAACATCTAAAAAGGATTTAAAAACAAATTAGGTGAAGAAATCATAATAAATATCTTTTATTGAACTCAATATATACTTTTTTTTTATCGCATAGCAAATATGTACTTCAATAATATTCATTGTATAAATAGCATAGAGATAATAATGCCAAATGAGAAAGTACTATTATTATTATAAATGAGACACTTTTATAAATAATGTTGATTTTAATTCTATTATAAAAATAACATAATATTTATTTATTTTTGTTTATATAATTAAAAGAAGTGTTAAGAGAGCACTTGTTAATAAATTTAAATTAATTATAAAAAGATTATAATCACTAATTTTTATAATTATTTATTTAAAAATATTATATGATTCGAAAATTAGTACAGACATAGAGTAAAAACGTCGGCAGCATCATCCCACTTCTCTAGTAATATGAATTAAATTGAATATTAATCTAAATGTTTTTATCCAAAAATAAAATGGTATAGAGGCAAAGCAAAACAGACTCATTGGCTCCCCTAATAGAAGTCACCGTGCCCTATAAGTACGGAAAACAGCAATCAGCAACAATAAACGGCAAGAAGCCACCCAGGCACACAATTATACACATAAACTATTGAAAATGGCGAGAGATAGTTGCCTGGCTTGTGTCACCGTCGGAGTCACAGTAGGAGATACTGTTGACTGTGCTGTCGGTAATTCTCTTAAACCCTAAGGAGCAGTGGCGAAACTAGCGACTGACTAAAGGTGTGTGGGGGGGGGGGGGGGGGGGGGAGGGGGGGAGGGGGCAAAATTTCCACCGTCGTTGCTGGAAAGGGGGGGCTCTGTTGCGGCGGCTGTACAACCAGTAGCCAAAGAAGCTCCCTGCTCCCCTCACATTTGCTTCAGGTCGGCCAGCTGGGGGGTCGTGCACGACCCCACCTGGTTCGCCACTGCTAAGGAGTTTCAAGAACTTTTTATGTCTGGACACTTTCTTGAATTTATGGCTTTGCTCAATTTATGCTTGTTTCTTGGTATTTTTTTCTTGGGTATGAATAGATACTCTAGTTTGTACACTTATGTGCTTTAGGCTATCTGGGTAGGGTACCAGATGGGCTAGTATTGTTTTTGTTTAATGAATTAGTTCAAAACATGGTCAAATTTAGATTCAGAACTGTGGGTTGATTTTATAAGAGTTTGATATGGTTGTGTAATTGTCTTGTTATTATGAAATTTTTTTTTAGGAAAATTAGGAGTAAAGGGTGCGAAACTACTCTTATTGGAAAATAGAAGGAATACTCTTTGTTGGTGCTGTGCCCAGGTCATGGGGTTTAAGGAAAAAAGAGGGTTTCTTTTTTAGACATTAGAAGCTGTAATTAAGAAGGCTTCAGTTGGGAAGATGTGTTGTTTAGAGCTGGTGATCAAAACTATTTTGTCTATATAATTTTGATCAGTATGTGCATATTAGACCAAAATTCTAATAATAAAAAGTTTTGAGTGTAACATTTTTTATTTGCATTGTTCTAAGATTTGATAACTTAAATAAGAACATTTTGTTTCAACACAGGAAATGCAATTTATTCTTATTTACCTTTTGTCGTGAATCCCACAATTGGTGCTAACTGCTAAATGTCGATGTAGTACTCAGTTTATTCTATATATTTTTAAAGGAACTCCTTGGCTTGTCAAATATGCTAGAAACTCAATATCTACTTAGAGGAGGAGAAAGTATGTTGGTAATAGTATAATGTGTTTCTTAATTCTTAAAAGGAATAGTAAAATTTGTTTTTTAATTCTGAAACTGTAGTTCCCACATTGGATCATACAAAAAAATGGCTTAACTGTCTGCTGTCTCAACTCAACTCAACTGAAGTCAACAAAGTCTTAATCCCAAGTCAATTGGGGTTGGCTATATGGATTCTTCTTTTCCACTAAGTACGATTGAAGGTTATCTCTTATGATAGATGTAATATCACAAAATCATTTTGGACCACCTTTGACAAAGTCAGTTTAGGCCTACCTACCTCTCTTAGCTATATATACTCTAACTTGTTTGGTTTTTCTAACCGGCACATCGCTAGGTTTTCATTTCACATGGCCAAACCATTTCAATATATGCTCTCTTATCTTATCCTCAATAGGTGCTACCCCCACTTTTTCTCGAATGCACTAATTGCGGATTCTATCTATCATAGTATGACCTCACATATATCTTATCATTCACATTTTCGCAACTTACTGCCCAACACTCACTATCATACATCATCGCAGGCTATATTGCAGTGTGGTAGAATTTTTCTTTTAATTTAATTGACATCTTTCGATCGCATAAAACTCCTGTAGCACCCCTCCACTTCATCCACCCTGCTCTAATCCTATGACTTACATCTTATGTTAAAATATATGCTTACGTGGTATATGTAACAACTAATGAACCTTATCTTGTTTGGTACTTATTTTTTGTCACATGGTAACTTGAAGTCAGTGCATTTTTTGACCTTTTTTTTTATTGCCCATGAACATTAATTTTGGGTGGAAATGCTGAAAAGAATAAGTTGGCGGGTAAAAGATGTGTTCTGGTTATATATTTATTTCTGGTTAACTTCTGTGGTGCGGCTCACCATGCTTTATGGTTATGTATCTAATTATGTCTTTTCTATCTAGGTGTTGTATATGGGACATATGAGGCTATCCGGTATAAGGTACAATATCTGAGCTAATACTGAAATCCAATCGTTAAATTGTTGAGACTCAAATTAGGGTCTTTATAGTTCCTAGTTGATTTGCAGCTAAAAAGTTTCTCCATGGTGCTTTTCTTTTTGTTGGATAGCAGATGGAGATTGAATGCTTGATATGCCACTGCAGATGAATAAAATGTTTCTCTTTTATGCTTTTCTGTTTGCTAGATGGCATATAGAGTTAAGCCTGCAACTATAGATAACTACATATAGCTGCAACTATAGATAACTACATATAGCAATCTTTTCTTAATCATGGAAACAAATTCATTAAAAGGCAAGACGAGGTTGTGGCTTTAGTAAAAAAATTATAGAAAATCATTTTTAAGTGGAAGAGATCACAATCTATTGTTTCAAATCCATGAACCAAAAACCTGTTCAATATTCCAAAAACCAGGCATACTAATCAAATTAGTTGAAAAAAACAAATAGAATTTCCTTTTATATTATTTCCTCTAAACTAATTGTTTGAATAAATGAGGAGTTTTCCTCTTTTTTGTGCATCAGTGCTACTCATTGTATTTGCGTCCACCTGTCACTACCCATTGATCCCCACCTATGATGAACGAAAATGTGTACTTGTTGACTTTTTAGTGTTTCCAAAAATTTTAGAAATGATAACACCTAGAAATGGCCTCAAAGCATTTTGTGCCAGTTTCTATCAGTAGGGAAAATTTTGAAACCCATTGCATTTCTCAGCTAAAAGAAAACCAAAGTTAAAAAAGAGTAAAATGAATGAAGATGTTGGATTCTCACGCACAAAACTCAATTTTATGCTTTGTCTTTCCCACAAGAGATTAACCTGCTCCTGGACTGTTATCTGGTCCATGAGCTGCTCCATGGGGATGGCGGTGTTAGCATTTGCCTTGCTTCATGGGGAGCTTGCTTTTGTTCCTAGTATCATTCTCTCTCTCTCTCTCTCTCCCTGGTCATTATGTATTGTTTTTTAGTTGAACTTTTGTGTTGTTTTTCATTTGTTTGTGTATTTGCTCTTGGCATCACATCAATTTCTTTAGTTCCAAAGAATTGATGTTCAATTTGTGGTGTGGATTTCAATGGCTTGCTCGCTTAATTACTTGAAAATTTTGAACTGCATTCTAATGAGAGGATGAAAGTGCATATTCTTCCAAAATTCAACCCTTTTGAAAAAGAAATGATTTGAGTGTATTAATGTTCAATGCTAGGGAGGATTTTGTAATTTTTCATTGATTAATCTTGAACGTTGCCAATAATTCCATGGTTAAAGGTTCAAAAAAGTTCATGAATTATAGCTTGTATCTCACTTGGGGCCTTGTTTTTTTTTTTGGACCATTTGTGCCTTTTCTTTTATTAAAAATGGTGCATTTAAATCCTCAGCAGTTCAGGAGTCTATTTCAGCGTTCTCTCGCCTACGTGGCACTGTGTCCCTTTTCTACTCGTGTCCCAGCCCCATTGGTTCGTAAAAAAAAATTAAAAAATTAAAAACATAAAACAAAATATAAAATATAATAAAAAATAAAAATAAATTTGTATCTTCTTTTGCAGTCAAAATCCAGCCATTGAATTTCACCTAGGGCTGAGCATGAGTTTTGTATATTCCTAAACCGATTCAAATAACTCGATCGAAAATATTTAAAATTAAAAAACTCTATTGACTTTTGATTTTCTGCGAATCGAATTGTATCAATTTTATAATTTGAAGCGGTTTTAGAGATTAGATCATCTGAACTGAAAATTGGACCAAACTAAATCAAACCGAACCGAAATGAGCCGAACTAAATATTCGAAATAATATCTGATTTATTAATAATAAAAAATATATTTTATTATATTGATTTATTACTTAACATTTAATATTATATGTATAATTAAATTAATTTTTTAAATTTAACTAAATAAAAATAAAATAAAATGAAATAAAAATAAAAATAAAAATATAATTTAGTTATATAGAATTTTTAATTTGTCATTTAATCAATATTGATTTACATGTTTTACAATATTATTAAATTAATAAAATATAAATTAAATTTTAAAAAACTTTAATTGTCAATAAATTATTAATTACATATTTTAAATTAAATTGGTATTCAGAATGCATATATGAATTATCGTTGCTAAGTAATTCTTTATAAAAATATTAGTTATCAATAAAAATGATAAGCTTGTGCACCAACAATAATTAATAAAACTAGTGATAGTGAAGATAAATGAAATGATGAATTTGAAAATAATATAAATAATACAAATACTAATTTAGATATAAATAGTAAATATGATCAACTATTATGATTTTATAAGATGTATTATATTTATTTTTTATACTATATTATGTAATGATATATTCATTTTGGCATTTCTATCATATTATATATATGTAAGTGGTGCTATTGTTAAATTATTTTGCAAATTACCTTTTGGATTGAGTTTGATTGGAATCTGAATTATATATTAAATCGAATTTGAGTTTATTTTTTTTTCTGTTTTATTATCGTTATTATTTTAATTTGATTTTAGTTTGGATTATTTTTTGAAAATATTTGAGCCAATTATCATATTTTCTTCGTTAAATTATATGGAATGAAGTTTAAAAGAGCATATAGAGTTTGACAAATTTTTAGTTTTTCATCTTTTTTTTTCTTATGCATTTAAGTTATTTTATTTGAAATTAGTAATAATTTAGTATTGGATATTGAATTTTTTTATTTTTTTTATTTTATTATTGATATTGAATGTTAGATATTTGTCATAATTTTATTATGTATGTTTTGGATTATAAAAATTAAATTTTGATGTTTGTTATTACTAAAATAGTTAAATAATATTATATTACTTAAAATTTTAAAAAAATGGAGCTAAATCTTCAAAATTTTCATGTTCAAACAGAACTGGAGTAGAACCATAAGAACCGAATTTCTCAATCGAATTGCTCCGAAAATTCAGAGTAATTTGTTACATATCGTAGGAAGAAGAAGAAAAGAATGAATAGATAGGGAATTGGCAGCATGCTGAGTGGTGAATAGGACAAGGGAATATTGTAGGAGTAGCTATGATGATAGTTGTAGTGATATCAGTCCTTTGTTTGTTAGTGAGAACGAGGCTTATATGATTGTACAGTTTGTTATGCGATGAGGATTAAAAAATGAAAGAATTATTCCCTCTCTGACCTCCTCTTCCTTTCTCTCCTTCTCTCTTCTCCCTTCTCCCTTACCCTCTATTCTCTCTAACGTACTTCTCCTCTAATCTGAATTCCCTTCTCTAATTTTACTATTCTCGCCTATTGTAGGGTGTATTCTACAATTGGTATCAGAGCAGTCCGAACGGGGCTAACCTTTAGACATGAACAGGAAAAAAAGGAACCAAGCCCTCTAGTTCTGGAGATAATACAACAGATGAAATTGAAGAGATGGACAAGTTTACTGATGCAAGGGAAAGGTGTGCGCTGTCAGTTTTCAACAATTAGGATAGAATAGGATTGATTGTAGGTGGAACAGTAATCAGCAATTAGGTTTATAACCTTTGAATTTAAATTATGAGAAAATAAGATGATTACAATACTATTGGTGCTGTCTATTTATAGTGATAAATCCTAACTAGACTAGGAATCCTAATTAAAGAAAGAATTAAAACTCTACTCCTATTCAATGATAAAATAGTAAATCCTAATCAAATAAGAAAACGGAAAACTAATGTAAATCTGAAATAAAATAGAAAATTAAATAAAATCCTAGTTGTGCTAGGAATCCAATTAGGACTAGGATTGCTCCTGCATCATTCTCCCTAGGTTTGAAAAAGTCTCAGCTCTGACGGGTAAATCTTGATGTATTCCGCATATATGGTTGGATCAACTTGCTTTAGTTCTTCTTCAGAAATCCATGTACATTCACTTGTTGGTTTTCCAAACCACTTAACTAAAAATCGTCTATATTGGTTGCCACGCCTAGAACGAGCTTCCTTGACATCCAACACTTCTTCAATAACATAAGCTTTTGCAATAGGTAGCTCTTGTACTTGTGCTTCAATGGAGTATGGTACTCCATCAAATCCATGAAAATGATACAAATCTGAAACATTAAAAAACGGACAGATTTGTAAATCAGATGGAAGATCAATTACGTAGGCATTAGAACTGATCTTCTTCAACACCTTACAACATCCAAACCTCCTAGATTTCAGCTTATGATAAGTTTCTTTAGGAAAACATTCTTATCTTAAGTGTACGAGGACTTGGTCACCTTCTTTAAATTTTTGTACGCGCCGATGCTGGTTGGTGGTAGAAGCATATGATGCATTGCTGTCTTTTAAGGCAGCTTTGACCTCTATATGAATTTTCTTGATGTGATTAGCAAACGATTCCCCTTCAGCATTTACTCTAACCTCTTAAGGCAAAGGTACCAAATCAAGTACATTTTGAGGTTTAAGTCCATAAGCAGACTCAAAAGGAGTCTTCTTTATACTTCGATTGACTACATTGTTGTATGCAAATTCAGCTTGGGGAATAACTAGATCCCATGTCTTTGTATTGCTTCCAATGAGACATATTAATAGATTTCCCAAACTACGATTGACAACTTCTGTTTGACCGTCTGTTTGAGGATGGCAAGTAGTGGAATACTTCAATTCAGTTTCAAATTTTCTCCATAAAGTCCTCCAAAAGTGCCCCATAAATTTT
Source organism: Garcia nutans (assembly GCA_947685225.1). Taxonomy (NCBI): domain Eukaryota; kingdom Viridiplantae; phylum Streptophyta; class Magnoliopsida; order Malpighiales; family Euphorbiaceae; genus Garcia; species Garcia nutans. The sequence continues at coordinate 21,183,877 of CANTUV010000011.1, read as the reverse complement.
ACATCTCTATCAGAAACAATAGAAGTTAGAATACCATGCAGTCTCACAACCTCTTGAAAGAATAACTCACCAATATGAACTGCATTAGAAGTCTTGAAACATGGAATAAAATGAGCCATTTTAGAGAAACGATCCACTACAACAAATATAGAATCAAATCCCTTTGCTGTCTTTGGAAGTCCCAAAATAAAATCCATACTCAAGTGAACCTAAGGTGCATCTGGTTCAGGTAAAGGAGTATATAATCTTGTATTTTGTGTGCTTCCTTTTCCGAGTAAACAGGCTGGACATTGTTCCACCAATTTTCTCACATCTTTTTCCATCTTTGGCCAATAATAACGGTCGAAAACAATCGCAAAAGTCTTGTCTCTACCAAAGTGTCCTCCTAAACCATTCCCATGAAGTTCTCTAATGATTTGTTCTCTTAAAGATCCTTCAGGAATGAATAACTTATTTCCTTTGAATAAATAACCATCTTGCAATCGGTATGGCAGACTTTCAGCTTCTGGAGAATGCAGTAAATTAGCCTTTATCTTGCCGAAACACGAATCTGAATCATGCTGATTTTTCAGTTCTTCAAAACTAGTAATTTGAGTGCTCAAAATTGACAAAATTAGGGATCTTCTGCTTAATGCATCAGCCACAATATTAGATTGACTGGATTTATACTTTAGTGAGAAATTAAATTCATCAAGGAAAGAACTCCACTTAGCATGTATATTGTTGAGTTTATTATGAGATTTTAAATACCTCAAAGCCTGATGATCAGAGAAAACCACAAACTCGTGATAAGCTAAGTAATGCTGCCAATGTCGAATAGCTCTCACCAAGGCATAGAATTCCAGATCATAAGTTGAGTAACGCCTCTTAGCTTCAGATAACTTCTCACTAGAAAACTCAAGAGGTCTGCCCTCTTGGCTAAGAACAGCCCCAATCCCTTCATGTGAAGCATCGCATTCAACAATAAATAATTTCTCAAAATCTGGAAGTGCAAGAACAAGTGCTGTAGTCATCAAAAACTTGATTCTTTCAAATGCCCTTTGTGCAAAATTTGTCCACTTAAACTTTTCTTCTTTCATAGATTCAATTATAGGACTCATAATTGAACTGAAATTCTGGATAAATCTCCTATAGAAAGAGGCCAAACCATGAAAGCTTCTAACTTCCTTGAGGGATTGCGGTGCTGGCCATTCGATAATTGCACGAATCTTTTCCGAATCAGGTTTTAAGCCTTCGGCAGACACAATGTATCCAAGAAATACCACTTCTGGCTGCAGGAAACTGCATTTTTTCAGGTTTATGTGCAGTTGCTCTTGACGAAGTACTTCTAACACTTTTCGCAAGTGTTTTAAATGATCTTCTTTGGTGCGACTATAAATCAAAATGTCATCGAAATATACCATAATGAAAGAATTCAAGAAAGGCTTGAGTACATCTATCATGACTCTCATGAAAGTGCTCGGTACATTAGAAAGGCCAAATGGCATTACTAACCATTCAAATAACCCGTCCGGTGTCTTAAAAGTTGTTTTCCATTCATCACCATGCCTCATTCTAATTTGGTGATATCCACTTTTCAAGTCAATTTTGGAAAACACTTTAGAACCCGCTAATTGATCAAGCATATCCTTCAATCTTGGTATTGGAAAGCGATATTTGATTGTAATCTTGTTTATAGCATGACTATCCACACACATTCTCCAAGAATCGTCTTTCTTTGGAGTTAATAAGGCTGGGCAGGCACATGGACTTTTACTTTCATGCACCAGACCTTTTTCTAATAATTTCTTAACCTGTCTTTCTATTTTAGCCCACTGTAAAGGAGGCATTCGGTATGCAGGAAAATTTGGTAAAGCTGCTCCCGGTACCAAATCAATAGCATGTTGGATGCTTCTTAATGGTGGTAAGCTTTTCGGTACATCTTCACTAATCAACTCCTTGAATTCCTGCAATAATCGTTGAATTTCAATGGAATATTCAACTGATTTTCCAACCTGGTCAGCTCCTATCAGTTTGCTTACTAAGGCATATGTGACTCCCACCTCACTATGCTCAGCTTCAAATTTTTTAACATTTGCAAGTGCATTTAATTTACTAGTTGCAGCTCCTTTATTTGCTATTTGTCTAGCTTCTTCCTTAAGAGGATACAAGGTGTACCTCTTGTTGTTTTTGTAGAACGAATAGGTATTAGGCTTCGTTTTATGTGTCATGTCATGATCAAACAACCAAAGTTGTCCCACTAGAATATGACCAACATCCTTTGGTACTGCATCACATAGTGCTTCTTCTGCCAAATCATCTCCCATTGTGAATTGCACTAAGCATTGAGACGTTATCGGTACCTCGTGCCCTTTCTTCAACCAACCTGCTTTGTATGGATGAGGATGTTTTGTTGTAGGAAGCTTTAATTTGTCTACAGCCTCCTTTGATATTATATTTTCCATACTTCCTCTGTCAATGACTAAATTATACACTTTGCCTTCACAAATAACACGTGTACGGAAAATGCTACGCCTCCTCCAATCTTCTTTTCCTTCTTTGTTCATGGTTGTCATGATTGTTTGAACAACTAAAGACTCACCTTAAGTTGGGTGAACATCAATTTCTTCTACTTCCTCATCATATTCATCAAAAATAGGGCCTAGGTCTTCATTATACTCGTCTAAATTCACCCTTCTTTGTGGACAAATGAATGAAGTATGTCCCTTTTCTCCACAAGTAAAGCAACAAACTTGAGAATTGTTGCCTCTCATTGTAGACAAACTAGAACTATTTTGTCCACCATAAGGTACTATACCTTTCCCTTTATCGTTCCCATCAGCACGGATTGTCTCTTCATTGTATTTATTAGTAGCAGCAGCCTCTTTCCCACTTTGTTGAGTTCTTTGAATCCCTCTTGCAGCTTCGAAATTATTTTGCCAATTGCTTCTGTTTATAGACCTTCTAGCATCATAATGAGAAACTCGCTTTTCAGCTGTTAAGGCATATTGGCGAGCATCTTCAAGATTGTGTAATCGGACTATGCCCATTTCATCTCTAAGGGATTGATTCAAAATAGCAAGGTAGCAAGAGGTAATTTGTTCATTACTTTCAGATATTCCAACTCGAATAGACAAATTATTAAATTCTGCAGTGTACTCTTCAACATACATGCTATTTTATTTCAAGTAGTGGAACCTTTCATATAGTTCCATTACGTAATCAGCTGGTAAAAATTGCTTCATTAGCTTAGTTTTCAAGTGCTCCCATGTGTTGATTTTAAGCTTTTCTTGTCGTGCGCGCTGCTCTTCAACTCTCTTCCACCATTGAAGTGCAATACTCTTCAATTTAAGCTTTACAAAAAGCACTTTTTGGGTTTCAACCATTGGTTTCTATTTAAAATAATTTTTTAAACTAGTTTCCCAATCCAAATAGTCTTCGGCATGCGATTTCCCATGAAAATCAACAACTTCAATTTTAACTCCTCCACTATTTAAATCAAGAGCATGAAGTAAATGCTCTTCCAATCTGCCTCGTGTTGTTGGGTTTGCAGGTCCAACTTCATGAAAGGGGTTTTCGTCCTCGACTTCCTCTTCAATCTCAAGAGTTTCTTGAAAATCATGGTTTTGGTGGTTGCCTTCCTGAGTCTCCATTCGGGCTTCCACAGGTTCCTGATGCTGCGAGGCTTGTATAGCCCTGGTCAAATCCTCAATCATTCGCCATATCTCAGCTATATCGTCTTGTTGGGGCTGATTGCCTCTGCCTCTGCCTCTTCCAACCATGGTTTACTTCAGACAAAAAAGGAATCCTAGGGATCTATTTTTTTTTAGCTCTGATACCAATTGAAGCTGGGGAAAGGTGTGGGCTGTTATTTTTCAACAATTAGGCTAGAATAAGGTTGGTTGTAGGTGGAACAGTAATCAACAATTAGGTTTATAACCTTTGAATTTAAATTATGAGGAAAAATAAGATGATTGCAATACTATTAGTGCTGTCTATTTATAGTGATAAATCCTAACTAGACTAGGAATCCTAATTAAAGAAAGAATTAAAACTCTACCCCTATTCAATGAAAAAATAGTAAATCCTAATCAAATAAGGAAATGGAAAACTAATGTGAATCTGAAATAAAATAGGAAATTAAATAAAATCCTAGTTGTGCTAGGAATCCAATTAGGACTAGGATTGCTCCTGCATCATTTACTTTGTTTCAGAGTGAGGTGGACCAAAGATTTGAAGCTCTCCATAAGGAACAACAAAGAACCTATGATCAGCTTAGAGAAGAACAACTGAAGTTGGGAGTCCAGTTCTCCAAGATGATGGAGCTAATGACCAATCTAGGGAAGAGAAAAGAACCGATGCAGGAGGAAACTCATCGTCTAACCACAACAAGAGGTTTACTGCCCACTCCTCGTGTCCATGAGGTGGATGATTTTGGTTTTGGATTCAACCCAACAGACAACGCTCCTAGAGGATACTTCAGTCGACTTCTTCCAAAGATGGATTTACCCCTTTTCGAAGGGAAGGAACCACAATCGTGGATTTGGAAGTGAAATAAATACTTTCAAATCTACGAAGTATCTGAAGATCAAAAAATGGAATTATGGCCACTGTTTCTCGTAGCAGGGATGCTAGAAAATTGGTACTCTAGTTAGGCAGAGACACATAAAAATGCTAAGTGGGAGGAATTCTCCAAAGCTTTGATTCAACGATTCAGAGAGTCGCCGATTGAGGATGTAGTGATGGACTTCCACCAGTTGAAACAGAGAGGATCGGTGTCGGAATTCCAAGAGGATTTTGAAGAGAAGAAGGCTAAGTTGATTAAAGAGAACCCTTATATGACCGAAATGTATTTTGTTTCATGTTTTATTGGGGGATTGAAAGAGGAGATTGCTGTCACGACCCAATTTGTACATATGTACAGTACGTCCATGTACAGTAAGAGGAGCCGTCCCGAGTAATCACCAAAGAACACGAAGTGAAAGGAAGCTTTATAGGACAAAAAGGACCTAACTGAAAAGATTGTAAAAGTTTTGGGGAGGTGACTGTAATTTCAAAAAGTTTTGGGGAGGTAACTGTAATTTCCAAAAGTTGTACTGGAGGTTCTTAATAGTGCATATAACAGACTCCAGAAATGGAAAGTAGAGAAAAATTGGGTCGAAACGGAACACCACGGTTTTTCCCGAAAACGCATAGTTTGAGAGATACAGTGGATTCTTGACCAAGGGTATTTTTGTCATTCTTGTAATAATAATTTATACACTGGAAAACAAGACACGTAAAGGTATCCGAAGTAAACGAAAGGACTCCGCAGTGATCGATGTTGAAGAACGAACCTAAGTGGAGACCCGAATCACGTAAGGACCTAAAGGGAATTTTTACAAAAGTCAAGGGCATGAGCGTAATTTTATAAATTAGTTCAAAAGCAAGAATGAATGTCGGAAATAGAAACTAGAGGTTGAAAGGAGGAGAACGGTACATTTTACGCATCATAAAACCACCCGGTTAGGAAGAAAAGGCAAAACCTTCAATTGAAGGGTATTTTGGTCTTTTCACTTTCACCCAAGCATCAAGTGGGACATGTATGATAATTTAAGGACCATTTTGGTAATTTTCCAAGGAAAGACACATGTTGCAATCTTATCCAATTAACCTTTTGTTTTGGCAAAATCCCATCCACATGCTAAAAAGGCAAAGAAGGATACATGTTGCAATCTTATTCATTTAATCTTTTGTTTTGGCAAAATCCCATCCATTAAAAGAAAAAGAAAAAAAAGAAATAAATTTATATGTACAAACGTGTACATATATGATCCATGCTCTTGAAATCTCTAGAATACAAAAAAAGCCAAAACACCTTCTCCTTCTCCAAGCAAAGGCCATGGCCTCCAACAAAAACATTCAAGGAATTTCCAAGTTTCTAGGTGAAAGTTTAGAAGAAAGTTACCAATTTTAAGGTAAGGATTCCAATTCTAGCTTTAGTTTATTCATTTGATTGATAGTTTTCAAGTTATCAATGAAAGAAAAGTTGGGAAGATTATGGGAAAGTTAAGAAAGTGAAGAGAAATTAGATTAAATGATCCATACATGTAGAAGTGATGAATAAATGGTAATTAGTAGCTTTAGATAGTAAGAATCAAGGCTTGAACATATAGTTTTTATCACGTTCTTATTATGGAAGTTATGAAAATTATAGGAAATCAAAGGGATAAAGAAGAAGAAGGGAAGAAAGAATAGGACAAGCAAGGAACAAAGCAAATAAACAAGGTTTGGTACTTAAATCATTGCCTTTTCAATTAATTCACATATTTTGCATTATGGGACTTTTGAAATGGTTTTGAAATAATGTTATTATGTGTGGTAAATATGTGGGAAAGTGCTCTTGAACCATTTGTAATCAATTGATTGTGAAAAGAATGAAAACAAAACAAACTAGCTAAACTTTGTTCAAATATCCATAAACTTTGATGAACTTTTAATCACTCCTTTGGTTTGATTTTTGAAAGAGGGACCCTTAGTCTTTCAATGGTATCACAAAAGGAGTCTAAAAATCGATTTTGCAAGAAAAAAATGAATTTCCTTCAAATTTTGAAAATTGGGCCGAATGGTCCCTTTTGGGCACCATTTTGTAGCTTTCATTTTGGACAGTCCGTTGAAGGGGCAAACGAAAGAATTTTTCGACGAAATTTTACATGCATTTAGTTAACTTATGAAAGTGTTTTCCTGCAAAAATTCATTCAAAAATAAGGTTGTTTACTTAGTCAAAACTGTTGCCAAAGTTGACTAATTTTCAGCAGTAAAAACAGATTTTACTATTTAGTTGTCGCTCGCCATTGCGTTGCCGATTTTACGCACCGCGCTACTATTCATTTGGTCATTTTTCTAAATGTGTTAAAACTTGAATATTATGTTATGGATTGATGTCAAATCATATCAAATGACATGAAGGAGAATTGGAAATGATCAGAAAGGCATCATGACAAGCTATTCCAACAATATATGCATTATGGAAAAATCATGACTTATTGAATATCATGACCAAAGTAATTTAATAAATTATTTATGCTCTACTTGGTATATCAGAACCCTTGAGATAAGGGTATGATGCATCATACTATTACTGCAGTACTGCTTATGACATGATATGATATTCCGGCTGAAGGCCGATGATTACAATGACATGATCAATGATGCAATGATAATGGCCATTGGCACATGTGCAAGAATTATGATGAAAGATAATGAAATATGATCATGACGAGATATGTTTATCATGACCCTTCCTTATCCGCTGACGTTCTGTTAAACCAGTAGAGCAACCAAAATGATAAAAGCAAGAAAAATGATTTAAATTCAAATTATTCAGTCAAGCCTTTTTACCATCTGTGTTTTGTATTTATTCCTTTCAAGTATTTAAAGTATATAAATGTATGTTCAAATCATTCTTTCATTTTATTTATTTATTGCAATGATTTAAGTACCCACTAAGCAATTGCTTAGCGAGTTTAGTTTCCCTCTAAACTCGTAGGTTAAACGAGGAGACGATATTGTAGCATGTCCTATGCAGCTGGCCTTGACTACTACTTTGGGTAGGAGTTTGGATATGATTGATTGTAGCAATATGGCATGTACATAAGCTTGTATGATCTAGCAAATAAATGTATAATAATGAAAAGCTAGAACACGTACACTGCTAGTAATCTAATAAATCTTATTTGGGTTTAGCACTTATGTATGCAAGTATAGAAGTGTGAATTCTTCTTGCAGGATTGTAGTTGAGGTTATAAGGGTGGATTATTGAGAGTGTGCTTGAGTTGAATTGTGAAACAAAAATGTTTTTCAAAAATTCAAGAATCAGTTTTGGCGACACTTGGGACCTCCATTTTTAGGGGAGGTTATGGCAAATTTTTTTTAAAAATCTGCACTTAAAATTGGCTAAGTAAACTATTAAGACACAACCACCATGAGATAACAGTCCATCTTGGTCTATAAACGTAGGCTAAGATGGGGTGTTACAATTGCTGTTCTGATGAGGCTACTTTGACTATCCTCCCTCTCACAGGCCTTCGAACAGGCGCGACTGCTGGAATTGGTGGTGGAGGCTAATCACAGGGCCTTCCGCTCCACTTTTAACCCTAAACCCAGCAACCCGTACCTTAACCCAAACACCAAGCCCACCCAAAACACTTACTCTAACCCGATATTTAGCCCAAAACGACTAAACTCCCTTACACCCAAAATGCAACATAACCCAGTAAAAGCCCAGATTGTTCCCTACCAAAATCAATGAAAATCATCTAACACCGACTATCGCTATTGCGACAGATTTTTCCCTGGCCATAAATGTTCGTTGAAGGTGGCGGTGAAATTAATGGGTACTGAAGATGCAGACAAAGATGATTTAAATGATGAATGGTTGGCATTGGAGAATGAAACTGAAGAAGAGGAAGTAAGTTCAGAGCAAGCCACCCTATCCCTTCACTCCATCGAGGGTAGTCTGACTTAAAATACCCTCAAAATTAAAGGGCATATCAAGAATCACAACTTGCTAATTTTAATTGATAGTGGGAGTATCCACATCTTCATTGATAGAAAGTTAGCTGAAGAATTAAAGCTCTGTGGTTCAAGTAAATCCAATGACTATTACGGTTGCCGACGGCAGGAAGGTAGTGGTTCGAGCTAAATTTTTCGGTTGTATATGTTCTATGCAGGGTCTAAAATTTCAATTCGACTTGCGGGTGTTAGAAATGGGAGATTATGGAATTGTATTGGGAGTTGATTGGATGAAAATGTATACACCAGTGACATTTGACTTTGAGAATTATAAATTGATGTTTAAAAAAGAGGGTAAAATGGTTGAGCTCAAGGTCACAGAAATAACAATTGCCACAATAAAAATGATAAGTGGAAGAGAATTGTGCAAGTTGGTGCTGAGTGACTGGAATATTCCATCTTACACAATTTTTGCCCAGGCTACAAACTCTTCTTGCTCTGATACCCTTCCAAACACCACCTCTAACATTCAGAGCTACCTTCACTGATACCCTTCCAAACACCACCTCTAACATTCAGAGCTACCTTCAAGGCCTGCTTGACAATTACCAAGCCATTTTCCAAAAACCAAACATGTTACTCCCATTCAGAAATATAAATCACAACATTCCCCTTAAACCCAATACCGCCCCTATAAATTTGAGGCCTTATCTATACCCTCATTACCAGAAGAGGGAAATTGAGAGGCTAATTCAAGAAATGGTGGAAGCTGAAATAATCCAGCCTAGTCGAAGTCCTTTTGGGTCTCTTTCCTTGCTGGTTAAAAAGAAAGATGGTGAGTGGAGATTTTGTGTTGATTACAGAGCCTTAAATGAAGCTACCATAAAAGACAAGTTTCCAATTCCTATCATTGAAGACTTGTTGTATGAATTGAATGGGGCTGTAATTTTCTCCAAGATTGATTTACGGTCTGGCTATCACTAGATTCGAATGGAACTATAAGATATTTTGAAGACGGCTTTCAAAACACATTCAGTACATTACAAATTTAAGGTAATGCTCCGGCTACTTTCCAAGCCCTCATGAACTCCCTATTCCAGTAGTATCTTCGAAAATTTGTGTTAATTTTCTTTGATGACATTTTAGTGTTCAGTAAATCATAAGAACTGCATCTTAATCATTTAGAAGCTGTTTTTGAAGTGTTACTCAATGCTAGCTTATTTTCCAAATAAGAGAAGTGTGAATTTAGGAAGGAAGCTGTTGAATATCTTGGGCATGTCATAACAGTAGAGAGGGGTGGAAACTGACAAGGCTAAGATAAAGGATATGTTAAATTGGCCAATACCAATGTCTGTCAAACAATTGAGAGATTGTTTAGGACTAAATGGTTATTATCGAAGGTTTATTAAGGGTTATGGTATGGTGAATAAACCCTTGACTGAATTACTGAAGAAGGATGCTTTCAAATGGGGTGAAGAAGCAGAACAAGCCTTCAAAAGATTAAAAGAGATTATGGTGACAGCTCCAGTCTTAGCTATCCCAGATTTTTCACAGCCATTTGTGTTAGAATGTGATGCGAGTGGAGGGGGAATTGGGGCGGTGCTCATGCAACATGGCAAGAATATTGCTTACCTCTCTAAATCCTTAAGCCCAAGGAACAAATTGTTGTCTTCCTATGAATGGGAATTGTTAGCAATTATCTTCGCCATCACCAAAAGGAAACACTATCTTCAACAAGGAAGGTTCTTTATCAAAACTGATCATGAGAGTATAAAGCATTTCCTTGAAAAAAAACTCCATACTTATATTCAATAAAAGGGAATCATCAAGCTCTTAGGTTTGGATTATCGAATTTTGTATAAAAAGGGGAGTGAAACCTGAGCTGCAGATGCATTATCTAGAAGGGAGGATATGAATTCCAGCAGCATTTATCTGATTTCTACAATGATACCTTCTTGGATGGTGGATGTTGAAAAGAGTTATAAGGGAGACTCACAAGCACAGACCTTAATTGCTACCACTACTTTACAGCCACCTGCTGACACCAATTACTCATTTAAAGGAGGAATTTTGAGATATAAGGGGAGAATTTACATTGGGAATTCAAATGACTTGCAATCCCAATTATTGTAACAATTTCATGACTCTCCTCTAGGAGGCCATTCAGGGGGTCCAGGCTACTCATTCAAGGTTGAAGGCTCATTTTTATTGGCCTAAGTTGCTGCTACCAGTGAAGGAGTGGGTTAAATGGTGTGACATGTGCAGCTGTTGCAAGGCTGAAAATTGCCCTTATCCCAGCCTTTTGCAGCCACTCCCCATTCCATATATGGCATGGAGCACCATTAGTATGGATTTTATTGAGAAATTGCCAAAATCTAAGGGATATGATAGTATATTGGTGGTAGTGGGTAGCCTAACTAAGTCGGCGCATTTTATTGCGTTATCTCATCCTTATTTTGCATCATCAGTAGCCCAGCACTTCATGGACCATGTTGGGAAGTTGCATGGTATGGCATAGAAGATTATCTCCGATAGAGATAAACTCTTCACCAGTCTCTTCTGGCAGTAATTATTCAAAGCATTTGGGGGTTAAATTACATCTTAGCTTGGCCTACCATCCTCAAACTGATGGTTAAACCGAAAGACTCAATAGAACCTTGGAAAACTACCTAAGGTGCATGACACACCACAATTCAAAGAAATGGAAAGATTGGTTGAGTTTAGTGGAGTGGTGGTACAATAGTTCAACTCATTCAGCTATTAAAATGCCCCCATTCAAAGCATATGGCATTGATCCTCCCAACCCAACCTTGTCATTCACAAACAATTTTGTAGCTGCCGTGGAGGAGTTCATTCACGCCAAACAAGCCATGAATGAGTATCTAAAAGATTTTTTAACCTAGGCACAGCAGAGGATGAAGGCATATGCTGATAAACATAGATCCGAAAGGGTGTTTCAGATGGGAGATAAAGTCTATCTCAAGCTCCAGCCCTATAGACAAACATCTATAGCACTCAAAAAGCATCTCAAATTAGCTGTTAAATATTACGGGCCCTATGAGGTGATTGAAAAAGTAGGGGCTATTGCATACATGTTACTGTTGCCTCCTGAAGCTAAACTTCACCCTGTTTTTCATGTCAGCTTGCTCAAGAAGAAAATTAGGGATGCATAGGTACCAATGTCTTCCCCTCCAGCAATGCAAGAAGAAGAATTCAGCTGTGGTTCAGAGAAAATTCTTAACTCCAGAGTCATTTTAAGGGGGGGCATCCACATTCAGCAAGTTTTAATCAAATGGCTCAATTTACCTACTATTGATGCAACTTGGGAAGACTTAACATTTATTGAGAATCAATTTCAAGATTTCATTCATTCTTAGGGATAAGAATGGTTTGAAGGGAGAGAAATTGTTACATATCGTAGAAAGAAGAAGAAAAGAATGAATAGATAGAGAATTGGCAGCATGTTGAGTGGTGAATAGGACAAGGGAATATTGTAGGAGTAGATATGAGTGTAGTGGTAGTGATATCAATCCTTTGTTTGTTAGTGAGAACGAGGCATATATGATTGTACAGTTTGTTATGCGGCGAGGATTAAAAAATGAAAGAATTATTCCCTCTCTAACCTCCTCTTCCTTTCTCTCCTTCTCTCTACTCCCTTCTCCCTTACCCTCTATTCTCTCTAACCTACTCCTCTAATCTGAATTCCCTTCTCTGATTTTACTGTTCTTGCTTATTGTAGGGTGTGTTGTATACAATTCAATTTGGAGATTTGTTGATTATGGTTTGACTCCAGAGATTTTATTTTTGAAATCTCCGAAGCTCGGTTTGGAGCTGGAGATTTTTCAATCTCCAAACTGCTCTAAACCGTGCTCAGCCCTTTTGTACCACTGAAACCCAACCACTAAAATCCAGCCATCATTGTCGAAGCTCCATTGCCACTATCATCCACCAAGCAACCACCATCCATCATAACCCACACAATTGAAGCACCCACTGCCATCACTCACAACCAAATTTCAAGTGAAATCCAGTCGAACAAATCAAAGCTCCATTGAAGCCACCCATACCATCAAAGCTCCATAGCAACAATCAAAACAAAAACCATCGAAGCAACCTGTAACATATAAGAGGAAGAAGAAAGGAGTAATCAAGCATATGACAATGGGTAAGAATGTAATTACGCTTTTGAAGAACTGAAAAGAGCCATGGTGTTAGCTCCAATTGTTGCTCTCCTGACTTTTCTCAAGCATTTATCTTAGAATGTGATGCCAGTGATACCGAAATTGGGGATTTGTTAATGCAAAGTGAACGACTTGTGGCCTACCTATCTAAGTGCTTAATCCCCAAAAATTTGGCCTTGTCAGCATATGAAAGGGAATTAATGGCGGTTATATTTGCTGTAACTAGGTGGAGGCATTACTTAGAACATGGTCAGTTTTTTATTAAAAACAGATCATAAAAGTATTAAACACCTATTGGATCAACGTTTGCACTCCTATGTCCAGTAGAAAGGAATTACAAAACTCCTAGGGCTGGATTACAAAATCTCATACAAAAAGGGCAAATTTAACCAAGCAACAGATCCTCTTTCTAGGAAGCCAGCCTCTGATGAAGATGGGGAACTTCTAACTTCAACAATTGTTCCATATTGGGTCACTGAGGTTGAAGAGTCCTATTGCAATGATCCAATAGCTCAAGAGCTGATTCAAACCTTATCCATCCAGCCTCTGCAGTAAGGAAATTACTCTTTGAAAGAAGGGGTATTGCGATATAAAGGAAGAGTCTATATTGGAGGCAACCATTGATTTAAGGCTCAGGTTACTCGATCAGTTCCACAATTCACCTCTTGGAGGTCACTCAAGGATGCAAGCCACCTTCAAACATTTGCAGCAGTACTTCCACTGGCCTGGAATGTAATAATTGATTGGATAAAAAGTGCAACACTTGTAGTAGATGTATGACAAAATATTGCTCCTACCCAGGCCTCTTACAGCCCCTTCCCATGCTTAACTCAGCCTGGTCAGTGATTAGCATGGATTTTATCAAAAAGTTTCCTAAATCCAAAGTTCAAGACACTATTCTAGTTGTAGTGGACAGCTTGACTAAATATGGGCACTTCATTCCACTGTCTCATCCATTCACAGCTGGGGCAGTAGCAAGAAAAATCTTGGATAATGTCTCTAGCTTCATGACATTCCAGTAACCATCATTTTTTACGGAGACAAGGTGTTTACAAGCCATTTTTGGAAGGAACTCTTTCGCTTGTTAGGCGTCCAGCTCCACATGTCTTCCTTTTATCATCGATAGACAGACGACCAAACAGAAAGGTTAAACAAAACTCTTGAAGCGTACCTTCGTTGCATGACTCATAATCATCCAACCAAATGGATGAATTGGCTTAGTTTGGCTGAATGGTGGTACAACACCTCAACTTAGACTTCAATTAATATGACTCCATTTCAGGCCTTGTATGGAAGAGTGCCTGCCCTACCATCATTTCTCTTTAAAGACACTAATGTAGCCATTATTGATAATTTATTGAAACAAAGAATCAGCAACTGAAGGAACAACTTAAACAAGCCCAAAATAGAATGAAACAGTATGTAGACTCATAGAGGTGAGGGAGAATTCCTTATTTGCAATATGGTATACCTTAAGTTGCAGCTTTACAGACAAGCAACCATGGCTATTCGTAAAATCATGAAGTTAGCAGTCAAATATTATGGCTCATTTCAAGTTATCGAGAAAATTGGATCAATTGCATATAAACTCTTGTTACCCCTCGGCTCCAAAATCCATCCAGTTTTCCATGTCTCACTATTTAAGAAGAAGATAGGAGACCATATAGTTCTCTTCACAACTCTGCCAGCCATGCTTGAAGTTGAATTTCTCATTGCACCAGAGAAGGTACTAAATACTTGAGTTATTTTGAGAGGAAATCATCATGTGCAGCGACTACTTGTCAAACAGATAAACCTTCCAATGATTGACTTAACGTGGGAAGACCTAAGCTTTATGAGAGGGAAATTCCCTAACTTTGTTCATTCTTGGGGACACGAATGCTTTGAAGGGAAGGAACTTGTAACATATAAGAGGAAGAAGAAAAGGAGTAATCAAGTATATGACAATGGGTAAGAATGTAATTGAAGGCTGTGAGGTGAGGATGAGCTGTAAAAAGGGACAAGGTAGTTGTAACCACCTGACCAAGGAATGTACTGATTGAGGAAATATATTTCTATACCGTAGCTAGTTAGCAATCCATATATGATTAGGATTGTACGCATGGAATTCTCAGTCTATTCACTGATTTCTTTCCTCTTCCTTTCCTTTCTCTATTTCTATTTTTATCCTTATTCTTCCTCTTTCTTTATCAATATCCGTTCTGTCTATCTAATTTCTTCTTCTGCTATCTATTATTTTGCTACTTCGAGTTCTATTTTTATCTTGCTGCTCTTATATGTTACACAACCAAAAACTAATTCAAATCCAAATCCAAAAACCGATGAAAAAAATTTCAAGAAAAGAATCGCGAATTTAGTCTCTTCACTGTTCTCCTTCTCTGGTTCTTGGGGTTTCTGTAACACAAAGTTTCTCCTCTTCTCATTTTGTTCTTCTCTGTGCCTGTGTTTTTTTTCCTGTTCTTTTGGACCCTTTGATAGTTAAGTTATCTTTGGCTGTGTCAATTAATAGGAATCAAGTTCATTGACTCATGGACTATGGCTGTAAATATTAGACTGAGATAAGAGGAGGAAGACTGAAATTGTGAGTATGGTTGGTTGAATGGTTTCAGTTGTGGGAACTTAAGGTTGTTTGGCTTAAGGTTTTGGATTGAGTTGTTAGAGACCTCTAGCCTTCCATTAAAGCTAACCTACTTAAAGAGGTGTGAACACTCAAATTTTGAGGCTCGGAAAGCCGGCTTCCTCAGACTGCAAAAAATCGAGCCGGACCGGACGTCCTCGGTAAAATTCACCAAAAGTATGTCTTCATGGTACTTGAAACGTCCGGAACGACGCAAGGATCACAGGTATGGTCTCGGAATAATTTTTGGAGGTCCGCAGCTCTTAGAAAATCAGTTTGAACGGGAATAATGTGGATTTCGGTACGGTTTTTGGGGGTGAACCGCTGGGACTGGCGGTCCGACCGCCGTCCGTGTCCTTTTCCCATTTTTCCAATCCGATTTTTTGCTATAAAATGCGCAGATTTTTCAGAAAAAGGGGTTGGCTGTTCGGATCCCGGGCCTCATGCTGACGAATTTTTTACCTACACATGCCTAAGAACTTTTATTGAACTTTTATTAGCATAAATCTAACCGTGTGCTGCAGGAATCAATCCGTAATCAAGAATCACAATCCAAGGTCCAAGAAAACGAGATCTGGAACTTCGAAGTGGGAAAATCCTAAGCAAGGTAATATCCTAATTTATCATTTGTCAATTCGAGCATATCTTAAACATTCCACCTTCTTTTTAATTTCTTCTTGGTCAAAGACCTAATCCTTTTAGGTCTAAGGGCCTAATGGACTAATCAATCAATCTTTCGGCATTAAACCGTGAATCAATCAACCTTTTTTGGCACGAAGCCTAAATCGCATTCTTTTGGTACAAAGTACCTAAATTCCACAATTAAAATCAACATTTTGGCACGAAGCCTAAATTGCATCCTTTTGGTACAAAGTACATAAATTTCACAATTAAAATCAATCCTTTTGGCCAAAGGCCTAAATTGCACTATTTTGGTACAAAGTACCTAAATTTCACAATTTTTGCACTAAGTGCTAAAACTCACAATATTGGCAAAAAGCCCGGCAATGCAGGCCAAAGGCCTAAAAATTGCGTCCTTTAGGTACAAAGTACTTAAATTTTACCACCTAGCACTAAGTGCTAAATCTCACAACTTTGGCAAAAAGCCCGACAAATGCACGAAGCATACACACACACATGCATGAAACATAAT
This sequence comes from Garcia nutans, assembly GCA_947685225.1. Classification (NCBI taxonomy): domain Eukaryota; kingdom Viridiplantae; phylum Streptophyta; class Magnoliopsida; order Malpighiales; family Euphorbiaceae; genus Garcia; species Garcia nutans. Next base: position 21,167,454 of record CANTUV010000011.1, on the reverse strand, counting down.
TTTCATCGCCTTTAAATAGGCTTTTCTGAACTACATGGGCTTTGATCTCTTATAAAAATGAGAGTATGTAGGCATATTTGAGATTCACCTCAAATAACAAGTCCACAATTTATCAACCATCTCTTCTTCTCCCTTTCTATTTTTCTTTTGGATTCATTTCTTATTTGAAAAATTAATCAAATACATGACATAGTCCCCGAATCCTCCTTGGGTTCGTAGATTAGAAGCCTTTACATTGGATGCGTTAATTGGAGTCAGACAAGGGTTTTCTCAGCTTTTCCCTTCGGACAAAATAAACTGAGTGGCGACTCCTGACAACAAGTGAACGTTCATCCGAATCCTTTTCGGGTGGAAACAGAGGTTCACAATTTGGCGACTCCACTGGGGACCATAAAAATGATTTATGGGATTCTAGTGGACTACTATTGCTTATTTGATTAATTTGACATTAGGGACCATGAAAATGATTTATGGGATCCTAGTAGATTATTATTATTTATTTAACTGATTTGCCCTTCTTTAGGGTATTTTTGTTCATTTTGCAGGGTACCTTAGCAATATATTACCCCTCCTTGGGGATATTGGATTGAAAATTGACAAAAGGAATCTTTTTCCTTTAATGGACCTCTTGTTTGACTAATTGTGCATTTATCTTGACATTCAGAGAATCTTTTTCTCTTGTATTATATGGGGGAATCCTTTTCCTTCATTTCATAAAAAATTATTTTCAAATGAATTTCTTCTCTTTCTGTTCAAAGTTCTGAGTCTGGATAGCAAGTAGCGCTGACCGGCAGGTCTCCTTGATTATGCCGGCGGACAGCCAAAGCGTCCTCCCTGTTGTCGCAAACCATTCCAATCCTTTTGGAGTGGCCCATGAGTAATCGTACTGTTGGACCCACGCGAAACTCCTTGTTTCACATGTGGTTAGGTATATCTTACTCAATACTCAAGGGTCCCTATTATGAGCCAATTCTCTATTTTTCATGAGCAATAGAACCTTCCCTTAGGTTGTATGTACCCAATGATAGTGCCACATTCCATTAAAATGAATTATGATGTGATGAGGTGCATTCATGCAACATGACAACATTATTTTGGGGGAAAATCTTTTGGGGAAAACTTTTGATGTATACAAGTGGACCAAGAGTCTTCCTACCTTACACACTACCCTGATCCTTTACCCTTAACCTTTGCAGGTATCCACTACCCGTGTGCCTTCACCCACACAAGCTACACCGACTCCAACTGTCCAAACACCCACAAGTTCTACTACCCCAACTTCACCAACTACTCCAATTACTGAAATGGCTACAATTGAACAGATTAAGGCCTTGCTAGATGGATAGGTTAAGGAAATTGAAGCTAGAATGCAAGAGAGAATTGATGAAGCTTTAGCTGCCCAAAGGGTAGCCATCCTGGCTGAATTGGGAGGGGCACCAAAGACAACCACTACTTCTGAAGATTTAGGGAAAGAACCTATTGCGGGACAGACTAGTACCCCCAGGACTGCTCAGAACAATACCCATGTCATCAATTTGGAGGATCCACCCTCTAAGAATGAAACTAATGAACTGAAAAAGAAACTTGAATTGCTTGAAAGGTCAATCACTGCCATGAAAACTCATAAAGAGGTGGTAGACATGGATTCCTTATCCTTGTTTCCCCAAGCTAGATTGCCTCCAAATTTCAAGATGCCTGGGATGGACAGATTTGATGGGACCACTTGCCCTAAAACCCATTTGAAGATGTATGTGGGGGCCTTGAGCCCTTGGGGTTTAAATGATGAGCTCTTTGCTCAACTCTTTCAACAATCCTTGACTGGGGCTGCCCTAAAATGGTTTGTAAGCCTGGACAGTGCTAAGATTAAGACCTGGGAAGACATCTGCAATGCATTTAACACTCAATACAACTACAATATTGAGGTGGATGTCACTAGAAGAGAACTTGAGACTACCAAACAAAACAACAATGAACCCTTCTCCTCGTTCCTTACGAGGTGGAGGGCAAAAGCCGCCCAAATGATCAATCGCCCTTCAAAATAGGAGCAGATTGATATTATAATCAGGAATTTAAGGCCTACATATCAAGCTCAACTGCAAACCCAATATCTACCTACTTTCAAATTGCTCATTGCGACTGCAACCAAGGTAGAAGATTTGATACAACTGGGTAAGATAGTAGATGAGGGAGCTACTTCGAAATATAAAAACAGGGCCAAACTGCTTCCTCAAGCAAAATCAATGAAGTGGCCAATATTGCCCCTGCGAATCCTTTACGTGTGGGCAATCTTGGGCAGAGAAATCAGCCAAGAAGGCAGTATACCTACCTTGGGGTGCCCCTTCATCTAGTGTTTAAAAAGGCCGTAGAAGGGAAGTATTTGAAGCCTTTGGACCCAAGGCCACCTCCAAACCCATTACCCGCCAGTTATAAGGCCAATGAATATTGTGAATACCACCAAGGGAAAGGGCATAGAACAGATGCTTGCTGGACTCTGAAAAACCGCATCCAGGATTTGGTGGATAGGGGTGACATCATTCCTCTCAGAAGTCAACCGAACATTAATACTAACCCTTTGCCTAATCATTCCATCCACGCCATCACTGTGGAAGAAGAGCTGTTTGATCCTTTCAAACTCCTCTTAGAAATGAATGAAATATGTGTGCTGGATCTGAATGACCTTGCTGAAGAAGTCGACGCTTTGACAAGAAGCGGAAGGCAATATCAACCGCTTGACTTGGGAAAAGCCCCTACAACCTCAAATCCCCCCCATAAGAAAACACCTGAACCAAAGGAAGACCCTGTCCTCACTCAGCTTAAACAAACTCAAGCTAAGGTGTCAATTTGGGAGCTCCTTGCTTCCTCATTCCCACACCGTCAGGCTCTCAGCGAAGCTTTGAGTCAGCTTGATACATCAGTAGACACAAGCCCAGAAGCTTTGGTAGCCACTTTGACCCAATCAACCAAGGCATTGATTATCCGATTTTCTGATACAGACCTACCAGAAGATGGCAGTAAATACAATGATGCTCTATACATCACCATACAAACTGGGGGAAAGACTGTGCCCATGGTTCTCATTGATAATGGGTCAGCCTTAAATGTATGTCCCTTGAAGGTAGCAAGTTATCTAGGGTTGGAGGCTACGGATCTTACACCTTCTGATCAGATTGTTAGAGCATATGATAACACTCGAAGAGAAATTTTGGGTGTTGCCACTCTGGAAATTGTCATTGGGCCGGTGAAAATGAGAGTGCCCTTCCAAGTCATTGATGTACCCGCGAGCTTTAATCTCCTCCTTGGAAGGCCGTGGATTCATCGGAGTAATGCTGTCCCTTCTTCATTACATCAAAAACTTAAGTTCCCTTTTGAAGGAAAAATCATCACTATCAAAGGTGACACCTGTGAAATCAACAAGAGAACCATGGATCAGTCTCTCTTTGAGGTTGTTCCTGGCGAAACCGCCATGACCTTGACTGGTTTCCATTATGATACAGTCCAACGCATTGAAGGAGAAAAACCCAAAGGGCCATTTATCTTATATGATTTTGGAGAAGTCCAAATCAATTGCCTGGTGGGAATGATGCTAAGGGTAGGTCTGCTGCCCGGAATGGAAATGATAAAGTCTGGGAGGAAAACACCTGTGGTGCGACCATGGGAAGAACCTGAGAATAGGGGAACTTTTGGCCTAGGGTACAAACCCACAGATGAGGAGGTAGAAGAGTTTGAGCATGGAAGGAAGAAAAAGAAGAATTGGGGGGAAAGAAGCCTCCAAATGCGCCCTTATTTCAGAACTCTGAATGGTCACTTCTGCAAACCTGGGAAAACAGTTCCTTACTGTGGTTTCCAGGAGCCATTCTATTCTCCTATGACTAGGAAGCAATTACCGGGTTTTGAGATGTTCACTGATGTTTTAGTGTTGAAGGAAGAAGAGCCAGAACTTATAACTGAACCACAAGTGGAAGATTTCATGCGGCCTAGTCTCTTTGATGAGGTTGCTATGATAACCAATTTTGAAAACAAAAGGGACTTCACAAAGCTGATCAAGACTACAGATGGACCACTGATGAACTGGTATGCCGAGGAGGGACAAGCTGCTACAGTCAAACCTAGTCCTGTATCATACCCTGAACCCGAGTCTTGTACCGAGTCAAATCTCGAGTCAAACACCGAGTCAGAGTCCAGTTCTGAGTTTTCCTTATCTTTAGGAATAGAAAACCCTGATGTCAAAAATGATGTAACTCTGGAGGATGACTCCGCCATTATTAATGAAACTGTTCAAGTTCTTGGTTACCCTGTGTCTTTTGCTTTCCAAGTATTATCTAGCAAAAATGAAATAAAAGAAATAAATGAAATAAATGAAAAGATAATAATTGGCAAAGAAAATGGACATACATACATTGCATATGATTGTATGAATAAGGAACAGGTTGTCGAGTGCATCAAAAGATATGTCGACTGCTTCATGTGGAAGGCAAGTGATGTCACGGGAATAGACCCAGCAATAGCAGTTCATAAGATTCCGCTATACCCTGGTGCAAAGCCGGTTAAGCAGAAATTGAGAAGAATGAAGCCTGAATGGTCTTTGAAAATTAAAGAGGAGGTTGCCAAGCAACTGGATAATAGGTTCATAGAACCAATTGCCTATCCTTCCTGGTTAGCAAACATTGTGCCAGTCCCGAAGAAAGACGGAAAGGTCAGGATGTGTGTTGACTACAGAGATTTGAATAAGGCCTGTCCCAAGGACGATTTTCCGCTACCACACATCGATTTGCTAATAAACAGGATGGCTGGGCATGTGATGGTTTCCATGACTGACCTCGCGGTTGGGTACAATCAGATCCTAGTTCACCCACCAGATAAAGAAAAGACAGCTTTCATCACAGAATGGGGCACTTTCTGCTACAGGGTTATGCCTTTTGGGTTGATAAATGCAGGGGCTACCTACCAAAGGATGGCGACAACAGTCTTTCATGACATGATTCACAAAGAAGTAGAGGTGTATGTTGATGATATGATTGTTAAGTCAAAATCTCCAGAAGAACACGTTGAAGCGCTTGAGAAGTTCTTCCTTAGACTTCGCAAGTACAATTTGAAGCTTAATCCTGCAAAGTGCCTCTTTGGTGCAACATCAGGCTTATTTTTGGGATATTTGGTCAGCAAGAAGGGAATAGAAGTTGATCCAGCAAAGTCGAAGGCTATTCTGAAAATGCCTCCGCCAAGAACAGAAAAAGAGATTCGAGGCTTGCTAGGTAGATTACAGTATATCAGTCGATTCATATCGCAATTGGCAGAGACTTGTGGTCCAATCTTTAAGCTACTAAGGAAAGATGCTTCACAAGAATGGAATGAAGATTGCCAAAAGGCCTTCGACAAGATCAAAGAATACTTGTTAAGTCCGCCCATTCTACAACCTCCCAGAATGGGAAAGCCTCTGCTCTTGTATTTGTCTGTAACAGATGAAGCCATGGGTGCAATGCTAGCTCAAGAAGCCGAAAGTACGAAGGTGGAAAATGCAATTTACTACCTCAGCAAAAGGATGCTGGACTATGAGTTAAAGTATAATAAGATTGAGAAGTTGTGTTTAGCCTTGTATTGGACTTGTACGAAGTTACAACACTACTTGTCTTCTTACACTACTTATGTCATCGCAGAACAGAGTCCCTTGAAATTCCTTATGGAGAGGCCTGTTTTGGACAGCAAAATGGCTAAGTGGGTGTCAACATTGGCAGCCTTTGACCTAAAATTCATTCAAAGGAAAGCTGTGAAAGGTGGCACAATAGCTGACCAATTAGCAGAATTACCCGTGAATGACGAGATGCGAGAAGTGGGTTTCCCTGACGAAGACCTCTTGAATGTGGAAAGGAGTATTTGGGAGATGTATTTTGATGGGGCATCCAATTATCATGGAAATGGAATTGGGATTGTGTTCAAAACTCCTTGTGGAGAATACATTCCATTTACAGTTAAACTTGACTTTAGCTGCACAAACAATGAAGCAGAATATGAAGCTTGCATCAATGGGCTTGAAGCCGCCCTCGAATTAGGGATTAAGAACCTAAAGGTCTATGGTGATTCTATTTTAATAGTATCACAAGCTTTAAGGAAATGGAAGATAAGAGAAGAGCGTTTGGTTCCTTACCTACGACGCCTTGATCATTTGGCTCAACAATTCGATGATCTGTCCTTCGAATATCTCCCAAGAGCAAAGAATTAGTTCGCTGATGCTCTGGCTACTTTAGCTTCCATGATCAATATCAAGGAGGGGAAAGCCATTCGTCCATTGAAAGTTCAACTTCAGAAGCAACCTGCCCACATAATGCATTTGGCCGATGGTAAACCATGGTTTTGGGATATCAAAGGTTATCTCAAGGATGGAAGTTATCCGGAGGGATCATCAAAGGTTGATCAGAGGGCCATAAGGCAGCTAGCCACAGGTTACATTCTTAATGGGGATATCCTCTACAAGAGGAGTTGGAATGGAATGCACCTAAGGTGTGTGAATGAAGCAGAAGCTAAGCAGATAATGGAAATGGTACATGGTGGCAAATCAGGGCCACACATGTATGGAATCACCTTGGCTCAAAAAAATTGCCAATCTAGGATATTATTGGTCGACCATGAATGCTGACTGCGTGGCATTTGTGCAAGAATGCCATCAGTGTCAGATATTTGCCAAGATGCAGAAGCAACCTCCCGTTGCCCTGAATCCGATCACTTCTCCATGGCCCTTCGCTACTTGGGGAATAGATATAATTGGCAAAATACATCCAAAAGCATCAAATGGACATCAGTTTATCTTGGTAGCAGTGGATTACTTCACAAAGTGGGTTGAAGCAGCTTCCTATGCAGAATTAAACGCCAAAAAGGCAGCACAGTTTGTTCGAACCAACATCCTTTGTCAGTACGGAACGCCGTTTGAAATTATCACTGATAATGGAACTCATTTCCAAGCAGAATTTGCTAAGCTCTTGAAGGATAAGAATGTCCAGCATCATAAGTCCTCTCATATAGACCTCAAACAAATGGAGCTGTAGAAGCAGCGAACAAGTCTATAAAGGTGATCATACAAAAAATGATCAAGGAACATAGGCGTTGGCATGAGAAGTTACCGCTGGCTTTGTGGGGATATAGAACATCAATTAGAACTCCTACTGGGGCAACCCCGTATTCCCTGGTGTACGAAATGGAAGCTGTACTCCCCATTGAACTGGAAGTTCAATCGGCGAGGATAATTCAAGAAAGTCAGATAAATGAAGCTGAATGGATCAGCAATTATCATCATCAGTTGTTGGGTTTGGATGAAAAAAGACTTCAAGCTCTACATCAGATTCAAGGGTATCAGAGGCGAATGGCCAGACATTTCAACAAAAAGGTCAAAGATCGAAAGTTGGAAGAAGGTTGTTTGGTCCTGAAAGAGATCAGAACACCTGTTACAGATCCTCGTGGGAAGTTTCGTCCTCATTGGGCGGGACCCTACATTTTAAAGAAAATACTTTCCGGTGGAGCCGTCATCTTATCTGATTTGGATGGTCTGGAGTTCATAAACCCATGCAATCTGGATCAGTTAAAGAAATATTATGTATAATCATGCATTGTAATGAACTACATTAGACCTGATTCTCGCAAACTAATTCGAGATATGTAGGCAGCTCTCCTTGAGCACGGTCTAAATATTAATAAAAATCATCCATTCATCTTTCTTTTGCTAATATTATATAAAAAACAAAAAAAACACAAAATAAAGAAAAACAAAAAAACAAAAAAATCCCGCTAAGTCGAAAACCCACAAAGGGCGGCTTAGGCAATAGTGGGGCCCGCTAAGTCGAAAACCCACAAATGGCGGCTTAGGCAAGAATGGATAAGAGCTCGCTAAGTTGAAAATCCGAAAGGACAGCTTAGGCAAAAATTAGAGCAAATAAATAAAGTAGATAATGCTTGGAAAGCAAACAAAAAGGGTCATTCATCCTAAGAAGGGTCATTCATTCCAAAAGAGTCATTCATTTCAAAAAAGTCAAACCAATCAAAAAGAGTCAAAACATAAGTCAAAAAAAAAAGAGTCAAACCTAGGATCTAAATCCTACGCCTTCTACGTGAGGCAGAGCCTTCGGTATCTTCCTTAGTTCCGGAACTCTCTGCAGCATCTGTCTTCTCCTCGTTAAGAGGAATCACCTCCCCTTCCTCCAGCTCCTACAACAATGCATGCCTCTTTGGCTTTTCAATTGGCCAAACTTCAGCTCTGTACTATGGAGTAGGCTGGACAAGGGAAGGCTCAGCAAAAGGTCTGATCACCTGATGATTCCTAACCCAGTTTGAAGAATAGCTCGAGTAACTCCGGTAATAATTTGGGGGTAAATTCAGAAAAATTTGAGTTCTTTCCCCAGCTGTGTGTGACTTCCTAAAAGATTATTTCTAAGTTCTTTACTAGAAATAATTACTGATAGCAGTGCTTAGTGAAGCCTAGTATTACTTCTGGTTCATTACTAGAGCTAGTTCAAGTACATGTAAAGGAAAGATTCTAGAATTTATTTCTAAGTTCTTTACTAAAAAAAAAATCCTAGTTCACCAATATCTCCCTAAGAATGGTGACAGAAAGCAACCCATATCTACCCATATTGATCCTTTCCATCTTTTGAAGGCTCTTGGTCCAATTGTGCATGCAATGGGTGCAAAGAAGCAAATGAATACCTTTATGAAAATAAAAGAGGACATCATGCATACATATGTACTGTTTGTGCTAAACAAAAATGCAGGTACAAAAAAGTCAGAATACAAATCAGAGAAAAATCAGAAGTGTTACAAGCAATCCAGAAATGCCAAAAGGTGGGTCTTTTACCCCTCGCTCAAAATTCGCTCTTCAGACGACCACTGGGCTCCATAAATCATTTTTAGGGACCCCAGTGGGGGGCAATTGTGAACACTCAAATTTTGAGGCTCGGAAAGCCGGCTTCCTCAGACTGCAAAAAACCGAGCCGGACTGGACGTCCCCGGAAAAATTCACCGAAAGTATCTCTTCATGGTACTTGAGACGTCCGGAAAGACGCAAGGATCACAGGTATGGTCTCGGAATAATTTTTGGAGGTCTGCAGTTCTCAGAAAATCAGTTTGAACGGGAATAATGCGGATTTCGGTACGGTTTTTGGGGGTGAACCACTGGGACTGGCGGTCCGACAGCCGCCCACGGCGGTCCGACCGCCGTCCGTGTCCTTTTCCCATTTTTCCGGTGAGCCGCCCGGTCCGACCGCCGACCACGGCGGTCCGACCGCCGTCCAGTCCAATTTTTGGCTATAAAATGCGCAGATTTTTCAGAAAAAGGGGTTGGCTGTTCGGATCCCGGGCCTCATGCTGACTAATTTTTTACCTACACACGCCTAAGAACTTTATTGAACTTTTATTAGCATAAATCTAACCGTGTGCTGCAGGAATCAATCCGTAATCAAGAATCACAATCCAAGGTCCAAGAAAAACTAGATCTGGAACTTTGAAGTGGGAAAATCCTAAGCAAGGTAATATCCTAATTTATCATTTGTCAATTCGAGCATATCTTAAGCATTCCACCTTCTTTTTAATTTCTTCTTGGTCAAAGACCTAATCCTTTTAGGTCTAAGGGCCTAATGGACTAATCAATCAATCTTTCGGCATTAAACCGTGAATCAATCAACCTTTTTTGGCACGAAGCCTAAATTGCATCCTTTTGGTACAAAGTACCTAAATTTCACAATTAAAATCAATCCTTTTGGCCAAAGGCCTAAATTGCACTATTTTGGTACAAAGTACCTAAATTTCACAATTTTTGCACTAAGTGCTAAAACTCACAATATTGGCAAAAAGCCCGGCAATGCAGGCCAAAGGCCTAAAAATTGCATCCTTTAGGTACAAAGTACTTAAATTTTACCACCTAGCACTAAGTGCTAAATCTCACAACTTTGGCAAAAAGCCCGACAAATGCACGAAGCATACACACACACATGCATGAAACATAATTTTCATCGCCTTTAAATAGGCTTTTCCGAACTACATGGGCTTTGATCTCTTATAAAAATGAGAGTATGTAGGCATATTTGAGATTCACCTCAAATAACAAGTCCACAATTTATCAACCATCTCTTCTTCTCCCTTTCTATTTTTCTTTTGGATTCATTTCTTATTTGACAAATTAATCAAATACATGACATAGTCCCCGAATCCTCCTTGGGTTCGTAGATTAGAAGCCTTTACATTGGATGCGTTAATTGGAGTCAGGCAAGGGTTTTCTCAGCTTTTCCCTTCGGACAAAATAAACCGAGTGGCGACTCCTGACAACAAGTGAACGTTCATCCGAATCCTTTTCGGGTGGAAACAAAGGTTCACAAGAGGCCATCTCAATGCTTAGAGGATGGAGAAAGAGAGTCGAGAATGAAGGGTTTAGGATGCAGGGGAGAGGAAGCGGTTTTTTAGATGATCGGAAATTCACTTCCAGATGGGTGGTGGTTGGGGGTTTTTGGAAAGGAAGGTTTTTAGTGCATGGGATAGATTTTTATTTTTTTTATTATTTTTTTTATTATTTAATATTTTTTAAAAATATATTTTTAATATTTTTAATTATTTTAAAAAATAATTTTAATATATTTTAATTATTTAAAAAATATAAAATGAATAAGTGAGTTTTATAGTGTCACTTCAGCACCTTTTAATGTGAAATTAGTTTCCCACAACAATGAGGATTTAAATGGGCCATTTTTAACTAAAAAAGGGCGTGAATGGTTCAAAAAAAAATATCAAGTTCCTAATTGACATAACTCTATAATTTAGGGGCTTATTTAGACCTTTGGCCATGACACCACAGAAAATATCAAGGTTGTTTATTTTGGGTCTGAGACATTTGTTATTATGCAGTCTTAAAAATTTCAGCAATATAATATTTTGAAGTGTAATGAGGAAGGAAGGAATAACTTCATTTTATATTTGCTTGCTTTGAGCTAAAGGCCTATTTGTTGTTAGAGGTAGCATTTAATGTGTTGGCAGTCAGCAGCCGGCCATCAATGGCCATATGTTTGTCTTCTAACACTTTAGTAATTGTGTAGTTGAAATTGCATTCGCATGATAAAATGATTAGAAAGAATATTTATATTTTTATATTTTATGTTTACAAGTTTTAATCGTTGAAGAAATATAGATTTGTAAAATGACAATATCTGTAGGAATTTTATAAAAATATGCTTATTAAATAAACTATTATATCTATAATTTTTTTCTTGATATTAATCTTAAATAGTCTTAAATTATCAATTATGAAGTACTTTCTCTCTCTTGAAGTTTGTTAAAGAATAAAAAGTGTTTCATAGAAAAGTTAAAGATGTTGAAAGCTTGCAGGACACGCCCAAGTGTTCATATTTAAAAGTTAAATAATAGTGAGTTGGTATTTTGGTAATAGAAACAAAACAAAGATTGTTTCTTTAGTAATAACTTTAAACTCTACAAAGAAAGACCAAAAGCTCACTTTTATTAGTCGTAAGCAGTAGAAAGCAATGCCTTAAAAATTTAGAAATCTAGCTTTTGGGAATCCAAAAACAGCTAGCTAAAATCTTTTGCCAAACACTTTGCTTTATGTCACGACTCGCTCGTGATATTGCCGAGAATGCAAGGTTCTCCAAAGAAATGTCTGGAATTTTTCATAATAGTCTAGAGATGTGTGAAAGTCTCTAGAAACTTATAGACTAGTGTAGAACTATGTAGAAAGATAAGGAATCTCCTTGTACATACTAGACTAGTGTAGAGAATTCTAGAAGTAGTATTCTCCACCAATGGATCAAATTGATCTAAGTCATCCATTGAGGAGGTGGAGTAGTATAAATAGATGTAAGATTCATTTGTTGTAACAACATAAGAAATTCAAGTAATATAAGCATTCAAGCATTCTCCCAATTCTCTCTTCTTCTCTTGTGATCAAGCTACTTTATCTAGCTTCCGCATTACGCTTATTGGGGTAAGGCTGACTAGCTTTCTTTAAAGTGTTGGGCAAAGTTTGCTAGTGTCGCACGGGTTTGAGCTTGTGAGAAAGAAATCCCATGGCAGTTGGTATCAGAGCCAGGTTATACAAAACTTCAACACAAGAGAATGGCGGACGCTACCAATCCTTCTGTTGCTACCAACACCACCCAAGGAGGGAGGGGCCGCAAGGAAAAGACGAGGGACATCATCACTGCCATGGAAGAAAGGTTGGTAAGGTTCAGTGCCACCATGTTTGAGATAAGTGACAAAGTTGAGGATATGGACCAACGCATCGAGGGGCAAGAGTCTATTAGGGTGGATGAGCTCCGCGAGGAAATGCAAGGTGCCTTAAACACGGCCTTGGACATAGTGTCCAAGAAGATGCAATCCTTGGAGGCCACTGTTGCTGCAAAGGATGACGAGGTGAATGCTTGCAAGGTAAGAATTACAAACCTTGAAGAAATTGTGGAGAAACTCCAAACTCAACTTAGTGTATGCATGGCTGCCGTAGCCAATGGAGGTGGAGCTACTCATGCCACTCCTACCCACAAGGTGGATGTTCCCCGACCTCAAGCCTATAATGGGGCGAGGAATGCAAGAGAAATTGACAATTTTCTTTGGAGTGTTAAGAATTACTTTGATGCGGTAGGAATATTTGATGATGCTCAACGGGTAAAGAGCGTCACTCCCTACTTAAGGGATATCGCCATGGTGTGGTGCCGAAGAAGGTGTGATGATGTGAAGAAGGGTCTTAGCACCATCGACACTTGGGAAGGCTTCAAGGTGGAACTCAAGAAGCAGTTCTACCCTGAGGATGCTCAAAATGAAGCTAGGGCCAAGCTTCGTCGCCTTCAACACAAGGAAGGCTATATAAGGGAATATGTGAAGGAATTCTCCGAGTTATTGTTGGAGATTCCAAACATGGGGCAAGAGGATGCTCTCTTTAGCTTTATGGATGGCCTAACTGGATGTGCTAAGCTTGAACTCCAAAGGAGGGGAGTCCAAGATCTAGCTACCTCAATGGCCGTTGCCGAGTCCTTGATCGAATTTAAAAGGAAGGATTCGAAGAAGGAGCAAGGCAAGAAGTCCACCTACAATGGAAAAGGTGGGGGAGATAGGGACAAATCTCCCAAGAAGGGCCAATCCTCTAGAGATAAAGGTAAGGGGAAGATGGAAGACAAAAATGATGCTTCCAAATTCAAAATTGCTTGCTTCTTATGCAATGGGCCTCATCGGGCTTTTGAGTGCCCTAAGCGTGGGAAGATTACTGCCTTATTCATGGAGGAGGAGATGCAAGAAGAATGAAGACTTGCTTCAATACACTTACTTAGTGCAATTCAAGCCAAAGTGGAAGAGTAACCACGAGGCTGAATGTATGTGGAGACCAGGATTGGGGGCAAGACCATCCAAGCCTTGGTGGATACCAGTGCCGACACAGTCTAGATGGCCAAAGAGCTAGCGGACAAGATTGGCTTACCCTTCACTAAGGAAAGGGGTTTCATCAAGGGGGTCAATGCCAAGAGTCTCCCAATTGATGGTGTAGCACGAGACACCGATATTAAAATTGGCCAATGGAGAGGTAAGGTCAACATTACTATTGCTTCCATTGACGATAATAAGTTCTATTTGGGAATAGACTTTCTAGACATGGTGAAGGCTTTCTTTTTTCCCTACACCGACACCATGTGCATCATGGAGAAGGGACAACCATGTGTTGTTCCCGTTAAGAGGGAAATTAGCAAGGAGAGAATGGTGTCTGCAATCCAACTCTCCAAGGGGGTGAAGAGAAAAGAGCCAACTTATCTTGCCACCCTCAAGGTAGATGAAGGCCCCATGGATGGAGGGGTAAATGCACCAAAGCCAATTCAAGACGTGCTTGAAGAATTCAAGGACGTCATGCCTATCGAGCTACCAAAAAGGCTTCCTCCAAGAAGAGAGGTGGATCATGCCATTGAATTGGAGGTTGGAACAAAACCATCCGCTTTTGCTCCCTATCGCATGGCACCACCCGAGTTAGAAGAGCTAAGGAGGCAATTGAAGGAATTACTTAATGCTGGTTATATCCGTCCATCCAAAGCTCCTTATGGTGCGCCAGTTTTATTCCAAAAGAAGCATGATGGGTCACTTCGGCTTTGCATTGACTACCGAGCACTCAACAAGATTACCATCAAGAATAAATATCCCATCCCACTCATTGCAGATTTATTTGATCAACTTGGCGATGCAAGGTACTTCACCAAGTTAGATTTACTATCGGGGTACTATCAAGTTCGCATAGCCGAAGGAGATGAGCCAAAGACGGCATGTGTCACAAGGTATGGATCATATGAATTCCTTGTGATGCCTTTTGGCCTCACCAATGCGCCGGTGACATTTTGCATACTCATGAACAAGGTACTTGCTCCTTTCCTTGATCGATTTGTAGTTGTGTACCTTGATGATATTGTGATCTATAGCAAAACATTGGAGGAGCATGTAGAGAATTTGAGGCAAGTGCTCCACACCTTAAAGGAAAATGAACTCTACGTGAAGAAGGAAAAATGTTCCTTCGCCCAAGAAGAGGTGACTTTCTTGGATCATGTTATCGGTAGAGGCAAGCTAAGGATGGACAAGTCCAAGGTGCAAGCTATCCAAGATTGGGAGCCGCCAACCAAAATCACCGAGTTGAGATCATTCCTTGGCTTGGTGAATTACTATAGAAGATTCATCAAGGGATACTCTTCTATAGCTGCCCCATTGACAGATTTACTAAAGAAGGAGCGAAGTTGGGAGTGGAGTTTGCAATGCCAACATGCCTTTGAAGAATTAAAGAAGGCAATTGTGGAGGAGCCGGTGTTAGCGCTTCCCAACTATCTCCAGCCATTTGAGGTGCATACCGATGCTTCCGATTTTGCAATAGGTGGAGTATTGATGCAAGATGGACATCCTATTGCCTTTGAAAGTAGGAAGCTCAATGATACCGAGAGGCGATATACGATACAAGAAAAAGAGATGACTGCGGTAGTGCATTATTTGCGCCCATGGCGACATTACTTGCTTGGGAGCAAGTTTGTGGTCAAGACGGACAATGTTGCCACTAGCTATTTCCAAACACAAAAGAAGCTATCTCCGAAGCAAGCTAGATGGCAAGACTTCCTAGCGGAGTTCAACTACACATTGGAGTACAAGCCTGGTAAAGCCAACTTAGTTACGGATGCTTTGAGTAGAAAAGGAGAGCTAGCCGACATAAGTAGTCCTCAAAGCACCTTGAAGTCACGCATCAAGGAGGGAATATAGCATGATTCCATGGCCCAAACCATCATTGCTCTTGTCAAAGAAGGGAAGACAAGGCGCTTTTGGGTAGAAGATGGCTTGGTATACACCAAAGGAAGGAGGCTCTATGTTCCATCACATGGCAACTTAAGAAAGGAGACATTGAAAGAGTGCCATGATAGCAAATGGGCTGGTCATCCAGGGATGCATCAGACTCTCGCATTGGTGAAAGATGCTTATTATTAGCCTCACTTAAAGGACGATGTTGAGGCATATGTAAAAACTTGTCTTATGTGCCAACATGACAAGGTGGAGCAACAATTACCCGCGGGTCTACTCGAGCCACTTCCCATCCTCAAAAGGCCTTGGGAAAGTGTTTCTATGGATTTCATCGTGGGTTTACCCACGTTTGAAGGATGCAATTGGGTGTTAGTGGTGGTGGATCGATTCTCCAAATATGCTACTTTCATCCCAACACCGAAGGAGTGCACTGCCGAACAAGCTGCACATTTATTCTTGAAGCATGTTGTGAAATATTGGGGCATGCCCAAGACTATTGTGAGCGATAGGGACACTCGCTTCACGGGGAGATTTTGGACTGAGTTATTCAAGCTGTTGGGTACCGACCTCAAATTCTCAACAAGTTTCCACCCTCAAACGGATGGACAAACGGAGAGGGTGAATGCCTTGTTGGAGCTATACTTGAGGCACTATGTGAGTGCCAATCAACGAGATTGGGCTAAGCTACTTAATGTTGCCCAATTCTCTTACAACCTTCAAAGGAGCGAATCTACAGGGTGTAGTCCATTTGAGATAGTCATGGGCCAACAACCCTTGACTCCAAATTCAATTGCCACAGGCTATACTGGTGTTAGTCCTTCAGCCTACAAATTTGCCAAAGGTTGGAACGATAATGCCGATGTTGCTAGAACCTACTTGGAGAAGGCATCCAAAAGGATGAAGAAGTGGGCCGATAAGAGGAGGCAACCGAGGGAATTCTAAGTAGGAGACCTTGTGCTCGTCAAGATGCATAACCATGCAAAGTTGATGGGGCTACATCGTGGACTCATTAGGAGGTATGAGGGACCATTTCCCATCATTAAGAAAGTAGGAAAGCAAGCCTATAAGGTGGAGTTACCTCCGAAAATCAAATTTCATCCCGTATTCCATGTGAGCTTGTTAAAGCCATATAAAGAAGATGTGGAAGATTCAAGCCGTGGGGTATCGCAAAGGGCGCCAATGGGTGTGCGCATCCAACATGACAAGGAAGTGGAGGAGATTTTGGCCGATAGAGTAAAGCGGCATTCCAATTAACCGCCCACACATGAACTCCTTGTCAAGTGGAAGGGATTGCCCGAAAGTGAAGCCAGTTGGGAACCTATCCAACATTTGTGGCAATTCAAGGAACAAATTCAAGCCTATGAAGACTTGAATGCAACGAGAACGTCGCCAAATTTAGTGGGGGAGAATGTCACGACTCGCTCGTGATATTGCCGAGAACGCGAGGTTCTCCAAAGAAATATCCGAAATTTTCCATAATAGTCTAGAGATGTGTGGAAGTCTCTAGAAATTTATAGACTAGTGTAGAAGTATGTAGAAAGATAAGGAATCTCCTTGTACATACTAGACTAGTGTAGAGAATTCTAGAAGTAGTATTCTCCACCATTGGATCAAATTGATCTAAGCCGTCCATTGAGGAGGTGGAGTAGTATAAATAGATGTAAGATTCATTTGTTGTAACAACATAAGAAATTTAAGTAATATAAGCATTCAAGCATTCTCTCAATTCTCTCTTCTTCTCTTGTGATCAAGCTACTTTATCTAGCTTCCGCATTACGCTTAATGGGGTAAGGCTGACTAGCTTTCTTTAAAGTGTTGGGCAAAGTTTGCTAGTGCCGCACGGGTTTGAGCTTGTGAGAAAGAAATCCTGTGACATTTAGCAGTAGAAGGCCAACTGCGGACCACAAAGCCCTCTGCTGCCAAAACAAATGCACAGTAACTCGCAAGTAAATGGTTGTTCATTATCCTGCTTTCTCTTATCAATGCATTTGCACTTCTGACATTGAATTTTTTTTATCATATGGTATAACAGTTTTTCAATTGTTAAGTCATATTAATAAACACTTGTCATAGGCGAAATCAATTATCCTTTGCTTCCCTGAAACATGGATATGACTTGTCATGAGTAGTTGTTCATCAGAAGCAAGATTTCATACATCTGTTAGTTCTTTTGATCTTAGGAACAATTGAATAACAATTAGCCTTTTGTTTTTGAAATTTTATTGGTATGATGGTGTTAGGACTGGATTATATTTAATTCGGTTTTGCGATAATACTCCGATGATGATAATCAGATAAATGTCTCCGAGAGGGGGCAATTTTGCTGAAATATGCAACAAATAAGTTAAAAATTCCTTCCGAAATGTTGATTTGAGCTTGGAACAGTCAATTAAATAATAAAAAAGTAAACTAGGCTAAGAGATGCAAGTTTGAGTGATAAGATTGGATTGGATTCTGTTATGTAAAAATGATAAATTGGATTTAAGCATATCAATTTTATGTGGTTTCAGCTTCTATAAACAGTTTAGACGGAGGCAGGATTAGAAGAAAGGGATGTTTACAAAACTAACAAAAAGAAGAAAGGGATATTTACAAAACTAACAAAAAACCTAAACCAGATTTACAGAACGTGATAAAAAATTTCGATTTTACGTTTGACTAATGTTTAAATTGCAAAAACACGGAAAACGTGAAAATTTGACGAACATACTGTTTTGCACACTGGAACCAAAAAATTGAATTGAAATTATTATCAATAAATTTCAACTAAAATATTCAAGTAAAAAAAATATATCTAAATCATATGAAAATAATTTTTTTATATTTATTGTTTGTGAAATAAAAATTTAAAATAAAATTTAGTTATATATTATTATGTGTTGCTTATAATTATAAATAAATAAATATATTATTTGTTTTTATGATTTTTATTTATTATTTATTATCTTTTTTTGGTTTTTTAGTCTGTTTTTATATTGTTTGTATTATTTATATTGTTTATTTTTTTAAAATTAAATTTCAAATTAAATTTCAAATTATTAAATTAAAAATATTTATATTAATTTTCAACTTTTATGTAATATATATCAACATATAATAAATATATATATACCTCTGTGTAATATATATCATTTTTATACTATCATTCTTTTAAATTTTAATAAATATAAGCTGTTATATGTAATATATATTGACATATAACTAAATATATAATAATTTTATATTGTTATTCTCATAAATTTTAATATGTATATGTTACTATATGTAATATATAACGATATATAACTAAATATATAATAATTTTAAACTCTTATTATTTTAAAATTTAACATGTATACGTGGATATA
Organism: Garcia nutans; assembly: GCA_947685225.1. NCBI lineage: Eukaryota > Viridiplantae > Streptophyta > Magnoliopsida > Malpighiales > Euphorbiaceae > Garcia > Garcia nutans. Next base: position 21,148,828 of record CANTUV010000011.1, on the reverse strand, counting down.
TATAGCATATATCTATATATAATTAAACATAGATTTCTTTTATACTCTTAATCTTTTAAAATTTAACACGTATATGTTGTTATATGTAATATATAATGATAATTAACTAAATAAAAAATAATTTTATACTCTTATTTTCTTAAAAAAATTCAAAACGTATATGTTATATGTAATATATATCGACATATAACTAAATATATAATAATTTTATACTCTTATTCTTTTAAAATTTAATATGTATATCTTGTTATTTGTATCATATACCATCATATAACTAAATATATATTACTTATATACTCTAGAATTTAACAAATATATATTGTTATATATAACATATGTCGACATATAACTAAATATATAATAGTTTAATACTTTTATTCTTTTTGAAATTTAATATTTATATGTTGATATAAGTAATATATGGATATAACTAAATATATAATTGTTTAATACTCTTATTTTTTAAAACTTTAACATGTATATGTTGTTATATGTAATATATACCAACATATAACTAAATATATAATAGTTTTATACTCTTAAAAAGTTAATTTAAAATTTAACTATACTCTTATTTTTTTAATATTTAACACATTTTATTATATATAAATAATTTTATACTTATTTTTTTCGAAATTCAGCAAATATATATTGTTATATGTTACATATATAGATATATAACTAAATATATAGCAGTTGCATATCATATTTCTTTTTTCAAATTTAGCACGTATATATTGTTATATGTTATATATATAGACATAAATAATTTTATACCTATTTATTTTGAAATTCAGCAAATATATGTTGTTATATATTACATATATAGACATATAACTAAATATATAGCAATTGTACACTATAATTTTTTTTTAAAATTCAGCACATACACCGACATATAACGAAATATATAATAATTTTATACTCTTATTCTTTTAAAATTTAATTTATATGTAATATATGCTGAAATATAACTAAATATATAATAATTTTATATTCTTAATCTTTTAAAATTTAAGAAGTATTTATTATTATATGTAACATATAGCAATGTATAACTACACATATATCACTTTTATACTCTTATTATTTTAAAATTTAACTTGTATATATTGTTATATCTAACATATACCAACATATAATGAAATATATAATAGTTTTATACTCTTGTTCTTTTTTAAATTTTAACACATATATGTTATTATATGTAATATATACTAACATGTAACTAAATATATATTACTTTTATACTATTATTTTTTAAAAATTTAACAAGTTTATGTTATTATATATAACATATATCGACATATAACTAAATATATAATAGTTTCATACTTTTAGTCTTATAAAATTTAACAAGTATATGTTGATATATGTGTTGTTATATGTAACATATACTAATACATAATTACACATTTCACTTTTATACTCTATTCTTTTAAAATTTAACAAGTATATATTATTATATGTATCATATACAAACATATAAATAAATTATATATTGTTATATATAACATATACAGACATATAACTAAATCTATAATAATTTTATAATTTTATTTTTTTAAAATTAATAAATATATATTGTTTTATGTAACATATATCAACGTATAACTAAACATATATTATTTTTATACTTTTATTCTTTTAAAATTTAACTGATATATATTGTTATTACGTAACATATACTAATATATAACTAAATATATAATTTGTTTACTTTTATTCTTTTAAATTTTACCATATATATATATTATTCAATGTAATATTATACTGACATATAACCAATGGTGGATGCAAGGGAAGGGCTGTGGATCCCTCCTTCATCCATTTATATATATATATATATATATGTGTGTATATATATATGTATATCTATATATATACACATTCTTTATATATATATAATATATATATTCATTTATATATTTATAAATTTTATATTTACATATGAATTTATATATATATTCATTTATATATTTAAATTTAAATATATATATATATATATACATATACACACACATATTTGTATCTATATATATGAATTTTATATGTATATATGAATTTATATATATTTATTTATATATTTAAATTTAAATAAATTATATATATAATTATATATAATTTAAATGAATTATATATATATGAATTATGTATAATTTTTATATATGTGAATTTAAATAAATTTTATTCATAAAATTATTGCTAAAATTCATATATATAAAAATAATCGACTCTTTATGTATTATGTAAAAAATAATAATTTTTTAGAAATTAAAAATAAAGCTATTATGTAACGTTTTTAAAATATACAAAGTTGTATAATATAATTACTATATCTTAAGTGTAGTTAATCTAACAGTATAAATTAATTATTGAGCTATTATAATATTAAAATTTTAATTTTATAGTAAACTCATTTATAATTTTTTCCTGAAAATTTAGCATCCCTCGATAAATTTTTTATTGTGCCACTATAAATGCGGGTGCGGCGACAAGTGATGGGATGACAAGCAATACCAGCAAAAAAACTCCTACCAGCCACAGATCGACCACTGAAATTTTTTGTAAAAATTGAGACCCTCTTCAGTACCTTTCTGCGTCCGCCATTGTATATAACTAAATATATATTACTTTTATACAATAACATATTGTTAGAGAAACTTGGAGATCAAGAGCTCCTTTCAACAACTCTTTTGAAATATCACTTTTAAACTCTTATTCTTTTAAATTTAACAAGTATATATTATTATATGTAACATATATCGACATATAACTAAATACATATCATTTTTATATTTTTATTCTTTTAAATTTTTAATATATATATATATATATTATTACATGTAACATATACCGATAAATAACTAAATATATAATAGTTTTATGCTCTTATGTTTTTAAAATTTAGCACATATATGTTATTATATGTAACATATACTGACATATAACTAAATATATATTACTTTTATGTTTTTATTTTTTTAAAATTTAACAAGTATATGTTGTTATGTATAATATTTACCAATATATAAACGTTAAATTTTAAAAGAATAAGAGTATAAAAGTGATATAATTAAAGAATAAGAGTATAAAAGTGATATATAATTATATAATAACATAATTATATCACTTTGATACTCTTATTATTTAATTATATCACTTTTATACTCTTATTCTTTTTTAAAATTTAACAAGTATATGTTGCTATGTGTAATATATAATGATATATAACTAAATATATGATAGTTGTATACTCTTATTCTTTTAAAATTTAACACGTATATATTATTATATATAACATATACTGATATATAAATAAACATATATCATTAAATTTTAACAGGTATATGTTGTTATACGAAACATATATTGATTTATAACTGAATATATATCATTTTTATACTGTTATTCTTTTAAAATTTAACATGTATATAACTAAATATATATTGATATATTTCCACATATATGTAACATATATGGTTATTTTTTTGCAATACAAATCCACATATATCTAGTTATATATATATATATATATATATATCGACATATACCTACATTTACTATTATTATTTTGTAATTCAATATATATTTCGACATATATGTTACATATATATTATGTGATCAAACAAATAACAGTAAAAAAATGAAGATATATTTTAATTTTAATTTTTTATTAGGGGTCAAAGAGGAGAGATGAGAGGTGACATCTGGAGGAGGTAATCCCACCTTAATTAGGTGGCTTAGTTTCCATTACCTATCCTTTTTGGAATCATATTCTTTGTAAATCATGATTTTTATATGAAAATTATTGTACATGGAAACAAATCTTGCTAATTTTTCATTTGAAAATATTTGCTATATTTAGTTATAGGCTAATAATTCTAGTTATGCCATTAATTAGTTTCACTACCTCATTTTTATTTTACCTTCTCATTCATTTTAATTGACCTAACATTATTTTACTTGTTAAGTTTATATAATCACTTATAAAAATGAATATAGAGATGCATTTTGGGTCTTGCTTCAAGAGAGTTAATTTTGATTAACAATTAAATTGACTAAAAAATATTAATGATGAACTGAACAAATATATATACTATTTTATTCCAAACTTAATTCAATGATGGAGTATAAATTACATTAAAATCCAAGTCAAATCCCTTATCTCATATGTTTAATTAGTATTTATATGTCCAATATTTTTAGATTTTTTGCTACTTAGAATATGAATAGTTCCATAGATAAGAAGATTATAAATGTAGTAACATGCATCATAATTGGGCTGATTTGATGGAGTTTCAAAAGAATAGAACAAGCCACAACATCCTTTCAGTGCATCCATTATGCTTTGATATTCAAACAACATCCTTTCAGTGCATCCATTATGCTTTGATAATCAAAGGGATCATAATAGAAAACTCTCAAAGTTCTTGCTATTGCAAGATAATTCTTCAAAATATTTCAATTTGCCTGCAAATTCAAGCTTCCACAATAAGAAACAATAAACTAAGAATCCTTTATATATAAAAAAGTGCAACAGGACTGTTAGTTATAATCAAATAATTGAACAACCAATAATAAACAATCATTGTTGGGAATTGAAGCCTAGAAGACAGTTCATATACAATATATAAATTAAAAACTAGTAAAAACAAAGCACAAACTATGGTTCTCATGAGAGGCAATACATTGTATAACAGAAAAGTGCATGCATGTATTATAGAATTGTATAAAATTTTTTTATTTCTAATAAATAAACTATATCTAAAGCAGTCTAAGGAGAATGAATTCTGCAACTTCTTGGAACGAGTCCTCAAGTTAATTATTTTGTTCCATAGCGTACTACATATGATAGTTGGATAATAAAAATATGAAAACTTGAATTTTGGCTATAATTAGTTATATTAATTAATTAGAGTCATTTTCTCTCGGCGCTTGTTAGCACTCTTGCTAACACACTCTGTTTCCAAATGGGGAGGAGAACAAAAAATAAGGTTCTGTAGGCTCTTCCGCAACGGTTGCTGGGATGAGTGGTCTGGGTGGGATGGCTAATTTATGGAATAAAGAGGTTGGTGAGTCTAATGGTAGTCGATCTCAAGTAGAAGGGGATCTAATTACAGTGGAAGGGAATAGTAGTTTGGTGGAGGGTTTAGATCCTAAGATCCAGAGTGTGGGTGTTGAATGTAGTGTTGGAATGGATGATGAACAGAGGAGTGATTTTAAAGTGGACGTTCAAGGAGAGCTTAGACAGAAGCAGTGGTTGGATCTATTTTTAAAGAATAGAGAAAAATCTGAGGAATGCAAGCTAAAATTTGTACCTCCTGGTGTGGTGAAAGGAGAGTGGATTATGAAATTTCATTCTAGTGAGCTCCAATCAAAGATGAAGAGATAGGGAAATGCTTTAGTGGGTAGTGTTTATGGTGCTAAGCCTGGGTTTAAAAGTATGGAGTGATTTGCTAATGCGAAGTGGAAGGATATAGGGTTGCTATTGGTACATCGGGTCAAGGAGATTTTGTTTTTATTCTATTTTGATTCTGAGATAGGGAAGGAACTAGTACTTGAGGATGGCCCTTATATGTTTGATAGAAGACCAATGGTTCTGATTTCATGGAGGTTAAGTTTACGAATGGATCTCGATTCAATTCAGTGCTTGCCTATTTGGGTGTAGTTTCCAAGTTTACCTTGGGAATTCTGGTCTACCCCCATGTTAAGTAGGCTGGGGAGTGTTTTAGGAATGCCTATGTGTTCAGATAGTTGTATAAATGATAAGATTAAGCTACGATATGCAAGAATTTTAGTGGAAATGGAATTAATGGGTGATTTTCCTTCCGAGATCAAGTTAGAGGATGAGAAAGGAGGAATACTTGTACAGCCTGTTGTGTACAAATGGAAACCTGATCAATGTCATTCTTGTTTGAAGTATGGTCATCTTGCAATTGATTGTAAATCTGGAGTTGAAAAGCAGATTTGGTTGGTAAAGACAGGTCAAAAATAAAATACTAGTGAATTAATTAAGCAGCCTTGTAATGTGGATAATGAGCTGACAACACAGATGCTTATAGATCCAGAGGTATGCTTGAAGGAAGGGCAGAGTGGGCAAAGGTAGTAGCAGAGAATGAGAAATGGGTATTGATTACAAATGGAAAGCAAAAGGCTGATTTTGAGAAAAGGGAAATGACAGATGGAGGGGTAATACAATGGCTGAGGGGACTGCTTCTAAGGATAGTTTAAGAGCTAGGGGTGTAACTGGTGATTGGCAAAAGAAGGGGGAGAATTCAAGACCCCCAGATAAAGGGGGTATGATTGTGACTTGGAATATAAGGGGTCTTAATGACCCTAATAAGCAATCTGAGGTCTATTCTATGATTGTAAGAAGAAGGATGGGAGCTTTTAGAATTTTGGAAACTAGAGTGAGGCAAATAAATGTGGATAAGGTGATTAAAGGATTAAAGTTGTTTAATTGGGACATGTTTAATAACTATCCAAATGCTCAATTAGGTAGGATATGGATTGTTTATAATCCTAAGCAAGTGCAAATTCAAGTTTTATATACTACTAATCAACTTTTACATTTTAGAGTCACTTTTGATTCTATGGTTTTTCTTTGGAGTGTTGTATATGGAAGTAATAACAGTATAGAGAGAAGGGAATTATGGAGAGATTTAATCCAATTGAGTGGACAATTGCAGGAACCTTGGTTAGTTCACGGTGATTTCAATGTTATTCTAAATAATTAGGAGAGAATTGGGGGGATTCCTATTGATGCAAATGATGGCGCAGATTTTCAAAATTGTTTAATAGATGCTGGTTTAATGGAACTTTAATATAAGGGATGTTATTTTACTTGGACAAATAATAAAGAAGGTGATAATAGGATATGGAGAAGATTGGATAGGGGATTGGTGCATTGTGCTTGGGTAGATTCTTTTCCTCCGATAGATTGAGAAATGTTACCATCAGGGATTTTAAATCATTTGCCTATAATTGTTAATTTGAATTGAATAAAGAGGTGGTCAGGAACCTTTTTAAATTCTTCAATATGTGGACTTCTCATCCAAGGTATAGAGAAATAGTAGTGGAAGCCTGGAGAATTGAAATACAAGGGACATAAATGTATCGAGTGTGGAGCAAGCTTAAATAACTTAAAAAGGAACTAAAGGTTTTGAACAAAGAGTAGTTTTCTAATATATCTGCAAGGGTAAGGATGAGTAGAGAGAAAGTTTAGAATTTACAAGTTCTTCTTCAGTTGGACCCAGGCAATAAGGCTATTTCTCAAGAAGAAAGAGCTGCTGTGAGTTAGTTACATTGCCTGGTTAAACAAGAGGAAGGTTTTTATAGATATAAGGCTAGAAGTAAGTGGATTTTATTGGGGGATTCTAATACCAACTATTTCCATAGTCAGTTTAAAGCTAAAACTGCGAGGAATAAAATTACAAGCTTAGTTTTGGAAGATGAGATTATTACTGAAGATCAGGAAGTGATTAAGCAAGCTATGGTTGATTTTTATATGCTATTAATAGGGACTAATTATCATAATAGATGTCACTGTTCTGAGATGGTATTTGCTAGAAGGCTTTTGGTGATAGATGAAGATACCAATTTTTTATGTAGGCCTGTGTCTAATGAAGATGTTAGAGAGGCTGTCTGCAGTATTAGTGATGATAAGGCTCCTGGAGTAGATAGTTTTAGTAGTGTATTTTTTAAAAAATCTTGGGATGTAGTTGGCGTTGATATTATTACAGTTGTGAAAGAGTTCTTTAAAGGAGACCATATACTGAAGCAATTTAATGCTACCCCCCTTACAATCATACTTAAAGTCCCTAACCCTTTAGGTATGATAGATTATAGGCTGATAGAATGCTGCACTATTATCTACAAAGTTATTACAAAGATTATAACTAAAAGAATGGAGATTGTTCTAACTAAAGTGGTTGGTCTCTCGCAATCAGTTTTTATGTCAGGGAGGAGGATAGGAGAAAATATCTTGATGGCACATGAATTGGTGAGAAACTATCATAAAGAAGGGGGAAAACCAAAATGTGAATTGAAAGTGGATTTGAGAAAGTGTATGTTTCTGTGCAATGGGATTTCATAGAGGAAGTGATGTTGGGATTGAGGTTTTCTATGAAGTTTATTAGATGGGTTATGAGTTGTGTAAGGAACCCATGGTTTTTTGTTTTGGTGAACACAAGAGCTTCATGGTTTTTTTTCCAGGTAAGAAGGGACTTAGGCAGGGAGATCCTATGTCCCCTCTTCTTTTGTTCTTGCTATGGAATTCTTGTCTAGAAGTTTAAAAGCTTTAGATCAATGTCAGTTTAAAAATCATGAGGGGTGTTCTAGTTTAAAAATTAATCATCCATGTTTAGCAAATGATTTATTTTTATTTTATAGTGGGGATGTGCAATCTCTGACCTAGTTGCTAGAGAGATTGACTGATTTTGAGCAGGTCTCTTGTCTCCAAGTGAATAATGTTAAAAGCTCAATCTTCTTTAGTTGTATTATTCTCGTTGTTAAGCAACAAATCTTAGCTCTGTTAAGGTTTAGAGAGGGAACTTTTCTTGTAAAGTATTTAGGCCTTCCTTTGGTGTCCACAAATTTTTTTAAAAAAAAGCATTGTGATATGCTGGTTGAGAAAATAACTCATAAAATTACGTCTTGGAGTGTTAAATATCTCTCATATGCTGGTAGAGTTCAATTGGTAATTTCAGTGCTTAGGACCATTCATGTGTTTTGGAATAGCACTTTTACTCTACTTAAAGTTGTAATTAAAGAGGTGGATAAAAGGTGCAGGAATTTCTTGTGGTCTGGAACAAGTGATCAGAAGCATAGAAATTTAGTTACATGGGGTGAAGTTTATAGGCCCAAGGCAGATGGGGGTTTGGGGATTAAGAAATTAATCTCTTAGAATGAGGTAGCCATAGGGAGACACATTTGGGAGTTGATTTGTGGAAAGAGTTCTTTATAGGCAACTTGGGTTATCAGAAACAAGCTTAAGAGAATGAGTTTTTGGAGAATTACTAAGCCTCTAGATGCTAGCTATTCCTGGAGGGGTCTTCTAAAGTTAAGAGATAAATATAAAGCTTTCTTTACTTATAAATTAGGAAATGGAGAGCTGTCATTTTGGTTTGATCCATGGTTAAATGGTATGAGAGCTGTCATTTTGGTTTGATCCATGGTTAAATGGTATGAGTATTGTTGATAAATATCCACTGCTGAATAGAGAAGATGCTGAAGTGCCAAAGTAAGCAAAAGTAAAAGAACTTTGAAGGAATGGTAGATGATATCTCCCAAATCCAATTGATGAAATTACTTAAAGAGCTTGGGATGAGATTGAGCAAGTACAACTAGTAGCAGGTCAGGAAGATATAATTAGGTGGAAGTTGACAAAAAATGGAAATTTTAGTATTAAAAGTGCTTGGGAGGAGCTCAGAAGCAAAAGAGTACTAGTTACATGGTGGAAACTTGTATGGGACCAAAGAGTATTCCCAGACAGAGTTTTATACTTTGGTTGGCAATTAAAAATAGACTAGCAATGAAGAGTAACTTGTTTAGATGGGGGATGGTGAAGAATGATATTTGCTATTTTTGTGATATAGGGGCATAAATGAGGGAATATCTATTCTTTGATTGTGTTTTTAGTAGAGGAATCTGGCATCGGGTCCTTAAAAAGTGCAACATTAATAGAGATGGCTGGGGTGGCAAAGGAAGATTAGTTGATTTTCAAAGAAAACCATAGGAAAAAGCTTGACAACAAAGGTTAGAAGGTGTGCTTTGTTATCAACAGTGTATGCTATTTGGTGGGAGAGGAATTTGGTAATCTTTCAACACCAAAGTGCAGATGGAGCTAGAGTTTGTCGCCTCATTTCTCAATCTGTCAAAATTTCCTGCCTAAGAGATGATAGCAGCAATATAATGCAAGAGTGGAATAGCTGAAATTAAAAAAAAATAAAGGAAAAAGTAATGATTCAGGTGATTGGGTTATATTTTTGTGAGCAAAAGTTGTGAATTCCTTTCCATTCTCTGTGAGTTTAGTTGATGTGTTTGTTGTTAGGATGGTTGGATTGATGTATGAATTTTTCCTTTTGATGTTAGTGCAGTCTGATGTTTCTTGGTTGATATTTAGCTTGCGATGGAGTAATAGGTGTATGGTTGAGTTTTGGGTAGATTGGGTTTGTTTTGGGTCTGGGCATAGCTTTTTTTGTTTCATTCTTTATTCATTTCTTGAGATGTATATATTGATTGTACTGAGCTTTTTTTTTGGTAATGGAATTTATTTTAATTACCAAAAAAATATGAAAACTTTTCCAACTAATTCCACTGATTCAAAATTGAAGAGCCACCACTACTTGGGCAACCAAAAACCCCTCAATGACACAGTTGAGCAACTCCACCTCCGACTTTATGAGAGGAAATAACAAGTGGCAAAATTGAAGAGTTAAAGTATAAGGCAACAAAAGGCTCGAGTTTGGGAATAGTAGAAAAATGGAATCTAAGATTAGATTTTAGCTTTTCTAAGCCCTCTTTTCGTAGTCAGAGAGGACCCAACCCAAAAACTTCCTCCGCACATTCTTTTTAAGTCTTACCTGCAAAAATTGAGTAAAAACATTTAGATTGCTGAACTATGGAGCTAGAGACAGAACCATGATGAAGATGAAGGAGGGCAAAATTTTTAAGCAAAAAAATTGCTAAAAAATTATATTTAATTTTATTTTTCATATTAAAAAATTAATGTAAACTGTTGACATAATATTTATATTTAATTTTATTTTCATATTAGAAATTTAAATATTCAAATTTTTATCATTTTATTTTAATATTTAAATGTTACTTTGAAAAATTATATAATATATGTTATTTTTAAATAATATTCATATATTCTTTTTTGAATATTTTAAAGAAAGTATTTAAACTAATTATTTTTTAATAAATTTATGTAATAGAATTTGTTTTTACAAAATAATTTACCTAATAAAATAATTCCTAAATCTAATTTATAATCAAATTACAAAATAATTATTATCAATTTTAGTATACGAACTGAAAATAATTAAACATAATAAATATATAGAGTAGATTTATCAATTTAATATATATTATAAAAATTTATATATTTAAAAAATGTAAATATATTATTTACAAATATATATTATTTATATATAAATAATATGGGGGGGGGGGGGGGGGGGGGCAAGAGATTCGCCACTACATGGAGCTATAATTTTTAAATTTAAAACCTACGCTGTAACACCCTCGACAATCCTATTAAGGACTATCAAAACATGCCACACAATGTCTATACACATTTTTATTCAATTTTTATTAAGTACTAAATCTAATGTCAATAAAAATTTTAGCGGAGTCTTCCTTAAAATTTAATATTGCCAACATCTTCTCCAATCAAAACACAATCTGCAGAGGAAAACACTTTCAACATATTTTACATACAATTTCAACTCCAATCTTAACAGCACACTAATAATCATCCATAATTTATCATCCATAATTTAGTGCAAATATTTATACTGTTATCATCATGTTTGCATTATATATATTTTTTATATCTAAAATAATTTACTATAAAGATTAAACCCAAGCCATATTTACAAAGTATATAAAATGCTAAGTTAACAATAATTATACAATTGTCATAAGAGTCAATATTGCTATGTGAACAAAATTAAATACACAATACAAAACTCTTCTTTAACCACCTTCTGATTTGCAGTTGTTCTTGAATTTCTATAGCTCACTCAACTGGATCTACCTACCCATTTGATCTGGTCTTAGAAATAAATCTAACACACTAAGCAATGCTTATTGGTGCTTGCATATTTATAGTTTGACAAAAATTATAATATAAGTGAATAATTGAAATAATATATGTAAACAAAATTGCAACTTTAATATAATAACATGATAGACAATCAAATAGTGGCAAGTTAACTTATTTTAATGTTAATACGTATAAGATTCACATAGTTAATAAAAATTAATCATTTTCTACAATTTTCTTATCTTGATAAATTTCATTTGCTTTGCCCTCACACTCTGAATTTTAAATCCTAGGTTCGAATGATGGGTCGATAGTGACAAGTAAATATCCAATAATATCATTTAGTATGACCAATGGTCCAGTAATGGCAAAATGCCCAGTAGCAGTGATGACATAGAGTGTTCAGTAACAGTAGTGACACAAAGTGTCAATTAATAGTAGTAATACAAAGTGTCCAGTAACAGTAAGGACGTTCACCCTCTGGCTAGCTATTCAATCCAGAAGCTAGGTTTAATGTCAGTATGGTTCGGGCAATTCAATTCTTTTTAATTTCCAATCAATGTTACATTTTTGGTGTCACTTTGTTAAACTCTATATCAATTCTTTAAAAAGAATACACTTTCTTTCTTTATCATTGAAATGTCTTCACTTTAATTATACATGTAAAGAAATATTTCTTAAATTTAATTCAAACACATTGTATTTAAAACTTACTCACCAAACATGTTGCAAACAATTTTTTAAATTCCAAAATCTTAAACTTAATTAAAACCCTAAATTTACATAACTTTAAATTCAAAACTTTGAAAATTAAAAACAAAAAACTTTTACTTTGTTTTTGCTAAAAAAAACTACATAAATATAATTAATCTTAATTAATTATGAACTTACAATAATTTGTTTTATGAACTGGTTCCATTCTTACTTCTAAACCCTAAATTTTTCAGAATCTTAATTCTACACTTTTATGAATTAAAAATCATTCTAAGCATAATTTTAGGTTAACACCTATAAAAATACACTTATTTCCATCTATTTGTGAATTTATAATCAATTATTTCACTAACTAGTTCAATATCCAATTCTAAACCTTAAACTTGCCATGACCCTAAATTGAATCTTTTACGAATCAAAGGTAGTTTTAAACAATTTTAAGCTAAAAACTACAAACACGCTTAAAATCATTCAAAAATGGATTCAAATAAATTTTCTCTTAACTTAGTTCCATACTTCAACTTTCTCTCTCTACAAATTCAATTAATATATTTCCTCACAAAAATTCAATTAAAGTAGTGTAATTAGCTCACATAATTCATGAAAATAAAAAGAAAACAAAGGAATAGAAAATTATGAAAACAAGCACAAACCTCTTTACAAAGTAACACTTTCTTTCTTTTCCTCAACTTTTCTTTGAATATTTGGTGATGATTTTAGTGTTTCTAGCCTATTCTAATGAATTGTACTAAAAATTTTGAGTTATATGTGAATTTTTCTTAATTTTTACTTTGATTTTATGGAAGAATGTGGAAGAAGATAAAATTTTAGCAATGGAAATGGTGAGGGTTGGGTTTGGTGTAGGAAGAAGGAGAAGAAGAAGAAGTTTCTAGTTACACATATATATATTGTTAAGATTTTGATCATATAAGGTGTGCTCACCATAATTTTGGTGCACCCATTTTATTAATTTATTTCTAATCCAACTTTTGATTCCATAAAACTATACAAATAATTTTTAAATTTAATTTAAAGTTTTATTATCCATATTTCATATTCTAATTTTAGTAAAAATTCAATTCTAGGATCGAAAGAGCATTTTTGCAAAATTTTATTGCTTAAAGATATTTTTTAAAAATACCGATTAAATCCATATCCGAATTTAACTTTTAACTTTTTGATACTGTGTTGGTGACATCAAATTTTAGGGGAGACTTTGCTAAATTTTTATTGAAATTAGATTTAGTATTTAATAAAAATTGAATAAAAAGATATATAGGCATTGTGTGACATCTTTTGATAGTCCTTAACAAGATTATTAGTGTAACGTCCGCAAATTTTAATTAAAATATTAAGGAAATAATTGAATAAATAATTTAGTGGGTTAGATGAGAGGTTGGAAGTAGGAAACATGGAGTGTATATGTTGGAGATAAAATAAATATACATAAGATATAAATTCCACAAAAAAAGTCAAAATGAATAGTGAAAATAAAAAGGTAAAATAGTAAAAGGTTAAAAATATATATATATATATATAATAATTCAAAAATTAAATCATTTTGGGTGGTGAAAGTCAATAAATGATAAATATAAATATTAAATATTAATTAATTAAATAATTAATTATTAATATGTATATATGAGTGGTTAAGAAAGGAAGAAAGAAAATTAAAAACTATCATCATCTTCTTCTTCTAGCTTATGGCTGAACCACCATAAGAGAGTGAAGGGAGGTTCTTCATCTTTATACACATCAAATTTCCTAGAGAGTTCAAGGGACCAAGAATAATTTTGGAGATTTTGCAAGAGGTAAATAAGGTTTCTTGAATTTTTTAAGGGATTTTCTTTAATTTTTCAATATGTGAAATTATGACTTTTGAAGGGGTGGTTTTAATTACTTAAATGGTTTTGGAGGATGTTCGTTTGATGTGTGGATGATGATTTTAAGGTTGTATTTAATAAAAGATTGGGTTTGGTGAGAGTTTGGAAGAAGAAGAAGAATGTGATTTAGGGTTTGGATGAGAATTTATTAAAAAAAATTGATGTTTATTTGATTCTATTGTTTAAAACAAGTTATAAAATGATTTAAATGGTGAAAATGAACTTAGGTTGCCAATTATAATTCATTAAAAGGTTGTTCCAAAATTAAAGAAGATTAGGGCAAAAATTTGAAAGTTGGAGGAAAATGTGCTAAATTGTTTTTTATTAGTTAGAATGTGTAGGAATGTGATTCTAATGCATTTTATACTTATATTTTGTATAGGTATTGAGTAGTTGGTTAATGCTCAAATCTAGTGGTGAAGGGCATCATGGAAGCAAAGAGGAAAGTTGTGATTTTTAGCTTGGAAATAGCTTAAACTAAGGTTAGTACATACTTTGATAGAATTATTTTGCAATGCATTAAAACTGACATGTTACATTGCACATTGACATTGGCACTATATTACTTTAATGTGTGAAGTCACATATAAAGTGTGTAGTTATATATTTAAAGGTATTGATTGTATAATGTATGGATAGTTAAGCCATTTTACGATGGCTAATTGTATTGTTAATTGTGTGTTTGAAAAGAAAGTACTTATGCCAATTTTAGGGCATAAATTGGCCACATTTGGAAAGTGACTAAGAAATTAATATTTATGATGAAAATATGGTAAATAGAATAGAAAAAAGTGCAAAATGAATGAAATGTGGCATAATTGCCAATGTTTGAGAAAATTATAAAAGGGTATATAGAATGTGTGTTACCTTATGTAATATTTGGTTTCAGAGTTTTGTGTTTGGTGATATGTTTATGATTGCCTTCGGGCTAGATACTGGGCATTACCATTATATATATTACCTTCAGAATAGATGCTGGTTGTCACTTCTATTGCCTTCAGGCGAGACACTAGGTGTCAAAAGTGTTCCAAAATATTATCTCTATAGCATGAATATTATATAAGGTCATTTGGGCCCAATGCATGTGATTGTTAAATGTGATGATTTAAAAAAAGAAAATGCTTAAGATATATTGTAAGTTTGTTTACCACATTGTAAATTTCAAGAGTAAAGTATTGTGCATTTTTTTCTTTAATTTTTGTTATTATCAAAGTATGTACCACTAGGCAAAATGCTTAGCGTGATTTGTTTGTCGCGCAAGCCTTGTTGGACTGGAGCAACTTTAGTGATTTCTGCATATACTTGAAGTTATGATAGACTGCCAGGGACCAAGACCATTTGCTATCATGTAAATATCTCATTTTTTAAACTTGTTTCAAATTATGTATATTATGTTTATAAATGTGTAAATGAAGTAAATTATAAAGGTTTTAGATTAAATTTTGTGAATTGGGTATTATGTGGAATGCTAATAAATATATCTATTTAAGTTGAAGTAATATGAGAAGTGTTGGAGATTTTTGGAGAATTTGATGAATGTAACCTTTTAGGAGTGTTAAATTTTTATGCAGGTTGAGGTATTGAATTTCAAAAATATCTAAAATACAGACAAAATTTTGAAAAAAAAATTCAAAGATTTTTCCTTAAAATATGTGTTTTTGGTACTTAAAATTATTTAATGAATAGTTTTATTTATTTATTAAAGCGCAACTTAGGTTTTAAATTTTTTTTTGAAATTATGGAAATTTTGGTGAGATAGAAATTTTAACATTATTATACTGCGTATACATATTTTATATATACTAGGTATATGTTTTATATGTATATAAGGTATAAAGGTATTACAGTCAAGGGTGTTACATTTGATGGTATCAGAGCCCAGTTTAGTCGATTCTAGTGTATGGGCATGGAAAAAGTGAAATGCAACTGTCGTTGCTATGTGAACTGTATAAGTGAATAAGTATTACAATGCAGTTGATCTTTAAATGTTTCTTTGTATAGGATGACCTCTAGATCTCGTTAAGATACAGAGGAAGAAGTTGTATCCTTACACATTTAGGCAAGTGTAGGGAACCAGTAGCAAGCAGAACCCTCTGCAGGGCAGGCACCATTAAATCCCCAGTTTATGAGAAACATGGGGGAAGTCCTTAGACAGATTGTATGTGAAGTTCCTCCCGTACTGCTACAGAGATCTCAACTAGAGAGAATTAGGAAGCTAGGAGCATAAGATTTTAAAGCTCATAATACCAATGAATCTTCTACAATAAAGTATTGGCTGGAGAGGATTGTGAGAATTTTTGATCTTCACTGCATTGATGAGGAGAGGCCGAAGTGTACAGTTTCTTTGCTGCAAGAATAAGCTTATGAATGGTGGGATATGAAACAAGAAACTACTCCAGCGGATAGGCTCACATGGGCTTTTTTCTAAGAAGAATTTAAAAAGAAATATATTAGTGAAATTTATATAGAAGAAAAATATAGAGAGTTTTTGTATTTGAAACAAAGGAAGTTGTCTATATCAGAGTATGAGAGACAATTTATCTGTCTCAACAAATATTTTATTGATTTAGTTGAATCTGAGGAAGACAAGTGCAAGCGGTTTGAGCAAGTTTTGAATAGATAGGTCCATGTTTATTTAGTGGTAATGAGGATTAAGGAGTTTTCTACTCTTGTCGATGCGGCAGTGGCCATAGAAAATGAAACCAAATAAAATCAGAAAAGAAGGCAGCAACATAGAAAAGGTTCATCTAGTGAGCAATATCAAGGTGGTCAGAAAAGATAGAGAAGTGTTCAAACATAGACACAAACATAGGGATATAATAAAAGAGGTCATACTAGTGAAGTTCGTTTTTAGAGACCTCGAAAGGGTAGATATAGTACTTATGCAGGCTTGTCTTCATGGGTAGTTTCTACACCTTGTTAGCATTGTGTCAAGGGACATGGTAATGATGATTGTTGGAATAAGATGAAACTTGTTTAAGATGTGTAACTGAAGGCCATAGAATTAATGATTGTCTAGTGATGAAGAACACTAATGTTTCTGAGGGATAGGGTTTTGTAAAGAGACAACAGGTAGGCTGTAGATCAGATAGAGGTAGTCAACCTAATGCCAGTCAGCAGAGGGGATCTGAGACTATTGATAGACCCCAAACATGAGGTAGTGCTTCAGCTAGGACATATGCTATGAAAGAAGTGGAGGATCAGGATGCTCCAAATGTTGTTATTGGTAAATTCTTATTACTTGGCCTTGATGTTTATACATTATTAGATCTCGGTTACACACATTCATACATATGCACAACTCTAGCCTTAGGGAAAAACATTCATGCTGATAGAATTGAATATGATATAAAAGTTACAAACCACTTAGGCCATAGTGTGAGGGTAAATAAAGTGTACTAGGATTGTCCAATTAGAATACATGACATAGAACTTCCAACTGATCTGATTGAAATTTTATTTCATGATTTTGATGTAATCTTGGGAATGGACTAGTTATCATGACATCAAGCAGTCATGGTTGTCATAGGAAAATTGTGACATTTAAGATTCCTAGACACAGTGATGTTGTTGTTCAGGGAGAAAAGCAGTTTTATTCTTCTAGTTTGATTTCTATTGTTAGGGCTAAAGGTTAATCAAGAAGTGATGTGAACCCTATTTTTCTTAAGTGATTGATACATAATATGCAGGCAAGGCTTTGGAAGATGTACTTATAATGTGTGAATTTCTAGATGTCTTCCTGAAAGAATTACTTCGAGGTACTACCAGATAGAGAAGTGGAGTTTGTTATAGATGTTGTTACATATCTATTCTACCATATAGGTTGGAACCTCCGAAATTGAAAGATTTAAAAGTACATCTTCAAGAATTGCTTGATAAAGGGTTTATCAAACCTAATGTATCACCTTGGGGTGCACCAATTTTTTTTTTTTTTATAAAAAGAAAGATGGTACACTATGGTTGTATATTGACTATTGACAATTAAATAAGGTAACCATCAAAAATAAATATTCACTTCCTCGAATTGATGACTTGTTTGATCAACATTAATCTTAAGTCGGGCTATTATCAGATGAAAGTTAAATAAGCCAATGTTTTGAAGATAGTTTTTAGAACATGATATAGGCATTATGAATTTCTATTCATGCCATTTGGTTTGACCAATGCTCTGACAGTTTTCATGGACTTAATGAATCAGGTTTTCAAGCCTTATTGTAGATATGGGCTATACCCATACTAAATTAAATGAAATCGAACCTCTTTCTCTCTTTGAATCAGATCTAACTTGGACTTTAAAAATTGAATCGGGTTAATTTAGGTCCTATAAAATTGGACCGATCTAATTTAAAGCTTTAAACTAGGTCCAAGCCATTAAGAACAGACTAAATTTGACTTGGCCTCAAACAATTGGGATTAGATTTACCTAGGGCTAAAATTAAGGGTCTACAGTTTACCTCATGCTTGAATTTTCTTAAACTTATTCAGAGAGTGAAA
Source organism: Garcia nutans (assembly GCA_947685225.1). Lineage (NCBI taxonomy): Eukaryota > Viridiplantae > Streptophyta > Magnoliopsida > Malpighiales > Euphorbiaceae > Garcia > Garcia nutans. The sequence goes on along the minus strand of CANTUV010000011.1, from coordinate 21,129,961 downwards.
AATAATGTGACTTTAAGTTGATTTTGGACAAGGATGGGTTCTGGACCTATAACCTTCTGGTTTGGATTCTAAACCCAAAAAATGGATTTGGGTTCTGGACCTGAGACTTGATTTTGGATTTCGGACCTGAGACTTGGTTTTAGGTTCTAGACCCGAGACTAAATTTGGGTTCTAGATTCGAGACTTGGTTTTAGGTTTTGGAACTAAGATTGGATTTGAATTTTTGACCCGAGACTTGATTTAGGTACTAAACTCGATATTGGATTTGGGTTCTGGACCTAAGATTGGATTTGGGCTTTGGACCCAAGATTAGATTTGGACTGTATGAGAGAGAATTTTCTCCCTCACTCCTGATGGAATGATTCTTGCATTGTAATACTGTTACGCCAAGGGCCTTAGACAACATAGGCCAAAACTCGAAAAAATGGAGTCCCCACTTGATAGGCCGGGAAAGAAAAGAAAGGGGTGGATGCTCGATTCTTAAGGAATCCTCGATCCCTACTTTGGTTATGAAAGTTGGGTATGCATAAGGAAAGTGAGAATGATCCAGTACCCCCATAGCGTCTGGTTCATTGGAAATGGCCTCCTTTTCAGGTATAAATATTATAAAATTCCTATATTGTTATCATATTATTCATATTATATGCAATTAAAATAATAAATATTCATTATACTAAAATCAAAGTAACCAAGCAAAATAGGCACTCATACAAGATGGAAATACGTCTTTACAATGTCCATTGTCTAAAATACACATAAATAAAATAGGATATCCATTAATTGGTGAAAACATATCCCTTGCATCAATTTCAAATAAGATAGAAGAAACAAATTAAATAAACAAGGTATCCACAAAGTGAAAATATGCATTTTACAAGTCTCTTAAAAATACAACCAATACAGAAATATATAAATATCAACATCATTTCATCATTCATAATAAAATAAGTATCAAAACATATAGTTCATCATAAAAATTGTAGCTCATAAGCAAATAATGAAATATAGTGCATCACGCATATGGGGGGGTCAAGGGGACAGCGCCCCTTGTGGGGGATTAGAGGCAGCCCCCCGAAAGGTAAACTATTTATAAATTAGGATTTTGCATTAAAGTGCAAACAATTTAAGGTAAACTACCAATACTAGGGTTTTAAACTAAAACTAAGATTAAGAATATGCAATTATGGTTTGATGAACAAACTAGGACTAAGACATATAAAATTAGGGTTTGATATATAAGCTAGAATTAAAACATGTAAAATTAGAATTTTGAACCAAACTAAATAAAAGTTGAACCTTATCTTATAAAGTTTCTAAAAATTTAAATTAATGATCCCAAGTAACGATTTGCTTCAATGCTATTAAAGAATGGAAACAATTAATGGAAGTTTAAACAAAATGAATTATGAAAATCAAACCTGTGTTGTTGGCTCCACCAAATATTTAATAATGACCCAAGCTAAGCTATTGATCTTACAGTACCTTCTATCTAGATCACCTTAATTAGTTTGGATCAATAAGAATTTTTGGTTGAACGATAAATGTTCACAATTTGCTTCTGCTTTCTTTGACTTTCTGTTTCTCTAGTTCTGAGTTAATGATCACTTGGATATTTCTTTTTAGTTCTCTGCCTTGTTAAGTCTTATCGTCCCCCTTTTGCTTATTAAATTCTGGCTCCTTAATTCTTAAAGTTGGCTACTCTGTTTATTGTCAATTCTCGCTTCTCCTTTCTTGGTCTGACTGATCCATATTTATAATGTTAAATTAGGGCGAACTTTGGTTTCTTAATCCTAAACCTATTAGAAACCTTATGTTTTATCCAAAACCCTTTGAAATTTATTAAAATTAGGACACTTAAAATTGGTATCAAGAGCTCATATCAAATTGGGTACAAATCGATATGAGCAAGGCGCATGTCGATTTTGGACAGCCCACATCTCTTTAAATCAAAGTGGGTTGATTTGGGCTTTTAAAATTGGGACTTATTTTAATTTGAGTTCTTAAAAAATGAACCAGACTAGGTTTAGGCTTCATAAAATTAGACTGAACTTAACTTGGCCTCTTTTAATTGAGCCTACAGTAATTTTGGCCCTAGGAAAATCCAATCCCAATTATTTGAGGCCAAGTTAAATTCGGTCCATTCTTAATAACTTAAACTTAGTTTAAAGCTTTAAATTAGGTTGGTCCAATTTTTTAGGACCCAAATTATGCAGGTTCCATTTTTTAAGTCTGAGTTAGGTCCAATTTGAAGTGAGAAAGAATTTCAGTTTCATTTAATTCGGCATGGGCATAGCCCATATCGAATTGGACACTCCAATTCGATATGAACACATTCATATCTAATTGAAGATAGTCCAATTCAATATGAACATTGTTCATATCCAATTGGACACGTTTTAATTTGATATAAGCTTATGTTTTAAGACTTCATTTGAGCCAAATTCAGTTTAAGATTGATTTCAATTCTAATTGTGCTCGGATAAGCAGAGAGAGAGTTATGAAAATTAAGGTTTACTAAGCCGGCTTTAACCTAATATTTCCATATAAATACATGTCTTGTAACAAGGAAAGGGGCAACCATAATTATCAAAAATGAGAGAGCAAAACAAAGCAAAACCACTAAGCCAAACAAAATGTGACGCGGACCCTTAGCAACTATGGCAGCGAACCCAACGTATAACAATGGTAGAGAACTCCTTGAAACTTGATAATCACCTCCTAAGGAACCCAATGCCTATAAAGAGACGCGAACTCACTATGATTGAAGGATTTAGTTGGTAAGAAGAAGGAAAACGCCACAACTCTTGTTGATAAGTAAACCTAATTCTTGATGCAAAGAAAGAATTAAAGAATCAACTCTAATCTCTCTCACACAAAAATTCACAAGAAGAACTTGTAGAAGAATTCAAAAATTTTCATTAATTGTTGTTGTCTGAAATTCGGCCTAATAGTGCCCTTAAATAAGGGTTACAAAATTCCTAATTGCATATGGAAAACTAAAACATTCCTAATTGCATAAGGAAAACATTCCTAATTGCATAAGGAAAACATAAAGTATGGAAACAAAATCCTAATCCACTAAGGAAAATATAAAGTATGAAAACAAAATCCTAATCCACTAAGGAAAATATAAAGTATGGAAACAAAATCCTAATCCAATATGGAAAATATAAAGTATGGAAACAACCAAACTAATCCCTTCAACATAAGAAACGCCCCACACTATTTGGGCTGTCCATGGGCCTTAAATTACTTCCCAAGGCTTTATATGAACTCCCATGGACCTTTCTTGCACGTTGGACCTTTCTTTAGCTAGCCTTTAGCTTCCACACTAAGCATCATAATCAGCTTTGGTGTGCCTTCTTCAAGCTCTATCTCCATCTTCTTGAATGATAATTCTTGAAGCTCTTTGGAAATCTCTTCTTGAATATGCAAAGCCATACTAGATTGATATCTCTTTGCCTTGCTCCTAGTGATTGGTCCACTTGCTAGCTTCAAGGGATCTTTTCTTGCATCATTCTCCCCCTCTTCAAAAAGATTTGTCCTCAAATCTGCATCATCAAAAGGAGAAAGATCACTTACATTGAAAGTAGCACTAACATTATACGTACCTGGTAATTCGATCTTATAGGCATTGTCATTAATCTTCTCCAGCACTTGGAATGGGCCATCTCCCCTTGCTTGCAACTTGTTCTTCCTTTGGTTAGGAAACCTCTCTTTTCAAAAATGCACCCAAACCCAATCTCCTACTTGAAATTTAATCTCACGTCTCCCTCTATTTGCAGAATCAGCATATCTCTTGTTCCTTTTCTCAATATTCGCCCTTGCTTTCTCATGCATCTCTTTCACCAATTTAGCTTTCTTCTCACCATCTAAACTAACAAGCTCATGAGAAGGTAAAGAAACAAGATCCAAAACTATTAGTGGGTTAAAACCATAAACAAGCTCAAAAGTTGAATATCCTGTAGAAGAATGAATAGCACGATTATAAGCAAACTAAATAAATGGCAAACAATCTTCCCAAGAACTCAAATTCTTACCCACTAAAGCTCTCAACATGGTACCTAAAGTTCTGTTTACTACTTCTGTTTGTCCATCCGTTTAAGGATGACAAGTGGTGGAAAATAACAACTTGGTACCTAACTTTTCCCAAAGCACAAGCCAAAAGTGAGACAAAAACTTGGTGTCTCTATCAGAAACTATGGATTTTGGTATCCCATGAATTCGAACCACCTCCCTAAAGAAGAGTTCGGCCACTAAACTAGCATCATCACTCTTATGACATGAGATAAAGTGTGCCATCTTACTAAACCTATCAACAACCACAAATATGCTATCTCTCCCCCTCTTAGTCCTTAGTAATCCTAAAACAAAGTCCATACTAATGTCCATCCAAGGAGAACTAGGAACGGGTAATGGCATATACAAACCATGAGGCATAGATTTAGACTTAGCTTGCCTACAAGCCAAACAAGCCTTACAAATCCGAATTACATCCCTTTTCATATTTGGCCAATAAAAGTGTTCATTCAGCATGTCTAAAGTCTTATCAACTCCAAAATGCCCCATCAAACCCCCACAATGTGATTCTAATACTAGCAAATCTCTCATAGAACATCTAAGCATGCATAATTTTGAACCCTTAAACAAAAACCCATCATGTCTATAGAAAGAATTAAAAGCACCATGCTCACAAGCATCATAAACATTGCCGAAATCAGAATCACCAACATATAAGTCCTTTATACATTCAAATCCAAGCAATTTAGTACTCAAAACATTAAGTAAAGCGTACCTCCTTGAAAGTGCATCTGCTACTACATTGTCTTACCTTGCTTGTATTTGATCACATAAGGAAACTTCTCAATCTTTATAACCCATTTTGCATGTCTTTTATTCAACTTGCCTTGCCCTCTCAAATGCTTCAATGATTCATGGTTTGAATGGATCACGAATTCCTTGGGCAGCAAATAATGCTCCCATACTTCCAATGCTCTCACCAAAGCATATAGCTCCTTGTCATAAGTTGAATAATTCAGCTTTGCTTCATTAAGCTTTTCACTAAAGTATGCAATGGGCTTCTTCTCTTGCATCAAAACAGCTCCAATACCTACACCAGAAGCATCACATTCAATTTCAAAAGTAGAATCAAAGTTAGGTAAAGCTAAAACGGGTGTAGTAGAGAGCTTCTCTTTCAAAGCATCAAATGCTTCTTGTTGCTCCTTGCCCCAAACGAATCCCACTTCTTTCTTTATTATGCTAGTCAAGGGGGCTGCCAATGTAGAGAAATTAGGGATAAATCTCCTATAGAAGCTTGCCAATCCGTGAAAACTTCTCACTTCTGTCACACTTGAAGGATTCGGCCACTCTTGGATAGCTTTCACCTTCTCTTGATCAACTTCAATTCCCTGCATACTTACAACAAAACCAAGAAAAACAACCATATCTAGACAAAAAGAACACTTCTTAAGCTTAGCATAAAGGTTTTGCTCCCTAAGGATTTCAAGCAATTTCCTAACATGTTCAACATGTTCTTCCTCAGTTTTGCTATAAATCAGAATATCATCAAAGTAAACTACCACAAACTTACCTAAATAAGCTCTCAAAACATGGTTCATTAATCTCATGAAAGTACTAGGTGCATTAGATAAACCAAAAGGCATAACTAACCATTCATACAAACCATATTTCGTTTTGAAGGCAGTCTTCCATTCATCTCCCGACTTCATGCGAATTTGATGATAACCACTCATAAGATCAATCTTTGTGAAATATTTCACCCCATGCAATTCGTCCAACATGTCATCAAGTCTAGGAATGGGATGTCTATACTTCACAGTAATCTTGTTCACAGCTCTACAATCAACACACATCCTCCAAGAACCATCTTTCTTGGGTACTAATAAGACTGGAACGGCACAAGGACTAAGGCTCTTGCGAACCAAGCCTTTCTTCAAAAGCTCTTCAACTTGTCTTTGCATCTCTTTTGTCTCCATAGGATTGCTCCTATATGCTGGCCGGTTTGGAATTGTAGAACCGGGTATGAAATCAATTTGATGTTCAATCCCTCTTAATGGCAGCAAACCACTAGGAAGGTCTTCAGGAAACACATTCTTAAAATCCTGCAACAAAGACACAAAACTAGAAGGTAAAGAATCAAGAGATTCTTCACTGTCAGCAAGTAACAATTCTTTATACATAATAATGAGTACAGGCTGCCCTACATCTATCTCTCTTGCTCTTGCATAAAAAGTATGTTTTGCTTTTTCTCCTTGCTTATTTTCTCTCACCAATGGGCCATTTATTTGTTTGCTTACTTTCTTTTGACTCTCGGCCTCTTTTCCCTTTTTGCACTCACTCACTTTATTATTTTCTCTCTCCCTACCCTTAGAATTACCCTTGGGTGTTGAAGAAACATCATTGGCCGAATTTGAACCCCCTTGGTTCATGTTGGCCAAAACTTCTTTCTCCCTCTCTAGCATCCTCTTCTGATTTTCATACACCTCTTGAGGTGATAATGGTGCTAGAACAACCTTCTTTCCTTCATAAGTAAAGGTATACTTATTAGAAAAGCCATCATGTTATGCCCTTCTATCATGCTGCCATGGTCTTCCTAATAGCAAATGTCCAGCTTGCATTGGCACTACATCACACAAAACCTCATCTTTATACCACCCAATGGAGAATGGTACCTTGACTTGCTTCAACACTTTTACTTCCCCAACGTCATTGAACCATTGCAACTTGTAAGGATTGGGATGTTTAAAACAAGTTAACCCCAATTTATCCACCATTGTAGTACTAGCAGCATTGGTACAACTTCCACCATCAATGATAAGTGTACAAACCTTACCATTCACCAAACACCTAGAGTGGAAAAGATTCTCCCTTTGATCCAAGCCTTCTTCCTTGACTTGAATATTCAAGGCTCTTCTAGTAACAAGCATCTCTCTATGTTCAACATTCAAGACTTGATTCTCCCAAGCCTCTTCATCATATTCGGCCCTATCACCACTTTCAGCCTCCTCTTCTTCTTCATGTTCAGATTCTGATTCAATTTCCCCTTCATGGGTAGCAATCATCACCCTCTTATTCGGACATTGAGAAGCAATGTGTCCACTTCCCAAACACTTGTAGCATTTAATTTCCCTACTTGGAGTAGGTCTAGAAGGTGTTTCCTTGGCTGTTTTTGCATCCCCATCATTCAGCTTCTTGAAATTAGGATTGTAGGAAGAATTCTTTTGGAAAGAACCCTTGTAATCCCCTTTGTAGGAACCTCCACTCGAACTTGAACCCTTGAAGTTTGAAAAATTTTCACTAGCTTTAGAGTAGCCAGTTTTCGAAATAGCTTTATTCTTCAATCTTCTCTCTATCTTCAAGGCCTTTTAAACTAACTCTTCCATTGTGTTGAATTCATACATCTCCAATTCATTGGCTATGTTCAAATTCAATCCCCCAAGAAATCGTGACATCTTCTTGTCTTCATCTTCATCAATATTTGCCCTAGCCATGATCATCTCCATCTCTTTGTGGTACTCTTCCACACTTCTTCCACCTTGAACTAGTCTTGTTAGTAGATTGTACAAATCCCGAATGTAGTGAGATGGTACAAATCGGCTCCTCATTAGTTCTTTCAAGGTTGACCATTCAGGAATAGGCCTCATACCTTTCCCTCTTCTATTAGCTTTCAATTGATCCCACCAAAAGGTAGCATACCCCTTGAACTCTACGGTTGCCAAAACTGATTTCTTCTCTTCGGTGTAGTTATGGCATTCAAAAATATGCTCAACTTTCCTCTCCCATTCTATGAACTCTTCTGCATTGTTCTTCCCCTTCAAAGGAAGGAATCTTCATCTTGATGGAAGTAAGGTCACCATCAGTGGTAGGTTGATTTCCACCTTCATCTTCATCTTCTACCCTTTCGGTTGCTTCTAGGGCTTTAAGATTTCCTTGCCCTTCTCTCCTAAGCACTCTTCTAGCTCGCATTATGGGATTTAGATGTGCGGCTGGCTGCCTTTGTTGCACTTGCTGAATTTTTTGTGCTTGTCGTGCTGCATTCTCTTGCAATCTAGTATCCATCATCTCCATTCGACCAATCATTACTGCCAAAGTCTCATTAAGCCTAGCCAAGCTTTCAGCCATAGCTCCTTCTTTGCTAGTCTCTTCTCCTTTTCCAGCCATGTTAACAAACAAACAAACTCGAAGAAACAAGATTAGTAATAATCAAAATTCACTCAAGTGTTCAGAATTACCTCACTTTTCTTGTCTTCCTTGATTGCACTTCAGAACCAAGCTCACCAACCAATAATTGTCAAGTCATTTAAGAAACTAGAACCTAAATCCTAGAACTAGATAGAAAACAAGACAAGTATCCGGAGGCAATGCAAGGTAATTTGCACTACACGATATAAAACCAAGTATCGACACAAGCAAATGATACTTAGCAATGTAATGGAATTAAAAGCTAGATAAAGAAATCAGAAAAAAAGAAGACAATAAACAAGACAAATTTGGATACAATGAATAAAAAACAACCTACACTTGGCAAGCTGCTTTATGGACCTAATCAATTCTACCCAAAACGCTAGCTTTTAGACTCTAATTCCCACCTATAACACTCAAATAACATGAATATTAAGGTCTAATTTTCAAATTCCAAAAGCCCCTCAAAAGGTGAAATTTTTTGCCCAAATAAATTTTATTACTTCTTACCCACCTAGATCTGATCGTTAGCACCCAAATAGCAAGAATATCAAACAATTTTTGTTGAGGTAGTTTTGTACTCTCTTTTTTTTTTTGTTTCCTCTCACTATCCCCTTGATTCGGGACTTAATTTACTCCCAAGGACTTTTCGAAATCTGGACTTAATTCACAACCCCAGATTCACTCAAGACCAAATCGAAATCAAACTTGAACACAAACTCTAGCTTTTGCTTTCTTTCAAGAACCCTAATTCTTGGTTTCGAAATTCTCCAAGAATCCTTTCCTAGGTTTCGTTTTCACCCTAAGAATACCCTCCTTCAATTCGGCCTTGATCAGAATTGATATATGACTCTTTTTCGAAAATTAAAGACTAGACTCTTTAAGAACCCTAAAACGCAGAAATTTAAAAGACCTAAATTAACAAACCCTAGAAAGACAAAGTAGATAAAAATTACCTTGTAGCAAGGCTCTGATACCAAATGATGCGGACCCTTAGCAATGATGGCAGCAAACCCAACGTATAACAATGGTAGAGAACTCCTTGAAACTTGATAATCACCTCCTAAGGAACCCAACGCCTATAAAGAGACGCGAACTCACTATGATTGAAGGATTTAGTTGGTAAGAAGAAGGAAAACGCCATAACTCTTGTTGATAAGTAAACCTAATTCTTGATGCAAAGAAAGAATTAAAGAATCAACTCTAATCTCTCTCACACGAAAATTCACAAGAAGAACTTGTAGAAGAATTCGAAAATTTTTATTAATTGTAGTTGTCTGAAATTCGGCCTAATAGTGCCATTAAATAAGGGTTACAAAATTTCTAATTGCATATGGAAAACTAAAACATTCCTAATTGCATAAGGAAAACATTCCTAATTGCATAAGGAAAACATAAAGTATGGAAACAAAATCCTAATCCACTAAGGAAAATATAAAGTATGGAAACAAAATCCTAATCCAATAAGGAAAATATAAAGTATGGAAACAACCAAACTAATCCCTTCAACATAAGAAACGCCCCACACTATTTGGGCTGTCCATGGGCCTTAAATTACTTCCCAAAGCTTTATATGAACCCCCATGGACCTTTCTTGCACGTTGGACCTTTCTTTAGCTAGCCTTTAGCTTCCACACTAAGCATCATAATCAGCTTTGGTGTGCCTTCTTCAAGCTCTATCTCCATATTCTTGAATGATAATTCTTGAAGCTCTTTGGAAATCTCTTCTTGAATATGGAAAGCCATACTAGCTTGATATCTCTTTGCCTTGCTCCTAGTGATTGGTCCACTTGCTAGCTTCAAGGGATCCTTTCTTGCATCAGAATGCAAAAGTAGAGAGAGGCAGTAGGTTGAACACGAGCGATCCTTGGATCGTTAAGCCTCCCATCAAAATCAAAGTTGGTCAAGGCAGTAAGCAAAATGAAGAGGTCAGTTCAACATATTCAATTTGGTAGAGCCAACAATGCAGGTTCAGTCCTTCATACTCAATTGGCATTTTTTTATTCTTCAGCTATATTAAATAATTTTAGTTTAACATTAGTCATTTGATTATTAAATATACATACAGTAGGTTAAATCTTGGATTCCATCTAAACAACATAATTTAATGCAAATTGTTGGGATTTAAAAATCCAAAACTTGCATATTTTGACCCAAACCCCACTACAACATTTATCATCTATAGCTATAGAAGATATTATAGCTAAAACGATAAATTAGCATAGCTTATTAATTTTGCTACAAAATTTTAATTCGTATCCTACCATAGCTACAAGTGGCACAGCTAAAACTTAACTACGGAATTTATTGATTTCATAGCTTTTATTTTTTGTTTTAGCCACACTATAAAATTTTAATTCGTAGCTTACCATAACTACAAGTGGCGCAGCTAAAACTTAGCTACAGAATTTATTGATTTCATAGCTTTTATTTTTATTTTAGCCACACAATAATATATAAAGTGGCTACAAAGAATTAGATATTTTGCTACTAAAATATTTTATTACAGTAAAAAATACAAATCTTTTGCCATGGAAGTCAAATCTATAGCTATATAAATTCATAGCAAATAAATAAATAAATACATTAGCTATAAAACATGTTTCTTCATGGTAGAAACTAATATATTTTAGCTATAGAAGTTATAAATTTATGGCTAAATTGAAAAATAATAGTTACAAGTAGGGCTGTGCTTGGACTAGTTAGGTCCGAAAATTTTTTAATCTTCGGAACCGAACTGACATTCGGAGATTGTAAAATCATTGGAACCGAAAATGGAATTGAAATATAAAATATCTAGTATTGTATTGTTTCAAAAAATCAGTTCGGTCCGGTTCGGAGATTCGGTTCTAAAGGAGCGGTTCCGGTTCCAAATGGAGATGGAGATTCGAAGATTTGGAATTTTTTTTCAAATTTAAGCAATAAAATAATATCTTATTATTTTAGCCATAAAAAATAGAAAGTTAAATAAAACTCCAATATTCACATTACAAATTATTCATAAAATTAAAATTTTACAACATCTAGTATCAAATAAAAACTCCAATATCTATATTACAAATAATTTATAAAATTAAAATTTTCAACATATATCATCAAATAATTTTGTCTAAACTCCAAATAATTACAAATTCCAAATAAAATACATAAGTAATTCACTATCATTACTCATTAGTATTAATTATTATTAATATTCACACTCATTGTTATTAAAAACTATTAATATTATTACTTCGAGTTACTTTATTAAGAATAAATTATTATAATTAGTATGAATTACTATCATTAGTACTAGCGGTAGCAATTATTCATATAAACATGTTAATAAATTATATCCAACACTAAATTATTGAAAATTCAAAATAAGTAACTTAAATATATAAAAATAAGTAAGATAGACAAATCAAACATAATAACACACATTTCATGCACACATATATATAATTTAATAACAACACTACTAACATTGGGTTTTAAATCTCTATATTAGTCTTTGACACAATATTTTTTAAAATTTTAAATTCACTGGAGCTGCAGGACCACCATGTGTTGCTTGTTACTGTGAAGACTGACTATAGTAATCGTATTCCTGATTGGTTTGTTAATTGGCATAGGCATTTGATTGTTCCCAGTTGGAGGAGTATCCAACAGAGGATGGTTGGGGACGGTATCTAGCATAAGGTGGCTGAGACATGTTATATTAGGGCGATGGACCATAGTAAGCTCCAAGCTGCATGTAACCATAACCAAGTTGTTGTATTGGAGGAGCTCCAGTTGCAGGAGTTCTCATGGTTTGGTTAATAGAATCTCTAACTATAGTTTGATAAGAAGAAATTACAAATTGAGGTTGTATTACACCACAAAAGTCACGAAATCCTAGATGTTCTACATGCCTAAATGGTAACTCATCTATTTTGATCATCCTACCGAGTGAAAAGGCAGTATCCTTGTCCGCTACATCTTATTGGGGCTTAAAAGCTAAGGTGTTTTGACTACTGTCTAAATTATATGGATATAACAAACACCTATATAAATGATTGCTTAAATTACTAATACCACTAGTAGATGAACATGCAAGGGATTTAGTATAATATTTACATTTAGCTTTTTTTCCTGAGAATTTTCATCATTGTTTGACTCAAAATGCTATCAAATCCAAGATTTTTTTCTTTTACTACTCACTTTGGGTGATTTTGTAGCATTTTCACAAACACTTACCTTCATATGTTTGTTAAACTCCATATGTTTGAACTTTATTCCTTGTAATTTAATAAAGAAAAAAATGATAATTGGCTCAAATGCTTCAAAATAATCCATAATGAACTCAAATTTAGAAACATCTAAATTAATAAATATATTTTTCTTTTTTATAATTTTGTTTATCATTGCTTACAAATATTTAATAAATATATTACACGCTTATAAAAATATAATAAAAATATATAAAAATACTATATATATGAATTTATTTTATTCAAATTAGATGTGCTTTATTCTTTAATTAAAAAATATTCTTCAATAATTATTTTATTTAACCAACTTCTAATTATTTTTCATTCCAATTAGTTTACTAATTTCATACACACACATTTATATTTAAATATATTTAACTTATTTTATAAATTACTAATAAACATTATAATTCAAATATTTAATTAATTTTAACTGTATTCCAATAAAATAATATTTAAATATTTTTTATCCTAAATTTTCTTTTATCACAATTAATTAATTAATTAGTTATATTATTATTCATAAATTCAAATAAAATTCATAAATTTTAATTAATTAAAATTAACTAATATAATTAAAATTATTATCATACTTAAATTTTTAATATTTACATATTTATAAATATTTTTTCAAAACTCATCAATAATTCGCAAATTATATATCAAATTGAAACTTATGAAAAGATAATCTCAAAAATAACAAAATTGCTTAAAAAGATGTCGAAAAATGGCTACAAAAACAGTCGAAATTATTCAAGCAGTTGTCGACTCGTCGTCGAATGACGATTCTCCTGGTATGGCTTGTGTCACGAGGCAACGAGCAATAGGTGATAGATTAGGTAGATTGGAGGCAACAAAGCAGCGAATGAGCGATTTTTTCTCTCTGCTTTCTCTTCTCTTTCTCTGACGCTCTCTCCCCTCTTTCCTTTCTTCTCTCTCCCATTTTTGTTTCTTTCTTTCTTTTCTTTCTTTATATGTATTATATTATATGTATTATATTATTATTATTATTTATATATATATGTATTTTATAAACTAATATATATGTATTATGTATATATACTATAACATAGTATATTACTGTAATATAATATTATGTATTATATAGATTTGTATAATAGTATTGTTATATATATATATATATTGTGTTTTTCACTTTCAAATTTTAAATGATAAATATTTGATTTTTAAATCCTACACCTTTAATCATGTTAATAATAAACAAATTACAACAATTTTATTTTAAAATATAGTTTTAAAAGAGAAAAATTTATGGTAATAAATTAAACATAATAAAAATGCCATAAGAAAATTAAAGATGTATAAAAAGTTATAAATAAATAAAAGTACATTTTTAGTTAAATGCTGGAAATTGAAAAATATTATTCAATACACTAATATAATAAATTTTTTCAATAAATAACAATAAAATCTTCCACCTATCAATTTCAAATGGAAGTGCAACTAATTTTCTAAAAATAAAAATACTTCAAATCGCAAGCTTTCTTGATCATCTAACTATTTCCACCAACCTGCAATAATAATAAAATTAAATGATTGAATTAAAGATCTCATTCACTAGAATAAAAAATGAAAATTACGTCATAGTGCTCCCATGGATCCTAGTATTTTAGTCCCAACTACCCATCTAAACCCACAATAAAATGACTATACTATGCATCAAAACAACAAGAACAAGAACGACAAGAAAATACATGTACGTGGGAAAGAAAAGTACAAGTACGAAGAAAAATTAGCAAATACTTCAATAGGCAATAATGAAAACAAAAGCAATGGTCCTTTTCTTCAGATCATGTTGACGTATAAAAATTTCTACGAGAGAGGGTTTTGAATAGGGAATGATTTTTATTTTCTTCAAATATTAACCCAAAATAAATATTGTCTAACTCTCTAACCATTGCATCAAGCACAAAAATAAAAGAAAACAAGAATTATAGGTTCAATAAGGTTGAAGCCCAAATTCAGAACCACCCCCTTGTACCAAATAGAGAGCTTGAGTGAGAGAGAATAGCATACCAGGATAGAATTTTATTGGCAAACACTTCCACTATACTGAAAGTTTCGTAAGCTGTATATCAAGGTTAGTTTATGAAAAAATCTTGTGTGAAAAAAAACATTCAATTGCTTAAAAGAAACTATTAAAAAATTTTAGTAATAAATAAAAATATGAAGTGAAACATGAAATAACACTATGAATTAGCTATCAATCCATTACCCAAAAATTATTTTTTTTAATAATAAATTTCAAGTAGACAACCCATTAACGGGGAAATTTCCTCACTACAATAATCATACAGCAATTGGTTCCAGTAAATTACAAACATATAAATTTATAAATTGAACATTCTTCTCTTTAACAATAATAACGTAATAGGTTCAAGGCAAATTGAACATTCTTCACTTCATAGATTTAACAATTAGCCCAAACTCCCTCCACAAATTTTGAATTGTTTAATTTATGAAATTGATTAAATTCAACAAGCCAACAACTCGCATACACAAATCGAAATGGCTCACTGTGGATTCCCTCTTGAAATCCCTCAAATCAATTTCGACCCCACATATGCAGTCCCTCCCCTTCATTCTTTTCCCCAAATTAATTCAAAATTATGTAAATAAAATAATAAAATACAGATTCTGAGAGGTTGAGCATAGGATTCAAAATTCCTATTTCAATTGCTTTGATTATCCTCTCTCTCTCTCTCTCTCTCTCTATATATATATATATATATATGTTTTTTTTATTCCAATCTATATGGTTCACAATTCAATCAATTTCCCTCTCAAATTAGTTTCTAGAATTCATAATCCATCAATTAAGCCTAATGGAGGTAGAATGCTCACCTCTAGGAAGTGTCAGCCATCCTCTTCACTTCTTCATCGATAACGCTCAAGAGAATCCAACCTTTGAACTTCTGCCTTCAGCCTTCAGCCTTCAACTTATCAGCTATAATTACCTTCGCTTTTTGCTAGATTTGCTTGACAGAAGTAGAAGGCGAAGGCTAGAGTCTAAAAAAGACTGAAATATAGAAAAGGTGGGGGCGACAGAAGATGAACTCAGTGAATTAAAAGATTGGCTAAATAATTATAAAGTCGCTTAGGTTTTATATATTATATTAGTTAATTTTTGTATTTTTAATATTTAATTTTTTATATTTTTTATTTTTAAATATTAAACTATTTAGTTCTTCTGTTAATATTTTTATCCTAAAAATATTAGTTAACTATTTTAATATTATAAAATAATTTATTTGTCTTTCCTTTAAATATAGATATTTTTTATTATTTGTTAAATCATGCTTATTTTTAATTTTATTTATATTTTTTGTACATAATTTATTTTAATTTTATAAATATTATTTAAAAATAATTTTAAATAATATAAATAATATTTTTTATTATTTTGCAGAAAATCCATATATATCATTTATTTTAATTTTATTGATATTACTAAAAAATAATTTTAAATAATTCTAATAATATCTTTTATTATTTTACAGACGATCTATATATAAAATAAAATTAAAAATAAAATAAACTTAATAAATAACAAAGATAAATATATATATATAAAGAAAGAACAAATAAGTTATTTTCTAACATTAAAGTAGTTGGCTAATAATTTTAGGATGGAAATATTGATAAAAGGACTAAATAATTTAATTTTTAAAAATACAGAAATGCAAAAATTATATGTTAAAAATACATAAACTGATTAGTGTAATATATAAAATCTGAGTGACTTCATAATTATTTAGCCTAAAAGATTTCGGTATACATAAAACCTTAGATAATTTTTTATACTTCTAAATAATAGATTACCTAAAATTAATAATATTAAGAAAAAAATTTTGAAATATAATTAAAATATTAAATCAATTAATGAGTATGATTGATTTTAAATCAATTCAATTTTAAAATTGTTCAATCAATTAATATGTTAATTAGTTAAATAAATTTTATTTTAAATTTAATAATATAGTATTAATTAATAAAAATTATTATAATTTATAATCTTAATAAGTTAATTTTTTAATATGGTAATTTATAATATTAATAAGTTAATTTATAATCTTAATTATTATAATTATAATCTTAATAAGTTAATTTTTTAATATGGTAATTTATAATATTAATAAATTATAAATAAATTTATAATATTATAAATTTAATATTATAAAAAATCTATATCATTAAAAAAATATTATAATTTATATTAAAAAAATTTAGTATAGACCATTATATTATAAGTTCTACTTAGTGACTAGTAAATACTTACTAAATAATAA
Source organism: Garcia nutans (assembly GCA_947685225.1). NCBI lineage: Eukaryota > Viridiplantae > Streptophyta > Magnoliopsida > Malpighiales > Euphorbiaceae > Garcia > Garcia nutans. The sequence goes on along the minus strand of CANTUV010000011.1, from coordinate 21,113,217 downwards.
TTTAACTTAGCATTACAAGCCATAGGTTTGGGTGTACTTATCAATACCTATTGGCATGGGATAAATATTGTTATGTGTATGCTAAGTTTTTCTTGAATATTGAAAAAAAAAATCAATACTAAATAACTATTAATTATTAAAAAAATAATTTTATTTTATTAATATAATTATCAATTTATGATTAGTAGGAAGAGCTTTGCCCTTTTTGTAGTTCTAATTGATTCGGCTATGAAAAAATGATTTATATGAAAAAAATATAATTATTAGTTTATGTACTTGAGACTATTTTAAGTTTTTATTGTTTTATTTAAAATTTATGCACTATTTATATAATTATCCATTGAATTCTCCTGTTCTATATTCTTATTAATTCTTAAAACTAAATGCAAAATTAAAAATTATCAAATAATATTTGATAGAAAAATTATAAATTACCAATTATATGGTTTCGTTATTCCAATAAAAATCTAATAAATAATTAATAAATATTAAATTGGAAGATAATTTGATTATATATATATATATTATTTTTAAATAATATTTAATTCTTAAAGGTAATAATTAAGTCTAATTATTATATCAAGCAAATGTAAATGTAATTTTTTAGTACTCATTTAGTAGTGATGATTGCTTTTATATACTTAAAATTATCATAAATATGGCATAGTACTATTTTTTATTTAGGAATTGATAGCATTTTTTTAAAAAATAAAACTGTTTTGTTATTATTTAATATTTTTATTTGATTATTTGATTTAATTTTTTTTCATCCTTTACTTATGGTCAAGTGGTTGACTCATGTTACTTTAAATGGGTTTGCATTTTCATAACTAGAAGCTTTTTGCGACTTCCATTATTATATTTTATATATTTTATCATATATTTATTGGTTTTGCTTATATAACAATATATATTTATTGATTTGTCAATATCACTTCTTCCTACATTAGGTATCAATTATTATGGTATCATATTTTATTTCAATTCATGTAGGGTTTTCTTCATCATGTTCGATTATATAATTATTAGAAATCTTTTTTTTTTAATTCTTATTTTTAATGTGTTGCATGTAATATACATGTCCCATGCAAATTTATCCAACTTACTATTTAGTTGCATTTTTTTTTTCTTATTTTAGTTTTACCATCAATGCTTTGCATGCAGCATAATCCACGCATACTTTATTTACTAACCTATTATTTAGTTGTATTTCCTTTGCTATATAATTGATTATAATCATCAAATCATAAGAAGTACAATTTGTCATTATTCTAATTAAATTCTTATTTTATTTCAAATTCAATTTGTCATTATTCTAATTAAATTCTTATTTTATTTCAAATAGAAATTCCTTTTAGTATAACCGAATATTACCAATGAATTATACCAAATTATATTTTATCTTTCCACTTCATTAGATATGTGTGTATATATATATATATATCGATATAACTTAAACCATTTTCCATTTCATGTTTCATTTTAGTATCTATATATATATATATATATACATATATAGTCAACTAAAATGGAAAATGGAAATAAAATACATGTATATATTACGGTATACATATATATATATATGTATATATACACTGTAATGTATATGCATATGTATAATTTTAACCATGTTTTAATTGTTATAGTAAGTTGTAGGATTTAATATAACTATACAAGTAAGTTTAATCAAAACCGATTATTAGTCATGCATACCTTCCCTTCTTGTTTCTTCAATTCCAAGTTAGAGCTTCTAATTAGCTTAAAACAAATATTTAGAATTTTATTTGTAAAATTTCCTAAGGTTGTGTCGATTTCTAGGGAACCAAGAGCTATTCAATTAGCTTATTCATTGTTTATATACTTGGTCTTATTCTCGGTGGAAGATGAAGAAATTGAAGTTATAGTTAAGCTCACATGCAAGACACTTGTCAATATTTTACTTATGTTTACACCACTTGTCAATTGATATTCATGCAAATTGCCAGCATTCTTTTTTTTCTTTTTCTTTCTTTTACATGTTGAAGATGGCCATTACATCTTAATTTTATTTTTATTTTATTTTATTCCTTGTAACGATGACTAGGTACTTGATGGATAATGATTGTGTCCCCCATAGCTAATCACCATCACTTTCTATTTTACCTCTTGTTAGACGTTGGAAGACTTCTAAACTGAACCAAAGCTTGTATTTTTTTTACTCTCATAATTTAGCAAGTGGATATTAACGTGTCCAATTTTTAGTCTTAGGGAAGCATGGTCATGTGTATACATACACTCATAGCTTTATTTATTCATGAGTTACTGAGATCATGTATGTACATCTAACATCCATTTATGCTTATACGCATATATATACATTATGGACCGATTTTCTTAAGGTTCTTAGACTTGTTTAACATTTATGTCTTGTTATACGAAGATTCTATATATTAATTTATAAACTTAATCGAACTATATAATTGAATACTAACTTATCATTCATCAAGAAATTCTAATTTTTGGTTTAATTGTTGATTTTGTATTTTTATGCCAATTTACACATATACTTGTGTTTATATCAAATATATATATATATTCTTGTGCCTTTTTTTTTCCTTATTATTAGATGAAGCCAAGTTCTATATTAATTTACTTTAGCCTTGGATTTAAATTTTCGGACTAGCCATTATTAATAAAAATTAATTATGCTATCAAATTACCAACTTATAGTATTCTTTTCTTTTAGTTTACCTTTCAAATTCAGATTACATTTAATATATTCAGTGTTTACTTTTAAGTAGGGTATTACATAGAAGCAAATAGAGAGGTTTATTGACAAGGGGATGATGCAAACAAGAGGATTGACAAGGGAAATGCAATCATTAATGTGAAGAACAATTTTGAGGACTTCGAAGAATATCTCATTGTAACTAAGGAGGAGAAAAGCTCAAAAAATTTAAGGAATTCAAATAGAAATGAAACAAGTACACGAGAACATAATGAAGCGTTTTAGAGGGGGAGAAGACGATGAATTAGGTGATATCACCCTAATTGGGGAGGAACTAATGCCCATCAAATTTAAAATGCTAGAGTTCAGCAAATTTAGTTACGAGGGATCTAATGATGTGTATAATGCAAAATGCAGCTATGATTAGCACCACCACAAGACTATGTGAAAAGCATATCACCAAATTATTTATCTTATTAATAGAAGGAATTGCCCTAATATGGTACTAAAATCTCCCATGACCTAAAATTGGGGCTTTTTATTAAAATATGGGAAAAAGTCTCATATTTTACTAAAATATGGGACTTTCTCCCATATTTACTCAAATATAGTAGTTAAAATACAAATCAAAATTTTAAATTTTGATTTGTGCGTTTTTTTTTTAATGTTTTTATTATTTGTGGCCAAACCGAATAATTTTTTTTTTGTTTTGCTCGTGTATGGCCAAAGGTGGCCATGCACAATTTTTTAACATTGGCCAAACCAAAACTTTTAGTTTCGGTTTGGCCAAAATAATAATAATAATATTTAATAATAATAATAATTAAAATTAATAATTATATAATTGCTAATAATTAATAATAATAACTAGCTATTACATTATACTCAAGTAATTAATATTATTAATAATAAAAATAATTATAATTAAAATATAATTATAATTATATAATTACTAATAATTAAAAATAATAATAATAAATAATTATATTAAATTCAAGTAATTAATAGTTTCATTTTGATCCAAAAATAATTAATAATAATATTTTTATAATTAATAATTATATAACTAATAATAAATATAAATAATAATAACAATAATAATAATTAATAATTATATTGGACTCAAGTAATTAGTAATTTTATTTGGGCCTAAAGATAATTAATAATAATATGATTATAATTAATAAATATATAACTAATAATAATTATAATTAATAATTATAATTAATAGTTTTATTTAGGTTCAAAAATAATTAATGACTAATAATAAATATAATTAATAGTTTTATTTGGACCCAAAAATAATTAATAACAATATAATTATAATAATAATCATATAACTAATAATAAATATAATTAATAATTAATATTAATAATTATATAACTAATAATAAATATAATTTATAATTATATAATGAATAATAATAATAACAATAATTAATAATTACATTGGACTCAAGTAATTAATAGTTTTGAAAAATCCAAACCCCAATTTAATGAATCAAAACTCTAGCCTTTATTTAAAATCCTAAAATTATTTTTCAAAACCCTAATCAGTAAGATCATAACCTAAAATCTTAAACCCTAATATCCTAATATCCAGTACACTAATTCCTTAAAACCCTACATATTAGAACCCTAGACATCAAAACCCTAAATTCTATCTCTCTAAAAATAAAACCCTAATTGTATTTTTCTAAAACCTTAAAATATTAATCATATTTTCTTAAACCCTAATTCACAAATTAAAAAGCCCTAGCTAGTAAATCTATTATTTAAACATGATACTTAAATGTAGGATTGATTACTAATGCATGTGTATTTATGATATGTCTTATTGGATGGTTTATTTGGTCTATGATGAATTATTTATTTATGATGAATGATTGATTATTTTTTATTATTTTATTTTAGTTTCAAAAAATCATAAGAGGCATGTTTCCATGGTACCTCAATTGTTAAGTTTCATGTAATTTGATTTATTTTAAATTTTGGGTCAATGTAAAGGATACGTTTCCACCAATTGGTGGGTATCCTGTTTTACTTATTTTCTTTTAGACATTGGACAATTGTAAAGGCACGTTTCCATCCATCAAGGGGTTCCTATTCATTTATTTTATTTGAATTTGTTGTGATTTTAATAAAATATGTATTTATTCTTGCAATCGCATGTAGTATGGATAATATGATTATATTTAAGAATTTTATAATATTAAGATCTGAAAAGGAGGCTGGTTCCAATGAACCGAGCGTTGTGGGGGTGCTGGGTCATTCTCACATTCCCCATGTGTACCCAACTTTTCAAATCCAATAAGGGGGTTGGAAATTCCTTAGGAATCGAGTCATCTGCCCCTTTTTTTTTCTGCCCGTCCGGGTGGGGACTCCATTTTTTCCAGATTTAGGCTCGTATTCTCAAGGCCCTAAGCCTAATAGTGCCGAAGTCGCAAGAACCATTTCACATGGGAGTGAGAGCAAAAATTTTCGCTCACAGTGGCGACTCCACTGGGGATAAGAGAAGTTGATTCCGTTGGTCTTTATATTATTTTATTCTTCTTTATTATGATATTATCCATTACATCATCTTAGTTTGCATTGTGTGCGAGAGTTAGGACACTCGTGTTATACGTGTTGTATTATGTAAGGGATACCATACTTTCACTCAAAGTATGGAGATAGAGCATGGCATAACCACTCATAGCCTTGTACCTTTGGGTATATACTTGATATGGGAACCTAAGCTTTTCAACTCAAAGACTAAAGCTCATGTAATTGGCCTAGTAACTTTCCTTAGATTTGAACCGAGATGTTTGCTCTTTGGCTATGGTTAATATATCTTAGTTTAAATAATGGCTTATTTAGTTTGTTATTTTCCTAATATGACCTAGTTACATTAATAGCCCAAAATAAATTTGTTCTTTTAAAACTAAAATATTTTCACAACTTTTTAAAACAGTCTTTTTTTTATAATAGGTCCAAAATCTTTTCATCTCATGGTCCAAAGTCAAAGCCCAAAATCTATTCAATCTTTTTATGGGCTTTGAAATAAAAAAAACCATTTTTAATAAAATTTTCAATGGGCTTATAAGTAGCTAGATCAATTATGGAATGCTTAAAATCAATTGTGGGCCTAGTTTACACTAAGACCTATTTATCATGGGATTATTTTAAAGCATGAACCATTAGTTATTTTTTCAAAATGGGAAATCTATTTATGATAAACCCTTTAATTTAGTTTTGATCCCAATATAACATAAAAACTATTTTTAGTTGACCTAATGGATTAAGACCTAATTAATGAAAATTATCATGGACCGATTTCTAAGTTCAAAAATACACTATTGGTTGAAACATCAGAGGAAATTATTTAAAAATAAGATACCCCATGTTAGTATTTTGTTGGCCATATATCTAGAAAAAGAGACTCATCATTCGTGTATGGAAGCTATAAGGTTGGAAGGTTCGTTCCTACTGTATTGAGTTGTTTTGTTTGTTTGTTACTTGTACATCCATGCATACATGCATTTGCATCTCATATCATTGATCCTTTCTGGCTCACAGCCCTAGATTACAATAGTTTAAAAGCCTACAACAATCCGACCTACGCCAGTGATGAAGAATCCAGTAAAAACTCGGTTAGCTTCTCACCAAAAGCAATGGAGCCAGAGCATATTTAAAAGATGTTGGATGATGCCCTTGAAGTCAAGATGGAATAACTAAAGGGAGCCCTAGCTAAGATCATGAAGAGCCAATTGGAAAAAATGATTGCAGACTTGGAGAAGAAGTTTGAAAAGAAGCTAAAAACAGAAGAAATGTCAGAGGTGGACAAACTTTTTGAACAAGATGATGAGGTCCCGTATAAGTTCAAGATGCCATCCTTTGCCAAGTTTGATGGAACTGGCAATCCTCATCTTCATGTGAAGCAGTATACCACAGTTATGTTGTCTGTTTGAGCTACTAAGGCTCAAACTCTAAGGTACTTCATGGTTTGGGATTCCTACATTGAAAAGGAATTATTTTGTGTGTACTGTAATAATAATGATAATAAATAATAACGATTACAAAATAAATAAATAATAAAAAATATAATAATAAAAGTCAAAAGTTGCAGAAAAGTAAAAAACTATTATCATTATTATTATAATTATTATTATTATTAGTGTTGTTAATACAATACTTTTTCACTTAATACTATAGTGGATCATTGAGAAGTAGGTAGCGGGCCTTGATTAAATAAAGTCCTAAAAAAGTCATCACCTGATGGAGGAGGAGGCATCACTCATTTGAAATCCGCTCCGAGGAAAAGTACCTAAGTCCCTATTTTCTTGAAATTCAGGCCTGTAACAGTCATCATCTGAAGAAGAAGAAGAAGAAAGTATCTCATGGTCATCAGTTTGGGGACCCTTAAAAGATGAAGCACAAGGATCTTCGATTCCCTGGAACAGAAAATCTCAAAAGTTTTGTTATGATTGCTGATACAATCCTTCAAAATGGGCTACCTGTTGACGACTAGCATTTAATTCTTCTTGCAGTTTCTTATTTTGCTCATCAATCATCCGTTGTGAACTAGAAAAGGAAAAGGTAAGAACATATATAATCATGCATGCATATAGTATAAATCATCATGGAGTAGGTTGACAAACCAGATAATTCAGATCGAAGCCTTGCAGTTGAGATGGCACTTCTGATTGGAAAGAATGAGCAAATAGAGAAAATTGTCGCTGAACTGGAACCAAAAAAAAAAAAGGTCCAGCCTCATTCTCAAATGAACCGGTAGCCTGCAATAATCATAAAGACAGTCAGAGCGAGTTAAAAAGAAACAATGGCAATGACAAAATGGTAAATGTTCACCTGAGAGGTGCCAGCCCCAGAATGAGAGATATACTCTCTCTCCTCCTCTTCATCAATGTTTTCTTCATCGCTTCTTTCTTCATCCTCGAAAACTCCCTAGAAGCCAACAGGAGACACATCACAGTGCAAGATCCGTGCTCGAATAAATTAGAAGTATGATGCGCCCAGTAGACAAAGATAAGTTTCAACATCGTAGCCATTCCGAGACAGCCGCGACAACTTCTCTGGAATTGATGTAATATTCAAAGTATACGCTGGACAGTTCATCGAAACCCTCCACTGCTCAGAACCAAGGAACCAATCATACACCATTTCCTCGAGAAACTAGCCATTAGACACAGGACCAACAATGACTCGATGGGAGTGATGGTAAGGTAGCGCAGCATTCATAAGAGGAGTCCAATTTGCCCGCTCTTCAGCTTTCCACCAAGCCAAGTCAACCTACAAGATTACAAAAGGTAAGTAGACTTTTTACATAAATTTTAAGGTATACTAACACTATTTTACCTGGTCCCAGGTTAAGCGACCCAAGTGATAGCACTATGAGTGCATATGATGAGAGCCGGGAACTGCTGTATGATTGAACAACCAAAAGTTTAATCTTAGATACCCGACTCTCTCTCGAGAAATACCAGGTACCCTTATGAGATTATGCTCAGAAGCCATATCAGTAATAATAATGGAAATCAAATTCATATAAGTATATGAATTGAATTGACAATGGTGGGAGATGGTACCTCAACAATCACCATGAAGCCAACAAAATACTTTTTGTTCCTGCAAATCTTGTCGAGACTATGATAGAGACAAGCAAGGTCAGCTTCACCCCAACCGTAAAGCCATAAGAAATTCATATTTGAAGGGCCCTCAACATCAACAAATGGATGACAAATTTGTATTGCATAAAATGGTTGATCCAAGCAAATATAGCAAAAATCACCTATCATATTGCTCGGCCATTTCTCCGTGAATGATCACTATGAATAAATAGTGAATTAACAGTAAAATGAACAGTGAGTAAATAGTTAATAAACAGTGAGCAAATAGCAAATTCAATTATTGAATTCAATTATTCAGAAATTAAACTGATATTCACGTGTAAATAGTAATTATTTGAGTGTCTAAAAATATTTTTTTATACTTTTATAATATTTTTCCACGCAGAGGGCAAGATGATATAGGTATGATAAAAAATAGCTAAATTTTTTGCATATTTTTTTTATTAATATCCTACTAACTACAATTATCTTTGGCAGATATCTCGGGTCCAGAACCCAAATTACTTTTGAGTCCAGAACTCACTACGGGTCCAGAATCTAAATTATTTTAAGTTCAAAACTCACCTCAGGTCTAGAACCCAAATTATTTTTGAGACCAAAACTCATCTCGAGTCTAGAATTTAAATTAATTTTGAGTTCATAACTCACCTCGGATCCAGAATCCAAATTATTTTTGAGTTCAAAACTCATCTCGGGTCCAGAATCCAAATTATTTTTTAGTCCAGAACTCACCCCGGGTCCAGAACTCAAATTATTTTTGAGTTCAGAACTCACTCCGGGTCCAGAACCAAAATTATTTTTGAGTTAAGAACTCATTTCGAGTCCAGAACCCAAATTATTTTTTAGTCTAAAACTCATCTCGGGTCCAGAACTCTTTTCGAGTCCAGAATTCACCTCGGGTCCAGAACCTAAATTATTTTTTAGCCCAGAACTCATCTCTAGTCGAGAATCCAAATTATTTGTTAGTCCAGAACTCATCTCGGGTCTAGAATTTAAATTATTTTTTAGTCTAAAACTCACCCCGGGTTCAAAATCCAAATTATTTTTTAGTCCAGAACTCATCTCGGGTCTAGAACCCAAATTATTTTTTAGTTCAGAACTCACTCTGGGTCTATAACCCAAATTATTTTTGAGTCTAGAACTCACTCCGGCTCCAGAACTCAAATTATTTTTGAGTCCAAAACTCATCTCGGGTCTAGAACCTAAATTATTTTTTAGTTCAAAACTCATCTCGGGTCCAAAAACTAATTATTTTTTAGTCCAAAACTCATCTCGGGTTCAAAATCCAAATTATTTTTGAGTCCAGAACTCAAATTATTTTTGAGTCCAAAACTCATCTTGGGTCCAGAATCTAAATTATTTTTTAGTCTAAAACTCACCCCGAGTCTAGAACTCAAATTATTTTTAAGTCTAAAACTCACTCCGGATCCAAAACTCAAATTATTTTTGAGTCAAGAACTCATCTTGGTCTAGAGCCTAAATTATTTTTGAGTCCAGAACTCATCTCGGGTCCAAAACTTAAATTATTTTTTAGTCCAAACTGATCTCAAGTCTAGAATTTAAATTATTTTTAAGTTTAGAACTCACCCCGGATCCAGAACCTAAATTATTTTTGAGTCTAGAACTCACTCCGAGTCCAGAACCCAACTTATTTTTTAGTTTAGAACTCATCTCGGGTCCAGACCCCAAATTATTTTTGAATTCAGAACTCACCATCGAGTCCAGAACCTAAATTATTTTTGAGTCTAGAACTCACTATCGGATCCAGAACCCAAATAATTTTTGAGTCTAGAATACACTTCAGATCTAGAACCCAAATTATTTTTTAGTCCAGAACTCAATCCAACCTTGGGTACAGAGTCCAGTCTGGCTCTAAATCAAGTAAAAAATTATGTTGCTTTTCACTCTCTTTTACTATAGTTCCAGATCTCTCAAGCAGGGAGCAAACTGTAGACACTTATTTTTTGACAAAGTCCAGTTCCACATTAATTAAAAGTAAAATCTAAAGATTTAAAATAGTATAAAATAACTTTTTGCATTATTTATTATTTATTTTAATAATATCTTATATAAAAAAAGAAATTATAAATATTTATTTTCAATATAATATTTATTTTTTATAAAAATAAAAAATAAAAATATCGGGCTAATCGGCGAACGACACGTGGCAGATGCTACGTGGCTAGCCAATTCGCTGCAAGTCTGCTCACTCAACAATTCACCGCAGGCCATACCTGTGGCAAATTGCAAGCTCAGATCTCCCAACACTGGCCCAATGCAGCAGCTCGCCCTTGCCCAACGCTCACATGCCAGCATCCTCGTAGCCTGCAAGCTTGTGTGCCAGCTCGTTGGCCAATTTTACCAAAATCCTATTTCATTCGGAAGCTTTAATAATTTTTTTCTTAATCAACTATGTTTTATTTTTTAATTGACTATAAATAACATGATTAAAAATAGAGAAGGGGCTTTTTATTTTCGGGACTTTGGCCGACTTTTGAAACTCCAACAACCCTAGCAAAGGAAAGTAACAGAAAGAAGATCAAACACAAAATTTTATCAAGGCAGTGGCTCATTACTGTCTTGATTTTTATTCAACCAACAAACTAGCTGGTGCAAGCAATAAGTTTAAATCAACATTAAATATCGGTGGAGCTAACAAACGGAGGTTTGGTTTCATTACTTAATTCGTTTAAGATTACAGTAGTTAACTTTGATCATTGTTTTGCAAGTGCTTAAATATCCAGTAGTAATTGTATTTTATCATACAGTGGTTGCTTCATCTAGTAGCAATTAAGTTATTAAAAGTTTATAATTGCAACTCTAATAAACCTGGATAATAATCCAGTAAAACCAATGAACAGTGATTATTATTTTTTTTAACTTACAGTAGCTATTTAAATATTTTGTTTGAAAAATATAAACATTAATTTAATTAATCAAAACTCTAGCTTTATTTAAAATTCTAAATTTTTTTTTAAAACCTAAATCAGTAAGATCATAACCTAAAATCCCAAACCCTAATATCCTAATATCCAGTACACTAATTTCGTAAAACCCTAGACATTGAAACCCTAAATTCTATTTCTCTAAAAATAAAACCCTAATTGTATTTTTCTAAAACCTTAAAACATTAATGATATTTTCTTAAACCCTAATTCGTAAATTAAAAACCCTAGCTAGTAAATCTTTTATTTAAACATGATACTTAAATGTAGGATTGATTACTAATGCATGTGTATTTATGATATGTCTTATTGGATGGTTTATTTGGTCTTTGATGAATTATTTATTTATGATGAATAATTGATTATTTTTTATTAGTTTATTTTAGTTTCAAAAAATCGTAAGAGGTATGTTTCCATGATTAGGTAACTCAATTGTTAAGTTTCATGTAATTTGATTTATTTTAAATTTTGGGTCAATGTAAAGGATACGTTTTCAACGATTGGTGGGTATCCTGTTTTACTTATTTTCTTTTGGATATTGGACAATTGTAAAGGCACGTTTCCATCCATTAATGGGTGCCTATTCATTTATTTTGTTTGAATTTATTGTGATTTTAATAAAATATTTATTTATTCTTGCGATCGCATGTAGTATGGATAATGTCATTATATTTAAGAATTTTATAGTATTAAGACCTGAAAAGGAGGCCGGTTCCAATGAACCGGGCGCTGTGGGGATGCTGGGTTATTATCACCTTTTTCACATGTACCCAACTTTTTAAATCCAATAAGGGGTTGGAAATTCCTTAGGAATCGAGTTATCTACCACTTTCTTTTTTCCAATCCGTCTGGGTGGCGACTTCATTTTTTTCAGATTTAGGCTTGTATTTTCTAAGGTCCTATGCCTAATAGTGTTGAAGTCACAAGAACCATTCCACATGGGTGTGAGGGAAAAAATTTCAAACTCAATAAGAGGGTTGGAGATTCTTTAGGAATCGAGTCATCCATCCCTTTTTTTTTCCCTGATCGTTCGAGTGGTGGCTCTATTTTCTCTGGGTTTAGGTCCGTGTTCTCTAAGGCCCTGAGCCTACAATGCCAAAGTCACAAGAATCATTCTACATGGGAGCGAGGGTAAAAATCCCCACTCATAGCTTGATAAGGATAAGTTCTGCCTTCATGTATGGATGAAAACCATCCACCTAGCAAGAAGGCCACAAACAACATGGTTGAACACAAAGCATGCCTCTTTGGCTTGGAATGTTAGATAGCTTTGGAAGCAAAGAAGTTGAAGTATGGGGGAAATTCAATTGGAAAAGACCATTCAGTGGGAATACTAAGGTGAACACTAAGGTGCCTAACATAGAAAGAAAAAAATTTCTATGCAAATAATAAGATTAAAGTTCAATTCATTAGTTCTATATCAATGTTTGATGTGTTCATGTTCATGATTATCACATACTATAATTTGATGGGTGTCGAAGCTACTAAAAATAATTATCTATTTCAAAACAATTTAAACTGTAAAAATGGTGAATAGGATGTCGAAACTCAAGAAATTGTTACTTACTATAATTCTTTTATAACTAAGGAAAATTAATTAAAACAATAAATTAAAAGTGGGGGGTTTTTAGTAAAATGAAAATTGAAATAAAATTTAGGAATTAATTTTAACTAACTAAATTAAAGGCAATAGTAATAATTAAGAAATTCAATAGAAATGACTTGGTTGAAGGAATAATTTCAGTTCAATTTTTGAATTGATCATAAATTCAAAGATTACTCTTCTTAATTCTTCAATAAATCACTTATAGTATTGGACAAGCTTTCAATACTAATCCTTTCTTAGATTTTAAATTTACTAGAAAATTTTCTCTAATTAACTCTTGCCAATAACATACCTTATAGGAACATCCTTAGAATCTAATTATTAACAGTGTTAAGAACTAGAAAGACATAATTCTAATCAATAAATCCAACTTCGAGATTTATTTAATTAGATTATATAATCTCTTAGGATACTCCAAATTGCTACCTAAATTAAAGCATCAAGAACAATTATAAATTCAAGTACTTTGAATAGCATTGTGTTATTTAACTAATCAACCAATGAGCCCTATTGATTAATTAGTAAAACAACAATTAAATTAAACTATAGAGAGTATATATATAAATATTGAATATTAAAGAAGAGAAAAATAAAGTTGTTCAGATCTCACAATTCACGAATAAGAATTTCAATTACCCTCAACCAAGTTGTAAATTAGTTGCTTATTCTTTAAGGAAAGAAAACTTCAATAAATTGTAAAATTTGTAGCAACCAAAGTTTGTCAAAAAAATCTTCCTAAGGTTGCTAGAAAAGCTAGCTTTTGTACCATTGTTTAAAACAAAATTTCCTAATTTGACTCTAATTAAGAATATTACAAATAAAAATAAAAAGATAATAATAATCTCCCAAATCAAATTTCTAACTAATAGGGAATTACAAGGTCAGATTTATCTCCCTAAATTCAGTTAAAATCAGATTTTCAAAGATCAAAACATGGTAAGTGCAAGCTATCAAGTTTTTTCAAAAATAACAGGTCTAGTTTGTCACCAGTCTTACCTGAGGCTCTTATCAGCATATTCTGGTAAATTTTCATCTTTTAACTCAATTTCCTCATTTGACTCTAGCTCTTCCTTAAACCATCTTTTATTGTAAAATATTAAAAAATCAATAGAAAGATATAATAGCGAGCCCAAATTACTCCTAAAATATAGATGATATTCGTACGCTATTAAATCCCCCCGCACTTAAACCATGCTTACCCTCAAGCATTTTACAATTTAAAACCTCCATCCCCACATCTATCATTCAATAACTCAAATCTGCAATATTTAAATAACTCAAATACAATGGCAACTCAATAACCAAAGACTCATAGAATAAGATTTTCAACATCTTATAATCCCTTAACAATCAAACTGACATACATTATAAATATAAAATGCCAAGACTCTTACCCAACTTGATGACAAATTAATTACCAAGTGAAAAATTAATTACACATAGGAAACCTTATTTATTTTATCGAAGTTTTATTATAAAAAGATTTAAAATTAGGAACCAACTTTTATTTACTTTTGAGCATCTTTAATTGCTTGTCTAAAATGTTACTAACCTTTTAATGTAAAGGTAAACATTTATGATGCCAGCACTCGATTACTCAATTGGTTACAACTTTCAAGTGGCTACTAGCACTACTCATGGCCTTTTGAGCTGCAGAGTAAGATGTTCATTTTTAAACTTTGTTTGGGCTCTTTTTTTTTTTATTTGGTTCACATTATGTTTCATAATTAATTCCAAAAATTAAACCAAGATAACCTAAGCAAGCCTACCCATGTGCTTATAGTTAATTAAATTAATTAAGTTTAAAAATCACGAGGCAAAAACTTTTAAGCCTTTTATAAAAATAATAAACATGTCAATTGTGATCGCTAAAATGAGTGAAACAATAAAAATCAACCTAGATTAATTAGTTATGGATTGCCATAACAATTTATGGCTCAAAATATTGCATTCAAATCATTTCTAAGATAAAATTGGGCTTTGGGTCAAAAATGATAAAACACAAATATGACAGTAGCAATGTTTAAGAAATTTCAAAAGAATAGCAATTTTTTTCAAAAATTTCCAACAAACTTGTCAAGAAATTTTTAAATATCAAAAACCAAAATAATAAACAGCAATCCGCCACACTTAAATCTTGCATTGCCCTCAATGTAAGAATAAATATAAAAAAATTAAGAACAAAGGAATCCTCTGAAATTTCTTGAGGGAGGATGATGCACAGGGCCCGTCACTGTTGCTAGGGAAGTCAGATTCCTAAGTTTTATGCTATATTGATTAGTATTTGCTCTATCCTAGTAAGTTACACCGCCATCTATACACCATTATCTTCCAATCTTTCAATATTTTCATTTAGTTGTTGTAATTGCAATTGAAGTGCAACAAAAGAAGGTATGAGATTCATAGTAGGTGTAGCAACATGGGTGGCAAATCTTTTAGCAAATTTTTGACCTCTTAAGCAACTAGACCTGGTAGAGTTAAGCAAACAAAACACCATTCTCCTTGCATATCATACAAAATTTTCAAATCCAAAGCTGCATGTGTGCAACATGAATGCAAATCATGGTTATTAAAATTAAACTATTCTTACACAACCAAATGAACAATAATGGTCTCTTAAAAGAAAAAAATATTCACAACTTGTGTCGCAAACCAAAATCCAAAGTTAAATTTCTTTTTCTAACTCATGCACCAACGAAAGCATAACTCAATTTCAAACACAATGTTAGGTTCCTACCTGAAAAAAAAAATAAAGAGTAAGCTAAAAATCTATGAATATATTTGAAAATTGACTCTTTAAAATACAGGTTTTTAAACATGCTTGGGTCATATTGATCAGGAGTTTTTTTTTCACATAAGTTTGTATAAACTTAGCAAATTTAAATTCTTTAAAAATCACAACTACCAATCTCATTCAGAAAGTCCAGTGCTTAATTCAATCAGTAAACCATTTATCAATTAAATGAAATTTAATTAAGTCAAGAGTTTATAAATCAAAATTAGCACATTAACAATTTTAAAAATAGTGTAAAACTCCTAATTAATTCCACAAGTATAGGACAATCCGTCATAAAAATAAGACTCCTAACCTATTTTCCTAACCAATTTAATCTCATTAGTTACAAGATTTAAAGAAGTAAGGAAATCAACACTTACCTGGAATGATTGATAATGCAATTTTTTTGTACCAATTTCACTCTGCATGTGTATTGAATTCTAGGTTAACAATTAGACCTATTGTGGGCAGTGATTCTTCAATATATTGAGTGCTACGTGTTGGGTCTTTTGATTTATGTCTTGAAAAATCCACACCCATGGCATTTTTAGTGGATTCACCACTAGAAATTTCATCTAAAAGGTGAGAGAAGTGTTCATCTTGAACTCTTAAAGAGGAAGAGCTTGAATTCTTTTGAGCTTAGTGCTACCACTGACCACTCATCGGATTCCTATTGCAGTTTGGAGGAGCTAGTAATCGATGGTGAAGTGATGGTGGTGGGTGCTTTAGGTTTTCATGGTGGTGCAAGGTGGGTTGTTGATGGATGGTAGCTGGAGGTAGAAGAAAGAAGGAAAAGAAAAGAAAAGAAAAGAAAAGGGAGGGGTTTGTAAGGTTAAGGGGGGTATTTTAGGGAAGAGAAAAAATAAAAAAAATAATAATAATGATTTTAAAATGGTGGCCCAAAATCATTAAACTTCATAAACCCATTAAACCTTATAAAAAAAATAACTTCATAAGCTCAACAACATTTTTAAGCAAAGAGACTGTTAAGACTCCCCATCAGTGTGCTCGTTTATCTAAAAAATTAAAATAAAAAGGACATAGATTAAATGGAGAAGATGGTGAGTAGTAATCCATCATTAAAATATTTTAAATATTTTTTTATAAATAAGAGTTGAGTAATATACATAAAAGAGAGTAAATTAAAAGAAAATTTTGAGAAGAAAGTAAAATAAAATTAAAACAAGTAAACTAAGAGAATCAACTAAAAAGGTAAAAGAACATAACCAATTAAAATAGATAATATGAAAAGGGAAAAGAAAAGGAAAGAAAATGAAAAAAATCAAATTAAAAAAAGCATAAAAGCAAATAAGAAAAACTTAGAGGAAGATAGTAAAAGGAAATTTGTGTTGCCTCCCAATAGTGCCTTTACTTAATGTCTTTGGTTAGACATGGCTATCAATTAAGAATTCGGCAAGTAATCTAAATCAGTTGTATCCATTTAATGAGCTTTGAATCCTTCATAAAATAGCTTTAACTTGTGTCCATTAACTTTAAAAATTTTGCTAGTCTCTAAGCTCTGAATTTTCGCTGCACCATGAGAAAATAACTTATTTGCAATAAAAGGACCAATCCATCTATTTCTCAACTTACTTGGAAACAATTTAAGTTTAGAATCGTACAACAAAACTTTCTATCCTACAGAGAATTCTTTTTTAGAAATTATTCGATCATGGAATGCCTTAGTTTTTTCCTTATAAATTCTTGAATTCTCATAGGCTTCATTTCTAATTTCCTCCAACTCTTGAAGCAACAATTTTTGTTGCTCTCTAGCCTCTTCAAACTTCATATTATAGTACTTCACAACCCAGTACAATCTGTGTTCTAACTGTATAGGTAAATGGAAAGGCTTCCCAAATACCAAATGATACAGAAACATTCCAATTGGAGTCTTATAAGCTGTACGATATGCCTATAAGGCGTCATTCAAATGTAAGCTCCAATCCTTTCTATTTTGATTAACTATTTTTTCAAAGATGGACTTCACTTCCCTATTAGAAATTTTAGCTTTCCCATTCATCTATGGGTGATATGTCGTAGATGTATG
The DNA here is from genome assembly GCA_947685225.1 of Garcia nutans. NCBI lineage: Eukaryota > Viridiplantae > Streptophyta > Magnoliopsida > Malpighiales > Euphorbiaceae > Garcia > Garcia nutans. The sequence goes on along the minus strand of CANTUV010000011.1, from coordinate 21,095,509 downwards.
ATGTGCAACACCATATTTCTTGAAGAGAGCATCCACCACTTTATTGTAGAAATGAGTTCCTCTATCATTGATGATGGTCCTTGGAACACCGAACCTAACAAAAATATTGGTCCTGAAAAAATCTACAACCACTTTATTATTATCAATTTAGGTAGCTTTAGCTTCTACCCACTTCGAAACATAATCCACAACAAGTAAAATGTAGGAATTACCAAAAGAGGTGGGAAATAGCACTATAAAATCAAAGATTTCATAGATTAAAATAAGAGTAAGAGACATCTGATTCCTTTGCCCTAAATTACCAATTTTTTTTGTCAATTTTCACAAGACTTACTGTACAAATAAGAATCATGAAATAAATTAGGCCAAAATAATCTACATTCCAAAATTTTATGAGCTTTTCGCTTTGTGTTGCGCTCTAATTAACTCTACTAGAACTACACTCGCAAGTATACGAGGCTGCTGTAGTATCTTAGTGAACACCTCAAGGTCGTCTCACAAGGAAGCTAGATAAGCTAATTGATTATCAAATTGCAAATAACAAATTATTAATAAATTTAATTTGCTAACAACTAATGAAGATAGATCGAGTGGAATTTAAAACAATAAAAGTAAACTGAGCTGATATATTGATTCACTTAATAGAAAGGTCTAGGGTTTGCACTTCTCTACTAACTTATATGTATGAATGACTATTCCTCTCAACCAATTTAATTTCAAAGATCATATTTCAAGCAACTTAATTAATCCAATTAAGGAAATAAGCTCTCGCATTCAAACCTCTTTCAAATAATCTTGTTACAATTAAAATGATCCTTTTCTTAGATTATATTTCTAATTCACCTAAGTCCCTAATTAAATTATTCCAGCATTAGACTTCATTTCTCAATCCTTCATCTAATACCTAAAACACATAATTGGTGGCCAATCAATTATATATTAATAGTAATCCATTCAATTAAGGCTAAAGAAATAATTCAGTTAAGAGCAATAACCAATTCAAACAATCATAGTAGATCCATACAAACCCTAGACTAGATCAAATTAGTTCATAATAATGCTGTCAAACAGATTCATCTCATTAAAATTCAAAGAAATTAATTTAGACATAATAGAATTCATGAATACAATTCCAATGAAACTTAAGAGATAAAGTTTGAGAACAAAACCAAATTACAAACTTTCTTTAGCTTCTGAAGAATCTCTTATTCAGATCTTTGCTAGAAGAATATTGCAGTGGCTAAAACAAATTTAATCTAGATTGTTTGCATCAAAGTGTAATCAAAATTCTCAAAGAAAACAAATGGAAACTCAAAAGTTTATGTTTTCACGGCTGAAAAACTGTATGTCCTTTCAAAAACCCTAATACTCTTATTTATACGAAACCTCGCTCAACATCCGCGTTTTCTTTCTTCCCTTAGTCCCATGGAGTGACATGGCCAAGCTCCTAGCCGTGTCATGTGACACGGCCAGTGGCTTGGCCATGTCACCTGGATGTGTCAACTTCTGTGTAATCCTTCATCTTTGCTCTGTGGAATTGAGTGTGACACGGCCAAGCTCCTGGCCGTGTCATCTGGCCGTGTCACCTGAGTGTGTCACCTTCTGATCTCTTCATTCTTTGCTCTTCTTCCTTGGCTAAGTATGGGATACGGCCAAGCTTGTGGCCGTCTTGGGCGTGTCACCTGAGTGTGTCAGCTTCTGCCAAATTTTCCTTCCTCTCTTGGTTCCTTGGTTTTGCCCTTAAGGTGAGACACGGCTAGTGGCTTCGCCGTGTCTTGCTGCTTCAAGCTATTCTTTCTTCCAAGGAAATATTTTGCATATTATCCTAAAACAAACACTTTAAACAAACTTTAAACAAGAATCAAATAAAACATTAACCAACAACACATAAACACCACACTAAAAACTAGGACAAAAATGACATAAACACTGGAATAAATTAAAACTACCAAAATTGATGAAATCACTAAATAAACAGATTAAAACTACCAAAATACCTGAAGAAAACAATAATCATCATAATAAATAAGATACAATTATATGACAAAACTAATAAAACACTTTGGACCAAAATGTCCTCCTCATGCATAAGTATGAGAAAATTTTAATATATATAGGATTTCACTTTTATTAACACACCTCTTAATAATCTGATTAGAATAATATTTCCACAAATAAGGCTTATCCCAAACATAAAATTTAGCCTCTCTTTTGATCTTATCTTTTTCACTCCTAGTTATATCATCAGGAAAAATTCCAAAAGTCAAATAATTTACTATATTAGCGTACCAAGGGGCTGAATATTGAATTGAAAAGAGATACTCATCTGGAAATTCATCATTTATTAGAAGAGGCTCCTCTTGCAATGGTTGCCAGCTGAGATGATTTTCCATTAGATTTTCAAACCCTTCCTTGTCTCTTATTTCTAAAAAAATTTCTTGGAGTAAGCGAATCCACCAAATAAGTACTTCAAAGCCGCATGATCAGAGTAAATAATTACTTTAGTACCAAGAATGTAAGATTGAAATTTTTCTAAAGTAAATGCAAGAACTAAAAGTTCTTTTTCAGTTGTAGAGTAGCTAAATTGGGCTTCATCTAATGTTCTTGATGCGTAATAAATAACATAAGGCTCCTTTCCAACTCTTTGCCCAAGTACTGCTCCTCACAGCATGATTGCTAGCATCACACATTATCTCAAAAGGTAAATTCCAATTAGATGGCTATAGGATTGGTGCTGAAACTAGCGTCTCCTTCAGCATGTCAAATGCCATTTTGCAAGAGTCGTCAAATTCGAACTCCATTTATTTTTGCAACAGGCAATATAGAGGTTGATAAATTTTTTAGAAATTCTTAATGAAACGTTCATAAAAAACTTGCATGACCAATAAAAGAATGGATCTCAAGCACACTTACGGGGTGAGATAAAGATTTAATAACATCTATTTTTGCTTTATCTACCTCAATCTCTCTCTTTGACACTATATTTCCTAAAATTAGTCTTTGATCAACCATAAAATAACACTTTTCGTAATTTAATACAAGATCTGCTCTAAACATCTATCAATAATTTTTGACAGATTAATTAGACACTCATCAAAGGAATTCCCATACATCGTGAAGTTGTCCATGAAAACCTCTATAATTTCTTCCACATATTCTGAAAAATACTTACCATACACCTCTAAAATGTGGTTGGATCATTGCAAAGACCAAATGGCATCATTCGATATGCGAAAGTACCAAATGGGTAAGTTAATGTGCTCTTCTCATGATCTTCGGGTGCTACTGTAATTTGATAAAAATCAGAATAACCATCAAGACAACAGTAGTGAGTTCTACCAACCAACCATTCTTTCCTAGTAGACGCATTTAATTTTTTATAATCAATATATACCCTTCATCCATTCTGAACTCGAGTAGGAACTAACTCACCATCTGAATTCTTTATAGCAATAAAGCCTATTTTCTTAGGCCCAACCTGAACTAGACTTACCCATTTACTATCCAAAATTAGATAGATTATACATGCATCAAGGAGCTTTAAAGTCTCCTTTTTCATTACTTCCATCGTAGGTGGATTCAAACACCTTTGAGCTACTCTTTTAGGCTTGCTCTCTTCTTCCATTAAAATCTTATGCATGCATGTGAAAGGTGATATCCCTTTAGTGTCATCTATTCCATCTTATGGCACACTTATACTCCTTAAGAACCTAAATCAAGCTCTCTTCTTCTCCCTTGGTCAACTTGCTTAAAATTATCACTGGTAGGCTATTATTTTCTCCCAAGTAGGCATATTTCAGGTCGCTGGGTAGCGGTTTCAACTCCAAATCTAGTGCCTGCATAATAGAAGGTAAATGTTTGTTGTGAGATATGGGTAATTCAGATTGAATGGGAACTTTTACTTGCTTGTATACATCTAATTCATGCACTACTTCACAAAGCTCTTGCTCTAAGGCAACTTTTGCTTTTAAATTTGCTAAGGTACCTACTGTAAGGTTTTTGCAAAGAGCAATATTCAACTTGTCAGTATCACCTAACTCAAATAAATCTTGACCGAGGGAATCTATCTCATCCATGCCATACACACAAGACACACCTCTAGGCTATTTCATAGCATCATATATATTAAATTTAATAATTCCACTATCAAACTGTATAGTGAGTGTACGATCATGAATATCAATTTTTGTTTTAACTATGCTTAGAAATGGTCTACTTAATAAGATTTTAGAAGAGTTGGAAGACTTATCTTTCGCCATATCAAGAACATACAAATTAGCTAAAAAATAAAACCATTGACTTGAACTAAAACATCTTATAAAACTCGCTCAAGATAAACTACTGACCTATTAGCTAACTGTATAACTACTCATGTCTCTTTCAAAGGACCAGCTTGTAAATAAGAATAAATAGAAAAAGGCATAACATTAATTGATGCTCTTAAATTACACATTGCACTTTTAATGCCTAAACTACCTATTTTCCAAGAAATAGCTAACATTCCTTGGTCTTTTAATGTTGGAGGAAATTGTCTTTTATTCACTATTGATATATTTTCCACCACACTTACTTTTTTATTCCCATTTAATTTTCTCTTGTTGCTACATAATTCTTTAAGAAATTTCACATACCTCAGTTCTTGTTTAATTGCATCATGAAATGGAATGTTCACTTCAACCTTGCAAAAATTATCTAGAATATCTTTTTCTTCCTTCTCCTTCTTGGACTTAGCTAACCTTTATGGAAAAGAAGGAGGTATAACCGCTGATTTGGGTTGATCATTGCTGGAAGTAGTAGGTTGTTCTTCTTGTTGAATTAAAATTTTAGATTTTGAAATTTTCTTGAAGCCTTGCCTAGGTGTCCGTTTCTAGGATGTACTATCCGACAGCTCTTTTCCACTTCTCAAGGTTATTGCACTTGCATTTTGCTTCGGATTCACCACTGTTGGAGAGGGTAACTTCCCTTAGGATTCTAAATATTTTGCTTAGTGTTAGTCATAAAAGCCTTAAATATATCTTCAAGGGACATACCATATTTTTATGGTGGAGGAGGCTATTGTGGAGCCAGTCTTAGCTAGAATGCTTGTGAATTTTGTGTTTTTGCTCTGTAATTAAAATTTGAATGGTCCCTCCACCCCGAATTATAAGTATTTAAGTATGGATCATAACGTCTTTAGGGTTGGTTAGGGAATCCACCCACGACATTCACTTCTTAAGGATCTTCCTCTTGAAGAGTTAGGCACATGTCTGTGGGATGTTCAAAACGTGCATAAATTCCACATGCTTAGGCTAGTTGTGCATTACCTAAAGCCATATTTTGAACCAAGATTTTGAGTTGGGAGATTTTAGACTCAGGGGATGATATACTTACCTCATTGACTCTCCTAGTTGTATCTTCCTTGCTTCCAAATTGTTGGAAAGTGTTTTCCATGATAAAAATTAAATCTCTAGTTGCTTGAGGAGTCATGTTAATTATAGCACCTCCTCTCACGACATCCAACATACTTCATTTAGTAGGTAGGAGTCCTTCATAAAAATATTACAAGAGTGTTTGCTCAGTAATTCCATGTTGAGGGCAACTTGCACACAACCTTTTAAACCTTTCTCAATATTCATAGAGATTTTTTGAATCTCTTTGCTTAACCCCACATATTTTCCTCCTTATGTTGGCAGCACGCAAAGTAAGAAAAGAAATTTTCTAAAAATGCACTCACCAATTTATCCCATATAGTGATTGAACTTGATGGCAAATCAAATATCCAATCTTTGGCTCAGATGTCCAAAGAAAAAAGGGATTGCTCTCATTTTAACTTACTCTTCTAACACCCCTTGTGGTTGCATACTTGAACAAATAATGTGAAACTCCTTGAGATGCTTGTGTGGATCTTCGCTTTCTAAACCATGAAACTTGGACAGTAGGTGTGTCAAGCAAGATTTGAGTTCAAAGGCAGTGTTTAAGGCTAGATATGCGATGCACAAGTGTTGCTAATTGGTGGGAGGGGCAGTGAGCTCCCTCAAAGTGCATTCTCTATTAGCTATATCTTCTTCTTTTTCTAATTCGCAAGAAGAAGAATCAAAATCAAATGTTGGATTTGAATTTATTGTAGATGATTCAATCGTTGAAGATTGTCTTTGCAATTTTATTTTCTTCCTTAATCATTTAAAATCTTTTCTATTTTAGGATCATAAAGAAGCTCTTCGTCACAATCAGGCCTGGTCATGAAAAGAAATAAAATAAGTTAGACCAATTCCTAGCAATGGTTCCAAAATTTAATGGGTGTGATGCTACTAAAAATAATTTTCTATTTCCAAACAATTTAAACGGTAAACGTGGTGAATAGGGTGTTGAACCTCAAGGAATTGTTACTTACTATAATTCTTTTATAACCAAGAAAAATTAATTAAAATAAGAAATTAAATATGGGGATCTTGAGTAAAACAAAAATTGAAATAAAATTTAGAAATTAATTTTAAATGAATAAATTAAAGGAAAAATAATAATTAAGAAATTCAATAGAAGAAGACTTGGTTAAAAGAATAATTTCAGTTCAATTATTGAATTGATCATAGATTCAAAGATCACGCTTCTTAATTCTTTAAAAAGTCAGTTATATTATTGGACAAGCTCTCAATACCAATCCTTTTCTAGATTTTAAATTAACTAGAAAATATTTTCTAATTAACTCTTGTCAACAACCTATCCTATGAGAGCGTCCTTTGAATTTAATTATTGACAACAAGAAGGACCTTATGCTAACCAATAAATTCAATTTTGATATTTATTTAATTAGATTATATAATCTCTTAGGATACTTTTAATTGCTACCTAAATCAAAGCGTCAAGAATAATTATGGATTCAAGCACTTTGAATAGCATTATGTTATTTAACTAATCAAACAATGAGCCCCATTGAGTATATAAATATTAAATATTAAAGAAGATAAAAAGATAAAGTTATTTAGATCTCACAATTCGTGAATATGAACTCTAATTATCCTCAACCAAGATATAAATTAGTTGCTCATGCTTTAAGGAAAGAAAACTTCAATAAATTGTAAAATTTATAGCAGCCAAAGTCTATTAAAAAATCATCCTAGGATTGCTAAAACAAGCTAGCTTTTATACCCCTGTTTAAAACAGTACTTACTAATTTGACTCTAATTAGGAATATTACAAAAAAAAATAATAAGATAAAAATAATCTCCCAAATGAAATTACTAACTAATAGGAAATTACAAGATTAGATTTATCACCCTAAATTTTGTTAAAATTTGATTTCCAAATATCAAAACATGGTAAGTGTAAGCTATTATTAGGTCTAGTCTATCACCAGCCTTGCCCAAGGCTCCTGTATGCACATTCTTGCAAAATTTTAACATTTAGCCCCATTTCCTCATTTGACTCTAGCTCTTCCTTAAACCACCTTTGTCTATAAAAACAATCAAAAATCAATAGAAAGATTTAATAGTGAGCTCGAATTACTCCTAAAATATGGATGATATTGCATGCTATCATAATTCCAAAAGGTGGGATAATTAGCCAGGTATGTAAAAGCATTATTTAATTTTTAACAGAAGTTAATACTTTTTTGTAGAAAAAAAAGAGAAAAAAAAAAAGAAGAAATTTCTCCATCTGTAATTATCCTCCTTTAGCTTGCTATGCATTTCTTACACACAGCATTAATCTTCGAAATATGATTTTTCACATAATTTGGCAAAATAAGTTCCTCACATACTCTTAAAATCTGACCACCAAGACCATCTCTTTATGGTAAATAGAAATGAATGAAAGAAAAAAGGAAAAGAAAATGAAGAGAAAAAAAAAGAGAAATAAAGAGAAGGAAAAAGAAAAGATCATCAACTTTAGCATAATCGCTAGCGACCCATAACTATGGCTATAGTTCGATAAATCAAAATTGCCAGTTTCGATTAACCAAAACTGTGAACCTTAACCTTAACTAAAAAAAGTATGTTCAGTTAAGGTTTAAGCCCTTAAAAGCCAGTTTGTTTTCAGTTTGGACATTTTCTTTTTAAAAAAAAACTTATTTTTAAAAAAATATCATTGTTGATACTTGAAAATATTTTTTATGAGATTGAACATCACTTATAAATTTGATAATATTATTTAAGTTAAACCAAATAGTAGTAATTATAAATATTTAATATTACAATTAATGTATAAGAAAAAAAATTTATAAAAATGTTTGAATATAATTACAAAAAATCAATTAACTACATAATTATAAATATTTAATATTACATTTAAAATATTCAATAATTACAAATAATTGAATATTGAATAACCATATAAAAAAAATTTTAAACTTAACTACAAAAAATTATATAATTGTAAAATATTCAATATTACAATTTACAATTAAAAAAAAAGGGCTAGAACTTAATTACAAAGAATTAAGTTGCCTACATATTCTCTTGGGGTTTAGATGAATCAAAGCCAATACATAGTTCTCTTATCTTAAATTTGGTAATGTCCCCTTTGTCGTTTCCACCATTTCCGCTCCCACCACCGGTTGTACTTTCGTTAATTCTATCATAATCTAAACATTGGTCATCATCATCATTATACTTTAAATCTTGTATGCACATTGATGCCTTGGACCAATCATTAATGCATATTTAAGCTTGCAATGAGTGGGGTGTTAGATATGATCAACACTCATCTAATACACAACCTATAGTGCTAAATATTTGCTTCACTGCCATTATTGAGGCTGGAGAACTAAAAAATTTCCTAGCCATGATAGATAGTATTGCAAATTTTCTTGTATGTTGGCTCCACCGTTGCAAAATAGGAAACTAAGTATCCAATTATACCATTAAACTCAAATCTAGATGATAAATATACATCAAGTTCAGTATTACTTAAGGTAGTAGACTTCGGTCTCTTATATCTTTCCATCAAAAATCTGCCAGCTTTACTTACATTAGAAGATGAATATGTATCCTTGTTTTGACACCTATGTGATGCAGGAATCATTAATGCATATATTGTTTCATATTTTTTATATAAGTCCAAAATATTTCTTTTAACCCCATCAATTATTTTATAACATTAACATCTTTTAAATCTAAGAGAATATAATAATTGCTTAAATAATCAATTAAAATTTTAATTTGCATACGAGAATCTAGTACACAAGCAATAAGATTAAGAGCAGGAAAATCATTAAAATAATTAAGCCATTTGCTCTTCATTGAAATAATAGTTTCTTTCAACTTAGTGTCATTTTTATACTCATCAAGAACAATTGCAATATTTAAAGCTTTAAACACTGCTAAATGAGATGTAGAATAATAAATACCAAATAAATATTTAGTAGCATCATTAAAAAATTTTAAGAGATCAATCATTTTTTCATAATAATTCCATTGAGTAGGATTCATTTTTTCACAATAATTCAATTTAGTAGGATACAATGTAATAGGTGTATAATTAAATTTAAGAAATCTACATAACAATTCAGGATATGAAAAATAATCATAAAGTAATTCATAAATAGAATTCTAAAGGGTTGGAACCTCTCATTTGAATTGTTTAGAAGGCATACCTTGTTACTTATAAAATTTATCCCAACTTTTATACAATTGAGGATGAGACCACAAGTAGTTTAATACATTTGAATTAGGTCATATAAAAAATTTAAAGTTCTCAAGCCAATTTGAGCACACAAATTTATAACATGACATATGCATCTAACATGAAAAACTTTACCCCCTAAATTTTCTCTAAATCATTAATAGAAGTAGTATTTGCAAAAGCACAATAAAAAAAATTGAAAAAAATTCTTTGAACTAAATTATAATCTTCTAAAATACTTTTTATTATTTTATATATATTATCGGCAGTGTGTCTATCATCAAAAAGTCAAAATACAAACAATTTTCTTTTTAAATTCCATTGATCATCAACTCAGTGACATATAACACCCATCTACGAATGTCTTTGCTAATGATCATTCCAAATACCTTTACAAATTGAAAGACGAAAATGATAATCTAAAAATAATATGAATAAATCTTTTTTTTTCTTTTTCATAATGCTTGTGCAATGTACGCGATAAATTTGAGAGGGGAACATGTTGAAAAAAAAGATTCAAAGATTTTTTAATAGAAGTATTAAATTCTATTTTATCAATAAAATTAAAAGTTAATTCATCAACAATAATGCACCTTGTTAATTCTTCTTTGACCACACATTTGTTATAGTAAAAAAAATACCTTGTTTTTAAGTAGGTTCATATGATGAGCTCAATTGTACCAAACCTGCCAATTGTGCTTGAGTATTATCCATACCCTCTTGAATAAGATTTTTTTAATGAGATGTCTTCATAATGTTCCATAACCTCCTCCATGTACAAATTTGAATGAAGAGAAGCAATAATTGCAGTGTGCATTTTTTTGCCTTCCGCATTTACCTTTTAGAAAAATGTAAAAGTAAAATAGTAGGTTTTAATTTTCCTATTTTACTAGATTAATTTTGATCAAATGTGTCATGGTCTTAGCAATCCACTTCTTCCTCATCATCTAAAATATTAATACTTTGTTATGGGATTTGCTCATCATCAATTATATTGGCAAAATGAGCAGAACTTACCATTTTAATATAAATTGATGATGATGATGATGATAATAATAATAATAATAATAATAATAATAATAATAATAATAATAATAATAATAATAATAATAATAATAATAATAATTGTAGACCTTTGATTTTGGTCCTAAGCTAGTTCGGTCCTAATTAAAGATGGCCTAAGTGCTTATCGGTCCATTCTTAATTGATAGCAAATCATCATTTTAGAAACCATATACCCTAATAACTATTAAGTTATGTTATATATGGAATGCAAAAAAAATATCCTCCAGTCGAGATGATTCCAAACCCACAACGCCACAAAGATTTGATAAGTTAAGAATTAAACACAATATTTTTAGTTAGAGAATGCCACAAACTGAATTGGTTTGATAAGTTCAAATTTCAAGAAGAACTTAAGCAAAAACACTCACAAAGAAAAAATTCAGATTATCATTCATCAATTGTTTTCTTACAAATGAATTTGGCTTTGATATTTATAGCCAAAGTGAGGTAGAAGAAACCTAAATGGCTGTTATTATAGCTCTCCCATGTTCTCTCCTTTAATCCCCACTAACTCTCATTGAAAAGAGTTGTTATACATTAAAAGCATTCATTTTGTAACTCTCAAATGACAACTAATCACACCCCAAACTAAATGCACTCATTTGTAACTCCCAAATGACAACTAATCAAAAACTCAAACTTTAACAAGAATAAAATGCTAACTCTAATATGTTTAATTTATAAAGCAAATAAACTAAACCCAAATTAATAATTAAAATAAAATAATAGCCTAAGATCCATGCACACTTAATCAAGGCTTTTATTATTCAATGGGATGGATTGATTCAAACAATGTGGACTGGACTATTGTCTTCATATTTGAACATGCTTGAAACATGTTGATAATGTTAAGGTCTTCTTGCATACATAGAACCTTGACAGAATCTATATGAGCTTAGTCCTTCCAAATGTCTTCAAATAAGCAAGTTAATGCTTCTTTCATCTTTTTAGCTTTAGCACTTGTCATTGGTTCTCTATGAATGGTTAAAGAATCATTCTTGATGTTACTTCCAACCATAGCCGAATCATTCCCTAGTTGATCCTCATCATTAATGCCTTAAACCTATTTTAAGCTTTTATCCTGATTGGTCCAATTTTTATAAGGCCCAAATGAGTTCGATTTAGTTTTTAAAATCTTGAAACAGTCCGAAAGCGAGTTTTAAAACCTCAAAAAACAATTTTTGTTCGATAATGGATCATGCATGTCGAATTGGGCCTGTCTGGTTTGATATACATGGTCATGGTTTATCACGATTTCAAATTATTTTAATTTAATATGCCTCAGATAAAACTGCGATTAAATAGGAAACTGAGACTCGTTTAATAAATTTTAACCTAGTATTTTATTATAAATACATGGGCTAAAACAAGCAACCGGAGGTAGCAATTATTAAGCAATAATAACCAAAACAACAAGCATTACCCTAGTAGTATCAAAGATTAAGTAAGCAGAAATAAGAAACCATCAAACCAAGAAGGCAGTGGACAACTGTCTTCACCTTGTTCAACCAAGATTTTACTACTAGTATTAATATAAAGTTTGATCAATGTGAAATATTGGCAGAACCAACAACCAAGGTTTGAAATTCATCTTCTAAATTGGTTTTAACATTCACAGTAACTCATCCATTCTTGTTTCATTGTTTTATTTTATTCTTGCAATTTGATAAAATAGTACAGTAGCCATGATCCAATAAGCCACTTAGTTAAACATGAATCATACGGATTTTAATTGATTTCTATGTTTATTGTCCATTAAACTATATTAAACTACTTAATTGATTTTCAAAACAATTTGTTAAAACCAGTTTTAAATGTCACAGTGGCTTAGTTTCCCTTAAAACCCTAATGATTCAGTGGCCCATTCCTTTAAACCTGAAAACCCTAAAACAATTTTCAATATCAAAACCCTAAAATAGTTTCAACATTAAAATCCTAAAATCAGTTTTTAAATCCTAAAGTTCCAAAACCAGTTTTCAAACCCTAAGAAACCCTAGTTTTTTTAGAAACCTTAATTTGTATGAATATAAACCCTAGTTTAGGAAAACCCTAATTTTCCAACAATACCATATAAAGTAAACCGTCTACCTTTCGGGAGCGCTGCCCCTTTGACTCCTGCCTTCTAACCGGCTAGCGAAACTGCCGTATGAGATCCCTCATCAATGGGAAAAATATTTATTTGTGGATTATAATTTTTTGTGATTTACTTTAATTTCTTTTATTAAACTCTAATTTATTATTTTTGTAATGATTAAATTATGTGTTTGGATTATTTATTTTGCTATAAATGGTTAAATGGAATTACAATTTTTATTTAGATTTTAAGGATTATAAAGTGCCTTATTTAGTTTGTTATTTAATTTATTTTATGGGCTTTGAAACTATTGTAAAAGAAACATTTTCACCAATTGGCGGATATCCTATTTTATTTATTTATATGAATACTTACGGATTGTAAGGATATGTTTTCATCTAAAGATGGGTACCCATTTTGTTTTGTGATGTACCCTTCCCTTATTTTATGGATAAATATATTTTATTTTATAATTGCATGTAGTATGAATAATATTATAATATTTAAGAATTCAATAATATTTAGACCTGAAAAAGGAGATCGGTTCTAATGAATCGAGCGTTATAGGGGTGTTGGGCTATTTCTCACATTTTCTATGCGTACCCAACTTTCCAAACACAATAAGGAGTTGGGGATTCCTTAGGAATCGAGCCATCCACCCCTTTTTTTCTGCCCATCCGAGTTATGACTCTATTTTTTCTGGATTTAGGCCCGTGTTCTCTAAGGACCTGAGCCTAATAGTACCGAAATCGCAAAAACCATTCCACCGGGAGTGGGCGCGAAAATAATAATAATAATAACTAAAATAATTAACAATCATTTTTAATAATGATAATAATAATAATTACTAAGAATAACAATAATAAATAATAACAACAAAATAATAATAATTAACAATAAATAATAAATATTACTAACAATAATAACTAATAATAATTAACAAAAAATAATAAATATTACTAATAATAATAATAACAATAATAATAAATACCAATAATATTAAAATTAATATTAATAATAAAAATAAAAAATTGCAGGAGTATAAATTAGAGAATTAAGAGTTTAAGAATTGAGAGTTAAATTAGAGAATTAAAATTTGATGGTTGAAAGAAATTATGTAAAAAATAAAAAAAAATGAATTAAAAAGATGATGTTTTATAGATTTTTTGAATTTTTTTATTTCCACAACCCCCCACTCCCTTGGTAAACCTTTTTTTTCTGTTAGTGGGAATAAAATTGATATTAAAAAATACTTTTATTTTAATTAAATTAAAAAAAATGTGTGCCAACATCACAGAGTTGTGACATTGGCACACTGCGTCAACGGTACACTGCCATAAGTAGTTGCTAGCAGGTGGCTAGCCACTAGCCACTTACTAGCAAGCCATGCAGCAGGCTTAGGCTTGCATGACATGAGTCATGCAACTTAAGCTTGCATGATGCGGATACGCAGCAGGGAACTATTGTGTATTTTTAAAATATATATATATTTTTAATTTGGCGATTCTAAACTAAAATCGAAGTTTGGTTCAGGTTCAAAAATATTGGAACAGAAATGAAAAACCTTAAAGGTTGGTTTTGGTTTTGAAACTTCAGTTACTGTTCATGATTTGATTCAATAAATCGAACTGAAACTGCTAATCTGGCTCAACGATTCAGCTGGCCCTTAGCCATAGCTAGCTACGCAAACACTTTAAAGCACACTCCCTTTAATCTCATTCAATAAACTTTAGACTCAACCTCAAAGGATTCAAAACAATCTTTAACATGCTAAAGCTGAAGAGCATTCTCTTGCAAAAGTCAAAAAGGAGCTATGGTAGCATCATAATCCACATTCATACAGAGAATAGGAACATGCATATATGCATATGTGAGGCAAATTAGAAGCACATTTATGCACACAACTCTATAGGGTAAACCACCTCTGAAGGCTAATTCAAACCACCCTCTGAATAGGAGAGATTATACTATTAAATAGATTTGAGGCAATTAGGGAAAAATGACATTGGTAAGTTCACCCTCATCCTCTGGCTTGGAATATCATGACTTGACCCTATCACGTTTTGGCTCCAACTAATCCAACCTAGCCTTGTCACTTTTTGGCTTTGACTATCATGCCTTAGCTCTGTCACTTTTGGCTTCAGCTACCATGTTATGGTCTTATCACTTTTTTACTCTAACTATCAAGTTTTGGCCTTATCACCTTTTGGCTCTGATTATCTAATCCTAGCCCTATCACTTTTTGGCTTCAACTATCTAGTCCTAGCCTTATCACCTTTTAGCTTCAACTTTCCAATTCTGGCCCTATTACTTTGTTATCGTAGTTATCTCAAAAAACTAGAGTGGAGGGAGGGGGTTGAATTAGATTTTGTACTTTTTTGCTCTTCTTTCCCTCAATAAAAATAAGGCGGATCAAATAAGGAACAAAAAAAGTAAAAGAGAAAAGAATGACTAGACAAGCTCAATTTTATTTTTATAGTCATTCAGAGTAATTGACTTCGCCTATGTCCACTCTCCCAAGTCCACCCTTGGGGTTCCATTAACACAATAGGATATTGCACAATCTCTTATAATATTTTGACTCCAGGATTTGCCCTTTAACTAGTTAGACTCTAGAAATTTCTCCTTATAATTGTTTGTATCTAGGATTTCACTCTTCCATTAATCAGACCTTAGCAATTTTTCCCTTATAATAGTTTGAATATGAGATTCTGCCTATACAACTGGGACAAACGTGTACTAGTGAGACTAAAATTCTCTTTAGAAATTTTACAATTACAAGGTCTTACTGTAAGGTGTTGGAACTATCAAGCTTTTTCAAAGACTTCTAAAAATGACTTTCTAAATTGAAGCTCATAAGAATTATTTTCTATTTTTGAGTTTTAAGATCTTATTTGAATTATAAGAGTTTTAAAAGTCTTAGAATTGTTTGAATCTTCTCCCATCTAATAACTTCAACTTCTTAGGCTTCAAGAATCACTTTTCAAACTTGGAAATAGTGCTTGATATACGTACTTTAGGTAAAATAGGAATGAACATTCCATAGATCTTAAACTAGTTTAGATTACAAACTTCATTATTGGAATGGCCTTGCACTAATTTGCCACAAGCGTATAGCTCAGTTCTATCTAAATTTCATTTCCTTGCATGGAAATAGAATGGGTGTTCTTGATACAGAATAAACATTTACCTTGCTTCTATCTAACTTTCATGTCTTCAGACTTTTGATGGAATAGTCTTGTTGTTTTTTGGTTTAGTGCGTTAATTGTGCTTTCTAACAACTTGATATTAAGTTGAAAAGTTAATCATTAATTATTTGACAAGTTGACCATTGATGAGTTTTTTAGGACATCCCATTTTGTGTGATGGGTTTTTTGTGTGAGCGGACATCCCATTTTCTTTGTGTTGTCCTCATTTGGCATAAAAAAACCATAACTCAATACATTTAAGCAATCAAAAGACTGTTGATTTATCCAAAATAACTTTGGTGTTTGGAATGATCATGCTTCATTCGATAAGGCTTACAAAGTGTTTCTGTCTAATTGTGTGAAACAGATATTGCATCAAAATGGTCATTTATTGCATAGAATGGGCTTACAAAATGTTTTTGTTTGAATATTATGCAATAGATATTGCAACGAAATGGTCATGCTTAGGAAAAAAATAATCATGTAAAGAGATTCAACGCATGTCAGAAAGACTGAATAAGTTAATGTGGATATAGCCAAGAAAGGTAGAAATAGACCTAAACTAACTTAGACAAAAGTAGTTCAGCATGATTTTACAGCTTTACATCTCTTTGAAGATGTGGCCCATTATCACACAAAGAGGGAAAAAATAATCTATATAACCCACCCCAATTAACTTGATATTAAGGTTTTATTGAGATGAGTTGAGTATGTGTTAACAACTATTACTTGCAAATAATGAATAATAAGATTTCACTAAACTAAATAAAAGACTTAAGCTAAAGTGTTTAATATTTAGATTCAAAAAGGTATATGGAATAATAGATGTTAGAACAAAAAATAATTGTAATTAAATTGATAAGCCAATGCATAATGGGAATTATTGAGTAATTCATGTAAGTACATAAAAGAAAACATATGGCATAACTTATTAATACAAAGAAGTTTTATGGCGTAGGAATTCAAAAATTATAGGGGATTAGATTAGACTAAGACTAAAAATACGTGAGTGGAATTAGCATTATTAAAAGATTAAACCTCACATATATATGGGCTAGTAAAAAATAATTACATAAACAAATTTGGAACTAAAAATGTCAAGAGAACCCAATATCGCAAACAAATAATTAGAAGTTAATCTTAGAACTATGCTCTCACTGAAGTTTAATACAAAGAAATTTTGAAAACTCCCACTCTGTAATTGAGGTTGAAAGAGAAATAGTATATTAAGTCACTAACAAGTTAGGAAACATTTAAAATGCACTTATATTCAGTAGGTGGAATACATGCAATTGGCTTTAGGTTAAACCAACCTATTGAATTTTAAAAGAAAAAAAAGTAATTAATAAGAAAAAAAATTAATAAAATAGATATATTAAAGATATGAGTTAAATTTAAAATTTCTTGGTAATTGTCTAAATAACAAGTAATTAAGTTGAATTGGTCAAATTTAAAAGAAGTCTGAATTTGTATATTAGAAGTATAGGTAAATAAAGGGATTAAATTTAGAAAATAAATCAATGAATACAAAAATTAAAACGGTGAAAAAAAAGAAAAATTACTTAAATAAAAATGGTAATAGAAATTCTCAGGGCTACAATAGATGACTAAACATTTAGATATCCATTTATATTAGTATACATTTAACTAAATTAAGCAAAAAGCTAGATTTAGTATACAATGGGAGTATAGACAAGGGTTAAATGATGGTAACCACCAACATATTAGCAAAACAGTTTGTGTAACATCCATACATTTAAATACAACTAGATAATTGATATGGAGGAGTAATTAGAGTGTTGAGAGAGATATATGTATAGTATTTACCTAATAAATACATAAAATATATATTAAAAATACATAATATATATGTGGTATATATCTAACATAAACCTGCCATATACACTTTCACTAAAAGACAAAAAATGGTAACAAGTCAAAAAGGTAAAATTTTGAAAGTTAAATATATATATACAATTAAAATTAAATTAAATTAAAGTTAATTATGGATAGGAATGAAGATTATAAATATCTAAATATAATAATAATTAATTATTTATATATATATATATGGATGAGAGAAGAAGAAGGAAAAATAAAAAGTTATCATCTTCTTCTTCTTCTTCTTCTTCTTTATGGAGTGATCGAAATTTTAAGTAAGGGAGGGAGGAATTTCTTCATCAAATACTTCAAATTTCTCAAGAATTCTAAAGGATTTAGGATGATTCTGAAGGTTAATCAAGAATTAGGTAAGTTTCTATTACTTTAAGTTTGTTTTGTTAAGTCTTAAGATTATGTGAGTTTTGGGTTTTTAATGGAAGAATATGTAATTATAGTAATGGATGGTTTTGAAGTTATTTAGATGTGTATGTGAGGATTTAGAGATTAGTTGGTTAAGATGAGCTTAATGGGTGAAATTAGGGTTATGGAATGAGCATGTAAAATTAGGATTTTTGATGGTGATGTTTATAATTATTATAATGGATTGTTTTTATGTATATGTGTTGATTTTATGGTTGGATGATGAAAATAACTTTAGTTGGATGAAGATTGAGAAAGGTAGTGAGGAGAAAATTAGGGTTTTGGTGTGTGTTTGGTTAGAATTGTATAATTAGTGATTGTTTTGAGTAAAATGAGTATAAATATGGTTTTAATGTAATAATTTTATTTATTATTTGGTCTAAGAGAGAATAAGTCAAAGTTGCCAAGTGAAGAAAAATAAGATTTTAAAGAAGCAAAGGTTTAGAGGGTGAATTTGAGTTAGTGTTGGAACTAAAAAGGTTGGCACATACTTTGATAGCTTACATTTTAATTACATTTGATTTGGCATAACACATTGTGACTTGGTGAATGTGTTATGCTACTTTGTTATTGGTTTGTATATGTCAAGTGACGTTATGTGAAAATGTATGAATGATTGTAAATATGATCAAGTAATATGTATAATGTGAATGAAAATTTGATAAATGATAATGTTATATATACATATTCTGTGAAAAATGTAGAATTGAGTGCATGTGCGTGTGATTGAAAAAGGGTTATGGAATATGGTGGATCATGTAAAAATATGAGAAATTGATAAATGAAATGAAAATATGAGTGATGTAGAATTGATCATGGTATGGGTGATCACATGGAAAATGTGGAAATTGGGAAAGAAATGATAAATGTGGTATAAAGTGATGTGTATTGTGTGTTAGCTCTATACAATTACTTGATCCAGAAAGTTGATGTTGGTGTTGTATATGTTGATGGACCTGAGCAGAGCGAGTTCCTAAGAATGAGTTTAACCTGAGCAGAGCTAGGTCTTGAGATTGGTTTTAAAAATAGTCCTGAGTAGATTTGAGTCCTGAAACTAGTGTTATGATGGGACCAAATTGGATATTGTGTAGAGACTTGTTGGGGCCAATGTATAAGTTGTGAGATGTGATATAGTTAAATGATGATTTAATGAATATAACATGGAAATGATATAAGATGATAACATGATTTGATGTGTGATATAGAAAAATGTGCATTGGTTTTTAATTGATTATTTGTTATCAAAGTATGTACCACTAAGCTTTCGGGCTTAGCGAGATTGAATATATCTCGCGGGTGATAGATCTACAGAGCAAGGAGATCCTAATAGACTTAGGTGGGTCTAGGTTGTGAGTTTGTTTATAAAGTTAGAGTTTGCCCCAAGACATGATTTTTGGTGCTAGATTGCATATCATTAGAGATATATATATACAACTTTTTGTAAAATACATTATGTGTATTTGTACATAATTAGATGTTATGAACATGATTATGTAATTATAGCATTGTAAATGTAAATAATATACATTTTTTATAAGTTTGTGAACTACTTAGTGATGATGGAAGAAATGTTGGAGTTTGAGAAAATTGTACTTTGGGAGAGTATGTTATTGCCGTAGGTTGTTATTTTTGATAATTTGGGATTTATTGAAATTACAGAAAAAAAAACTCTAGCAAATTTTTCCAGCAGATTTTCTCTTATAAATTAATATAATTATATTTTAACTATAAATATGTTTAAAAAGGGTGATTATGCAGTAAATTACCATACCGCTCTTATATTATATACATATATGTTACAATACGGAGTATATATACTATATGTATATAGGGTATAAGAATGTTACAGTTTGAAATTGATTAAATCTACATTTGCAGACACTGTAAAATGGCACTTCATACAATTCTACATAAAATTGTCTAATTCGATAGTCTTACTGTCGAATTCGATATTTTCCTAGATTATTGATAAATGAAAGAAGAAAAATTGATGAACTAGGAATAAAATGTCAAATTTGACATTTAACTCCATCATATTCAACAATTATGCTTCAGATGCAACTTGCAGTTGCCTATAAAAAGGTAGGTACATTGTACCTTTTAGGGGATCCTAATCAATAGTTTTTGAGAGCAAAAAGCCAGAGAAAAGCATCCAATCACAAGTCTTGCAAGAGAAATTCAAGAACCAAATAAAGAAACCAAAAGGAGATCACTACAATAAAGGGTTTATGTAAATCAAATCCTTTTGGACTAAAGTTTTAAAAATAAGGTGAAAGATACTCCGAAGGTATATTTTCTCACCTTTAATGCATTTTGACTAGCTTATACAATCTAAACATGTAATTTACATTATAATAAGTGGTTTAATCCTGCAAAACAAAAAATAAAATGGTTAAAAAAATCAAATGAGTCAAAATGGAATATAGATAAAAGGAAAACTTTGATTTTTAAAATATGATTGATGTTAAAAATGACTGTTGAACATTCATGTGTTTCATTCATAAAGTAATAATGTCTAAACAATCATTTACTTAAAACTTTAATGTTAAAATTAGAAGAATCAAATAAAAAAAAAGCTGTTTTCTACTCAATGCAAGAATATTATTGAATTTGATGGTATACTATCGAATTTGATACTACTCTTTCCTTACTCGATATTTGTGAATAAAATAGCAATCAACTTATTCAAATTAGTTTTTTATAAATTAAAATGTCATTCCATGTTATAAGATAAGTTAAGGTGGTTAAGCTTAATTTATCTTAGGATCACAATATGTTTTATATAAGAATTACTAAATCAGCTTTAACTACAAAAGTGATAAAAAGATTATCGACTCAACATTCTCATTGTCGAAGTTGATAGTCTTAATATTGAATAGGCTAAAAGCTTATTAGTATAATAATATTGAAACTTTGATTTCTAAAACATGATTGATGTTAAAAAAAAGCTTGTTAGATTACCCACATACACCTAGCTTATTGAAATTGATCTCCTCTACAATTTATTTTTTTATTTGATAAAACTTATTACTAATTAATATTCAGAATAACTTCGATTTTATAATATATGAATCATAGATGAGATCAATTTCAATAAGCTAGGTGTATGTAGGTAATAGGATAACTTCTCATTATTCTTATGTGTACATAACTTCCCAAACCGATTAAGGAGCTAGAGATTCCTTGTGGAATCAAGAGTATATTACTTCCTATCCTTTCCTGGTTCTGTGTTGGGTTGCGACTCCATCATTCTTATAGGCCTTACCCCGTTGGATCCCTAAGGTCACGAATTAAATAGTGTCAAGGTTGCAAAACCACTGGGAGCTATGACACTAGCACTCACTGTGGTGACTCCACTGGGGACATTTGAGAAATTGATTTAGTTAGTTCATTTATTATTTTATTATAAACTATTTAGAATATTGTGTTTGCATTGTGTTGTATAATGTGCATGTGTTAGGACGACTTGTGTTACCCTTGTTGTGTGGTGCAATTGATACTATATCTTCACTCAAGATATAGAGAACGAACATTGCCTAACCACTTACATGCCTTACACTTTCAAGTATATCTTGCTACAAGAGCCTTATCCTTTTCACTCTTTTGAATTAAGAAAAATGTAGAAAGCTTAGCAACTTCCCTAGGATTACCCAATAGTATTCTAATCCATTATCAACAAACTCTCAATTCTTAGGCAGGATCCATCTTTGGTTGAGTGAAAGACTCAAACAATTATAGGAGTGTCTTTAAAAATTAAAAGAGTTTATTGATAATGGAGGATTATGTGGATATCAAAAAACTTTCTACTTGTATACATTAAAATTATAGGCCAATCATTTTTAGAATTTTTGGTTGATCCCTTAGACTGGATATTTTGTTGGCCCAAAATTTTGCCTCATTTTCATCATAGTTCCCATTTGATTTCCCAAAATTATAGCATTTGGGAGCCCATCATTTCCCTTATCACAATCCTAATCCTTCCTTATCCATGATAGCAAAAGTGCAATTAGTAAAAGGACTAATGCTCCTGCAACAAGATATACTCAAAGGTATGATACATCTAAGGAGTTATACAATGCTCATTCTCCATACCTTGAATAAAGATATGATATCCCTTACAATACATAACATGGGTATCATGATTCACCTTAACGCACAAATATAATGTGACTACTGTAATGTAATAATAATATTTTGAATAATAAAAAATAAAATAATATGTGAATCATTGAAATCAACTTCTTAAAAGTCCCTAGTGAAGTCGTCACTGTAAGCTATAAGTGTGGATCTCTCCCATGTGAATTGTAATTTCAACGCTGTTAGGTTCTTAACTTTATGGATCCAACAAGTTGAGGCTTAGAGATGGTGGAGTTTCCACTCAGGAATACTGCAAAAAAAAAAAAGTAGGGGTAGCTATCTGATTCCAAAAGGAATTCCTAACCCCTTGCTTGATTTGAGAAGTTAAGTATGCATGAGGACAACAAGGAATGATCCTAGCATCCATATACACATGGTTCATTGGAACTGACCTCTTTTTATATTCACGTATTATTTAATTTTAAAATTTTTAGAATGTTATTTACTAATCAGCTTCATAAAAGGGTAATTAAAAGGCGTAAACATTCAAATATATACATCCATATGTTATACTAATGTCGTACAATGCATGTATGCAAAACTAATAAATAGGCATCTACTATAGTGGAAAATGCAAATACAACCCTCCAAAATAAATTATAGGGAAATGATTCAATAATTTAAATAACTAGAATACCAACTACATTTAATCTATAAAGGAAGATTACATAAAAAAAAATCTCTATATATTGATTCTAGAAAGATGAAGGAGCTATAAAAATATATAACGCATGGAAGCAGTAAGATAAAATAAGATAATATGTACATAAACCTTAATATGAAAGATTAACTTCAAGATTTAATAATAATAAATAATCAAGAGGATAAAAATAAGGAGAAATATGAAATTACCAAAAGTGATGAGCCCATCATTCAAATTAACGAGCTTGTTAATTAGAATGAATAATGTAGTGATTTTGATTTGTAAATATTGAAAAATGGATATTAAGAGAAAGAAAGTCCAGCTGAGAATTTGAAACTGTATATGGCAACATCTATGGAAAGATTGCCAAATTTGAAACGTAAATATTTTCCTTGCGCGTCTTGGTTTTGCGAGTTCCTTCTCAACTTTGGTTTAGCAAATCTTTATATAAGCCTTCTTTCGTGTCCTAATTCCAACAGAAGCCAAAAGAAAATCTTCCATGAATTTTACTCTAGCACAAAATAAAATAAAATAAAATAAAAATTTCTTTCAACAATTTTAAATTTTCTTTTAACTTCAACAATGACGGAACTCAATTTGAAAAAAATTAAGGGTTTATTTAAAGCCATGAAAGATATTCATTGGGAGAAAATATCATGGTCTCAAATTAATACTTTGAAGTGCTTTCAAAACATTAAATTGGACTATTTTTTTCTACATGCCATGGTTTCCTTTTGGGATGTGAATTCTAGGACATTCAAAACAAATGAATTTGAGATATGTCTCATGATTGAAGAATTTGAGGTCATTCTTACATATCCAAGCAATCAACCAATGGCATTGCCCATATTAACTTCTAGAACTCAACAAAAGATGCAAATGTTGTTTCAACTTTCAAAGCCCGAAGTTGTACAGTTGATGAGAGGTGAGAAAATTCTGCTTGGTCCCTTGATTGACTTTTGCATTTCTCATTTGGCTCCTACCAAGGCATGGGGATGTATGCTTTTTCTATGCTTATTTGGCCAATTCTTGCTTGTTTCTTCTGATAGTGATATCGATCCATGAGAATAGACAAAGCAGAATCTTCAAAAGAATTGGCCAGATAAGCATAGAAAACTCTAGAAGATTCTTGCTTGTTGAGGAGATTAGCTGGGAGTCTCTTGCTGCTTCAGGTAACTACCTAAATTGCCCTTTCGAGTTTTCAATTTAGCCTTTATTTATTTATTATTATTATTATTTTATTGCTCTAATTTTTGCCTACTTCGCCCTTGCGGGTTTTCAAAACTATCGAGATATCCTAATTTTTACCTAAGTCACCCTTGCGGATTTTCAACATAGCGGACCTCCTTTTTTTATGCTGGTTTTAATTTTTGCCTAGACCACCCTTGCAAATTTTTGGAACTAGTAAACTGCCTTAATTTTTGCTTAAGCCGCCCTTGCGAATTTTCTACCTAACGGGCTTTTTTTTATTTATTCTTTTCTTGTGCTTACAGATTTGGCTTCAGGAGTGCCTCTGCTTGCTTAATAGCCCATCCATGGATTTCACCAGATACCTTTCGCGACATCATTCTACTAGGAAATTACTTCATCCTGCTTCTTCATATGCTGACTGGGTTGACTGGATCTGCTCTCGTGCTACAGTCAACATCCATTGGTTAATACCTTGGTGGAAGATTTCTCGTATCACCATTTGGACATATTTGATGTATGTTCCTCTTGCTGCTCTTCATTGAGGTACTTGCTATGATCCTCGCTGGCTTGATCGTTAGTATGGAGCTGAGCCTCAAGGTTCTGAGTTTACTCTTGAGTTGGACATGCCTTGCCTGACTGAAGCCTTCTTGGATCGGCTGAAGCAAAGCTTGCTTGCACTCTACACTTATCGTCTGCCATAGATTTTACATTTGTCAATTTCTTTAGAAAGAATATTGTAGGATATAAAAATAATGAAAACAATAATAAGAGATGTTTCTTTTTCTTTTATAATTTGTCATCACCTTTCACTATTGTGTTTATTTGTTTTATTCATATTTGGTCAAATACTAAAAATAGTTCACATAGACCAATTTTAATATTAACTCTGTTTTATTAAATTGGGAAACAACCAAATATAAAGCTAGCATACACAAGATCACTCCTGTCGCCAACTAGCTCTCTCAGGTTTTCTAATTAACAATTTTCTCTTACTTAGCCCTAATTGTTGCCTAGTCCGCCCTTTTGGGTTTTCAAAACTAGCGGACTGCTCTAACTTTTGTCTAGGCTGCCCTTTTGGGTTTTCAACCTAGTGAGCTTTTTTTTATACATAAAATCTCTTCAACCTGTCAATGTTCACTGGCTCACTAAACTCATTCCTATCCATGTCTGTTAACTTGACTGCACCCTTGTTCATGACTTTCTTTACAATATACGGTCCTTCCCAACTAGGCCTAAATTTTTCTCTTGGATCAGAGACATTAGGCTTATATTGCTTCAACACTAAGTCATTGATTCTAAACTTTATGACCCTAACCCTTCTATTGTAGGCCCGAGCTATCTTTCTTTGATACAGCTGATGATGATACAGTGCTTTTAACCTTCTCCCTTCTAATAAAGCTAACTATGTGTATTTGCTCACTATCCACTCCGTCTCAGGCGGTTTAGCTTCCAGGACCACTCTTAACGACTTGATCTCTATCTCAATTGGCAATGCTGCTTCCATCCCATAAACCAAGGAGAATAGTGTCATTCCAATCGGCATTCTTACACTTATTCTGTATCTCCATAAAGCAAAAGAAAGCATCTCTGAACAATCCCTGTACGTCTTGGTCATCTTGGACAGGATCTGTTTAATTGTCTTATTTGTTGCTTCCACTACACCATTAGCCTTTGGTCTATAAGGGGAGGATCGATGATGATGAATTTGGTATTTAGAGAATAAATCCTTAATTGCACCTTGAAACTGTACCCCATTGTTCGATATCACACTGTACGGGACTCCATACCTACAGATGAAATTCTTTTCAATAAATCTAGCCATTTGCCTTACCCCTAATTTGTTGAAAGATTCAGCCTCGACCTACTTTGAATAATAATTCATAGCTACTACAATAAAATGGCAACCATTTGAAGCCGTCGGATGTATCTCTCCTATGATGTCAATCCCTCAAGTTGCAAAGGGCCAGGGTGAAGACATAGAATGCAGTTCTTCAGGAGGCATGTGATTCAGATTACCATACATCTGACATTGTTGGCATTTCTTCACAAACTCAATGCAATCTCTCTCCATGGTCAACCAGTAGTAACCTTGTCAAATTATCTTCTTAACTAGGGCTAAACCACTCATGTGTAGACCACAACTTCTCGCGTGTATTTTCGACATGATATGCTCAACTTTAGGCTTCCTCAAGCTCCTCAAGTGCACCCCATCAGGCCATCTTCGATACAACTCTCCATGAAAGGTGATGTATTGTAAGGACCGTCACCTTATGCCTCTTTTCTCTTCCCTTGTTGCCCCCAACGAGTATTCCTTATCCTCCAAAAATCACCTTATGGTGTCATACCACACATCATGGTCTGTATCAGTTTTCATGATTATCTCATATTCATAGCAAGGAGTTGATGAACTGGTCAAAATTAGAGGCTTAAGAAATAAGTTGACAGGATTTTTCCATACCGAAGCCAATGTGGCTAGGGCATCAGCCATCTGGTTTTCTTCTCTAGGTAGGTGTATAAATCCGCAATCCTTAAAATTCTTCTTCATCATGGTCAAGTAATGGTGGTATGATTTTAGCTTCTTTTCTTTTAACTCCCACTTTCCATTTACTTGGGATACTACCAGCAATGAATCACCAAAGACTTGCACCTTATCCACCTTCATAATCATTAGGGTTTCCAAATAAAAAATACATGCTTCATACTCCACCATATTATTAGTCACCCTGAACTTCAACTTCTTGGCTAAAAGGATAAGCTTCCCTTCGGGTGATTCTAGTATGACTCCCAAACCTTCTCCTTTCCTATTCACTGCTCTATAGAAATATATTTTCCATCCTTGTACTTCTATGGCCTCTAAATGTTCATCGGGAAATTCCAAGACTACCTCTTCGCTATCCAGTAATGGTTATTGGGCCAGAAATTCTACCACTGCTGTACCTTTGATTGTTTTCCTAGATACATACTCAATCTCAAATTCTTCAAATATAATCAACCATTGTCCATACTTCCCGATCAAAGAGGGTGTCTCCCTTAAGTACTTCACCGGATCCAACTTGAAAATTACTTACACACTATAAGATTGAAAGTAATGCAGCAACTTCTTAGAAGACCAAACCATAGCTATACAGGTCTTTTCAATGATATTATACTTAATTTTATAAGGTAGGAGCTTTCTACTCAAATAGTAGACTGCGTGCTCAACCCCTGACTCATCTGCTTGGGCTAGCATGGCTCCTATTGGCTCTTCTTCTACTGGTAAGTATAGTAATAAGGGTTTACCGGGTTTAGGTGGTTTCAAAATAGGTGGATTTAGCAGATATTTCTTTATACGCTCAAAGGCCTTTTGACACTCTTTATTCCATTTGACTGGCTGATTCTTTTTAAGCAATTTGAAGATAGGTTCACAGATCTTGGTGAGTTTTGCTATAAACTTACTA
Organism: Garcia nutans; assembly: GCA_947685225.1. Taxonomy (NCBI): domain Eukaryota; kingdom Viridiplantae; phylum Streptophyta; class Magnoliopsida; order Malpighiales; family Euphorbiaceae; genus Garcia; species Garcia nutans. The sequence continues at coordinate 21,067,876 of CANTUV010000011.1, read as the reverse complement.
ATGTACTACAACCTGCCAATAAACCCCGAAACTTCTCTCCTCATCTTAGGGGCTGGCATATCACTGATTGCCTTAACCTTGTTAGGGTCAATCTCAATGCTATTTGGACCAATCACATGTCCCAACAACTTGCCTGAGGTAACCCCAAACATGCACTTCTTCAAGTTTAGCCTTAGCTTATACTTCACTGCTCTCTCGAAGAATAATTCTAAGTTTTGGAAGTGTTGTTCCCTTGTATTCAACTTCACCATCATATCATCAACATACACTTCGACTTCTTTATGCATCATAACATGAAACAATGTAGTGGCCATCCTTTGATAGGTTACTCCAATATTTTTTAATCCAAATGGCATCACCCTATAATAGAATATACCCCACGTAGTAATAAAGGCAATTTTAGCTTTATCCTCTTGGGCCATTAACACTTGGTCGAATCCAAAAAAATTCATCTACAAACGAGTGTCACTTGGTCGTATCCGAAAAATCCATCTACAAACGAGTGTAGCACGCTAGAAGCTGCACTATCAATTAGGACATCTATATGGGGTAAAGGAAAATCATTTTTAAGGGAAGCCTTGTTTAAGTCTCTATAGTCCACACAAACCCTAATTTTTCCATCTTTCTTTGGCGCGGGTACTATATTGGCTAGCCAATCTGGATAATCTATTACTTCAAGGAACTTTACTTGTATTTATTTAGTGACCTCTTCTTTAATCAATTTAGTCCATTCCAGTCTTAACAGCCTAAGCTTTTATTTGATAGGTTTCATATGAGTGTAAGTAGGAATCAGATGTTCGGCTATGTCTCGATCTATTCCAGGCATATCCTCATATGACCAAGCAAAAACCTCTTCATATTTTATAAATATTTTTCCAAATATCTCTCTCTCATCAGGAGTAAGGTCGGATGCTATGCTAATATTTTTAGGATTTTCGGTTGTTCCCAAATTTAATGATTGTGTATCGACAGAGTTAATATTTAAGATACTCATGTAACCACTATTTGAATATATGAAACCATCAGGAGAAACATCACACAAGTAAGAAAAATTAGACTTTATTGCATTTATTTTGGAAAAGAAAGCATCATCGTCCTCATACAAAGCAGACAAATTAAAATCAAAATCAAAATCATTGTTCTCAAAATCATAAAGCAGAACATCTTCAAACTTCTCTTCAACCAGGGCAGCAATCTTCTCGGGAGTCTTGTCGACTTTCAGGACAGCTTTCTTCTCCCCTTCCGGATTGGGCTCCTTGTCAGCTGGCAGGGTGAGCTCTTTCTTCATTTGTTCCACTAGCTTGGCAACATCAGTAAAAATTTTAAAACCCAGGATCAACTTTTCCATTAACATGATTAGCTCGGGCTTTCCTTGGAGTGGTCCCATATCTAGAGCTTTGACAAAGATCTCTTCAAGTGGTGGGAAGCTCATCTTCTCATTCTTCTTTGGCTGAACATCTTTGCTAGCTTCTTCATACCCCAACCCTTTCTTGGAAGTTTAAGTCTTGAAATCTGGAAGCTTTGTCACACCTGCCTTACCCTTTCCAAGACCAGCACCAGGAAGGTAGTTCATATTCTTCATCATATTCAAGACCTTGGAGTCCACCATTTCAATATCAAAAATTGTAGCTACTTGAAAACCATTAAGAGACTTCTCAATCATTAGAGCATTGACCACCTCATTATCTTCGGCCTCGATGACTACCGTCTCATCTTTGTTAGGGAACTTGATCTTTTGATGAAGGATGAAAGGAACTCCACCAAGAGGATGAAACCATGGTCGTCCCAAAAGTAGAGCAAAAGTAATAGGTATGTCCAAAAATACAAATTCTACCATGGACTCAATTGGACCAACCTTTACAACAGCTTTGAATGTCCCTTCGGTGTGCCTCTTAGTATTGTCATAACCCCTAATGGTTACCTCAATTAGGCTTAGATCCCTTGTTGACATAGCTAACTTTGGAAAAATTTTAAGTGGGCAAACATTTATGGTGGACCCATCATCAACAATCACACATGGGGTCCTTTTTCCTTTGACTTCTACTTTGATAAAGAGAGGGCGGATGTGATCTCTCCTCTCTTTCGGTAAATCCGCATCTGAGAAAGATACCATTCCCATATCAACTTTGCTCTTCTTTTGAATCTCTTCGTACTTCATTACTCCTTCAACTTTCATAAAGTTAACCAGCTTCGCCGGTGTTATAGAGGTGGAAATTGGCATGCTAGCCAAGTCCTTGGCTATAGTTTCATGGTGCCTTTTAGAAGTGGCCAATAGGACCTAAATACTGACACTTGCTTGGGTCCTCTTCAACTGCTTAAGAACAGTGTCATCTTCTTCTTCTTTGTTCCCAACTTCAACTTTCTTTCCTTTATTAGCTTCTACTTTCTTGGGTGGTGGCCTTGCATAAGGTTTACCAGACCTAGTGTTCATCACTTCATCTTCTTTAGGTTTAGACCAGGTCCATTCTTCCTTCTTGGGTTCACGATCATCATCATTATCGCTTGAATCCCAAAATTTGTTCACAACACAGATTGCTACTTCTTTTCCAACCATAATTTGTTTAATTTTGCTAAACACCACTTCTTCATTGCTTGCCTTTCCATCCACATATTGGAAAGAAGACATAATAAAACTTTCATGCAAACCTCCTCCAATCATGAAGGTCGCAGGTGGTGGTACCCTATTGAATATTGGCAACGGATTGTCTTTAGTGTTTGGCTGGTTAGGCTCGGGTAGCTTCTCATTATTAATCAAATTTTAGATCTCATGCCTCAACCTCAAACATTTATCTATGTTGTGTCCTTGCATTTGATGGAATTAGCAAAATGCCTTAGTGTCAAAATTAGGTGGAAGAGGGTTAGGTAAAGGATGAGTATTCAAGGGTTGTAACAATCTCTTCTTTTGTAGCCTATTGAGGACCCAAGACAGCGGCTTCCCCAATTCTGAAAAACTGCCTTCTTCCTCCTTGGCCAGTAGTATTAACATCAACCGACTTTTGTGTGCCTTGGTTACCAGACTAGTAGTTTCCCTTCTCATTCCTTCTCGCTGAAAAGCGGTTCTTCTCTCTTTCCCATTCTTCAATTTGTAGACCAGCTTGCAAAAAGTCCTTGAAATCTAGAATGAGTGTATGAGACATCCTTTCGCAAAGGTTAGGCAACACCCCCCTCACAATCATTCTAATTTGATCGGATTCATCAGGCCTTCTCTTGAACAATGCATCCTTATTCCTGCACCTCTTCACATAGTCTATGAAGTTCTCGTTCGACCTGTCTAATGGACTCCACCTCCATTACAGTAACTTTCAATTCAGCATTGTATTCATATTGTTGGATGAAGGCCTTGTATAGCAAATCCCAACTCTTTTGAGTGCCATCATCTAAGGTATTGAACCAATTTTGGATAATAGGATCCAATGAGAGCATGAAGTATTTTAAATTTTGAGCCTTAGTAGCTCGTTAGACTGTATAACAGTGATATATTGCTTCACATGGAGATGAGAATTTTTAGTTCTGTCAAATTTTGCAAAAGATGGCATCTTGAACTTGTACGAAACCTCTTCATCTAGCTCAAACAATTTATCAACCTCGGACATTTCTTCGATTTTCAACTTCTTTTCAAACTTCTTTTCTAGGTCAGCAATCAACTTCTTAATATCTGAAGTTTTAGTTTTCTCTACAGCTAATTTTTCAACAGTCTTTGGCTCCTTCTTCTTGTCTTGAGGATCTTGAAAATATTAAGCCCAGTCATCATCATCATTGATGACTACCTTGTCATCATCAAAAGCCACTTTACCAACCTTAGCCTTCCCTTTGTCCTTTAGCTTCTTGGTGCTTGCAGATGTTTTGGCATTGTTGCCTAAACTTGCAACCAATTGGTTCTTCATGGTCTCAACTAGGACCTCCTTTATCTCTTCCATTTTAGCATTGAGGGCATCATCCACCATTCTTTGAATATGCTCAGATTCCATTACTTTTGGTGAGAAGCTAGCTGAGTTGCTGCTAGATTCTTCATCACCGATAAAGGTTGGATTGTTGTAGGCTTTTGAACTATTGTAATCCAGGGCAGTGAGCCAGAAAGGATCAATGATACGTGATGCAAATATATGTATGCATGTATGCACAAACAATAAACAAAGATAGCTAGGACGTCTCTTCCAACCTTATAACTTCCACACACAAATGGCGAGTCTCTTTTCCTAGGTATATAAGTTAACAAAATACCAACATGGGGTATCTTATTTTCGAATAATTCCCTAAATAGTTAAATTTTCAAACATGAAAATTAGTTCATGATAATTTTCATTTATTAGGCTTTAATCCATCCAATCAACTTAAGCAGCTTTTATGCTATATTGGATTAAAACTAAATTAAGAGGTTTATTATAAATAGATTTCTCATTTGAAAAAGTAACTAATGATTCATGCCATAAACAAGCCCATGATTAATAATTCTTAGTATAAACTAGGCTCACAATTGATTTTTGATATTTTCATAATTGACCTAAATATTTGTAAGCTCTTTTCAAAAGGCTGTTAAAATAATTTTGTTTCTAAGCCCATTAAAAAGATTTTAGAAAAAATGGATTTTGGACTTTGTATTTGGGTCATGATAAAAGAACTTGTTTGTAGAAAAGTTTTATGTCCAAAGACCATTTCAAAAATTTTAAAAATAGTTTTGGTCTTTTGGATTTAGAGGAAAAGAATTATTTTTGAGCTTACAATATAGGTAGGTCATATTAGAAAAAAAAAACAAACCAAATAAGCCACTGTTTAAACTAAGATATATCAATCATAGTCAAACAACAAACATTTGGGGTAAAACCTAAGGAAAGTAACTAGGTCAATTACATAGGCTTAAGTCTTGGGTTGAAAGGCTTAGGTTCCCATAACAAGTATATACCAAGAGGTATAAGGCTATGAGTAGTTATGTCATGCTCGATCTCCATACCTTGAGTGAAAGTATGGTATCCCTTACATGACACAACACGGGTAAAACGGGCGTCCTAACTCACGCACATAATGCATACTAAATGATGCAATGAACAATATCATAATAAGAAAGAATACAATAATATAAAGATCAACGGAATCAACTTATCTTATCCCCAGTGGAGTCGCCACTGTGAGCGGGGTTTTTTGCCTCCACTCCCACGTGGAATGGTTCTTGCGACTTCGACACTGTTAGGCTCGGGGCCTTAGAGAACACGGGCCTAAGTCTGGAGAAAATGGAATCGCCACCCGAACGAGTCGAAAAAAAAAGGAATGGATGACTCGATTCCTAAGAAATCTCCAACCCCCTAATGGGTTTGAAAAGTTGGGTACGTTTGGGGAAGGTGAGAATGACCCAGCACCCCCATAATGCCTAGTTCATTAGAACCGGCCTCCTTTTTAGGTCTTAATATTATAAAATTATTAATTAATACAATATTATCTATACTACATGCGATCATAAGAACAAATAAGTACTTTATTAAAATCACAAAAATATTCAAACAAAACAAACAAAGAGGCAACCATCCATGGATGGAAACATGCCTTTACAATTTTTCAATGTCTAAGAGAAAATAAATAAAATAGGATACTTTCCAATTGGTGGAAACGTATCCCTTACATTGATCCAAAACTTGAAATAAATTAAACTACATGAGGTACCCAAAACATGGAAACATACCTCTTACAATATTTTGAAACCAAAGCAAATCAACAAAAATAACCAACCAACCATTCATCATAAATAAATCATTCATCGAAGATTTAAATAAATCATTAATCAAAATATAAAATAAATATTCATTTAATAATGAAGCAAATAAAGATGCAAGTTTAGGTTTGTGTATCAACTTAGGATTTCTTAAATAACATTTAAGGTTTTGGAGTTTATATTTAAAAGCTAGGGTTTTGAAATCTTAAAGAACTAAAATTATTGTTATTTTTGTAAAAAGATTATGCTACTGTGTGATTAAAATTAGAAATTAGGATTTAAGTAAATAAGGTAAAAACCTATGAAAATAAGATTAAAACTTAAATATTTGAAAAGAATAAGCTACTATGATGATTAAATAAAGAAAAAGAATTGATTAGGATTTTAACAAAATAGAATAGGGTTTAAATTAAATTAGGGTTTGGATTTCTAAGAAAACTAACACTATTACATCTTATTTTTGAAAAGAGAATGGCTAATTTGATATATTTTGTAAAATAGATTTAATTATGGTTTTACAATTTTAAGTGAATTATGGCTTGAATTTTTATGAAAGTAGAATTAAGGTTGTGGAATTAACAAAAATGGCTACTGTAATAATATGTTTAAAAAAAAACTAAGTGATGACTACTGTGTCTTCAAAAGAAATTGAAAACATTGTTCATTGATTTTTATAATTATTTATTACATGAGTTTCGAGAGTTATAATTCATCAATTTTAATTGATCAATGACTAGTGGATGAAGATGATTTTTGATAAATAAAATTATATATACATACCTTCGTTTGAAGGCTCCACCAAAATCATTGGATGAAAATTTTGGAGTAGCTAACCCCAAGGCAATCACCCCTTGTTTATTGCCTTGATTATTGTCTTTTGTCAAAAAATATTTCGTTGAAAATTGTCTGAAATTTGAGAGTCTTCTTCTGCCCAAAAATAACTCTCTGCCTCTTTTTAAAAAATTCTCCAGAAGTCCAAAAATTCCCAAAAGTCCGTCCAAAGAAAAAGTCTCTTTCTTTATTATTTTAAACTGTTATTTACAGCAAAAACCTAATGATAATTGTGTTTGATTAAGAAAATATAGATTATTTAGGAAAAAAATTACAAAATCGAGCAAAATAAGGTTTTGGCAAAATCGTCAGTGCGCGCAAATATTCATGCGAGCTACCAGAGGCTACTGCGCGAGTGTCGTAGGTGCCTCAGCGAGCCACCAATTCGCCACAAGCAGGCCAATTGGCTGCCACCGCGTGGCGCGCACCGATTCGACCGTCCATTTTTTTATTTTATATTCTTTATCATTTTTATATGTATATATTTTTATTTTTTATTTTTACTATTAAAAACATTATATTTAAAATATTTATAATTAATTATATTATTAAAATAATAAAACAAATATTAAATATTAAAATTTAAATAATAAATACTATAAAAATTATTTGGGACTGTTTTAAAATCTTTAGACTGAGCTTAGTCAAAAATTAAGGATCTATAGTTTGTCATAGGGTAACATAACAATTTTATGTACACCTACTGTAAACAAACATCGAAACTCTAAATATTATATAATAAGAGAAATTTTTCATCGACAAACAATATCAAATACAGGCTTTCCTCTACCATAAATTAAATACATTTTAAACATATAAATTACATTTTAGACTTACTTGTATTTGCATTTCAAAAAAAGAAAAGGAAAAATCTAGAGCTGACTATTGAAACATAAAACTTGTTGCTTTCAAAGCATATAATGAGAACAACAAATTATGTTGGCAAATAAGTATGAAAGAGCATACAGTAGAACAAGATAGCGAATAGAATGGCTAGATAAAGCGAGAGTAGATATAAGAAAGGAGATTAGGGTTTTTAGAGAGATAAAGAGTTTTGAAATTGAAAATAACAAAACTGGGTTTTTTTTTAATTGAAAAGGTATAAATATCAAAAGGAGTATATTAAAAATGAATATGATTTAAATTGAATTAAAAAAATAATAGAGATATGTTTGGGGAGATTTCATTTCAATTTTTTTGTGAGACTTTTAATTTATTTTTTAAAAAAAGGAAATTACATGAAATATTACTTTTTTCAAAATTTCATTTTTTTTAGCGTACAAAATATTTTTTTTACATTTTTATGGTACATATACTAAAAATATACTTAACCTATATTAAAAATATACTCAATATATATAAAAATATATTATATTTTTGTAAATTTTGATACATGCATGATATTTTTATAATTTTTTGATTGCATGGTATTTTGTAATTTGTTATTATTTTCTAAGTTATTTTTTATAAATTTCCCTATTAAAGGTTGTTCCAAGAAGTGTTGGACTTGATACACATGAGAACACAAAGAAAGAAAGAATATTTACAAAATTATCCCTAAAAAAAGTTTTTTTTTTTTCAAAAATACAGCACGAAACTATTTTATTTTAATTTTTAGGAAAAAAGCATCAAACTTTAAAAAATATCTCCTCCTTCAGCTTTCTGTGCATATTGTATAGATGTTTATTAAGACAATTAATATATACATTCTACTACCTAAATCATTCTCTTATATGATTTAGTAAATATTTAGTTAAGCGTGTGAGTTTTTTTAGTAAATTTTCTCTACTTCTTCACTTCTAAACTTATAATTGGTATCAGAGCATTATTGTTCTTTATAGAGGGTTGTGAGAATTGAGAGAAAAAAAGTAAGAAAATTTCACCAAAAAGACCCAATCCAAAAAAAATGGCTTCAAGCAATGCTAGAACACTTTCACCACCAGTTTTCAATGGTGAAAACTATTAGTTATGGGCTGGGATAATGAAATCTGTGTTAAAGGGATTAGAATTGTAGGAGGTAGTAGAAAGAGGTGTTAATCCTTCTCCTTTGAAAGCTAATCCAACAATTACACAAATGAAGCATCATGCTAAATAATCAGCAAAGAAATTCAAGGCACTCTCTTATTTACACTGTTATGTCAGAGTCTCTATTCACACGCATTATAAAATGTGAGACATGAAAAGAAGCCTAGGAAAGACTTAAAGAAGAGTTTTAGGGTAGTGAAAAAACAAGATAAATTCAAGTCTTGAATTTAAGAAGAGAGTTTGAAGCTTTGAAGATGAAAGAAACAAAGAATGTAAAGGAATTCTCTAATAAAGTTCTCAAGGTCGTAAATCAAATCAGAGTTCTTGGAGAAGATCTTCCAGACAAAAGAGTTGTACAGAAGGTTCTTATGAGTCTACTTAAGAGATTTGAAGCAAAAATTTTCTCTCTTTAAGACTCAAAGGACCTTTCATAAATTTCACTAGTAGAGTTGATGAATGCACTACAAGCTACTGAACAAAGAAGAAATTTGAGACTTGAAAAAGCACTAAAGCTGCTCTTATCATGAGAAATAAAGAAAAGTCTCAATTCAATTCAAAAAGGAAGAAATTTTATGATAAGAAGAATAAAGGAGGCATCAGCAAGAATGGAGAAAGAAAAGGGAAATTTTCTCCGTGTCTAAATTGTAAGCAAACCAATCACTTGGAGAAATTTTATTGGTATAAGCCTAGTGTCCAATGCAGATCTTTTAAGAAGTTTGGGCACATTGAAAAAGTCTGCAAGTCAAAGCCTAGCCAAGAATATCATCAAGTTCTAGCTGTTGAAAATCAAAAGCAACACGAAGCTGAACTTTTTTGTTGTAACATGTTTTGTAGCAAAAACCAGTAGTGATTGGTTAATAGACAGTGGTTGCACTCATCATATGCCTCTGAAGTTTCCTTGTTTAAAAAACTTGATAGATCCTATAATTTCAAAGTCAAGATTGGAAGTGGAGAATTTTTAAAAGTGAAAGGCAAAGGAGAGATAGCAGTGCATACTCCAACATGTACTAGACTCATTTCAGAAGTTTTGTATGTGCCAGAGATAGACCAAAATATATTGAGTGTCGGTCAGATGCTTGAGAAGCAGTACTCCTTGCTATTTAAAAAATTTGTCATGTAAAATCATAGACCCAGCTGAAAATGAGTTAATGATAGTGAAAATGAGAGATAGAAGCTTTTCTTTGAAATGGAATAAGTTAAGTGCTCAAGCATTTTCTGGTACTAATGATGAGTCTACACTTTGACAAATGTATGGTAAGTATCCAGTTCAAAATATGCCTATTGTGCATACTATAGAGGGATTTTGTGATGTATGTCAACTAGGAAAGCAAGTCAAAATGCATTTCTTATCAACCAATCACGGACAGCAGCTGAGAAATTACAGCTTGCTTATAGTGATGTTTGTGGTCCAATGAGCACACCTTTACTAAATGGGAGTAGATGTTTGTTCTTTTCATTGATGACTTCTCAAGATTTTGTTGGGTGTATTTTTTGCAAAAAAAAAAAAAAAGCTAGAAGTGTTGGGCATGTTTTAGAAATTCAAGGCTATGACTGAAAATTAATGCATCTTTAAAATCAAAACACTCAAAACTGACCAAGTGACTGAAAACACCAATAAAAACTTCAAAATTTTATTTGAAGAAGCAAAGAATCAACATTAATTCACAGTAAACTACACTCCACAGCAAAATGGGGTAAGTGAGAGAAGAAATAGAATAATGATGGAGATGTCTAGATGTTTGATGTTTGAAAAGAAACTACTAAAAAAGTTCTGGATAGAAGCTATAAACACAACAATCTACCTTCTAAATAGGCATCCTATAGAGGCTTTAAAAGATAAAACTCCTTTTGAAGTTTGGTTTGGAGTAAAATCATCTGTGGACAATCTAAAAATCTTTAGAAGTCTATGTTATGCTCACATTCTAGTAGTTAAAAGAGACAAGCTAGATCACAAGTCTCAAGTTGGAATCTTTCTTGGGTATGGCAGCAATGTTAAAGGTTATAGAGTTTTGAACTTGGAGACAGGAAATGTAATGATTTGTAGAGATGTACAGGTGGATGAAGAAGCTTGCTGGAATTGGGAAAAAAGTGAAGTGGAACTTATCAACATCAGTCAAATTCAAGAAATTGATTCTTTGAATCAAGATCCAATCCATGAGCAAGAAGAACGATATTATAGGGGTGATTTAGATACAGATTTTTCTATCAGAGGAACCAGATCCTTAGAAAACATTTATGCAAGAAGTAATGTAACTTTGCTTGAACTAGCAACTCCTGAAGAAGCAACTCAGTTTTCAAATTGGATGAATGTAATGCAGGAGGAGCTAAAGATGATTAACAAAAATGAAACCTGAAAGTTAATAGGCAGGCTAAAGAATAAGAAGGTGATTGGAGTAAAATGGGTTTATATAACCAAACTCATTTCAGATAGTTCTATAAACAAACACAAAGAAAGATTAGTTGTGAAAAGCTATTCTCAGAATTATAGATTAGTTGTGAAAGGCTATTCTAAAAAATACAGAGTTGATTATACAGATACATTTTCTTTTGTGGCAAGGTATGATACAATAAGGCTTTTTATTGACTTAGCAGCCCAAAAATGTTGGAAAATCTACCAACTTGATGTAAAATCAACTTTTTTGAATGGTTATTTGTAAGAAGCAATCTTTGTAGAGCAGCCATCAGGATTCATTAAGAAGGGAGAAGAACATAAAGTTTTCTTGCTCAAGAAAGCTTTATATAGATTAAAATAGGCTCCTAAAGCCTGGTACAACAAAATGGATGATCATTTACAGAAATTGGGCTTTGCAAAAAGTCTTAGGGAAGCTACTCTATATGTTAAGGCTGAAAATGAAGAAGTATTGATTATCCTTAAATGTAGATGATCTTTTGATCACAGGTAGCAGCAGTGATCTTATACAACAATTTAAGGAAGAGATGCATGTAACATTTGAGATGATAGACATTGGAGAAATGACTTTTTTCCTTGGTTTAGAGGTTCATCAAATAAGTCAAGGGACCTTAATTTGTTAAGAAAAATGTGCAAGAGAAGTGTTCAAGAAGTTTGGAATGGAAAATTACAACAACATCAATACTCTCATAGCTCAAAATGAAAAATTGAGCAAAAATTGTTCAAATAAAGTAGATACTGGAATTTATAGATGTATAATTGGATGTTTGTTATATTTAGTTGCATCCAGACTTGACATTATGCTTGTAACAAGTCTTTTATCTAGATTTATGCATTAACCAAGTCAAAAACACTTCAAGGCTACTAAAAGGGTGCTTAGATATGTGAAGGGAATCATTAATTTGGGAATATGGCTTAAGACTACCAAAGAAGTGAAGCTTGTTGGTTATGCAGACAGTGACTGGGAAGCCTCAATTAATGATAAGAAAAGCACATCTGGTCTTGTGTTTTCCATTGGTTCAAATGCTACTAGTTGGAGTTCAAGGAAAAAAATGTTGTATCTCAATCTACAACAAAAGTAGAGTACATATCTGCTACTACAAATGTGAACCAAGCAATTTGGTTCAGGAAAATCATGGAAGATTTAAAGCAAAAACAAAAGGAAGCAACCATCATTCACTGTGATAGTCCATTTGCTGTTGCAATGGCCAAAAATTCAGTTTTTCAAGGTAGAACTAAAGATATTAAGATCAAGTATCATTTTATAAGAGAGGCAAAAAAAGATGAAGAAATTAAGATAGTTCATTATGATTCTAAAGTTCAACTAGTTGATCTCTTGACTAAGGGAATGTTTAAAGTCATATTTGAAATATTAAGGAAGAGTCTTGGTGTTTTCAGCAAAAAAGCCAAGGAGAAGTGATGGTATCTATGGTATTTTTTGCCGTCATTTTTAGATCATGTGAAATATAGTTGTAGTTTTAGCTGTAGCTCCATACTCTTTCAATTATTATTTTTGGTTAATTATTTTAGTCACTAAAGTATAATCCTAGTATGGTTTAATAACTTTGTAGTTGTAAGTACAACAACTTTGTATGTCTATAAATTATAGTTTTCTTTATAATAAAAGTGTGTGAGTTTTTTAGTAAATTTTATCTACTTCTTTTCTTCTAAACTTATATATGCTATATGGATCTCACCTCATATTATTATTAATATTAATAATAATACTAGATTAATATTTAAGAAAATGGCAAATCATCTGCAAAATGCCCTTACCTCATATTACTATTAGTAATATTATTAATAATAATAGATTAATATTTAATAAAATGTAAATGTGAATAAGAAAGTTGAAAAGAAACAAAATAAATTTAATTATTGTTTCTTTAAAAGTTTTTTATATATTTATTTTTTGGTATTTTTATTTAGCTTTTTATCTATTTTTTATTTTTATATGTATTTTGTATTATCCCAAAATTTTAAAAATATTAATTTTTAAAAAATAAATAAATGATTTAAAAGTATATATATATAATTAAGTGAAAAACGAAAAAATATATATGATATATATATATATATCTGTAGATATACATATATATATACATATATATATAAGTCAACATTTTAATATGGTCAAATGTCATTTTAGTTATTAAGATATTAATTAAATGGTTAGTGGAAGATGACATAGTATATATTAATTAAGTAATATATTTTACTTTCTGAACAGTGAAAGATGAATAATTATGTGGTTAAAAGGGATTGTTGGTAGTGGAGTTGGTGATCATTATCTTCTTCTTCTTTTCTTTCTCCATTGAAGCCGGCCACCTTCATCAAAGGAAGAGAGGAATTTTGCTTCTTGCTAACTCAAGTAATTGAAGGATTTCAAGTGTTCAAGTTGGAGTTTTAAGGATTTTCTTCATATTTGGTAAGTTTCCAACTTGTTTCTTTGATTTCCTTTGGAAGTTGTATTTGTGTGAATTGGATGTTTGGTGTAATATGTGTTAAAGGTTGATATTGGTATGCTTGAAGTTCTTTTGACTAGTTAACTATGAAATTTAGGGTTGGATTGAAGAAAAGGTTAAGTTTGGTGAAGAGAATAAGAGTTTTGGATTGTGTAACTTTTGAGTTGTGAAGTCATGGTTGCAATTATGTATTTTTGCTTTTAATTGAGTTGTTTTTAATGTTTATACAAGTATTATGTGGTATAATGATGGATTTGGTTGAGTTTGTATGGAGTTGAAAAGGTTAATGAAAGATAATAGTTGGATGTGATAATTATGTATGGATATCAGGATTTTGGCCTGACACGTCCAGTGACACGGCCATGCTTTTGGGCATGTCGATGGTTCTATTTTCAGTATTGGTGACACATGCAATGACACGCCAATGTCACTGAGCGTGTCACAGCTTCTGTGTTGTTGTAGTTTTGATACGTGCAGTGACACGCCCATGTCACTGAGCGTGTCATAGCTACTATGTTGTAGGAGTTTTGGCATGGTCATTGACATGCCAATGTCATTGAGCGTGTCAAAGCTTCTATGTTGTGGGTTTAGGGCACGGTCATTGATAAGCTCATGTTGTTGAGCGTGTCATGCGTAGAGTTTACCCTAGATAGTTCTTTTCCTTATTTTTTCTTTATGTATCTTATCCTTAAGTTGAGAGATTTTGTTTATACCTATAAGTGTATCACTAAGTGATTATTTATAATCACATTTGGTTTAGGCTTTGAAGAGACTTGAGTTACCCAATCCAAGTGTTGAGGGATATCTTGGAAGAGGAGGTTGAAAGTGGTGTTTATTGCTTTTAGAGGTAAGTACAAACTTTGAATAATTGTTTATTTTTACATGACATTAGGACTTAATATAGTTGGTTGGAAAATGCGTTAAGTTGCCTACTACATTATTGATGCATGAGAAATATGCTATGATTTGTATAATGTTACAAATGCATTATATGTAATGTGAACTTTGTGCAAATTATGATAATGGCCCAAAATGTATGGGTATTGTAATTTGTTTTGTATAAATTAAAGATGGAATGTAAAGCCATTGGCGATGGCTATATTGATATAAATGATATATTTAAAGCATTGTGCCTAGTTTGATCATGAGAAAATGAGAAAGGATTTGATAATGGAATTATGAAAGAATTGTGTGCCTAGTATGTTATTCAATTTTCAAAGTTTTGTATTTGGCGGCATGCCTAAGACGTAATAGTCCCTTGAAGCTGGGTTGGGCTTGGTCCTTGAAGCCTAGTTGGGTGTTACATGATGTAGCAGACCCTTGAAGCTGGGTTGAGCCTAGTCCTTGAAGCCTAGTTGGGATGTTACATATGATGTAATCCTCATTGTGATTATGATTTACCTTCAGGCTAGACACATGGTATCATCTTGGACCAAAGCAGTAACTCTGGAATTTGAATGGCATATTAGATCCTTTTGGGCCCATGCTTGTGTTTGCTTTTATGTGAATTATGAATTGTGAAACAATTGAGCAATTTATCAAGATATAATGATATAATGTTATGAAATATAATATCCTTATGTGTTGTGCATTAGCATTGCATTTGAACTATATTGTTATCAAAGTTTGTATCACTAAGCTTTTGGCTTAGCACGATTGTGATTCATCATGCAGGTGACATGATAGATCTGGTTGAGCCAAAGAGTTCGCCTAGACCTACTCGATTCTAGGCTTGAGATCTTGAGTGTAGAGTTGATTGTTGGACATCAAGATCAGAGACAAACTGCCAGCATGTATATATTTTATATTTTTATACATATTGATTTCATGTATATTATGTTATATTTTGATGTATATATATATGTATATTCCGCAAACTATCGAAAATGTTTTGGATAAACCTTTGGTAATGAAGTATACATATGTGTTTTAGCAAGTAATATTTCATCTATTATTTCTATGATATCAGTTGAATGTTTTAAGTTTATACAGATTTATAAGTGAAGAGTTATTTTGTTAAAATGGGTTGTGACATCCTTGTATCCTATATCTGTATTACATATGTTGGGTGTATGTAGTGTACGTATATTGGATATAAGGGTGTTACATTTATTTTGGTATCAGAGCCTAGGTTTGAGGTTCTCAACCTAGGTGGGTTGTAAGAGAAAGAAATTGAAAATTTTTAAATATGGTTTTTAAATATGATACATGCATTGGCACTGGCAATTTATGATCTCTGATGTGGCAAATTCTGCTGTGTTTGTAGAGATAGGTAGTTATGGCATCTCAGACACTTCAGTCTGTTGAGGGTAGTGCAGAGAGTGTAGCTCCTTGTGAGAGGGGATTTTCGCCCCCACTCCCGGTGGAATGGTTCTTGCGACTTCGACAATATTTAGGCTCGGGGCCTTAGAGAACACGGTCCTAAGCCCGGAGAAATTGGAGTCGCCACCCGAACGGACCGAGAAAAAGAAAGGGGTGGATGACTCCATTTTTAAGGAATCCCTAACCCCCACAACTCTCAACTCATTGGAACCGGCCTCCTTTGTAGGTCTTAATATTATAAAATTCTTAAATATAACAATATTATCCATACTACATGCAACAATTAAAATAAAGCATCATTATATTAAAATCAAAGCAATGTCCAAACAAAGTAAATAAATGGACACCCATCCAAGGATGGAAACATGTCCTTACAACGTTCATGTCTAAACTAAATAGGACACCCACCGAAAGGTGAAAACATGTCCTTTACATTGGTCCAAAATATAAAAGCAATTTAAATTACATAATACTTAGCTAATGAGGCACCCACAAAGTAGAAACATACCTCTTATAATTTTAATACTAAAACAAACAAATAATAATCATAATAATAAAGAAAATAATCATCCATGATAAATTAAATAAATCAAGCATTGAAAATAAATCAACCATCAAAATATATAATAAACTACATAATCAAATCTAAAAATAAATTAAAGCAAGTAAAGATACAAATTTAGATTTATGTCTCAATTTAGGGTTCTTTAATTAACATTTAGGGTTTTTGAGATTTTGAAATTATTGTTATTATTATTTAGGCCACTGTGGAGATTTTGAAAAATTGATTTAATTAGGGTTTGGGACTAGAAAAGTTAAATACACGGACTCATAATTCACAAATGAATATTGACCCCTTCGACGAGCCCATACGGTGGTCCCGCGATTGGCTGTAGTCAAGGGAGCAGCGCCCCTTGCGGGGTCGGGGACAACACCCCATAAAATTTTGGAAATTGATTTTTAGGGTTATAGGCTTTGGTGTTGAAAATTAAGATTTTAGGGTTTAAGATTTAGAAAATAGGGTTTCAAAATTGGAAGAAGCTAATGTTACTTTTTAAAAGAATAATGCTTACTGTGTGATTTTGGAAAGAAAAATTAATTAGGGTTAAAGATTTTGATATTTGAAAAACAAGGCTACTGGATGTTTGAATTAGAGATTAGGATAAGGTTTTAAGAAAACAGTTTATTATTTTATGGTTTTAAAAAAGTGTAATTAGGGTTTCAGATTTCAAAAATATGTTTTACGGGTATTCAAGAATTAGGGTTTTGAAAAATAGTTTTTAGGGTTTCAAATAAAGTTTGGATGATTTGTAGAATAATTGATCAAATTGTATGATGAAATAATTAATCCAATTTGATGAAGCTACTATAAATATAAACAAAGAAAATAGAGATTCAAACCTGCGTAGCTGGTTCCACCAAAAACTGATTTTTGGATGAACAATAACAAAGGCAATGTTGCTGCCTTTGATGGATTGATGAATGCTTCTTGTTCTTTCAAGCTTGAGGTTGGCCGAAGAAATCCAAAAGTCCAAGGTTAAGTCCAAAATTTCTCTCCGATCAAAAGTCCCAATTTCTCCTCCTTGTAAAATAATGTTTTTCGATCCCCTATTCTGTGTTTTAATGTGGTATTTATAGGAAAAAATAATAAACCTACTTCTAATTGCTTAAGGAAATTAAAACCAATTAGGAAAAGAAACCAAAACCAAATAGAATTTGGTTTCGAAAAAAATTACGTTGGAAAATTGCGCTGGCGAAAAATCTCCTGCGGGCCAAGAACTGCGAGCGCTGAAAATTGCTGCAGGCAAAAACTTGAGAGCGAGCGAAAATTGCTGCGGGGGGGCGCCAATTCGCCGCAGGAAGTTCCTGCAGCGAATTGGCCTGGCCGATTCAACCTTTGTCGACGAATTTTTTTTGTCGCCTATTTTTTTGCCGCTGATTTTTATTTTTATTTATTTAACTTTACCATTTTTATTTTTATTAAAAATTATAAATAATAAATACTAAAATAAATATTATATTTAATTAAAATACTACAAAAATTATTTTAGACTATATAAAAAATATCGAACCAGACTTGGTCAAAAATTAAGGGTCTACTGTTTTCCCCCTGCTTGAATGATCTGAGACTACGGCAAAAGAGAGTGAAAAGCAATAAGATCTTTGACTGATTTTTGATGAGCATGGGTACTTGGATTTGATTTGGGTACTTGGACCCGATAATGAACTTGATTTGGGTACTTGGACCCGAGATTGGGTACTTGGACCTGAGACTGAATTTGATTTGGGTACTTAGACCCGAGATTGAATTTGATTTGGGTACTTGGACTGAGATTGGGTACTTGGACCCGAGACTGAATTTGATTTGGGTACTTGGACTGGAGATTGGGTACTTGGACCCGAGATTGAATTTGATTTGGGTACTTAGACCCGAGATTGTGTACTTAGACCCGAAATTGGGTACTTAAACCCGAGACTGAATTTGATTTGGGTACTTAGACCCGAGATTGGGTACTTGGACCTGAGGCTGAATTTAATTTGGGTACTTGGACCCGAGATTGAATTTGATTTGTGTACTTGGACCAGAGATTGGGTACTTGGACCCAAGATTAGATTTGATTAGGGTACTTGAGCCCGAGACTGAATTTGATTTGGGTACTTGGACCTGAGATTGGGTACTTGGACTTGAGATTGGGTATTTGGCCTCAAAATTGAATTTGATTTGGGTATTTAGACCCGAGATTGGGTACTTGGACCTAAGATTGAATTTGATTTGGGTACTTGGACCCGAGATTGAATTTGATTTGGGTATTTAGACCCGAGATTGGATACTTGGACCCGAGATTGAATTAGATTTGGGTACTTGGACTAGAGATTGGGTACTTGGACCTGAGATTGGATATTTGGCCCCGAGATTGAATTTGATTTGGGTACTTAGACCTGAGATTGGGTACTTGGAACCGAGATTGAATTTAATTTGGGTACTTAGAACCGATATTGAATTTGATTTGGGTACTTGGACCCGAGATTGAATTTGATTCGGGTACTTGGACCCGAGTCTGAATTGGATTTGGGTACTTAGACCCAGGACTGAGTTTGACTGACTTTTTATCAGTTGAGAATTCTAACTGCTCTGGCTGTTCTATTTTTTAACACATTGTGGGTCTTCACCCTCAAAATGGATCTTCATCGTTGGACCTTAGATTTTAATCATTAGCATCAGATCTTCACCTTTGAAAATGGATCTTCATCCTTGGAGATTGGGTCTTCACCCTTGTAAATGGATCTTCATCCTTGGAGATTGGGTCTTCACCCTTATAAATGGATCTTCATCCTTGGAGATCGGGTCCTCACCCTTGGAAATGGATCTTCATCCTTGGAGATCGGGTCCTCACCCTTGAAAATGGATCTTCATCCCTTGAGATCGGGTCCTCACCCTTGAAAATGGATCTTCATCCTTTGATATCGGGTCTTCACCCTTAAAAATAGATCTTCATCCTTTGAGATCAGATCTTCACCCTTGAAAATGGATCTTCATCCTTTGCATCGGGTCTTCACCCTTGAAAATGGATCTTCATCCTTTGAACTTTGGGTCTTCACCCTTTGAAATTGGATCTTCATCCTTGGAATCAGGTCTTTACCCTTGAAAACAGATCTTCATCCTTAGAAATTGGGTCTTCACCCTTGAAATTGGATCTTCATCCTTGGTATCGGATCTTCACCCTTAAAAATGGATCTTTATCCTTGGAGATCAGGTCTTCACCCTTGTAAATGGATCTTTATCCTTTAAACTGGATCTTCATCCTTGGCATCGGGTCTTCACCCTTGAAAATAAATCTTCATCCTTTAGATGTTAGGTCTTCACCCTTGAAAGTGGATCTTCATCCTTTAGATGTCGGGTCTTCACCCTTGGCTTCAGTTCTTTTAGTTGGACTAATCTTTTATCTTTTACGTCTTCCTTCTTTTGATAGTTTTTAATGTTCCTTTCTTTTGCACTTTTGTAAAAAAAAATTCAACTATTTTTAGTTGGCCCTCATATCTTCTCCTTGCCCCCTGCGTGGCGAAATATTTATAAGTGAGATTAAAAATGTTTGGTATATAAACTTAAAAAATTAAAAAGGAGAAACTTTGCCCCCTGTGTAGGCTCAAACCAAAGATTTTTTTTCATGCAAGCTTTGATTGATGTTTTTGTTGTCTATTTCTTCGCACAAGCACGTATTTTTTTCTTTGCAAAATTACTAGAGCTTTCTCAAGCAATGGGCTTTCCATGACTCCTGATTTGATATCTTCTTTTGATTCTTTTCTTCACAGAGTGTTTACTGTTCACTTTGACAAAGAAAAGATAAAACAAGAAAAAATGTCAAGTGATGTGCTCATGTATGCATGATATGCATGAGTAATACTTACAATGGTTCGATCGACTCACAGGCCAAGGTGATTAGCAGAAGTATTCTCATTGACTCCTTTCAGATGCCCGTTCAGATCTTGTACTGGAATGATAGAAGGCTTCACTTTTATCGCTTTTATCTTCAAGATGTTGAAAATATGAATAATGGAGGCCCCAAACAGCAGAGATACATCCATTTTAAATTATGATTCAGCATGTCAGTTGGTAGCTTCTTCATGACCTTACCAGTAATCATTTCCTTTGCCCAATATGTCCTTTGGAGGTTCAATGACTCGACATACTTCCCTTAACTTGAAGGTTTTGTATGACAAAAATATTTTTGAATTTTTGAATTTTGAATTTTGAATTTTGATTTTGAAATCAAATGTTGGCTTTGCCAAATTAATGTTAATTTACCTCAGGACTTGATTTTTCAAATTAACATATCTATAATATGACAACCCTAGTTACCGTACTAAATTCAGAAATCATTTCTATTTAAGCAAGAATTGTTGCACTTCAGATAGGTGCATATACATTACTTGGCCAAAGGTCTCATATGAGTTTGAATATTGTCTATCTCATATGCATGCTTATCCAAACTATCTCCACTAATAGACTCTACCTACCAAGAGAGATCAACAGGTCTTTGATAGGCTTGAAATGGGTCTATAAGGGACATGGGTTTAAATGAAGGCCATTTGTAAGTTGGAGCTATTGTGACACTATGGGCAAACCTTCACACTATAAATTTCTTATTTGAACTTTAGGTAGCTGGGAGCAATCTTGCTAGACTCGAAATTCCTTCTATCTTCTTGGCATTAATCTAGATCTTAATTAGGACAGTCTTTGCCCTTGCAAAAAGTTGGTACCTAAATTCATTTCTTTTATTCTTCTCCCTTTTCTTTCTTTTTTATTTTTCTTACTCTTCCCTTTCTTTAAGCGTTTTATCATTTTGTCCTTCTTCCTTGTAGGACTGTCAAGTACAGAACTTTCAGGAACCGAATGGTCTTTTTCCTTTTTATTTGATTTTGATCGAATCTTTGGTTGGGTTGGACCAATTCAAGTTAAATCGTCCTTATAAACCAAATGGAAGCCTTTTACTGTTTTAGGTAAAAGAGAACTCAGTTGGTTTTCTGAACTGTTTTGGGTTTTATATTTTTTCTTTTTCTTTTTTTTTCTTTTCTTTTTTCTTTTGTCCTTTTTTTTTCTTTTCTTTTTCTTTCTTTTTTTCTTTTCTTTTTCTTTTCTTCTTTCTTTTTTCTTTTTTTTTTTGGTTCTAGCTCTAAAAGAGTTGTCTTGTTTGTACCAACTTGGGTTCCTAATAATGGATGAGTGGAGTGGCATAAATCTCCTTTAACAGGAATAAATTATTTGTTATTTTGATGTTATCCTGATAGATTAGAGATATTAGGTGAACTTCAACTACCCTTATGGTCTTGAAAACTTCAACTATCTTCATGGTCTTGACTATTCATTTCTTTATTTGATCTTCTTGCCTCTTCATCTTAGTGGTCATAAGACTTGTCAAAAGTATCACAACAGCTCAGGATAGGTTGTTGTGATTATATGCCAATGAAAAGAAAGCTAAAATTTCATGAAGGCTCAAAGGGACAACTAGGGATTGATATTTAATAGGGTGGATACTAGTTGTTGGCTAACCAAACAATGCCTAGATCATCTCTTCCTTAAATAAGCAGAGTTCAGTTTCGCCTCGAAAGTTTGTCAAAGCATGTTCTAAGACTGACTAGGACCTAGACAAAGGTAATTATGCAGGAGCCCTCTCTAAGTAAGCATACATAACTCAATGCTATAGAGAAATTCCCTCACCCAGTAAAGTCATTCAAGTCATGATGCCTAGATACATTAATTTATGAACATCAAGCTAGATTCCTCATTGGTTGAGCACAAAAATGAACAAAGACCAACAAAAATTTTGATGAAAGTAATTTATTCAACCAAAAACAGAAAAACATAATTGTTCCAATTAAATATTAAAGAAAGAAAAATTGAAAAGCAACATTCAAGCTAAGGAAAGTTCATTGAGTTGGAGTTGAAGATACTTCATTTATTTAGACATATCAAGGGCAAGGATTTTTTCCATCATCAAGAGTAATTGCTTCATCATCCACAGTTAGCCCAAGCTTGCTTAATAGCACATTATCTTTAGCAGCTTCTCTATCCATATCATGATGAGATGACAAGATAAAACTCTTCATGAAGGTTACAAGCGGTTGCACCCTTCTAAATTTAGGCAGAGGATCATTCTTAGTGTTGGGCTTATCAGGCTCAAGAAACTTTCCATTGTCAATCAAATCTTGGATTTTGTGCCTTAAGTGAATACATTTATCTATCTCATGCCCTTGCATTTGATGGAATTGACAGAAGACATTGGCATCAAAATTTGGTGGTAGAGGCTTATGTAGAGGCCGAGGTATCAATGGTTGTAGCAAGTCCATCTTTATTAGATTTTCTAACATCTTTGACAAAGGCTCCCCCAAGTTTGAAAATTTATGCTTCTTTATAGGTTCAGTTGCTACATTTTTCTCAACACCTCTTCTTTTTCTTTGATTTTGCTCATTGGGGTGGTAGCTGCCCTTATTGCCCCGGTTAGACAGCACATGATTCGACTGGTCTTATAGAATAGGGATTGGTCCCTCATTTTTCATTCGATCTCTATTAGTGAACATATTCCCCGTCGATGCTGCCTTTCCCTTCTTTCTTATGTCAATGGGAGATGCCTCATTAGCATTGTTGATGATCTCCGGAATTTGAATCAACTGGGTCCTCATAATTTCAACTAACTGATCTCATAGCTCGGCCATCCTAGCTTTGACAACTTCATCGACTATGTCCCTTAGCTGGTTTGCATCCATCCTTCCAATGAAGTACTTGAATCAAAATCAATGTTGTAGGTAGTGTCGTTGTATGCTCTTGAATTGCCGTATTCTAGGTCTGTGAGCCAGAAGGGATTAATGACATGTATGTATGCATGTATGCACAAATAATAAATGAACAAGGATAAATAGGACGTTCCTTCCAACCTTATAACTTTCACACACGAAAGGCGAGTCTCTTTTCCTAGGTAATATGGTTAACAAAATGCCAACATGGGGTGTCTTATTTTTGAATATTTTTCTCGGACGTGTCAACCAATAGTTATATTTTCAAAAATGGAATTCAGTCCATGATAATTTCCATTAATTAGGTTTTAATCCATTTAACCAACTAATAGTAGCTTTTATGCTATATTGGATTAAAACTAAATTAAGAGGTTTATTATAAATAGATTTCTCACTTGAAAAAAGTAACTAATGATTCATGCCAAAAACAAGCTCATGATTAATAAATCTTAGTATAAACTAGGCTCACAATTAATTTTTGGCATTTCGTAATTGATCTAAATAATTTGCAAGCTCTTTGTAAGAAAAGTTTGGATGAAAATAATTTTGTTTCTAAGCCCATTGTAAAAAGATTTTAGAAAAAATGGAGTTTGGGCTTAGTATTTGGGTTATGAGCAAAAGATTTATTTTTAGAAAAGTTTTATGTCCAAAGACCATTTTGAAAAGTTTTGAAAACAGCTTTGGTCTTTTAGATTTTAAAGAAAAATTTATTTTGAGCTCACAATGTATTTAGGTCATATTAGAAAAAGAACAAACCAAATGAGCCATGATTTAAGCCAAGATAAATTAACCATAGTCAAACAACATACATTTGGGGTAAAACCTAAGGAAAGTAGCTAGGCCAATTACATGAGCTTTAGTCTTTGGGTTAAAAAGCTTAGGTTCCCACAGCAAGTATATACCAAATGGTATGAGGCTATGAGTGGTTATGCTATGCTCGATCTCCATACCTTGAGTGAAAGTATGGTATCCCTTATATAACACAACACGGGTAACACGGGCATCCTAACTCACGCACATGATGCAATCTAATATGATACAATGGATAATATTATTATAAGAAAGAATAGAATAATATAAAGACTAATAACGTTGGCGAATTGCATGGTACTGTTCCTGATTGAATAATTTCTATCTCTCGACCTTCCTCAATTCCTACGCAAGTTCAGAGTGAGTTGCCCCTTATTTCTGTGGATGCCTCTGAACATGTATTGGTTGATGCTGCGGTTAATGTGGATTCCTCTGTTAAAATTGATAATTCTGGTTCTGATCTTCCTGTGCATTCATCTCATGTTGTTGATGTTTCTAATTTGGCAACTACTTCACAAAATTCTCCCAAACTCGATGTTTTAAATTCTGTTACTACTGCTTCAGAGCTAGTGCAGGTTGAGAGGCAGCCTGATCCAGTTTTGCCTTTTCAGCCTTGCACTTCAGAACCATTGGCCCAACTGGTTGTTAGTGATCAGGAGGGACATGATGGTAATGAATCTGATACTGATCTTCCACTCTCAGAAGATAATCTGGTTATTGGTGATTGTGGCAATTTGCAGGCAGTTTTTGCCTTACCTACAGGGGCAGAGGTTAAGCATGTTACTAAGGGTCGAGGTCGCAAAAAACAAACGGGGAAAGGTTCTAAAAAGCAGAATGTCTCTAGCTCTCTTGTTGATCATCAGGATTCTTCTCAATGAATGTTCTATTCTGGAATGTCAGAGGTATTTCTTCATCTTTAAATCGTATCCATAAGATTGGTTTATTTGTGTGTATTGAACCGCTGGTTGCTTCTCACAAGATGAATTTTTTGGCTTCTAGACTGAGGTTTCATAATGTTTTTTCGTCTATTGATAACAAATTATGGATTATGTGGCTTGACCATATTTTTTCATTAAGCAATTTTAGGGTGATAAACCAAGCTTTATCTTATGATGTTCTTTACCATTCTCTTAACTTTCACTTTCGCTTGTCTTCAATTTATGGGTATCATTCTAGAACTAGTCAGAATGCTCTATGGGAGTCTCTTTGTGATTATTCTAGAACTTGCTCTTCTCCATGGCTAGTTGGTGGAGATTTTAATACCGTTAAATTCCCTTCTGAGTATAGTGGTAATGGGTCTCCGGACTGGTTAGCTATGCAGGACTTTGTGGATTGTACTGATGATTGTTCTTTGATTGACATCCCTTTTCAAGGGTCGGAATTTACATGGACGGGTGTCCGTTCCAATGGTAGAGTTTGGGAAAGGCTTGATCGGATTCTTGCTAATATGGATTTTTTCAATTATTTTGATGTGCTTAGTAATCGGCATTTAAATATGACTTCTTTGGACCATTCTCCTATGCTTCTTTATTGTCAAGCTTTAGCTCAAAAAGTTCCTAAACAATTTAAATTCCAGCATATGTGGTTGCAGAATGAAACTTTCCTTCCTTTTGTGAGAGAGCGATGGTCCTATTCTTTTTCAGGTGGAGGTATGTATGGTTTATTTTTGAAATTGAAAGATCTCAAAAAGGTTCTTCGGGAGTGGAACATAAATCACTTTGGGCATTTATTTAATGATATTGCCAAGGCTGAATCAGATGTTGAGGAAGCTGAGGCAATGTATATTCAAAATCCCTCTGCGGATACCCATAGTAATTGCCAAGTTAAGCAAGCTGAGCTCCTTCAGAAGTTGAAGTTGGAAGAAATCTTTTGGCACTAAAAGGCTCATGTTTCTTGGATTTAGGATGGAGATCAGAATACTAGATATTATCATAATTTTGTCAAGATGAGGTGCAATCTTCATCGCGTTATTTCTGTTGTGGGAGCTGATGGTTCTAGAATTGTTGAGCAAAATGCTTTAGGTGAAGAGGCTGTTCGGCATTTTCAAACTCTTTTTTCAAGCAATGATAGTGATGCCGATTCTCTTCATAGTGTTCTTCAATATTTACCTTCTTTGGTTTCAGATATGGACAATGATTTGCTTGTGAAAGTGCCAGAGGATGATGAGATTAAAAATGCTGTTTAGCAACTAAATCCTGAGAGTGCCCTGGGCCCTGATGGATTTGATGGATTCTTCTTTAGGAATTGTTGGGATATTGTGGGATGGGATGTTTGTAGTGCTATTAAGAAATTTTTTCTTGGGGTTCCTATTCCTTGCAGTTTTAATAGTGCTCAAATAATTCTTATCCCCAAAATAGAAAATCCCTCCTCTTTCAACCATTATTGACCCATCTGCTTAGCCACATTTGTCAGTAAAGTTTGTACTCGGATTCTTGCTAACCGTTTAACACGTATTATGGATTTGTTGATTTCCAAAGATCAGGTGGGGTTCCTGAAAGGAAGATCAATTCATGCTCAGATTATGTTGGCGAATGAGATTATTCATGACCTTGATAAGAAAACGAGGGGACATAATTTGGCAATTAAACTGGATATGGCTAAGGCATTCGATAGGGTCTCGTGGGATTTTTTGAAGGTGGTTTTGCAGAAGTTGGGTTTTTCTTCTAGATTTATTTCTCTCATCATGTCTCACTTGTCTTCAACACATCTTTCGATTTTGGTTAATGGTGTGAGCTATGGATTTTTTCAGCCGAGTAGAGGGGTTAAACAGGGAGATCCGTTATCTCCTTTGCTTTTTATTCTAGCTTCAGAAGCCTTTTCTAGAGGTTTAAATGCTTTGATGACTTCTGGGGTTATTACTCCTTATAAGCTTCATCGTCATTGCCCTATTGTATCGCACTTGGCTTTTGCGGATGACTTGTTGGTCTTCATTGCTGGCGATATTTGATCTATTAAGGGATTTAAAAGGTTTCTATCTGATTACTAGTCTTCTTCCGGTCAGCTTATTAATTTTGATAAAAGCGCTTTTTATTGTTCTAATAAAGTGAATGTGGTTAAGGTTACGCAAATTGAAGAGCTATTAACTATTCGCAAGAGCATTCTCCCCTTTACCTATTTGGGTGCTCCAGTTTATCAAGGTATAAATAGAGCATCTTATTGCAAGGACCTCATTAAGAAAATTGATTCGAAGCTCCATGGTTGGCTGAAAAAGTTTTTATCTCCGGGAGGTAAGCTTATCCTTATTAAGCATGTTTTAAGTTCAATACCAATCCATATTATGGGGGCTATGTTGCTTCCTAAAACTGTAATTCATGCTATTGAATGTAGATTTGCTTCTTTCTTTTGAGGTTCAAGTCAACATCATTGGGTAAGCTTTTTTAAAATGTTGTTTCCTACGGAAGAGGGGGGTCTTGGAATTAGATCTATTTCTGTCATTCAAGATGCTTACTCCATCAAGCTTCTTTGGATGTTTTTTCGTGGAGATTCTCTTTGGGCATATTATATGCGTAATAAATATTTCTGAAAGGGGAATATGACCTTTTTGCAAACTGACTCTTGCACCTGGAAGCGTCTTTGTCATGCCTATAGCTCTTTCTCTGATCATTTGATTATCGATGGTAACTATGTGACTTGGTCGGATAGTAGTGGTGATGTGTTCAAACTTTCTATAGCCTATGACTTAGTTCGTCCTCGTCACAGCCCCTCTATAGTTGGTAAATCGATGTGGGATAATGTTGTGCCAAAAAAATACTCGGTCTTTACTTGGAAACTTTTCAACAAAGCCTTGCCCCTTCCTTTACAGTTGCAGCAGATTGGAGTTCATCTGGCCTCCTGCTGTCCATTCTGTGTTTCTGGTCCAGCCTCTATTGATCATATCTTCAGGCAGTATGATTCCATTAGCAGGATATGGAAGTTCTATAAGGCCCATCTTCTTCCGTTTGATCGTGGCAGACAAGTAACTCTCCGCCATGAGCTTATGTCTTGGTTGATACACTCAAAAACTTCAACTACGAAAGGTAAACTTTGCTTGTTAATCCCGCAGGTCGTCATTTATTCCATTTGGTCAGAGTACTGTCGTTGTGTATGGGGTGGAAACACCTTTTTCTGCTCCAATATTGATCAGTTGGTTTCGAAAGTGTTGTTGCATTGGGGTGTTGCTTTTTCCAATGCTAAATTTGCCTCTCCCATAGCCTCTTTTGCTGATTTTTTGCCCCTTTGCTTTGGGATTAGAAAGTTGAAACCAAAATTAATTTACTGGAAGTGTCCAAGAGCTGGTTTTCTAAAATTGAACATTGATGCCTCCTTTACTATGGTTGGTTCTTCGGGGGGAGCTATTCTTAGAGATGATTTGGGTCATTTTGTATCGGCTATTTGTTTTACTTTAAAGGCAGCAAATTCAGCTGAAGCAGAGCTCTTAACTGTTAATGAAGGTTTAAGATGGTGTGCTTCTTTGGGCTATGATTGCATCCAAGTTGAAATTGATGATTCTTCGGTGGTTTCTATTTTAACACAGCAACATTCTTTCTGGCCCATCCAATTTCATTGGCTAGCTTCCCTCTCTGATACTTTCTATTTTCATCATACATTTCGTGAAGGCAACATGGCAGTGCATTATTTGGCGCAATATGGCAGACTTAATAATGCTTCTCGAAGATTTCAGTCTTTTGAATCCCTTCCCAATCTTATTAAAGGTGTGATGATCACAGAATGCATGGGACTCCCAAATTTTCGTTTTCAATAATTTGCAGGCTGTCGTGATTTGTTTCTTTATTTTGTCTGGTTTTTCAGTTTCGTGCAATGCCTCTCAGCTGTGATTTCCTTCGATTTCCTCTGGTCTGTATCTCATTTGTTGCAGCTGTGGATGTTGCTTTTGGTTTTGCTTTTATATTTCCCTCTTCTGGTTTGTGCTGATTTTTGTCTTATAGCTTTAGTGTTTTTCATTTTATTCATTATCTTTCAATGCCTGCATTATAAAGGCTTTGTACTAAACTATTTGGGTTTTTAATCCCCATTTTAATAAAGATAATGGTGGTACCGCCCACCTTTAATTAAAAAAAATAAAGACTAATGGAATCAACTTCTCTTATCCCCAGTGGAGTCGCCACTGTGAGCGGAGATTTTTGACCCCACTCCCGGTGGAATGGTTCTTGCGACTTCTGCACTGTTTAGGCTCGAGGCCTTATAGAACACGGGCCTAAGCCTGGAGAAAATAGAGTCACCACCCGAACGGACCGGGAAAAAGAAAGAGGAGGATGACTCGATTTCTAAGGAATCCCCAACCCCCTAATAGGTTCGGAAAGTTGGGTACGTGTGGAAAAGGTGAGAAATGGCCCAGCACCCCCACAACGCCTGGCTTATTGGAACCGGCCTCCTTTGCAGGTCTTAATATTATAAAATTCTTAAATATAACAATATTATCCATACTACATGCAACAATTAAAATAAAGCATCATTATATTAAAATCAAAGCAATGTCCAAACAAAGTAAATAAATGGACACCCATCCGAGGATGGAAATATGTTCTTATATCGTTCATGTCTAAACTAAATAGGATACCCACTGAAAGGTGGAAACATGTTCTTTACATTGGTCTAAAATATAAAAGCAATTTAAATTACATAATACTTAGCTAATGAGGTAACCACAAAGTGAAAACATACCTCTTACAATTTTAATACTAAAACAAACAAATAATAATCATAATAATAATAAAAATAATCATCCATGATAAATTAAATAAATCAAGCATTGAAAATAAATCAACCATCAAAACATATAATAAACTACATAATCAAATCTAAAAATAAAATAAAGCAAGTAAAGATACAAATTTAGGTTTATGTCTCAATTTAGGATTCTTTAATTAATATTTAGGGTTTTGGGGATTTTGAAATTATTATTATTATTATTTAGGCTACTGTGAAGATTTTAAAAAATTGATTTAATTAGGGTTTGGGACTAACATCATGAAATAGAGTCTCTAGGGTTTTATGTTTAACAATTAGGGCTTTGGAAAAAGGAAAGTTAAATACACGGTCTTATAATTCACAAATGAATATTGACCCCTTCAATGAGCCCATACGGCGGTCCCGCTAGCGGGCGGGGGTCAAGGGGGCAGCGCCCCAAAAAATTTTGGAAATTGATTTTTAGGGTTTTAGGTTTTGGTGTTGAAAATTAAGATTTTAGGGTTTAAGATATAGAAAATAGGATTTCGAAATTGGAAGAAGCTAATGTTACTTTTTAAAAAAATAATGCTTACTGTGTGATTTTGGAAATAAGAATTAATTAGGGTTAAAGATTTTGATATTTGAAAAATAAGGTTACTGAATGTTTGAATTAGAGATTAGGATAAGGTTTTAAGAAAACAATTTATTATTTTATGGTTTTAAAAAAGTGTAATTAGGGTTTCAGATTTAAAAAATATATTTTATGGGTATTAAGGAATTAGGGTTTTGAAAAATAGTTTTTAGGGTTTCAAATAAAGTTTGGATGGTTTGTAGAAT
This sequence comes from Garcia nutans, assembly GCA_947685225.1. NCBI lineage: Eukaryota > Viridiplantae > Streptophyta > Magnoliopsida > Malpighiales > Euphorbiaceae > Garcia > Garcia nutans. Next base: position 21,037,518 of record CANTUV010000011.1, on the reverse strand, counting down.
AATTGATCAAATTGTATGATGAAATAATTAATCCAATTTGATGAAGCTACTATAAATATAAACAAAGAAAATAGAGATTCAAACCTGCATAGTTGGTTCCACCAAAAACTGATTTCTGGATGAACAATAACAAAGGCAATGTTGCTGCCTTTGATGGATTGATGAATGCTTCTTGTTCTTTCAAGCTTGAGGTTGGCCGAAGAAATCCAAAAGTCCAAGGTTAAGTCTAAAATTTCTTTCCGATCAAAAGTCCCAATTTCTCCTCCTTTTAAAATTATTTTTTCCGATTCCCTATTCTGTGTTTTAATATGGTATTTATAGGAAAAAATAGTAAACCTACTTCTAATTGCTTAAGGAAATTAAAACCAATTAGGAAAAGAAACCAAAACCAAATAGAATTTGGTTTCGGAAAAAACTGCATTGGAAAATTGTGCTAGCAAAAAATCTCCTGTGGGCCAAGAACTGCAAGTGCTGAAAATTGCTGCGGGCAAAAACTTGTGAGCGAGCAAAAATCACTGCCAGCTTGAGCCAATTCACCGCAGGAAATTCCTGCGGGCAAATTGGCCTGGCCGATTCAACCTTTGGCGATGAATTTTTTTCGTCGCCGATTTTTATTTTTATTTTTATATTTATTTTTATTTTTATTTTTATTTTTATTTTTATTTTTATTTTTATTTTTATTTTTATTTTTATTATTTTTATTTATTTAACTTTACCATTTTTATTTTTATTAAAAATTATAAATAATAAATACTAAAATAAATATTATTTAATTAAAATACCATAAAATTATTTTGGACTATATAAAAAATATCAGACCAGACTGGATCAAAAATTAAGGGTCTACACTCCTGTTGAGGGTACAGATGAAGCTAGAGTTGAGATAGCTGGAGGGTGCACCTACTCCTGTGCCAGAAAGACCAGCAGTTGATGAGATTTCGTCGGGCTGGATACGGCATATGGTGGAGTTGTTGAGGTAGGCTTTAGTTCAGCAGCCGCCGCCACTGCAGCCGCAATTATCGATGAGGAAATATGATAAGTTGAGGAAGTTTGGAGCTGAGGACTTTATTGGTACTACAGACCTTGCTGTAGCTAAATAGTGGCTAGATAGAGTCCAGAGAGTGTTCATCCAGCTGCAGGCTACTCCAGAAGAAAAGTTTGATTATGCTAGATCTCTTTTGCAGAGGGATGCATATGATTAATGGAAGACGGTTCCACATGCCCTAGATGATCCACCAATCTTGACCTACGATGATTTTCTGCGAGAGTTCGAGCAGAAGTATACTCTGAGGGAGTATAAAGATGCAAAGAAGATAGAGTTCCTGAGTTTGAGGCAGGATACCAGGACTGTGTCGGAGTATAAGATAGAGTTTACTCGGCTGAGTCAGTACGCTGATGGGATTATTTATGATGAGATTGATCGGTGTAGGAGGTTTGAGGAGGGGTTGAGACCCTCTATCATGTGCATTATCGCAGGCTCCCAATATCAGGATTTTTTCCATTTGGTTGCAGCTGCCAAGAGTGTTGAGAGAGCTCAGGGTCTTGCAGCAGCTGCTAGAGATGAGGAGACTAGAGCTAGGAGACTTCAGAGTGAGACAGGATCTTCATCTGTGAAGAGAGGCCGAGGAGGATATTTTTCAAGGTTCAGTAGGAGCCAGAGGCAGTTTGGTAGGTCAGTACAATAGCAGAGGCAGAGATTGAGACCTACAGTTTTTGTGGCTAGTGCTCCGACTCTAGTAGTTCAGAGGCCACTTCCATATTCCTGTGTCCATTGTGGTAGGGCACACGGGGGTGTTTGCTGGAAGACAGGTGGACCAGCACTGTGTTATAGATGTGGGTCATCAGATCACTTCTTCAGAGATTGCCTAGAGCCACCAGAGGATAGACATACAGATACTGTAGCTTCTCAACCCAGTGTTAGAGGGAGTCACGGTGGCAGAGGTTCTAACAGAGGAGGTCAGACATGGTCTAGTCAGAGAGGAGCTTCTACCGCAGGTAGTAGATTAGAAGAGGCAGGACTATCTCAGTGGGTATATGTGATGCAGAGGCAACCAAATGCTTCAGCTGTTATTACTGGTACTTTTTTTTATTTGGTACTTCAGTTCTTGCTTTGATAGGTGCATCCATCTTGTCTGTGACTGATTTGCATTCAGAGTCCCTAGGATTTGATGTTTTGGCGACAAATCCTTTAGGGCATAGTGTTATAGTTAGCAAGGTGTACCGAAATAGTCCATTTGTAGTTCAGGATGAGGAGTTCCTTGGTGACTTGATTAAGATGCCTTTCAAGGAGTATGATTTAATTTTAGGCATGGATTGGTTATCTAAGCATGGGACTGTGGTAGATTGTTAGCAAAAGTGTGTTACCTTGAGAACCTGTGATGGTAGGAATGTGATGGTATCTAGTGAGCAGAGACATCTTTTATCCATGTTTGTTTTAGTTGTTTCAGCTAGGAGGATGATTCGGAAAGGATGTGAAGCTTATCTTGCTCATGTTGTAGATACTAGAGTAGTGGGTTCCTAGCTAGACAGTTTATCCACAGTCGCTGAGTTTTCTAGATATTTTTTCTGAGGAGTTGCCATGGATACCCCCTGAGAGAAAGGTTGAGTTTGGTATCGATTTGTTACCTAGTACTACTCTCTTCTTTATTACTCCTTATCATATGGCATCTGCTGAGTTAAGAGAGCTGAAGGTACAGTTGCAGAAATTGTTGGATAAAGGGTTCGTTAGCCCTAGTGTGTCTTTATGGGGAGCGCCCATTTTGTTTGTGAAGAAGAAGGATGGTACCTTAAGATTGTGCATTGATTATCGGCAGTTGAATAAAGTGACCATTAAGAATAAGTATCCATTGCCTAGGATAGATGATCTCTTTTATCAGTTGAAAGGAGCAGCAGTATTCTCTAAGATTAATTTGAGATCAGGGTACCATCAGTTGAGAGTTAGAGATGAAGATGTACCTAAGACAACTTTTCATATGAGGTATGGGCATTATGAGTTCTTGGTGATGCCTTTTGGGTTGACAAATGCACCAGCAGCATTTATGAATTTGATGAACAGGGAATTCAGACCCTATCTAGATCAATTTGTGGTGGTTTTTATTGATGATATTTTGGTGTATTCACATAATGAGGAAGATCATGACAAGCATTTGTGGATTGTATTGCAGACTCTAAGAGAGAGGCAATTGTATGCTAAGCTGTCTAAATATGAGTTTTGGCTTGATCAAGTGACTTTTCTTAGTCATGTGGTTTCAGCACAGGTTATTAGTGTTGATCCGATTAAAGTTGAGGCTATTTTGAATTAGAATCTACCCAAGACTGTGACAGAGGTTAGAAGTTTTCTGGGTTTGACAAGCTATTATCGACGGTTTGTGAAAGGTTTTTCTATGATAGCTACTCCACTCATTAGATTACTTTGGAAGGGAGTTAGATTAGTGTGGACTGATTGGTGTCAGGCGAGTTTTGAGCAGCTGAGGGAGATGTTGACTCAAGCTCCTGTCCTTACTTTACTTGTGGAAGGTAAACCTTATGTGATTTATAGTGATGTTTCACATAGTGTGTTCTGATGCAGGAGGATAGAGTCATTGCTTATGCCTCTCGATAGTTGAAGCCACATGAGCTGAATTACCCAACGCATGATTTGGAGTTAGCAGCTATAGTTTTTGCTTTGAAGATTTGGTGACATTACTTGTATGGGGAGAAGTGTTTCATTTATACGGATCACAAGAGTTTGAAATATCTGGGTGTTCAGAGAGAGTTGAATCTTCGACAGAGACGGTGGTTAGAGTTGATTAAAGACTATGACTATTTAATTGATTATCATCCTGGTAAGGCAAATGTTGTTGCTGATGTCTTGAGTAAGAAGTCTTTGGCAGGTTTGACTACTTATTTGCTCTTGTTGCTTGTTGAGTTGAGAGCGTTGCATGCTAGATTTGAGTCTTGTAATGATGGTGCATTGATGGCTCAATTGCAATTGAGGCTGATGTTATTGGATCAAATTAGGGAGACTCGGTTGGCATATGAGAAAATCCATAAAGCTGTATTAGATTGCCAAAAGGGGGAGAATCGAGACTTTCATGTGAGAAGTGATGGCAGTTTGTGGTACAGAGATAGGTTGTGTATTCCTGATGATGCAAGACTATAAAAGGTAATTTTGGAGAAAGCACATCAATCAGCTTATGCTATGCACCCTGGGAGTACCAAGATGTATCAGAATTTGAAATAATATTATTGGCGGTCAGTATAAAGAGGGCCATAGCAGAGTTTGTATCTATATGTCTCACTTATCAAAGAGTGAAGGCTGAACACCAAGTTCCTTCGGGATTTCTTCAGCCATTATCAGTGCTAGAGTGGAAATGGGAGCGAGTGACGATGGATTTTGTGACTGGATTACCTTTGACTCAGAAGAAGCATGATGAAATCTGGGTGATTATTGATCAGATGATGAAGACAACTCATTTTCTTCCAGTTTAGATGGATTATTCTCTTGAGATGTTGGTTGAGCTGTATATCAGTGAAATAGTGAGGTTACATGGAGTTTCAATTTCTTTGGTATCTGACCAAGATCCCCGATTTACATTGAGATTGTGGAGAAGTTTACAGGATACTTTAGGCTCTCGGTTACATTTTAGCACTACTTTCCGTCCTCAGAAAGATGGGCAGTCAGAGAGAGTGATACAGATTTTAGAGGACATGTTGAGGAGCTGTATCATCGATTTCTCTGGGAGCTAGGATAGATTTTTACCACTGATTGAGTTTGCTTATAACAACAGTCATCAGTCTAGTATTAGAATGGCACCTTATGAGGCATTGTATGGTAGGAGATGCAAGACACCTCTATGTTGGGATGAGGTTGGAGAAGGTAAGTTGATTGGTCCTGATTTGATTAGGGAAACAGAAGAAAAAGTAAAGGTGATTAGAAATTGTCTGAAAGTAGCCTCAGAACGACAAAAATCATTTTCAGATTTAAAAAGAAGAGACATAGAGTTCAGTGTAGGAAATAAAGTATTTTTGAAAGTGTCTCCTTGGAAGAAAATTTTGAGATTTGGCCGCAAAGGGAAGTTGAGTCCTCGTTTCATAGGACCTTATGAGGTACTGGTAAGAGTTGGACCAGTGGCCTATAAACTAGCTTTACCGCTTGAATTGGATCAAATTCACAAAGTCTTCCATGTCTCTATGCTTCGAAGGTACAGGTCAGACCCATCTCATATTTTGTTAGTGGAGTCTATTGAGGTGAGTCTAGATCTGACTTATAAGGAAGAACCAGTGGCTATTTTGGCACGTGAAGTGAAGGAGTTGAGAAATAAAAAGGTGCCACTTGTGAAAGTTATTTGGAAGAATCATGCTACTAAAGAGGCAACATGGGAGAGTGAGCGGATGATGCGGAATCAGTATCCCCAGTTGTTCCAGACTTGAGAGCAGGTAATTTCAAATACGAAATTTATTCGTAGAGGGGGAGAATTGTAATATCCCAAAATTTTGAAAATATTAATTTTTGAAAATTAAATAAATGATTTAAAATTATATATATATAATTAAGTGAAAAAGAAAAATGTGTATATGATACATATATGTAGATATACATATATATAAGTCAACATTTTAATATGGTCAAATGTCATTTTAGTTATTAAGATATTAATTAAATGGTTAGTGGAAGATGACATAGTATATATTAATTAAGTAATATATTTTACTCGGTGGAGAGTGAAAGAGGAATAATTGTGTGGTTAAAAGGGATTGTTGGTAGTGGAGTTGGTGATCATTATCTTCTTCTTCTTTTCTTTCTCTATTGAAGCCGGCCACCTTCATCAAAGGAAGAGAGGAATTTTGCTTCTTGCTAACTCAAGTAATTGAAGGATTTCAAGTGTTCAAGTTGGAGTTTTAAGGATTTTCTTCATATTTGGTAAGTTTCCAAATTGTTTCTTTGATTTCCTTTGGAAGTTGTATTTGTGTGAATTGGATGTTTGGTGTAGTATGTGTTAAAGATTGATATTGATATGTTTGAAGTTCTTTTGACTAGTTAACTATGAAATTTAGGGTTGGATTGAAGAAAAGGTTAAGTTTGGTGAAGAGAATAAGAGTTTTGGATTGTGTAACTTTTGAGTTGTGAAGTCATGGTTGTAATTGTGTATTTTTGCTTTTAATTGAGTTGTTTTGATGTTTATACAAGTATTATGTGGAATAATGATGGATTTGGTTGAGTTTGTATGGAGTTGAAAAGGTTAATGAAAGATAATAGTTGGATGTGATAATTATGTATGGATATCAGGATTTTGGCCTGACACGCCTGGTGACACGACCATGCTTTTAGGCGTGTCGATGGTTCTATTTTCGGTGTTGGTGACACATGCAGTGACACACCTATGTCACTGAGCGTGTCACAGCTTCTGTGTTGTTGTAGTTTTGACACGTGCAGTGACGCGCCCATGTCACTGAGCGTGTCATATCTACTGTGTTGTTGTAGTTTTGATAAGTGCAGTGATACACAATGTCACTGAGTGTGTCATAGCTACTGTGTTGTAGGAGTTTTGGCATGGTCATTGACACGCCCATGTCACTGAGCGTGTTAAAGCTTCTATGTTGCGGGTTTAGGGCACGGTCATTGATACACCCGTATTGTTGAGCGTGTCATGTGTAGAGTTTGCCCTAGATAGTTCTTTTTCTTATTTTTTCTTTGTGTATCTTATCCTTGTGTTGAGAGATTTTGTTTATACCTATAAGTGTATCACTAAGTAATTATTTATAATCACATTTGGTTTAGGCTTTGCAGAGACTTGAGTTACCCAATCCAAGTGTTGAGGGATATCTTGGACGAGGAGGTTGAAAGTGGTGTTTGTTGCTTTTAGAGGTAAGTACAAACTTTGAATAATTATTTATATTTACATGACATTAGTACTTAACACATTTGGTTGGAAAATGTGTTAAGTTACCTACTACATTATTGGTGCATGAGATATATGTTATGATTTGTATAATGTTACAAATGCATTATATGTAATGTAAACTTTGTGCAAAATATGATAATGGCCCAAAATGTATGGGTATTGCAATTTGTTATGTATAAATTAAAGATGGTATGTAAAGCCATTGGTGATGGCTATATTGATATAAATGAGATATTTAAAGCATTGTGCCTAGTTTGATCATGAGAAAATGAGAAAGGATTTGATAATGGAATTATGAAAGAATTGTGTGCCTAGCATGTTATTCAATTTTCAAAGTTTTGTGTTTGGAGGCATGCCTAAGACGTAACAGTCCCTTGAAGCTAGATTGGACTTGGTCCTTGAAGCCCAATTGGGTGTTACATGATGTAGCAGACCCTTGAAGTTGGGTTGAGCCTAGTCCTTGAAGCCTATTTGGGATGTTACATATAAGGTAATCCTCATTGTGATTATGATTTACCTTCGGGCTAGACACATGGTGTCATCTTGGACCAAAGCAGTAACTCTGAAATTTGAATGGCATATTAGATCCTTTTGGGCCAATGCTTGTGTTTGCTTTTATGTGAATTATGAATTGTGGAACAATTGAGCAATTTATCAAGATATAATGATATAATGTTATGAAATAAAATATCCTTATGTGTTGTGCATTAGCATTGTATTTGAACTATATTATTATCAAAGTTTGTATCACTAAACTTTTGGCTCAGCGCGATTGTGATTCATCACGCAGGTGACTGGGTAGATCCGGTTGAGTTGGAGAGTTCATCTAGACTGAGTCGATTTTAGGCTTGAGATCTTGAGTGCAGAGTTGATTGTTGGACATCAAGATCAGAGACAAACTGCCAGCATGTATATATTTTATATTTTTGTACATATTGATTTCATGTATATTTTGTTATATTTTGATATATATATATGTATATTCCGCAAACTATCGAAAATATTTTGGATAAACCTTTGGTAATGAAGTATACATATGTGTTTTAGTAAGTAATATTTCATCTATTATTTATATGATATCAGTTGAATGTTTTAAGTTTATACAGATTTTACAAGTGAAGAGTTGTTTTGTTAAAATGGGTTGTGATATCCTTGTATCCTATATTCGTATATTACGTATATTGGGTGTATGTAGTGTGCGTATATTGAATATAAGGGTGTCACATATTTTTTTGTGATTTTCATCTTCTTCTTTTTTTTTAGTTTGTTATGTATTTAATTACTATTTACATTATATATGCTGCTTACTTTTTTTAAAAAAAGTTTCAAATTAATTTTTTAAAATATTAAATTAAAAATTTTTATATTAAATTCTACATAATAGTAATATATACCAACATATAAATAAAATATATCTATCTAATACTGTAATTTTTTTAAAATTTGAACAATATATATAACATATACCGATATATTAATAAACATATATCACTTTTATACTATTATTTTTTTTTAATTTTAACACGTATATATTATTATATATAAGATATACTAACATATAACTAAATATATAATAATTTAATATTTTTATTCTTTTAAAATTTAATATGTATATATTGGTAATATTTTGTAGCGGAGGAAGGGAAGGTCATTGGGGGGGGGGGGGGGGGGGGGGGGGGGGTTAAACCTCTCTCCTAGTTATATAAATTATATATATATATATATATTATTAGCTTTTTTGTACTATATATATTTTTATTTTTAATTAGTGGGTGTTTAAAATTTTGTGGTTAGATACTTAGATTAATTTTAAAATTATGCAATTTAACTATGAATTAGGTAAAACTAATATTTTTATTTGAAATAATATTTTTCTAAAATTTAATTTAATAAAATTTTCTAAATAAATTAATAGATCCAAAATTAAAAGGAAAAGAAATGTAAAAATTTAATTAATTTTTAGAATTTAATAATAAATAATGTAAAATAACAAAAATATAAATTTTGTTAAAATTTTAAATATTCAATTTTATCTTTAATTTACTTGTAATTATTTTAGCTTAAAAAAATTTGCCCCCCTCCCCCCTTCATTTGATTCTTGGTTTCGCCACTGGTAATGTTGTTATAAACCATATACCAACATATAACTAAACACATATCGCTTGTATTTTTTTTAAGTTAACTAGTATATGTAATAGATATTATTCTTTAGTAAAGTATATGTAACATATACCAATATATTTATACAAATAATATTCGTCAGTTAAATTATATATAACATATATCTACATATATCCATATGCATTATTCTTTAGTCAAAGTATATGTAGCATATACTCACATACACCTATAAATATCATTCTTTAGTTAAAGTATATATAACATATATCTATATATATCCATATATATCATTCTTTAGTTAAAATATGTGTAATATATATCCTCATACACCTGCAAATACCATTATTCAGTTAAAGTATATGTAACATATATCCACATATATACACATACACCATTATTTAGTTAAAGTATATATAACATATATCCACATATACCTATAAATATCATTTTTTAATTAAAACTATACATAACATATGCCTACATATACCTATAAAAAATATTTTTTAGTTAAAGTATATGTAACATATACCTATATATATCCACGTATATCATTCTTTAATTAAAGTATATGTAATATACATCTACATATACCTATAAATAATATTCTTTATTTAAAGTATATGCAATATATACCTATATATATCCACATATACCATTCATTAGCTAAAATATATGTGACATATACCTACAAATATTATTTTTTTAGTTAGAATATATATGACATATACCTACTTATATCCATATATATTATTCTTTAATTAAAATATATGTAATATACATCCACATATGCCTAAAATATATCATTTTTTAGTTAAAGTATATGTAACATATACCTATATATATATATATATCATTCTTTAGTTAAAGTGTATAAAACATATATCCACATATGCCTATAAATAACATTTTTTTTTAGTTAAAGTATATATAACGTATATCTACATATATCATTGTTTAGTTAAAGTATATATAACATATATCAACATATACCTACATTTAATATTTTTTAGGTAAAGCATATATAATATATATTTGCATATATTAACATATTTTGTCTTTAATAAAAGAAATATTAAAATAATATAAACTATTTTGATTAACATGCTTTTTATAGAATATATTATTTAAACTTACTTAGCATAATTAATTAATTAGTAGCTAATTACAACGAATCCAAATATTTTAAGTTTAAAAAAGACTTCAGTATTAGTAATTGCAAATAAATAAATAAATATAAAATAATAATAAAGCTTACAAAATTATTATATAATAAATTCATCATAAATTTTTTATATAGAATTGATAAATTTATAAATTAATTAAAAAAATTCTAACAAATTTGATAATATTTTCTGATTTGATAAATTTTAATATTTTGAACTTTTCCTAATAACTTTGTAAAAGAAAAAGGGCTCTTTGCTAAACTACCCTAAATATTAAAACTTTTTCCAATTATAGGACAATTAAAAATAATTTTCATTTTCACATATTTAACAACTTTTTTTACAGAAATACAGTGTTAGTGATAAACATATAAATTTATTTAGCCCCATTAAATTATATTGTTATATATGCCTCAAGTTCTTATTTTAAGTGATTTATTATTCTTTTTAATACATTATACTTAAAAAAGAATAGCGAAAAAAAGAAAGAAAAAAAGAAGTCTTTGCAATTAAAATAATGATGGTGTTGTCCATAAGATTATTACAGTTTCACTGGATGCAGAGCTTCAATATGAAAAGATATATATTTTTTTTATGCCAACCTCATCTGCTCTAGAAGCATCCAATAAGAAGCTTCTGCGGTCAAAAAATTTAAGCACTTGAGAAAAAATAAGAGAAAATAGAGTATTAATAGTAATTATCAAAGCAACAAAAATAGTGATTGCATCATAGTCATACTGCTACGTGAGACAAGAGAAAAGAAAAATGAAAAAAAATGTAAAATATATGCTACCATATTTTTATAAAAATAAAATATAAAAAAAGTTAAAATTAAAAATTTGAAAACTTAAATGTGAAAAAATTTAATGATAGTAAAATTGAAAAAGAAATTTAAAATATCGTATATGATGTAATTTCGCTTTATAATGTGCATATCATTGTACGGTGGCTGTTAGGGCTCATTAGTAAAATCTGGATCATTATGGCATACTGCCACTTCCGATGTGAGAGTTAGATTTTTTTTTTTCAATTAACAGCTAAAGAATTAATCAAAATGATTCAACTCTTAACCGATCAAAAATTAAATTCTTTCAAAATTTTTAATCAAATGGACCATAAAGTAATATAGTCAAATAATTGAACTGAATTTCAATTAATAAAAATTTTGGTCAGTTAGCCATTTTATGCCCACCAATAACTACTCTGTATTTGTAAAAACAAAGTTATATAGGGATTCAGTTGAAAAACAAAAAAGTTAAATAGAAATAAACCGCTTAATTTGCTCAAGAAGGAACTCGAAATCAAATGGCTCACATAAAAGGAATTCAAAATCTAATTAAATGCAAAGTAATCAAAGCAAATATAATTAATTGTTTGCCAGTCCCGTCTCATGCTTGACGCCAGCTCCGATAATCAATACAATGTTTGCTCCACTGTCGAGTCACCGCCCCAACGAAGCTTCCCATTTATCGCCGTAAAACTCTTAACATTTCGATTCTTAGACTTGGCTGAATCTTTCTTCTCTTTCTCCATCTTTAATTGTGATAAAGGCGAGATCAAACAGGTAAAGCCTCAAAATGTCTTTCTCTTGCTCTTTTTCTTCTCATATTCTGTTCTGAAATTCCATTTTCGATTCTCATTATTGCCTCGAAACTACTTAAGGTTGGCGCCCACGAGGCCAAAAACCAATTGGAAGTCTCTCTAAGGCTAGCCTTTGAGGACCTTGAACCTAAACTAAGACCCACCTTTTCCTTGAATATTCCTAGCCAGCAAGAGTACTTACAGCTCAATCGTGCTATTCTTTATGGGGCTTTAACTGAACCCCTGTTGGCCAAAACCCATATTAAGTATCTACACGCCATTGTTACTGATGGGTATGCTTTTTTTGTTAGTTTAATTGTCAAAATCGTCAATGATTTGTATGCTAAGCTTGTTGATTCAGTAAAAGAACAATTGATTTGGGTTGTTAAACATATGGTTGATGTTTTAGGAGTAGGTTTTGATGGATTGTTGGTGTCTTTGTTGAGGCAAATTGTTGGTGGGGATTTTAGAGATGGGAACTTGTGGCTGTGTTTTGAGTTGGTTGTTCTTTTCCTGAATAAGTGGAGTTGCTTACTTGAAGAAGAGCCATTGATTTTGACTAGTGCACTGTATGTATTTCTTAGGTTGTTAGCTGATCATTGTAGGTTACCCAACAATGTTAAAATAGAGTCTCTGAAACTACTGGAGAATGAATTTTGTGTTAAAATGTTGAGGGTGCAATTTCATTTGTGTATGAAAATTGGGAGGGACCTGATTTGATTACTGCAAAATTTGGTTCATGTCCCTGCATTTCGAGCAATATGGAGGGATTTGGTGCTGAACCCAGGTGAGTTTAGGACTGCGGAATTTTCAGATGTTTCTCAACTATACTGCTCTAGGACATCAAGTCGGTATTTTTTGCTTCGGATCACTCCAGAAATGGAAACCCAGTTGAGATTTTTGCTTATGCATGTGAAGTTTGGGAGCCAAAAGCGGCACCAATCATGGTTTGCCAAGAAGTTTCTTTGTGAATCAGAGAGAGAGACTCTCATTATTGACATCATTCGATTTATATGTTGTGCACACCACCCATCGAATGAAACTATCCAGTCGGACATCATACCAAGATGGGCTGTTGTAGGCTGGTTATTGAAAGCTTGCAGAAAAAATTATGTTCAATCCAATGTGAAGTTGGCCTTATTTTATGACTGGCTTTTCTTTGATGAAAGAATTGATAATATAATGAACATTGAGCTCGGAATTCTATTAATGGTTTGCTCAATACCCAAATACATAGACATAAATTTTTGCTGCTTCTTGGGGAAAACTATGACATGGATCATGCTCATGTTATTGCTAGGGGAATATCAGCAGCTTTCACGGCACTTGTTCAAAAAGGAGTAGTTCACTCGCTGGATGTTTTGACATCATGTGATGCACTTTCCCCTTTTCTGATAGAGAGACTTAGGAGATTATTGTCAAGTTCAAAGGTGGGAATTCTTAAAAAATTGCAGCCAGCCCATGTTCCTAATTACTCTGTACCACCATTACATTTGCAAAATCTGTCCTGTCTGGAAGCGCCAACATCATCTCCAGAACAACAACCTGCAGGTAAGATGGATGTTAGAATAAGCACTGCATCTGCTGATACTTGTATAACATTTCCAGATAGCTTGGTTACTACTTCCATTAGCACCAGTGAAAGTCTGGTTGATGCTTTTGAGAATTTGTTGCAAAATCTGATAGATGCTACAAAGTCAAATACACTGGGTCTGCACATTTTGGAAGCAATACTTATGTCATTGGTAAATCTTGATCACCAAGTACCAACACTTACTTCAGTTTCTCCTGAGATTTTATGTTCAAGAATTGCGGACCACTTTGAATCAACTGGCTGCAAATTATTTGCTCCTCTAGACAGCAATCCTGGTACTCCTTTTTCTGGCTATGAAATTAAATCTGCCCCAGCCTTAATCACTCATACCTTCATATTTTCGCAAGATCGGAGGATGCAAGGAATGCTTTTATTCTGGTCAAGGAATGGTTTTCCTGTAGGAGCACACATATTGTCTTATGCATTGCGGCTAGCTTACGAAGCACACGTAGGAGGTTTCTCAGGAAATGCCATGGTTGATGACAATTTTGCCAAGTTATGTGACGTAGACATGCCACTGCTGATTTTTCATGTTGATGGGTATTTTTCTTTTCTCAATGGAAAAATAGAACGTTCTCATGAAGACCTTGTTCCTACTTCTGAAACAGACAAGAAATTTGTTATTAAGTTGGTGGAAAATGCTTTTGGTGCTTGTAAATGTTTTCTTGAGTGTTCTAGAACTACCTTGCACAAAGAAGATGATAAATCTCTGTCAAAGCTCCTCTTTGATTACGTGATTTCATGTGTTCAGTGGGAAAGAGAGTGCAAAGTTCTTGTTGTGCAGTATCTCCTATCAGTTTGCTGATCTATGCGTTGGTAAGGAAGATATTATAAGGTTACTAATATGCCGATTGGATCATGCTGATCTTGTGGATATACAGTTTGAGATAGGACTGAAGAAATTGTGTGTTTGGGGAGAACACTGAAACCATTTTCCTCTTAATGAAGAATTCACTTAGCTGGGATTTGTTGGAGCAGCATAAATTCTGTGGCTTGATTAGGTCAGAGCTTGCAGTCTCCAAGGTTCAGGTAGAAAAGATAATTTTAGAATTTTTCTACTCTGATAATCTGGATAAAAAGATCAGTGCCATTGCTGTTGGAGTCCTTCTTACATTATGCACTAGTTGTGCACCAACACCTGAGCTTGTTGCGGCAATCATGTTGCTACCAGATAATGTGTTCAGGACTTTGCTGCCACAGCTTTAGCTGCATGGGCCGTGTCTAATCCCTCAATGCTGTTTGACAGTTTAGCTAATTTTTCAGAGAAACTTAACAAGAAGAATGGTGACGCTATCTGTTCATTCGGGGTTGCAATTAATCGTTCTGCAGCTCTATGGTTGTTGAATTATTTCACTGCACAAGGAATGAATGCCTGAGATATTTTATTAATTTGTCTTCAAATATTTCAGGTGGTTAAATGATAAAGCCATCATGGTGGTTTGATGATGTTAAATGATGATTTGTCTTATTATCGTTTGAAGTTATAGCTTATAGGGAAGTGACTGCGGCTTTGACTCTGACACTTCCAGATGAAGCTTCTGGCTTCTGCTGACAAAATCACTGGTTTATGGTAGACTTTGTCAAGGATAGCGTTATCATGCAATGGTGATTGCAATGCGTCTCTAAGCTATCTTTATTTTTATTTTTCTAAAGCAGGTGCTACCATCATCTGTTTCAACGTACAGAAGACATGCCTAATTGGCCTCATCACATGATATTGTTGTGCAACTATCCTCCGCCATATTCAAGTGGGTGGACACACTGATTTCTGTCGCGACTCAGAGAAGCTCAGTGGTTTATAACTTGCAAGGAAAGTCAGGTACGCAGAAATTCAAATTTTTTTTTATTAGCATAATGTCCAATTGTATTCTTTCTACTAGAATTTATGTATATATTTATTATTCTTTCAGAGTGGTCAATTTCGCTCTGGTTCTTGGGAAAGAAGAGAAACATCTTAACCCAGGCTAAGCCATGTATGTAATCATACTGAAATTAACATCATATAGCAAGTCAACCTTGTTTTTTTGTTGCTACTTTTTGCAATTCTCTCTGTGAATTTTTATTTCCAGTATCTCTTTCTCCTTTTTCAGATCTCTTTTAAGGCACTGCCAAGAAACTAGCAGCATCCTGTAGGAAACTTACGGTCCTACAGAAGCTTGGTCCGGAGAGGAGTTATATTATCAATACACAAAAGTACAAAAATTCTCGGTGGATAAATACATGAACTTGATAAGCATCTCCAGAACTTATAATTGAAATGGTGAGGGATGGTTGCCTGGCTAGTGTGACTGCCGGCGTTGCAATTGTGTTTTTTTTTTACTCTCTGACCCACTTAAATCCTAAAGCTTCTCAGGACTTCTATGTTTGGAAACTTGTATTGATTGTTTGATCAATTATCGTTCTGATCAGTCTGGAAATCCAGAAATTTCATGATGTAAAATAGATATCCTAAGTTTTGGAGCAAACCCTGCCAGCCCGTGATGAATTGATATTTAATTATTTATTTTTCTATTTTCTTTGGATAACAATTGCTGCTATTTTTTTTTTTTTTTTGAACTGAAGATAATATATCATTAAGTTGAGACAGAAGATACATCCTTGTACAATAAAGAACACAGTTGTTGTGGAGGATTAATCACCCAATCTACTCTAAGGCCACCACTTGTAATGGCGCTAGCCAACCAATCTGCTACTCTATTTCCTTCCCAATTAACAAAAACAAAACCATATCCCTGGAGTTGCCTAACTAGAATTTTTATCTGTACAACAAAAGATTCAATCTCGAAAATACAAAGATCGTGACTTTTCAAGGATTGAACAAGTTGCAGATTATTTGATTCAAATATGCAATAATTAAGCTTCAATTGAACAGCCTTTTGCACAGCTAATAGTAAAGCAAAAGCTTCATTTTTGATAGGCGATATAGATTGAATCAGAGAAGCAACTCCTCCTAATATCTGTCCAAAGTGATTCCTGATGATAGAAGCAGCTCCTGCAACGTTCAACTGGGAGTGATAGCTTGCATCAGAATTGATTTTGAGCCAACCTACTGGTGGAGCAGACCATGTGGGAAGAGATAGCCTGGTGAAGTCAGCACCATTTCCTCCTCCATCTGATAAAGCATTTTTCTGATGGGCTTTAACAAATTCATCAAACAAATTATAAGCTGTGTACTGTAAACAATGATGTTGCACTACTTTTGCTGTTTTTACACAAAGTGAAATTTCTTTATATTTTATGTTATATTAATATATTAAATCTACTAGAAATTTAATATTTAGCTTTGAGGAGAAAATAAATATTTTGATTTTGACACTGTAGTTTTTGCATTGGGTCATGCAAAAATAAACAAAGGGCTGTGCTATAATGTTAAAATATATGCTCATGGAGTTTCCGTAATGGTCCTTTATTTCTGAAAACAATACAAAGGGAGATATTTATACTCCAAAGTCAATTAGAAAGATCTACAAATAAAAAAGATAGACAAAACAAATCAGTTGCTAAAATGAAGAAACTAAAAATAATAATCTTTCACCAGATCGTGCAAATATATCATATATTGCCAACTTGCAAACCAACATGCGCATAAGGTCCATTGCCAAGTGACGCTCCAGTCGTTTGTAAACATCACATTCAATTGCTAATTTCTTCTTTATGAAATAACGATCAATTTCTATGTACTTTGTTTTGATCATGTTGGACTGGTTTGATGTTTGACTGGATTATAGGAATAAGTTACTCTTCCCTAGTGGTTTTCACTCTTCGAATAGGAAATCCTTGTGCAGAGCTTTAAACTATGTCACAGTACTTGATCGAGCCACTAAATATTTTTGGGTGTGCAACACTAGAGGTCGATCTCTTATTTCTGGACAATGACAGAGCCACCATAGAATCATATGTGGTCACACGATACTCCCTTATCAGCACTCAGAAAGAAAGTAGTAGCGGTGGGCGTCTGTGAGGAATAACTCAACCTCCACATAAATTTTTTTTTTTAATAAAATAGTCTCCGGCGCTATTTCGCCAAGATTCGATTTTAATTTTTTTTATTTAACCTTTGACAAAGCGACACCGTTTCATTGGAAATCATTTTAAAAATAAAAAATAAAACCCTCCATAACAAAACGGCATTGCGAGATTAAAAAAAAGGGCATCTTCCTCTTCTTTCCTTTCTCCCTTTCCAGCAGCATCAGCCACTGGCCACTCCACCGGCAACACCGACCACCATCAGTCCGTAAAAATCCCCCCCCCCCCCATGTGAAGTTCTAGATCCGTCACTGTCTCTGGAGATCTAGTTTAATAAGCATATGGAAAAGCTTTAATCGCAAATGAACATGTTTGGAGAAAAGAAGTCATTTTCCTAATGTTTAGATACCGCATAATGCAAAAAATATCTTACCCAAGTTTACTGCCATATCTTATGTCTGATTTAGTAAGAGATAAATAGGTCTTCGTG
This sequence comes from Garcia nutans, assembly GCA_947685225.1. Taxonomy (NCBI): domain Eukaryota; kingdom Viridiplantae; phylum Streptophyta; class Magnoliopsida; order Malpighiales; family Euphorbiaceae; genus Garcia; species Garcia nutans. Next base: position 21,019,719 of record CANTUV010000011.1, on the reverse strand, counting down.
CTCTAGTATCTCCTTGTGTCAACTGACTTCAATATTTTCTACTTGTAATATTCATTAAGGCTCAGCTGCAAGCAAATATGTTAGGACTCTATTTTGTTGTCTTCTTCCTCTCTTTCATCTGTGTCCTCATCTTCATCTTCTTCTTCTGTACTTCTCATCCTCCAACCAAAACTCCATGTCCAGAATCATACCCTATTATCGGAAACCTCCCAGGTTTCCTCTGCAATCGCCACCGCTTCCACGGCTGCGTAACCGACATGCTCTCCCAAACCCCATCACTAGCCCTCCAAGTCAACTCCTTGTCCTCCTGTGGCATTTGCACTGCAAATCCTATAAATTTAGAGCATCTCCTTGTCGCCTACTTCTCTAACTACATAAAGGGCTCTAGATTTGTCGACGTCAACTCCTTATCCTCCTGTGGCATTTGCACTGCAAATCCTATAAATTTAGAGCATCTCCTTGTCGCCTACTTCTCTAACTACATAAAGGGCTCTAGATTTGTCGACGTCCTCCATGGAGATAACGGAGGGAGTAGTTTTCTTTCTAACACTACCCTCATTAAATATAATGTATTTTAAAATTATTTTTAATGTTATTTATAATTGTTATGAAAAAATTTATATTAAATAAGAATATAATAATAAAATAATGATTTTATTTATAATTAGTGGCCTATAATTTAAAACATCAAAAAATAATATAATGAATTATAAAAATAAATTTGAGGGAATAATACATTTGTTATAATGACGATACAAGAATCATCATCTGGATGCGTCTCTATCAGAAATATAGTTATTTGCCCTTGCGACCATTAATTTATGACTTACTGGCAAATAAATTCTATACTTCCAATTCATCTGTACCAAAAACTGGATTTTAGCAACTTAATCAAGCGTTATCTTATGTTTTCCAATCAACCGCTTACTGGTAATTATCTTTACAGTCCCAAGTTTGCATGCATAATATATGCTTATCTTTCGAAATTATAGTAAACACGCTTTTATTTGGAACATATTCCAAGGGTCACCAGATGGGCTATACAGGCAAGCAGATTTGTGGGAACCACAGAGAATGAAATATAAAGCGCAAGTCATGACCCTCAAACTCTTGATTGATTTCTTCATGAACTAACGAAAATGATACGAGAGCTAAAAAGTTTTGTTCGCTACATTTAGTTCTAGTTTTAAAAAAAAAAAGTCATATAAACTTTAATCAATGATAGAATCGGATTCTTTATTGAACTCTCGTCCAATATTGTCATCAACTTGTTAATGAGGACATCATAAAAATAACTACGACAAACATTTATCCAAACTTGTCATTATTTTTTTTTATTAATTGCATGTGATATATTTAAGATTCAAACTTGAAATCTAAACAAGAATAACATATGATCTTGACCACCAACCTATATCTTAGTGATTAAACTTATTTTTAATTAACTTGTCAATAACATTTGCAAGAAACAAATTTTTTTTTTTTTTTGAGTATTACATTATACAGGAGGATAAATCAATCCCGGATCTATTATTCAAGGGAAATACACTTGTTGCCAGGCTATGTCTCGGTTTGAAACTGCAAAGCACATATAGTGTTGGCGAAGTCTATAATCAGTCTGTTATCAACTTACATGCTTGGAAAGTTGTAGTAGTGTGAATCAAATTCTTATAGGAATTTCTTGTAGGAAGAGATGAAAGAACAGAGAATATGAGAAATGGGAATAGGCTGCAATATCGCTTATTGATCTAGGATTAGGAATTAGGAGGGTCTCTTATCCCAGATAAATTGAAAATTTAGAAACTGAACTTAACAGACTAAATATCATTGCTTCGGTGCAACTATTCAGTTTTACCTGAATAAGCTCACCCCTAGTAAGAAAATGACCATATGTGACCTCAAATCTTTTTTAAGACATAGCAATAAGCCAGATGAAATAGCAGGAACAAATGCCATTTTTACCAACCTCAACCGATTTGTAGTCAAGGCTCGACTGAATTCAGTTGAGTTTGGCATATGTAAAATTAGTATTTAATAATATTTGTACACAATTAACCAAACAGCCTCTAACTAAATCATGATCTTTATCTTTAAAAGTCCCTCATATGGTAGAAAAGATCCGAAATAATATTCAAATTTAAGATACAGAAAAAACTTTCTAACATTGGATGATGTCCCGTAAAACAACAAATTAACTGTGTATGGTAAAACATAGTACAATTTAATCAACATATGAGGCAAGTCAAAAGATAAAAAAGAACTAACATAAAGGAATTAACAAGCATGCTCATGACCATAAAACTAACATAAATTAATTCAAGATGCTGATGGCTTTTAACTCCTGCTTATGCATTATTTCCATCTATATATCTTCAAAAGTCAGTCTCTTTTAGCTTGCAAGTGGAACACAGGTGTTTTTAGCTTCTACATGAGCTTAGGTCCAGCGCTTTTAGAGTGGTATCTTTGAATGTTTCACAAGTCAATGAAGGATATTTTACTTTCCAGATCAAGAAGTTTATGTTCTTGTCATCAGTTGCCCGTTGAGTTAAATAAAAGGATCTCTTGTCCTTCACATTGTATACTCATTTTTTTACTTCTCAACAGCATTTTTCCCTTGTAAAAACTTATTACCGATGTATACAAGATTTCAATATTACCACAACAAATAAGTAAACAAAACAATTGGTAATGCATAAGAAGTAATTAGATAAAACTATTATAGTTCTATAAAGCATCCTAAGAGAAAAGTATTATAATTCTATAAAGCATTTATTATAATTCTATAAATCATCCTAAATTTTAAGAAATTCATACATCTTTGTTGTTATAAAATCCTATGCATACAGACTAGCCATCAACAGAGGGCGGAACTAGAAATCTTATTTCTAGAGCAGGCAAAGTGAAGTGATCTAGAAGTTCAATAAAATGAGAGGTTGCAGTTAAAATAAAAATTGAGGTGGGACTGCCGCTATTTTTTAAGAAAATTTCTTACAATTCTAAGGCAACTTTAGAAAGCTTTACGGCGGACATGATCCCCAAAAAGCATAACAGGTCTGCCCCCAGGCCAGCAATTAAAGTCCCCTACAAAGACAAAGCACAAGGCTTCCATGCAAAATGCAAAAATATGGATTGCACATTTCATTGCTTTCAGGATAGATAAAAACATATGCAATTAGACAAATAGGTAAATCGATATAAGCAGTGAGACTGAATAATGATCATGGAACAATTGGTCAGACACTTCAAAAATTTCCAAATTACCTGACAAATCTTTCATCCATGCCTTTAACAGATAGAAGACATTTCTTCTTGTATATGTCCTCACTGTTTCCAGCAAAATGTAGCAGACAACATGCTAACCTGAAAGCATAGGTGAGGCGACAACCATCATTTTAACATCCTCAATTTTTAAACATTGAGAGTGCACCAGGCCATTTTAAAATAAGAAATCCTCATAACAATAGAGAAAGTTATCTCATACATCTAAAACCAACCTTCACAAACTTGGCTGACTGAAATTCACCAGGATGATGAGTGTGATAATGGGAATGGTGCTATGAGGTTCTCCATTATAGCATCCGCAGTCCTTACGATTAGTTCATATCATTATCGCAAGAAGAAAAGTGGCAGAGTTAATTCCTAAAAATTTTGAAAATTAGCTCATACGACCCAAGTCATGAAATTACAGAAATTGCAGATGTATCCATGTGACAAGTCGTATGCATATTGATAGCTCTGAACACATAAATCTGCTACAAACTTTTCTAGACCAAAGAATGTTGAATCATCATGGGTGCCTTAAACAAAAAAAGAGCACTGAAAACTTTACCACTAGAGCTTAAGCACAGAAAAATGAAAAACATAGGAAGAGAGGAAGGATGGCACAATTAATTTTACTTTTTAATCTGCAATGACTATTGCCAAACTTGCAATTCCTGTTTGTAATTTGCACCTTTTATTAATGTCACAAGGAAATGAACAAGGTATAAATACTCCTTTCTTGTCCTTTTCTCTGTTGCGTCCTCTAAAACATTCTAGAAAGCATCCTCAAAGTTAAACTCCAAACTAAGGGACAGTGGTAAATAAAAACACAAAAAGGAGAATAAAGAAGTAGACTTTGGTAATTTAGTTGGAACACTACCAATAAGCCTAGCTCCAACTCTATCTAGCCTCTTCACCATAGCCACAGCCTTCAAATTCCCTTCCTTCCAGAATGCCTCCACCATCTTCTCTCCAATCTCATTTCCTCTATCCTCATCATCAACCACTGCCACCGCTGTAGGCCCTGCCCCGCTAATAGTACACCCAAATGCTCCGGCCCCAATGGCCACCTTCTTCACTTCTTCCATCCCAGGAATCAATGGTGCCCTTTTAGGCTCAACGATCTTATCATTCGACAATGCGTTCCCTAACCCCACCAAGTCCCCTTGCAGCACCGAAGCCACTAACGCCCCAGCTTGGCTGCAGTTCCAGACGTGGTGAGGCATCCCAATTTCTGCTGGTAAAGCAGCTCGCATTTTCTTAGTGGGTGCTTCAAAATCTGGACTTACAAGCACAAAGAAGAGTTTTTTCTCTTCTGGGAACTTTAATCTCATCAATTCTAATGGATCATAACTTCTAATCAATACAAACCCTCCCATTATTGCTGGTGCTATATTATCAGCATGATAACCCGAAACTTTAGCTTCAGATTCCAGTCCAGCAATAACAAGATCCTTAACTTCTAATTTCCCACCAAAAATCTCATTAACAGCCACAGCAGCAGCCGCAGCACTAGCAGCACTCGATCCAAGACCACTCCCTAAAGGAAGCCCTTTTTCAAGTGTAAGAGATAGACCCACGGATCGAATATTAAGCATTTTCATGGTAGCAATAGCAGCGATTCCAGCGCAGTTCCAAAGAGGATTCTTTGAAAGTTTTTTAGTGGCGTGGGTTCCAGTAATGTCAGAGATGGAGATCTCACCAGGATGGACAGAGGGATCGACTCGAACAGAGACAAAGTCCCCTAAGCCATCAACGGCGCAACCCAAGAAGTCAAATCCAGGGCCAAGATTAGCGACGGTGGCAGGGGCGAAGGATCTGACGGAGGTGTAAACGGGTTCAGGTTCAGTGGTGGTGATGCTAGGCAGAGATAAGTTGCAGCGGAGAAGGGGTAATGGTTTCTTGGTGTGTAATGATGGAGAAACTGCTACAGGTTTAATCGGAAATACAAAGCATACCGCCATTGTAGAGAGTAAAAGAGAAATAAGGGTTCAGGGCTTTAGAAAGACGAGAGCTGGCAAATGTAAGTTGTTCAAATGAGCAATCCGTCAACGGCAACTTGATCTGCCGTTAAAAATATTATATTATATATATATACTAAAAAAGCCCACAAATTTAATATTCCTAGTGACAGTGTACTTCCAAAAAAACCAAATAAACTTTTTTAAAATTTCAATGTTGTCCCTTTCTCTTTCTTTTTCTTCCTGATAAACGTGTATTAAATTTTGCCCAATACTAAAAAGACTTTTAGTTTGACCGCTGTGATTGTTTTTATATTTTCAATGAAAAGACAATAACGCCCATTGATTTTTAATTCTTAAGAGACTGCAGTGGCAGATGGAACTCATTTGCCTACTTTCTCATTGACAAAATTACCCTAAAAAATTGTTACATCATCAAGTTTTATCAACAAATTATTTATTTATTTATTATTTCTTTTTAAAAAAAATTTTAAAAAAATTAATTATTGATATTTATTAATGGCAAGATTAAACAAAGATGCTGAGATAACCATAACCCCTCAGCAGCCAATTTATGACCTCTTGCTGCGTATACATGGCCTTAAAAAAGGCAAATAAAATATTAATAAAATAAACAAAAAAGCTAACTGAAATATAGCTAGATAGAAATATATGTTAAGACATTTAATATTGTCCTCAAAATTAAAATCACTAAAATAGTATTTTAATTTACGAGAAAAAAAAAGACAAATTTTAAATTTTAACTCCATTTTTCCTCTTTATTCACTCTCTCTCTCTCTCTCTCTCTCTCATCTCTTAATTATGATAAACATTCCTAAATTAATTCTATTATAGCAATATAATACTATTATCCTCGTAAATTTTATAGTCTCCTACTTTAAAATTTACAATGTTAATCAATTACATTATTCATATTTTAAACTTCATAATGAATAATGGTAATGTAATATTTACCTTTTAGACTTTATAATAATATTATTATGTTATATTTTATATTACTCTTTAACTTTGGACTTTATATTATTTTCAAAAAATTAGAATAATATGATTAGATTCAGTTTTAACACAATAATTTTGGTTCAATATAATACTACTTAATTGTTTTAGCAATAAAAAAATATGTAATGTTAATTTTAAATTAAATTATAAAATTACTTTGATTAATGACAAATTAATAATAATATTTTTATATTTTATCTATATTTAAAAATTACTTAGTTGTATTTACTTAACTATTTATTTATATTTATTTTATAATTAAATTATGAAAATTATTTTAATTATTTACATAATATTAGATATTACATAATAAATGAACATAATAAAATATTAGACAATAAAATAAAATAACTTCAAATTTAAGTATCATGTAAATTTTTATTTACTGCTAATATATAATATTAATTGAATATATAGATTAAAAAATAAAAAATATATAAATTAAGTATATTATAGAAAATTAGGAATTACAAAATGAATAAATAACATGACATAATATAAATTAATATAATAATTCTAATACATTTTTAAAAAAATATTAAAGATTAAGTAATAAATCAATAAAATAAAATATAATTTTTATTAATAATAAACTAGTAATTATTTTTGTTATTCGGTTTGATACGGTATAATTCTCGATACGGATGTAGGTTAATATCTAAAACCGTTTTATATTATAAAAATTAGTATGATTTGATTTAGTTAAAGTAAAAAAGTAAATTAATCTTTTTGAATATAAATATTCAGATCAATTTGAATACTCTAAGATACCTACTTAGCCCTAATTAAAATTGATAATTGATAAGTGAATTAAAAGTATAGATTTTAGATGTTGAACCCAAGCCAATGCGTTTGATAGCCCATAACACCACATTTTTTTTTAGTTAAACCATCATAATTATATATATATCATTTATCTTAAATATTTTCATATTTCATATTTTGTTTAATATAATTGAATATGCATAAAAATTTATTATATAACAACGGAGATTGAACTATAAGTTTTTATGGTAATACAATACTAATGTTTATTATTCTAGTAAATTCTATTATTATTGTAAATTTTATTATTTCCCTACTTTAAACTTTATTATACTAATGATGTAATATAATTAGAGTTTATAATTAGAAAATTTAAAGCTAGAATTAAATTGATGTTAATTTTACTTTATTTTTAATATTTCATATTTAATTTAATATACAAAAATAGGTTTAAAATTGATAGAAACGAAAAAAAAGGGACTGTACCCAACATGATTGTGCTTAATATATAGAGTCATGATCAAATTTTTATCATATTATTTATTAATATATAAATAGGCATGATTGTGGTTACTAGACAGTCATTTGTTGGGATGATAATTGAAATCTAACAATAACCTCTCCATAGTTTTTCATTGAAAAAATAATTATAATATTTAGAAATATGCATTCTTGAAACTAAAAATCTTGAAAAAAGTTATCAATTAATTGAGGAGAGAGGGATTTTTTTTATTCTAATTTGACATTCGAATTCAAAATTGTAATTGTGATAAAGGGTAATCTTATCTCAAAATTTTATTTTATTGATGAAATGTCATTATTGGCCCTGTTAATTAAATTAAAAGAACAAAAGTAACCCTCTCTATCTGGCAATATTTTGGCCAAATAACATTTTTCCAAAATAAAATGAAAGCGTATCAATTTTTGATAAAAAAAAATTAATTAATAAAATCACCCAAATCTAGGAGCAAAAAATAAAAAAAAAATAATTAAGGTGTTTCAAGATGCTTAGATGATCCCTCATCAGCCAATTTATAGACCAAAAAAAGACAAATAAAAGATTAATAAAATCAACTGAAAGTGTCTCAAATTTTGGTCTAAAAAAGATTAATTAATAAAATTACATAAATCTAGGAGCAAAAAGCGAAAAAATTATTAAGGTGTTTCTTCTGACGTTCTCTTTCTTCATAAACTCATTTGAGGAAAATAAAAATAGGAAAATAGTTTAGAAAGAGAGAGAGCTCTGCGTATATTTGGATCAAAGCTTTTCTTCTTAGGTATTTTGTTTTTTTTGTTTCTATTTCTTTTCTTTTCGTTTTTAAATTATTTTGTTTCTTTACTTTTTGATCTTTATTTACTTCTATTTTTTTTTTTGTGATTTGTTTGCTTTACTTTTTTTTATTTAATTTGTTTGTTATAATAAGAATTTTTTATTTGTTTGTTATCCCACACAAAAAATAAATTTGCAAAATCTGTTGATTGATGCTTGAAAAAATCTTAAAAACGCTAACCCAACATAATAAAAAGTTGGCTAAATTTGAGATTGCAAATTAAGAATTCCAAACTTAAGAATCAAGATTCAAAGAAAAGGAAATGGAATATGGGTTAGAGAAAATATTTGGGAGGAGAAAAGATGCCAAACTTTTACTTAAGAAGAAGAAAAGAAGAGAGAAGAGGAATTAGAGCTAAGGAAAGAGTAGAATTTATAAGGGTGAAAAGAGTACAAGTCGAAGGTAAAATTGTTTAAACGTACGCTAGGAAAATTTTTTAAAGAAAAAATAGTAACACAACTAATGAAAGAAAAGAAAAGTGAAAAAGAATAAAAATCTCTTCATAGAAAAAGATGTTAGAGTGTTCATAATATTATTTTTCATTTTCTTGCATGTGTTGATCAAAAGAAGGATATTCAGTAACGTAATACAATAAACAGCATAAAATCTTATATGAATATAAAAAAGAATGTAAAATCTCATGCAAAGTTTATGCTATAAAACCTATGAACATTAATTATGTACATAAAATATTGAATTACTACGGCTTATGTTACTTTAGCTTATATTATTATAGTTGCTTCCATTTTGATCAACTACCATAATATTAGTTTATTTTCATTATTAAATATTTTGATGATAGTTTCTTGGTAAACTTTTGGGTACACTTTACGCTTTAAAAATTTACTTTCCTTTAGATCTTTTAGATTTTAAAATAACTAACATAAGTTTTATATCAAAATAATTAAAAATAAGTATAAATTTCTTATTTATTATACGGGTTGAGTCAAGAAATAAAATAAGAAAACCTCTTTAAATTTGTGATATATTAATTGTAAAGTAAACAATAAAGAGTGAAATTTCTTAGCTCATGACATAGCATGGCTCATATTATTGTCTATGTTTTTCTCATATAATTAAACATTAATTTTTTTTATAAGTCCATTATTATTAATTATACTATTAAGGGTTGGTCATTGTGTTGATAGTAACTATGATTGATGGTTATGCCAAAATATAAAGAAAAATTTTCTGACAATAAGTATATTTCAATATTTGTTAGTAGTCCTACCTATTTATTTGTCACAATAGCTATATCAAATAATCAAGCATATGGTTCAAGTTCAACTTAAACTAGAACTCAATTATAATCTCACACTTGACTTCATATGTTGTAAAAATAACACTTGGAATAATTTTCTATATGTTTCAACTTTAGATATTTGCTTAACTTTAAGACAAATATGAAAATGCTAGAAGTTTTGGGCAACCGAAATACAAGGAATCACAAAAATAGTTGTTGGAACATAGTAAATCTGTTTAGTCTTTAGACCTAACACATAGAGCTAATCACTCTTTTAATGTTTATAAGTTACAAATTAATAACCTGGTACATATGTTCTCAGATAGATTGTATATCCCATGATATGCAATTGATGGGCTATTAGTAAGATTGTTGTTGTATAAGATTATTAGGTTTATAATATACGTACAATAACATACAGACCTTATAAGTTCTAAATTTCAAATAATCTATACACTAACCTATAAAATTTAACATTTGAAATAGAATAATTTGCACACTTCTATCTTCATCAAGGTTCCCTGCCTCTTTATTTGATTTTTTTTTTCAATTTCATTCTCTTTTTCTAACCTCAACATTTGAATTATCCCATTAAAATAATTGCTTCTTTTTTTTTTGAAATTTTCTACACTTTGGTTTAGATCGATTAATTATTAGTTTGAAATTTCCTTTTTTTTTCTCGGTTTTTCTATCTGTGTTTTCTCTATGTGCCTTTGTTTTTATTTTAATAAGATTAGTTTATTACTTTGGCAATAGATTAAAATATTACCTAATTTTGTCCTTTCAATTAATATTTTGTATACCTCTTTGCAACACTCCTCACATATATTTCTTTTTCATTATTGTTATTTCTATCTTATTTTTTCATTCTTAAAGCTTGAAAAAGAAATTTTAAAATTATTTTTTATCAAATGAAATTTTTAAAGTTTATAATTTAATTAATAAATAATATGAATCTCAGATTTTAACATTTTGATTAAGATAGATAAATATTAAGATTAAAAATTATTTAATTTAAGAGTCTTAATTTATTAAATGTATGTTATTGTTAGGACTCGAGCCTAACTATCTGTAAGTGTACATGTCGTATCAAGTAATAAAGTAATGAATAGAGTATCGTTCTCATGAGAAAAGTTGTTTTAAGTATCAAACAATTAAACTGATTATTATTTGGATAACAAAAGTTGATTTAATGATGAAATTAAACTTTAGATAAAATAAATTGTTTGAAATTAAATCAAATGATGTTTAACTTAGGGTTAAGTCATATTTATGAATTTATTATGGATTTTCTAAATTATTAATTTTAGTTCAGTTTTTCTTTTTGATTAATGTTTGGATTCTCTTAAATCAAGCTCAAGTCTCTCTCAAGTACTAAAGCTAATATCGATTTAACTATTACATCTACTCTCATAAATATAAGTAATTAAACCAATTCATTAGGTTTTTTGAAAATCTTGAATCAACTTCTTAAGTGTTTAACCTTATCTCTAAGTGAAAAACTTTCTTAAGATTGTTATTTTCATGAACGAATATTGCGCTTTTACTTTCGCTCTATCACACAATATCTCAATTCAATCAATTATTAGCTAAATAATCAAGACATTAAGATCAAAGATAACAACATAATCAAAAGAAAACTTAGTTAAATCAAATAAGCAATAAGTATTCTATAATAAACTCAATTCAAGGGAATAACCCTAAAAAGAGTTTAGTGTCTCATAATTGAAGTAAAAACACAATATTTATTAATTGAAAACATAAAGAACAAGAAAGAGCAAATTCTAGTTCTTGAATTGGAGAAGAATTCCAATAGGATTCCTTGAATCTCTTCCTTAAAAATCCTAATTTACTCTTCTATCAAAAAGAAAGACTATAACTAATTTGATACAAGTTTAGAAATAAAGAATTGATTTTCACTGCACTCTTACTTGTATCTAAAGCCTTTCTCTTATTTTCAAAACTCATACTAACTTTAATCTAAGATTTCAACTAAAACTCATTACATAAAAACATGGATGAGAGGTGTTTATATAGAGTGCTTGAAAGTTTATTAGTGGTGAATAACTGAAAAATGCATGAATCTATCAAGTTATAGCGGTTTGGATCTTCAAAATTTAATTTTTTTTCAGCTAAAAGTTATTGATTTCTGCCTCACGGCTGTGGCATATGGATGCCACGGTCATGACCTGGGTTAATTTGGATTGTTCTGAGTCATTTTTTAGTTGTAAATGGTGGCTTTATGGGTCACTGTCATGGCCTTTTGAATGCCACAATCGTGGCATTTGAATTGAGGCTGCAAACTCTGATTTTTCTTCTTCTTCTTTTTTTTGCTCAGGGCAGTGGAGAAATGGATCCTACGAGTGTGGCCATGTAATACCATAGTCGTGGCATCCATTTTGCTTCTGAAACTTTTATTTTTCTTTAATTTTTGAAGTGACAGACCCAAAATGAATCCAATGGTCATGACCTTGAAGGGCCATGGGTCTGACATATGATTCTTCCTTTAATTTTGCTTACTTTTCTTTAAACTTGCACCATTAATCATTAAAAACCTTTAATCTTGTCTTCTAAAGCTTAAACACTATAATTCTAACTCAAACAAACAAAATCCATTAAATTCAATTGGAAAATAAGTAAAATCATGGTTAGAATTACATAAAATATTGATCAAATTTTCACTTTATCAAACTTCCCCAAACTTAAATCATTACTTGTCCTCAAGCAATTTGAAATTTAGTACTATAGATTCTTTATATGTTGAGTTTATATGCAAAAATTAAAATAATTTAAACTTCAAAATAACAGGTTGCAATTGAGCTCCATAACTTTACCTACTTCATTCTTTCCTTCTTTATTCAAAAACTTAATTAATTACAATCAATCATTAAATTTTAGATAAGCAAATATTCTTTTTTAGTGCAATCTTAACCTAGTCTCATATGTATGCTTAATTGAGCTTTCTCCACTAATAGACCTCACTAATTCAAGAAAAATCAAAAGGTCTTTGATAGACTTGTAATAGAGTCTATAAAGGTGAGGGCTAAAATAAGGTTAAAATAAAATAGGTTAACTATTCAAAAATTTCTTATCTTGTAGCTTTTGTAGAAGATTCTTGGATGATTTTCTCCTTTCTTGAATCCTTTCTCTTCTCTAGGAGAATTTTATTTTATTTTATTTATTATTATTTTATTTTATTTATTATTTTTTTAACTTAAATAAGTAATAGATACTTTTATATTACCCAAACTTTAAACATAGGAGTCCCTTAATGGGACATTTTATCCTCATAAGTGAACAATTTGATTTTGAAAAAATTTTCAAAAGACAATTAACCTTGAAAAGAGTGGTTTATGTAGCTTATCAAATCAAAGAAAATCTTAAGCTAAAATTTATTTTAGGGTCAAAAAGGGACAACTAGGGGCAATGTTTAAAATTGGCGGGTATAAAAATTTGATTCCACAAGCAATGCCTAAATTATTTTTCTTTTTTATTTAATAAGGTTCAATTTTGCCTCAAAAGCTCTTTTAAACATATTTTAGGCCTAGGCAAATAATAATATGAAAAAATATAAACTTAATCTAAAATTCAATAACTAATCACTTTTAATTAATTTCAAGAGTTCATTTGGTTAAAAAAAATCCATAAGCTATCATCATTTTACCAAATCTTAACCTTAAATTTTCAAATTTTAAATTGAAAAATTTTAACATATAAACTAACATATAACAAATCTAAAGTAACTCCAATTATTTTTAGCATAATATATAATAAAATACACAAAATTATATTAAATCATACCCAAACTTTAAACCATATATAATCCATAAAATAAAATAACATAAAATAAAACAACATACAATCAAACCATAAGTATACTTAAAATATAACATCATGCAATAAATTAAACCAAAATACCACAAATTTAAAAAGTACCACAAGTTTGCATAAAATTAATGATTTCAAGGGAAAACTCCCCCAAACTTGAATGTCTCAAACATCAGCATTATCACCTGGTAGAGGGGGTTACTGTGGAGGTGGGCAGTACAGTCCGAATTAAGCAAAGAAGGCAGAGAACTACTCACTGAGTCCCATCATTTGGGTGGAAATGGTTCTTATTTGTAACTCTTTAGAATTAACTGTGCCTTGGCTCTCCCCTCTTCTAAAAATTGTGTTTGCTAGGACAACATGAATATACTGATAAAATAGATTTGTAAAATTAGAGGCTTTAAATATTTTGCTATTAAACCTTCTTAGTCCCCCTAGTATAGTCCACGTATCATTTTCATCAAACTCCAAAATTCTCCTAAATGTACCTTGTAATTCCAATAATCCAAGAGCATTTCCAAATTCAGCAATAAACCAATTATAAATTTGATTTGATAATCTAAATTTCATTTTTTCATTATGAGCAGCATTGTTATCCGGTAGAATAAATTGAAAACTACTCAAAAATTCTAGAGTTAATTCAACATAGGTTGGGTAACACATGCTAGCAAATATTATCCATTGCGTATAGATAAACATTTTAAGCAACTCATCAATCCATCTCAATTTCCTAATAGCATTTCCATCAATAAATCGAGTGGGAATAATTTTTTGTGATTTCAAATAATGGTACCTTTGACGTTGTTCCTCGTCACGGAAATGGATTTTTGGATATATGTATAGTCCTTAAGATGCTGGAGATGATGGTGGAGAAGGTGTTAATAAAGATGATGATGATCCTTCTTGGTGCCTCCTTTTAGATCCACCTCCCTTTGAGTCGCCACCTGTTGATTTCTTGACAAAAGTCTTGCTTCTAACCATTTTTATGTTTAATTAGATGAAAATAAAGAAGATTTAAAGAAAATTGAGTGAAAAATGGAGTATAGGTCATGGGTTGAGAGGTTTTGGACGTGGGTTTCAAACTTAGGTGGCCAGGGCTTCAAAAAGTGAAGGGAGAGAGAAAAATGTGATGAATATATAGTTTTGGAAGGCCATATCATGGCCCTAAAGTGCCATGGTCATGGGGGGTAAGTTAACTAGTCAAAAGTAGTTTTGCATGGTTTACGATGGTCGTGGCCCTTGGGTGGCCATGGTCGTGGCTTTCTGTTTGCTTCTGCCACTTTGTTTTCTCGTGTTCCCCTACTTTGGCATTCCCATCTTTAATCCAACGATTGTGGCCCTTGGGAGGCCACAGTTGTCGGATGCATTTTGCTTCCATCTCTCTTATTTTTCTTTGTGTTTTTTTTTCGCAGTCTCATCATCAAACCTATGGTTATGGCCTTTAAGAGGCCACAGTCGTGGGGCTTATGTCTTTGTTGTTTCTTCAAAATTTTTCTCCCATTTCCATTTTTACAACTTCAAATTGATTTCCACGACCGTGGTGCTTAAACTATGGGGATGAAGCACCACGGTCGTGGCACCTGTGTTCTTTCATTTTCTTGTGGTTTTGCTCTTCAAATCACTTTTCAAACACAATTTCAAAAACATCAATCAAAATTTTAAAAAGCAAATCAATTAAAAATATTAAAATAAGAAAAAATTGGGCTGCCTCCCAATAAGTGCTAAGTTTATAGTCGATAACTCGACTTCCTCCTGTTGAATGCTTATGTACTGAGATGATAGACGTTCCCTACGTCTATTGGATCACCAATAAAATAAGGTTTCAATCGTTGGTCATTTACTTTGAAAATTTCCTCTCTTTGATTTTGTATATCAACTGCACCATAAGAATAAACCTTTGAAACCTTAAACGATCCTGACCAACGAGACTTAAGCTTCCCAAGAAAGAGTTTTAATCTTAAATTGTATAATAAAACTTGTTGTCCTTCATAGAAGTGCTTAAATTTAATAAATTTGTTATGATAGGCCTTGGTTCTTTCTTTATAAATTTTGGCATTCTAATAAGCTTGAAAACTAATTTTATCTAACTCATTTAACTGCAAAAGAAGTTTTTGTCCGGCCTTATTCAAATCCATGTTAAGTTGTTTAATAGCCTAATATGCCTTATGTTCTAGCTCAATGGGTAAATGACATGCTTTTTCAAAGACAAGTCTATATGGTGACATACCAATCGGAGTTTTATATGCTGTTCTATAAGCCTAAAGAGCATCATTCAACTTAATCAATCAATCTTTCCTCGAATTACTAGCAGTTTTCTCCAAAATCCATTTAAGTTCCCTATTAGAAATTTTTACTTATCCATTAGTTTGAGGATAATAAGATATTGATACCTTATGGTGTACTCCACATTTTCTAAGAATAACATCAAAACTCTTATTACAAAAATGAGTATCTCCATCACTAATTATAACCCTAGGGACTCTAAATATAGTGAAAATATTCTCCTTGAAAAACCTAGTTACAACCTTAGAATCATTTGTTTGACTTGCTACTGCGTTCAACCATTTTGAAACATAATCTACAACCACTAAAATATATTAATTATTAAATGATGGTGGAAATGGTCCAATAAAGTCTATTCCCTAAACATCAAACAATTCAACTTCTAGGATTGTGTTAAGTGACATATCTTGTCTCCTTGAAATATTTCCTATTCGTTGACATCTATCACATGACTGAATAAAATTTTTGGCATCCTTATACATAGTTGGCCAGAAAAATCCAGAATGCCAAAATTTAGCAATTGTCTTAGATTTGCTAGAATGACCTTCACATTCTTTCGAATGTCATAATTCTAAAATACTTTTCATTTCTTCTTCCAGGACATATCTACAAATCATTATATCTCATAATGTTAAACAATAAAGATTCCTCCCACATATAATCTTTAACATCAGCAAGAAATTTTTTTCCGTTGAGCATAAGTTAATTTGGATGGAAGGACACCACATGTTAAATAATTCACAAAATCAGCATACTAGGGGATATAGTTTTTAACAAGAAAAAGTTAGTCATCAGGGAAAGATTCATTAATAGGAAAAATATCCTTATCTATGTGCTTTTCCAATCGTGACAGATGATCTTCTATGAGATTTTCAACTCCCTTTTTATCTTTGATTTCAAGATCAAATTTTTGAAAAAGCAAAATCCACCTAATCAATCTTAGTTTGGCTTCCTTCTTGCTCATAAGGTATTTTATTGCTGCATGGTCAGTATAAACAATAACTTTATAGCCTAGAAGATAAGATCTAAATTTGTTAAGAGTAAATACTATAGCAAGCTTTTCTTTTGCTGTTGTAGCATAATTAACTTGAGTATCATCAAGGTTTCGGCTTGCATAATAAATGACATGACTCTTCTTATCTTTCTTTTGACTTAACATAGCTCCAATAGCATAGTCATTAGCATCACACATGAGCTTGAATGCTAAAAACCAATCTGGTGGTGAAATAATAGGAGTTGTTGTAAGTGATGCTTTTAACCTATTAAAGACAATTAAACATTCTTTAGAAAAAAAAATAGTATCCTTATTCAATAATTCACACAAGGGTTTAGCAATTTTTAAAAAATCCTTTATAAAGTGTCTGTAAAACCCTGTATGTCCTAAACAACTGCAAACTCACTTGACATTGGTTGGTGGTGGAAGCCATTCTTTGATTTTTGTTCGATCAACTTCAATTTTTCTTTTGGAAACTTTGTGTCTAAGAATAATGCCTTCTTCCACCACCATGAAATGACATTTTTTTCAATTAAGGACAAGATTTGTTTCCTCACATTGTTTAAGTACCTGCTCCAAATGTTGTAAACAAGTATCAAAAGTGGCACCATAAACAATAAAATCATCCATAAATATTTCAATAATAAACTCCACAATATCTAAAAATATAGCCATCATGCATCTTTGGAAAGTCGTTGATGCATTACACAATCCAAAGGGTATTCTTCGATAGGCGAAAGTGCTATATGGACATGTAAATATTATTTTCTCTTGGTCTTCTGGTTCTATAGGAATTTAAAAATAGCTTGAATATCTATCTAATAAACAAAAATAAGTATTACCTACAAGTCTCTTAAGCATTTGATCAATAAATGGTAAGGAAAAATGATCATTCCAAGTAGCTTTGTTCAATTTCCTATAGTCTATACAAACACGTCATCCAGTGACTATTCTCGAAGGAATTAATTCATTATTTTCATTTGTTATAATAGTCATTCATCCTTTTTTTGGAACTACATGTACAGGACTTACCTAAGAATTGTCGAAAATGGGATAAATAATTTCTGCATCTAGAAGCTTAGTCACTTCTGCCTACCTCTTTCATATTTGGATTTAATCTTCTTTGTGGATCTATCACAGGTTTAGAATTTTCTTCCAATAATTTTTTTTTATACATATTGAAGGGCTAATTTCTTTAATATCAGATATAGTCCAACCTATTGCTTTCTTATATTTTCTAATCAAATCTAAGGTTTGACTTAATTGACTTTCGGACAAATTAGCACTACTAATAATAGGAAAAATATTATTGGATTCAAGATACGCATACCTGAGATGATCTGGAAGAGGCTTCAATTCTAAATCTGGTGTCTTTTCAATAGAATGAGGTGGTAGGGTTTTACCTTTTCCAAGAGATTCAAATTTTTGGAAGTACATGAGTGGAGTTTGTTGTAATGCTGAAGCATAAGCAGCTACCTCCTTATTTTCATCGTTTGATGTACAACTTTGAACAAGACATGTTTTTAAAAAATCATCACTTGTTTGTTCACATGTCTGCACACAATCATCTATAACATTAATCAGAAAACAATCATCAAGAAATGTTGGATGCATTGCTGCTTTTATCAAGTTAAATTCCACTTTCTCCTCTCCTACTTGAAAAGTAAACTTTCTTCCTCGAACATCGATCATGGCTCCGATTGTAGCCAAAAATGACATTCCTAAAATGAGTGGAATCTCAACGTCCTCGTCCATTTCCAAGATTACAAAATCTACTAGAATGTAAAGTTTATCTACTTTTACAAGAACATCTTCAACTATGCCTATATTATATTTTATTGAACGATCAACTAACTAAAGAGGCATTCTTGTTAGTTGTAATTGTGTGAAGCCAAGTTTTCTGCAAATAGAACTAGGAATTAGACTAACAATAACTCCTAAATCATATAATGCTTTATGAAAATCAACTTCACTAATAATACAAGGTATGGAAAAACTCCCTGGATCTTTTAACTTTTACGAAAGCTTATTCTGAATTACTGCACTACACTTTTATGTTAATGTAATTTTTTTGTGTTGTCCTCCAGTTTTCTTTTATTAGAAAGCAATTCTTTAAAAAACCTCACATATGTCTGCATCTGCGCAAGAGCTTCTGCAAAAGGAATATTAATGTAAAGTTGTTTAAAAACTTCTAAAAATTTTTCATATTGCTTATCTAATTTTTGTTTCTTTAATCATTGAGGAAAAAGAATTGGAAGCTCATAAGGTTTAACAATTTCTTTTGGTACTTCCTGTTCTTTAAATTCTTCTTTTTCTTCTTCCTTTTCCTTATCTATATCTGGAGTTTTATTTGGTTGAGGTTCTTTAAGTTGTAAACCACTTCTTAATGTAATAGCTTTACCATGTTCCTTTGGATTAATCTCCGTTTGGCTAGGAAGGGCTCCTTGATTGCGAGTATTGAGTGAACCCATAATTTGACCTACTTGAGTTTCAAGATTTCTATTTTGTGTCGAAAGATGTTTAATTTTCTGCTCAAGTTTGTCATATTGCTTTTCTATTTTATCGAATCTCTCCGATGTTGCTCAAATAAATTTTTCTAAAGCCGATTCATAATCTGATTTTTTTGAAGAAGTGGATCCTTGATTCTGGTTTTTCATGTATGGGGTTGTTACGGTGCTTTTTGATTATTTTGATTTTCCCATGATAAATTTGAATGATTCCTTCATGTTGGATTATAATTATTTCCTTGAAAGTTTCGACTCCTATTTTGATTTCCCAAAAATTGGAATTGCGCCATAATTCTATAATTTGTTGTATCATGACTTCCTCCACATCCTTTACATGCTGGAGAAGACGATGATAGGTTGACATGCTCCAATTTTTTAGCGATTGTGCCTACCTTAGCTGCAAGCAAAGAAAAATTATCATTTTATGTAAACCTGCAACTCTTATGCATACCTCGTTTTGAAGTCCAATAATAGTTATTTGCTGCCATTTCTTTAATCAAATCATTAGCTTCGGAAGGAGCTTTGTTTATAACGGCACCACCCGCTACTGCATCAATTACTCCTTTGATATTTGGATGAAGACCATTATAGAAAGTTTGAAATAAAATCCATTTAGGTACTCCATAATGTGGACACTTTCTTTGTAAATTTTTACAATGTTCCCAAGCTTCTTACAAACTTTCTCCATCAAGTTGAATAAAGCTTCGAATATCATTTATCAATGTAGCCATTTTTGTTGGTGAAAAGTGTTTTGCAAGAAAAGATGTGGCTAATTGATCCCATGTGGCAAACGTGCCTGGTGGTTTAGAAGTTATCCAATCCTTTACTTGGTCCTTTAAAGAAACTGAAAAAAGTGACAAACAAATAACATCATCAGATACACCATTAATTTTAAAAGTATCACATATTTCTAAGAAATTTGAAATACGAGCATAAGCATCTTCATGTGGTAAGCCATGGAAAATAGATTATTGAATTAAATTAATAAGTGATGGCTTAAGATCAAAAGTGTTGCCTTAAACAGGTGGTTTAGCTATGCTAGATCTCGGTTGAGCAGAAGGCATATCATATTGCTTAAGTATCATATTTTGAGGATCTCCCATGGTTGATTCTTTGTCAGATGAATTAGCTGGATTTTTTATCTTAAGAGCTGCTATTGAAGTTGCTTTCACTATTTGTTCATCTTTCCATTCTTTCTTCTTCTTCCTAAAAAGTCATTCAATTTCTGGATTATATGGCTCAAGTTTTGTATTAGGATTTTTTCACATATAAACCAAAAATTTTTAAATAAAAGTACAAAAATTAAAATAAAAAATAAAAATCCAAAGCAATAACAGTTTAATATTATTAATATTAAAATGATCATCTCCCCAGCAACAGTGCCAAAAACTTATTAGGACTCGAGTCTAATTATCTGTAAGTGCACAAGTCGTATCAAGTAATAAAGTGATGCATAGAGTATCATTCACACGAGGAGGATTATTTTAAGTACCAAACAATTAAACTGATTATTATTTGGATAACAAAAGTTGGTTTAATGATGAAATTAAACTTTCGACAAAATAAATTGTTTAAAATTAAATCAAATGATGTTTAACTTAGGGTTAAGTCACCTTTATGAATTTATTATGGATTTTCTAAATTATTAATTTTAGTTCAATTTTTCTTATTAATTAATGGTTGGATTCTCCTAAATCAAGCTCAAATCTCTCTCAAGTACTAAAGCTAATATCGATTTAACCTGTACATCTACTCTCATGATCATAAGTAATTAAACCAATTTATTAGGTTTTGTGAGAATCTTGAATCAACCTCTTAAGTATTTAACATTATCTCTAAGTAAAAAACTTCTTCAAGATTGTTATCTCTATGGATGAATATTGTGCTTCCACTCTCGCTCTATCATGCAACATCTCAATTTAATCAATTATTGGCCAAATAATCAAGGCATTAAGATCAAAGATAATAAAATAATCAAAAGAAAACTTAGTTAAATCAAATAAGAAATAAGTGTTTCATAATAAACTCAATTCAAAGGACTAACTCTAAAAAGAGTTTAGTGCCTCATAATTGATGTAAAAACACAATATTTATTAATTGAAAACATAAAGAACAAGAAAGAGAAAATCTAGTTCTTAAATTGGAGAAGAATTCCAATAGGATTCCTTGAATCTCTTCCTTGAAAATCTTAATTTACTCTTCTCTCAAAAGAAAGACTAGAACTAATTTAATACAAGTTTAGAAACTTCATGATTCCAACTCTGTCGTTTCAATTCAAGAGTTAAAATTAGAGAAATATGGATTAATTTTCAAAGCTCCTTATTATATATATATTTTTTATTTTTTATTTTTATCAATAATATTCAAGTGGTTAAGAAATTAATATATTAAGTATGTCTTACTAAGTTCGACTCAAGTATCTAAGGAATTTTAAAATGTTAAAAAATGTAACTAAGATTTCAAACTTAAGGTGTGTGCAATTCTCATCAATCAACAACCTAATTATGACTATTACATTCGGTCTTCAGCAATTGATTAAGATAGCCAAGTCAACCTCAATAATATATTGTCATTTAGTAAATCAACCATTAATTTAATTTAAAGAGGAACCATTTTAATTCATTCTATTTTGATAATGTAGCTTGCTTGATCCCAAAAACAAGTTAAAAAGACCGAATGAGACTAATGAAGCAAATGACAAGAATGAAATAAATAATAATAAGACTCAATCTCAGAAATGTACCTCTCCCCCACAAATAAGATGCACATTGTCCCCAATGTGTGTAAAACAAGAAAGACAACAAAAGAGAGAAAGAGAACTGCCCTGGCATGTCCATGAAGCAATATATATTAATATGGTCCCAAAAGCATTACGAAGGTGAATTAGCTACAGAACAAATATTGACATGCAAAATTGTATAGATTTATGTAGATATATAAAAAGATAGAAAGAACTAAATACAGAAATAAAATAAAAATAAAAAAGGAAAAAAAACAAAAATACGAACTCAAGATAAGCAAGCTACTCCATTGCTTCTTGATACTCAACATTATCTGCAATAAACACAACTCAAGAGGATCCTTGGAAATAATGTTAGTAATACAATTTAAGGTTTCATGCTCAATGATATCATTGCATGAATCCACCGCATTGAGTATAAGTGGGTGTTTCATGACATAATGTATATTAAAAATAACTTTCTTGCTCCCCATTCTCAAGGTCAATGTCCCATCATGGTCATCGATAAGGGCACAGGCTGTATTCAAAAATGGCCTACCAAGGATAAGTGAAACATCTGTATCCTTATCTATATCGATGACAATAATGTCATGGGGGAAAATGAAATCCTCAACTTTTACCAACACATCCTCTATAATACCACGAGGGTAGATTACTGACTTATCAACAAGTTGAATGATCATGAGTGTTGGTTTAGGTTCTCCAATACCTAACTCTTTAAACATCTTGTAGGTATAATACTTATGCTAGCCCCTAAATCAGCTAATACACTTTTAACTTTAAGATTACCAATCAAACATGAAAAAGTAAAACTACCAGGATCTTTTAACTTCTTAGGTAACCTCTTTTGCAAAATTATAGAACTCTTTTCAAACAAATGCACCAATGATACTTCCTCAAGTTTCCTTTTGTTAGAAAGATCTTTCAAAAATTTAGCATATTTTGGGCATTTGCGATAAAGCTTCGGCGAATGGAATATTAATGTGCAATTATTTAAAGAGTTCAAGAAACTTACCGAATTGAGCATCCATCTTGTCCTTGTTCAATCTTGCTGGGTATGGCACTCGAGGTTGGTATTCCTTCACTATTGGACTGGGCTTTTATGGTTGGTTCCCTTTCTCATTTTCTACTGCAGCCTTCTCTCCCGAAGTGATAATAGGATCATCTTCTTTTTCTTTTTCTTATGCTTCAGCCTTTTCCTCAATCACTTATTCTCTTCTCTCAACCACACCGCCCTTAAGTTCCCTTCCACTCCTTAGAGTGATTGCCTTTAGCTGCTCCTTTAGGTTTGCCTCAGTATTTCTAGGTAAACTCCCTGGCGGTCTTTCACTGAGTAACTTAGCAATGTGCCCCACCTGATTTTCCAAATTGTGAATAGAAGCTTGCTGATTTCTAAAGGTGGTTTCAATTGATTGAAATATGGTTTCCGACGCTACTATGAACTTCTCCATCATGTCTTTCAAATTGCACTTTCTTGGAGGGGCGGCTTGTTGGTGTTGAGGCTGTTGAAATCCAGGGGGAGGTCTTGAATTTTTCTAATTACTCATAGAGAAATTTGGATGATTTCTCCACCCTGGATTATATGTGTTGCTATAGGGGTTGTTATGCTATTGCCTTGGCATATTTCCAATATAATCCACCTGTTTCTGTCTAGTAAACATATTACGACTTTGACAGTCATGATCTTGATGTCCACCCCTATACTATTCATAAGATATCACTTGCATTGATTTCCCTGAAGATGAGGCTAAAGAATCGATCTTTTTATCCATGGCTTCTAATTTGCTGTCAAAGCCTATACATGATCCAATTGATGTGAACCAGTGACTCTCAATTTTTCTTGTTCCTGTAGAGTTTTTCACTGATAATTGGTAAGGGCCATATCTTCAATCAAATCCCTTTCTTGTTCATGTGTCTTGTTATTTATGGTACCCCGGCTACTGCATTAATGGATTGCTTTCTTGCATAATTCAATCCATTATAAAAAGTTTAAATCTGAAGCCATAGGGGAAGCCTATGATGTGGACACCTTCTCAATGCATCTTTAAATCTCTCCCAGGCATTATAAAAGGTCTCACCATCCTACTGAAGAAAAGATGAGATATCATTCCTCAACTTGGCGGTCTTGGATGGGGAAAAGTATTTTTCTAAAAACTTCTCTGCCAACTGACCCCATGTGGTGAAAGTGCCTGGAGAAAAAGATTTCAACCATTTCTTTGGTCTATCTCTGAGTGAAAATGAAAACAACCTCAACCTAATTGCATCATCTGAAACATTATTTATCTTGAATGTGTCATATATCTCCAAAAAATTCTCAAGATGTGCATTAGGATCTTCATCTGGAAATCCATCAAATTGGCAAGTCTACTGCACCATTTGAATTACATTTGTCTTTATTTCAAAGTTGTTCGCAGCAACTACCGGCCTCCGTATACTAGAATCAGCCCCATCGAGAGTGGGCTTAGCATATTCCTGCATTGTTCTTGGCTCACCTCCTTCCATCACTTCAAGTTCTTCTTCTGAGCTTGAATCTTCCAAGGTTGTTTCTATTTTTTCCAAAACTACTTCCCTTTCTTCCTTCTACTTTCTCCTCAATGTTCTCTCTAGTTCTTGATCTAATTCAAGTAATTGGGAGGAGCTAGCTCTGGTCATAAACAGGAAGAAGTACCTAAAATGACAGTCAACAAGCAAGAACCAATGTTAAAACAAATAAAAATAAAAACTAAATCAACAATCTTGATTATATTACTAATATTGAAAACCGTTGTTCCCTGGCAGCAGCGTCAAAACCTGGTGGAGAATTTGTGCTATTGTAATATTATTGCAAGTGCATGGGTCATGCAAGCAATAAAGTAGTAAGTAAGATATCATTGCACTGGGGACAAGGTCAATTACTAGTACAAATCTCAACTGTTGTTTAGCAAATCAATAGTTTTTGCGATGATTAAAATAAAAGATGAGTTACTTAATAAATTAAAGAAAAAAATTGAATATTACGCAAAAAGCATTGATGATAACAATACTATCTGGATATTGAATCCCCCTAGCCATAAAAATATTTATGAATATCAATTCAATTAAATCAAATAATAGAGCTGAAGTGGCATTTCTTTAAATTAGACTAAAATCTCTCTCAAGTGAATTAATCCCTAATCACTAAGTATAATGCTGGAATCTCTTCTCAAATATAATTAAATAGCTCTTGCAATACGAACAAGGAATTATAAACCAAGTAATCTTGTAAGTCTATCTCTAGCACTCCAATCAACCCTCAATCCTAATGAGAATTCTGTTCATATCAAGCTTTCTTAAGTCAATAATATGAAAATTGCAATCAATCAATAAGTATGCTATTATCAATTGGAAATAAGAAATTAAGAATCAAAAGGATAAAACAACTCAATTAAATATTTTAATTTAATAAGAACTATTCAATCCATACAATAAAACTAGGGTTCATCAATATCTAGATAGAGATGATTTAGTTCATATTCATAACAAAAAAACTAGAACAAAAGAAATAAATAAAAGAATTCAAACAATCTATAATGAATGATTTGTGGTTCTTCACTTTAATCTTTAATTCTTGATTTAAATCTTGTTTAACTTGAATCTTCACCTTCAATCTCAGTTGCTAAACTCTTTTTCTTTCTAAGGAAGTCGGCTCTAAGTGATAAAAATTGAATCCCTAATTCGCACTTCAGTTCAGCTTTTATAGCCAAGAGATTTAGCCTGACATACCCAATGACATGACCATGTCTCTAAGCATGTCAGTGTTGCTATTTTTCACCGTTGATTACATTGGCAGTGACACGCCCATGTCCTTGGGCGTGTCATGGCTACTGCAATGCTAAGTTAAGGACACAGTCAGTGACACGCCCATGTCTTTGGGTGTGTCACAACTTTTGTAAGGCAGGATCAATGGCATGACTAGTGACACGCTCATGTCTCTGGGCGTGTCGAAGCTTCTGTAAAGTAGTTGAATGACACGGTCATTGAGAAGCCCATGTCATTGGGCATGTCACTTGAAGAATTTGCCCAAAATAGCTCCTTTCCTTATTTTTCATCCGTGATTACGCCCTAAATAACCATAAGGTCTCAAAGTGTAAAAGGTTCCTAAAATAAACCAAATAAATTAAACTCAATTTGACAATAAATATACTAAGAAATAGGGATAAAAATATTTTCAACTATACACTTATCATTAAACTTGATTATAAAATAATAATATAAAAAATATTTAAAAAAAACTAGCAAATTCAGTAACAATTTACTTTGCTATGCATTCAATAGTAGCCAAGGTTAAACTTGATTACTGACTTTGGCCTCCTATAAATATGGTTGAGGCCATATATAAGTGTTGGGTGATGAGAGTTTAAAAAGAGAGAGAAAGTGGTTGTGTGTGGTGAGCGAGTTAAAAAGAAAATTATGAGTTAGCTTCAACAAGCTGATGCATAATGTGTTTGGGTATGTAAAATTTTTATTTCTGAATTTTATAATTTATATTTTTAATTAATAAAAGTTTAACTATTTGTTGTTATCAAATTTGCTCCACTTTTAGTCAATTAAAAAATTAAAATTTAATTATCAACATTTAATACCAGAGCCTGGTTGGATAAAGATGGCTTCAAGTTTAATATCAGGAGTTTAAATTCAACAAGTACAATCAATAATTTTCAAGTAATGGGTAAAATAATTTTGCAATGTAAAAGCACTTATGGAGTTGTGTTTGTGAAGCATTGGTTATGGCAAAATTATTGAAAAAAAAATTGGTTGAAAAGGAAATTCCATCAATTAAAGGATTATAACAGTTCGATCATGATCGTTCGTTAAATGAGAAGTCATTATTTTTAATATGTCAATCAATAAAGATATCAATATTGGAATAAATATTTCATGTGAAAACAACAAAGGAGACTTGAAATATTCTACTCAAAACATATGAAGGTGTACATCCAATAAAGCAAAACAAGACTGCAAGGATTAAAAAGACAATTTAGAGCAAAGAAAAGATGAAAGTATTCATGATTATTTCTCAAGAATGGAGAAACTAATCAATAAAATGAAGAATAATGGTGATCAAATAAAAGAGAGAGATATCATGGAGAAGATTTTACGCATGTTATCTAGGTGCCTTGATTTTGTGGTAACAATTATTGAAAAGTCCAAAACTAGGACACCATGACTCTTAATGATATAGAAGCTTTATTGAATTCAAGTGAGATGTGGATAAATGAAAGGTCACCAAGCATAATAGAATAATTATTAAAGGCTTAAGTGAATTTAAAGAACAAGAAGGGAACACCTAGATTGGAGCATAATCAAAGAGGCTCAAATTTCAAAGGCAGGGGTGGCAGGAATTTTAGAACTACCTAGAAAAGGAGCAAAAGAAGGTGAATCTTATCAAAGCAAACACAATATTCAATATTATAAATACAAAAAGCATGGCCACTATCAATCTGAATGCAAGTCATATATTCAATGCCATAACTATAAACAAAAATGGTTATTTTAGTAAAGAATATTGTGTTAGAAGATCATACCACAAAGACAATTATGTTATGATAGCTCGGAATGATAGTGTAGAAACCTTGTTATTGGTCACTCATGAAACTAGTAGCAGTAACAATTGCCAGTGGTTGTTAAGCTCAGGTTGCAACAATCATGTAAGTAGAAACAAAGAAGTTTTCTCTGAGTAAGAGGGTGTTTAACTTAGCATATAAGTTGGTCAAACTAGCTTATAAGCTTGACCAACTTATAAGCTCTGAATTTCAATCGATATGTTTGTTTAGACAATTTTATTAGCTTATAAGCCTAACTTATAAGCTAAAAAAATAATAATAAGTTGGAGGATATTAATTTATTATTTTGGTTCTTATAAGTACATGGTTTATAAGTTAGTTTGACCAAGTAATTTACTATATTGTCCTTATTTATTTTAATAAATGTTCTTAGTAATATAATTTTATATTATTTTTATTTATTTTAATAATAAATATGCTTATAATTTTTTTATTTTATCAAATATATCAGGTGCTTATAAATCATTTATAAATAATAAAAATAAATACATAACTACTTAAAAATTTTAAATGGAGAATATGCAAAAATACCTTTGAAATTTGCACGAAGGTATGATTGGTCTGTAAGTTTTTTTTTTTTTTGCTCATTTATACACTTAAAGTTTGAATGAATTTATGGATTAGCCCTTAACTTTTAAAAAGATGACAAATTAGCTCATCTTTCAACGAAAACTAATTGTTTATTTAGTTTTCCGTTGAAAGATGCAAATATGCTCCTTAAGTTTGTGCGAAAGTACGGATTGACACTAAATTCTTTTTTGCTCAATTATGAACTAAAAATGATATTTTTATCTATTTATAAATGAATCAAATATATTTACAAATATTGTATACTAAATAATAGTTTGATTAAAATTATTGTTTAATATTTCTTCTAGTGAATCTTTAAAATGATTAATATATATATATATATGTATATATATAGCATCAGATGTATTATGTTATTAAGATGATATATTTAAGAGATTTTCTAAAAAATATTAAAAAAAATAAAAATATTTCTAAAATATCCATTTTTTCTTAAATATGCTCATAATTTTCAATTGAAATTATTTTTATCTTAAAAATATCAAATTTGAATTAGTTTTAAAAATATACCTTATAGTCAATCAAATGAAATTATTTTTAATTTTAAAATATCAATTTTTTAATTTTGAAGTTGAATATTTAAAGTAAAATTTTATAAAAATGGATATTTAAAAAATACTTGTAAATATGTTTGATTCATTTATAAATAAATAAAAATATTATTTTAGTATATAATTGAGTAAAAAAAATTCATTGCCAATTTGTACTTTCACGCAAACTTAAAGGGCATATTTACACTTTCTAATGGAAAACTAAAGACACAATTAATAACAATTAGCTTTTCATTAAAAGAGGGGTTAATTTGTCAGTTTTTTAAAATTTTAAAGGTTAATCCATATATTTACGCAAATTTAAAGTGTATAAATATGCCAAAAAAATTTAAGAGTCAATTCGCATCTTCGCACAAACTTTAGGAGAATTTTTACACATTCTCCCTATATATATATATATATATATAGAGAGAGAGAGAGAGATTGTGTACATATATCATCAATAAAATATAGAATTGAATTAGAAAGAAAATTAGAAAATCTATTTACTTTAGATGTTAATACTCTAATAAATTTGCCAAGACTGTGCATATAATACTGTCAAATTGTTTTTTGTTAGTTTTAGTTAAGGATAGGCATTTAACAGTTAACCGACTGAATATTCGGTTAATTGACCAAATATTCAATTCGGTTAAGTGATCATATTAAATTACAGTTATTTCGGTTAAGGAAATTAGGCTAATTTGATTTTTGCTTCAGTTAATGATTAATCAATTCAGTTTGGTTAATTAATCATTAACAAAAAATTTAAAAAAAATTTAATTTTTTAGTTCTCCATTAATTTTTATTTAGTTTCTTATTATATTAATTTAATAGCAAATATCATTTTTTATTGCAAAATAAAGTTATTTTTTCTTTAGTTCTTTATTAATTTTTGTTTAGTTATTTAATTATATTAAGTTTTTTTTTATTACAAATCTAAGTTTTTATCATAAAATAAAAATAATTTAGTTAATTGTAAAATTAATCAAACCGACCAATTTGGTTTGGTTAACTAACCTAACTGACCGAAATTGAAAATTGATAGGTTTGATATAGAAAAATTAACTTCAAAAAATTAGTTAAATTTTAGTTCGGTCGGCTAATTAATTGACCGACCAAATGCCCACCCATAATTTTACTAGTGTTAGAGAAAATGTTAATTAACTATTAAAATATAATAAGAGTCTTTGATGCGTTAAAGTTAAATGCCTTTTGTGTTCTATTAAAAGAGAAGAAAATAATGATTAACTATTAAAATATAATAGATGGGATTTTATCCAACCTTAACTGTCTTCTTTTTCTATGAAGTTTCACAGTTTTTTTTTTTCTAATTTGAGAGTGAGGCTGCCATTAATTCATTGACGTATGACAGTCACATTCGGTTTTCTTCGCTTTTTTTTTTTCTTAGCTATTACTCAATTTTTGTTTTATTCTCTTTTTGGTTTTATGTGTTTTTTATTATTTTTTTGTTTCTCAAAATAAATTTGAAATTAATATATTTATATGAAATTTAACGTTTATTCTTTTCTTTTTTTTTTTAGAATAAAATTGAATGCAATTTAAGTTTTTATTATGGATTTTTATCCTTGCTTGAAGGTTATGTGTCTTCCTCCAATGGAGGTTTATCATTCTTTAATTAAGGTTGTTTTTCCTTCTTAAATAGATGTACCATTCTTGTATGGGAGGTGATGCAATATTTTTCCATAGATGACGGATGAAATAAGCATTCTGCTGAAAGTTGTATTGCCTATGGTATGTTGTCATTATCCATTGCTTATATCGAAGAAGTTCAGAGATATTCAGTAACTTCATTAGTTATGTACATTATGTGTTATTTAAAATTATATAATTTTATTTGTACCTTACAGATATACTTTTTAATTTATTAAAAATTTATTTTGTATTAAAAATACTATTAAAATATAATAAGAGTTCTAAAATGTTGGATTCTCAACCAATAATAATTAATTGTGTAAATTAATGCAATATCAAGTCAAGCAATATCAATGCACAATAATAGAATAATATCAAGCAAAGAATAACCACAAAAAAAGACACAAGATTTAATGTAAAAAACCCTCCAGTGTTGAGAAAAAAATCATGAGACAAACTCCGAAATAAAATCCACTATCAAAGAAATCAAGTACAAAATATTCTCAAGTAATCTACTTGAGATTACCAATAATGGAGAAATACACAAAAAACCTCTCTAGCAAATTCCAATTCTTTTTGAATGATCATACCAAGAAACTAGAGAATAGTCCTCCAAAATTGATCTAACAACCACTTAGAATCTTTGATGAAAACAACTAACATTAAAGCCAAAAAAAAGATTAAGAACTTAGCTTTAATTTTTCTCTTTCTCTTGCTAGATTTGCTGTGCAAATATGAAGAACCATCAACCTAATAAATCCTTTGTTTTCTTGTTTTTATATTAACCACAACATACACACAAAACTAAAGCCAATTTTAATATCTATGTTTTTCTTTTCCATGTCCAATTCCAACTGCACACGCAACACACTTCCTTTTTTTTTCCTTTTTCTTTTCCTTCATTAATAGGATGGAAATATATATATATATATATATATATATAAGCCCAACCAACAATCTTCCCCTCTAGCCCATGGAGAGACATCCATACATCCATTGCTCAGTTATTATTTAGTCCCACCATCTTGGCTCAAAACTTATGCTTATCACGAGTCACCACCTTGATCAACGTATCAGTTGGATTCTTGTCAGTGTGAATCTTCTTAAATAACATCTCATGATTATTTACCACTTTATGAATTTAGTGGTATCTCACATCATTATGCTTAGTTCGATAGTGGTATGTGGCATTCTTGCTCAAATCTAGAGCGCTTTGACTATCACAATTCATCACATACTCATCTTGCTTCAAATCTAACTCTTCAAGAAACCTTTTCAACCAAAACATCTCTTTATATGTTTTAGTCATAACTATATATTTTGCCTCAGTTGTGGACAGAGCAATATACTTTTGTAGTTTAGACTATCGTGATATAGCTCCCCCAACAAAATTAAACACATATCTTGAAGTAGACTTCCTACCATCAAGGTAGCCTGCCATATTCGCATCTGTATATCCTTTTAAAATTAGTTTTGAGCTTCTAAAGCATAAGAATATCTTAGAAATACCTCTCAAATATTTGAGAATCCATTTGACTGCTCCTAGTGATCTCTTTCAGGATTTGAAAGAAACCTGTTGACCAAACTAATAACATGAGCAATATTTGGCCGGGTGTAAACTATAGCATACATTAAACTCCCAAATGCAGAGGAGTAAGAAATAACTGTCATTTCTTCATTTTCCTTTTGAGTAGAAGGATAAGATTTCTTGCCAAGAGGTATGCTAACTAGCTTATAGGGGTGTGCAAATATATCAAATCTGACCGACCCCGACTGAACCGAGTGCATTTTAGTCGGGCTTGGTAGATTTATATTGTATACACAGGTAAAATTAGATTTATATTTTTAATAAATTTTGGGTTCCATTGGGTGGTCGGGTTAAAATTTATTTTTTTGATTTAACCTAAACCTGACCAACACATATATATTATACAAATATATTTATAAATTATAATATATATTACTTAACCTGACTCGAACCAACCCGGCCTATAAATTTATATATATAATATTATATATAAATATATGTATTTTTTATTATTTAACCCGACTAAACCCAAACTGGCCCAACCCAATAATACTAAAATAAAATAGTAATAAATCTAAATATAAAGCTTTAATATTAAATACTAACTTGTTTGAAATAGACTGACATGACCGAATCTGAAATTAATTCGGTTCAATCAAAATTTTAAAAAATCGGGTAATTTCGATTTGATTTTTTTTCTTTTTGGTCGTGTTTGGTTGGATTGAAAAATTACTCCAAGCCGACTCTGCACACCCCTACTGGCTTATCATTTTTCATATTAAATCTGCTTAGAATCTATTCAACATACTTCTCTTCTAACATCCACAACTTCTTAGCTTTTCTGTTATGAGTAATCCGCATGCCTAGAATTTATCGTGTTGGTCTCAAATACTTCATATCAAAAGAGCCAAACAACTCCTTTTTTAATCCATTAATTATTGTAGCATCTTGTCCTACTATTAACATATCATCCACATAAAGCAAAAGAATTACAAATTTACCATCTGGAAATGTCTTGAAGTAACACAATGATCTGCATCTGTTCTGGTATAGCCATGACTCACTATGAAAGAGTTAAATTCATTGTACCATTGTCTCGGAGACTGTTTCAATCAATACAAATTCTTTTTCAATTTGCAAACCATGTGTTTTTTTTTTCCTTTTACTTCAAATCCCTCTGGTTACTCCATGTAGATTTCTTCCTTCAAATCACCGTGAAGGAATACAATTTTCACATCTAATTGCTCAAGCTCAAGATCCACGCTTGCAGTCAAACCAAGAATTACTGGAATGGAGCTCATCTTCACAATAGGAGAAAAGATCTCATAGAAATCAACCTCTTTCTTCTTATTGAAGCCCTTTACTATCAAACGAGATTTGTACTTTACTAGCTTCTCTCCATCCATCTTAAGCTTGTACATCCATTTGTTCTTTAAGGCCTTTCTACCTTTTGGAAGTTCAACTAACTTATAAGTATTGTTCTTCTTCAAAGAAGGCATCTCTTCCTACATTGCTTTCATCCAATGAGTCTTCTCTTTATGATTCTGAACTTTCTGAAAACATTCTGGCTCCCCCTCTTGTATAACTATTATATATTCAGAACTGGGATATCTGGTATGTCATATCCATGATTTTGAAGAAATTAAATAAGTATTTGGAGGTATAAAAGTTGTATACACCCAATATATACCTAGTGTATATATAACATATACATATTGTATATTAATTGTATATGTTGGATATATATTACATACTTAGTATATTTAATACACATATAACGTATATTTGATGTATATATAGGATACACTTTATTTATGCATTTGGATATTTATATTCATTAAATATATATTACATATATATAGTATATACATTACATAAATATGTACATAATGGTATATGTAAAATATAAGTAACACATATGAGACATATACATATACATAAAATGTACATTATATATATGTGAGATATAATTTGGTGTTGAAAAAGTGGATGACGATTATGATGATGATGATGATGATGATGATGATGATGATGATGATGATGATGATGATAAGAAAAGAGAAGAGAGAAACTCAAAGGAAAGAGAAATGTGATTGGTGGATTAATAATTATTTAATTATTTTATACAGAAAGAGATAAAGATGAGAATTAAAAGAAGAGATATTTTCTTCTTCTTTTTCTTTTCTTCTTTTGGATGTGTGCCATTGGAGAGAGGTGAGGAAAGTTTAGTTTTCTTCATACACCAAATTCTATACAGATTTAAAGAAGATTCAAGAAGATTTTAAAGGTTTAGCAAGGAATACAAGTAAGTAATCCTTCCTTTAAATTACTTTTATTTGATTTTAATATTATGTTGGAATGAGTTAGAGAGAGAAAGTATGTTTGAATGGTTTAAATTGATAATAATTGAATTAATATGTGAGATAAGTGATGAAATGATGATTATATATTGATTTATTGGTTGGATGATTGAAAAGGGTATGATTGATAAATTTAGGGTTATGAATGAATGTGTAAATTAGAATTTTGGTGTGAATGGTTATAATAGTTGAAATGGAGTAATTTAATATTGTTTTCATGTGTGTGTAATGATTTTATGGTTAAAAATTTGATATGAGAGAATTTGGTTAAGTTTAGGGTTATGGACATATTATATGTATTTTGGGTTTTTGAAGGGGATGTTGATAATTATGGTAATGCATTCTTTTGATGTTACATTGATGTATAATTGATGATTATATAGTTAAATGATAGAAATGAGTTTGATATGTTTAAGTTTGAATAAAGTAGTAAGGGTGAAAATAGTATTTTAGTGAAATGTTAAGTAGAAATAATGTAAATGGTGTATAAATGATTAAAGTTTATTAAAATGAATTGCTAATGCTATGCTTGAACTTATAATGTGGTTTAGGATTGATTAAAGTAGATTTGTAAAATCAAAGTGAAGAAGGGCAATTGGTGAAGTTAAAGTTGGAAAGTGATTTAAGCTTGGATATTATCACAATTAAGGTTAGTTTATATATTTGATAGCTTTTGCATTGATTGCATTTGAATTTGCTTAGAATATTATAAATTGTGAAAATGTGCTAAGTTACTTTGATATTGAAAGCCATGAAAAAAGTGTATTATGGTTTGTAAAATTGTATGAAATGCTTGAATTGTGAGATATTAAGCCATTGTAGAATGGCTAATATTTTTGTTTAGTATAACTGGTAAAAGTGCATTTTTGTACCTTTGGAATAGAAGATATATTACATTGGGAACATGGCAAAAAAATATACTTGAATAATTGAAATATGTGGAAAATATACAAATAATGTATAGAATTTGGAAATATATAAAAATTGGTAAAAATATGAAAATATGATAAGAATGAAAATGGTGAGATAAAGAATATATGTTTGTGATATGATGAATATGATGTTAAGCCATTGAATTATGGCTTATATTTAAGATGTGTATAAATTATGAAAATAGAGTAAAGTTATGAAAAAGTTTAAGTTGTGCACTAAAATATGAAAGTGATCCACATTTGCCTTATATATGATGATGGTTTGTGGAAACCATGATATGGGTTGAGATGTGAAAATATGTTGAAAGATAAATGTGTATTATGTGTACCTTATACATTATCTAGTTGCCTAAAGATTGCGCTTGGATGTTGGCAATGCCATATACTATGGATAAGACACTGAGTATCGCAGATGATAGCTATAACCACTAGCGAGATGAGATAAACCAAGGTAATGAGCTTGAGACAATATAATTATATAAGAAGATTGGGTCCAACGTACGTGGTTATTTATGTTTAAAGAAAAGTAAAATTAATTGGTGTATTATTTAAATATGGTACACGTTTTAATTATAATGTTGTTATGTCAATACTGTATTATATATATACCACTAAACTTTTGGGCTTAGCACAGTTGTGTGAATCGCACAGGTGGGAGTGTTTCTATTCAGAGGAACCTGGACTGTGCATGATTCTTTTAAATATTCTAATTTATATACTAGCACTTGTATTAGTATATAAAAAATTATGAAGATTCTGTATTGTATGCTTATAAAAGTATTTAATTATGACAAATAATATTGTGAGTTATGAATGCGAATGTGTATTTGTAAACTAGTGATTTGGAGAGTGGGTTAAAACTGTATTTCGGGAGTGTTTAATTTTATGCAGGTTGTGAACAGTTAGTATTTTGGGAATATCTAAAGTAAATAAAACTCTGGTAAATTTTTTCAGGATATTTATATATATAAAATATATATGTTTTTGGCATTTAAAATTTTTAATGAATATTTTTATTTATATGTTAAAGCACATTTTAAATTTTGAAATTTTTTTTTTGGATTTATGGAAATTTTGAACAGACATGAATGGTGACATTCTTGTACTATATATGTGTATTTTATATATACCGGGTATATGTATTATATGTATATAGGGTATAAGGGTGTTACATGGTAGATGGATAATGTGCTCTAGTTGACCTTTTGACCTGAGGTTCTTATATAGTTTGAGAAGGAAGGGGCTGTTTCCCCTGCTCAACATCATCATCAACATCAATTATTACTGGCATATTATTAATCCTATGGTCTTCAAGCAACTCTCTCTCATTTGTGCATTTCCGATTGAAGGAGAATTAACACAGGAAGATGAATTTCTTAAGTACTTGTAGTCTTCTCTAATGTTTCAAAGTCCAGCAAAGTCTTGTGTTGATGGAAGATTACATTTCTAGACCTAATGACTTTCTTCTTTGTTGGATCCCATAACTTATATCCAAACTCTGTATCTCCATAACCCAGAAAAAATGCATGGAATATCTCTATCATCAAGTTTCTATCTCTGCTTCTTAGGCACATGCACAAAAGCCTTGCATCCAAATACCTTCAAGTGAGAGTAAGTAACATCCTTCCCAGACCATACTCTCTCAGGTATCTCAAAATCGAAAGGCGCTGATGGAGAGAGATTCATCAAGTAGCAGGCAACGTAGAGTGCTTCATCCCAAAATGGCTTAGGAAGTTTAGCTATTTTCAGCATACATCTGACTTTCTCCAAGATGGTTCTGTTTGTCCTTTCAGCTATACCATTATGCTGTGGAGTACCATGAACAATCTTCTCATGTCTAATTCCATGCTCTAATCAGTAATTTTCAAACTCCTTTGACGTGTCATCTCTATTATCATTGCAAAGACACTTTAAGGATGTTCCCTTCTCTCTTTCTACCATTGCATGAAACTACTTAAAGCGTTGAAGAACCTGGTCTTTTATTTTAAGAACAAACACCCAAATTTTTGTGAAGCATCATCAATAAAAGTAATAAAATATTTGTTATCTACTAATATTTCCACATAAATGGGACCATATACATCAGAGTAAACTAGCTTAAGTACATTTTTTTCTTTCAGAGAAACTAATAAAAGATACTCTATGTTGCTTGCCATATAAAAATTATTATAAGGGTTTAGACTCAAACCTTTGGAAAAGAGAATGAGAGACTTCTTTGCCAATATTTGCAACATTTTTTTCACTTATATGAGCCAGCCTTCTATGCCACAAATGTAGCAAAGCATCATCTTTAACTGTATTCAGAGTACCTTTGATCATCTTCACTTGAGTCTTGTAGAGTGTGTAGACCCTTAATTTTTGACCCAGTCTGGTCCAATATTTTTTATAGTCCAAAATAATTTTTGTAGTATTTTAATTAAATAATATTTATTTTAGCATTTATTATTTATAATTTTTAATAAAAATAAAAATGAAAATATTAATAAAGTTAAAAAATATATAAAAATAAATAAATAAAAAACGGTGACAAAAAATTTCGTCGCCGAAAGTGAATTTGCTGGGCCAATTTCCCACAGGAATTTCGTGCGGGCGAATTGGCCACAGGCCAATTTTCCACAGAAAATTCCTGCGGAAAAATGGCCTTGGACCAATTCGCCGCAGGAATTGGCTCCCGCCCACAGCAAATTTTCACTTGCTCGCAGTTTCCAGCCCGCAGCAGTTTTTTTTGCTAGCGCAATTTTCCAACGCAGTTTTTTTCGAAACCAAATTCTATTTGGTTTTGGTTTCTTTTCCTAATTAGTTTTATTTTCCTTAGACAATTAGAAGTAGGTTTATGATTTTTCCTATAAATACCACATTAAAATACAAAATTAGGAGATCGAAAAAATTATTTTACAAGGGAGAAAATTGTTTTACTAGATCAGAAATTTTGGACTTTGGACGGACTTTGGATGGACTTTTGGATGAGACTTTGGACTTGATCAGGAGGAAAAAAATTGTTTGATTGGATTGAGACTCAATCATTCGATCGGCCAAATGAAAAGCTTAAGCAAGCAGGAGACATTAGCAATCATCAATCCATCAAAGGCAACATCATTGCCTTTGTTATTATTTATCCAGAAGTCAATTTTGGTGGAACCAACTACGTAGGTTTGATCTTTAATCATAGATTATATATTTACAGTAGCTTTGTTTCTTTGATTAATAAGAACATGCACACAGTACCTTGATCTTTAAATATGTAGTAATTTGATCTTTGTTTCAATAACTTAAATTGTTTCTTCTGCTTTCAAAAACCCTAAAAAGTACTCTTCTGTTTCCAAAAACCTTAAAAACCCTAAATTATTTATTCTGCTTTCAAAAAACCTTCAAAACCCTAAAACTATTCTTCTTCTTCCAAAAGCTTTAAAACCCTAAATTGTTTTTCCCAAACTATTTTCATCTAAACCCTAACTTTTTTGTCCAAAGTTTCCAAATGTCTTCTTAAATCTCCAAACCCTAATCTTCTTTACAGTTTCTAAAAATCATAATTATTATTATAAAACTATAAATTGTTTTCTTAAATCCTAAAATCAAATATGTTTCCCAAAATATTAAAAACCCTATTTTTCTCAAAACCCAACGTAGTCAACCCTAGTTTTCCTAAACCCTAAATTCTTAATGCATCAAAACTTTATGACAAGTTCATCAACAACCTAAACCCTAATTCTTAAAACCTCAAAATCTTATGACAAATAAATCTAAACCCTAAAGCCATAATCCAATAAACCTAAAATCATAATCCAGTAAACATGAATTAAAAACCCTAATGTCTTAAGATTCCAAAACCCTAATTTCATGATTTTAGCCCTAAACCCTAATTTGATTAACCAAAACCCTTGCTACTTTCTTAAATTTATAAAACCCTAATCCATTCCATTTTTTCCAAAATCTTCACAGTAGCCTAAATAATAATAATAATAATTTCAAAATCCCCAAAGCCCTAAATGTTAATTAAAGAATTCTAAATTGAGACATAAACCTAAATTCGTATCTTTATTTGCTTTATTTAATTTTAGATTTTATTATGTAGTTTATTATATGTTTTGATGGTTTATTTATTTAATTTCAATGCTTGATTTATTTAATTTATCATGGATGGATATTTTCTTTATTATTATGATTATTATTTGTTTGTTTTAGTATTAAAATTGTCAGAGGTATGTTTCCACTTTGTGGGTACCTCATTAGTTAAGTATTATGTAATTTAAATTGCTTTTATATTTTGGACCAATGTAAAAGACATATTTTCACCTTTTGGTGGGTGTCCTATTTAATTTAGACATGGATGATGTAATGATATATTTCCATCTTTGGATAGGTGTCCATTTATTTGCTTTGTTTGGACATTGCTTTGATTTTAATATAATGATGCTTTATTTTAATTGTTGCATGTAATATGGATAATATTGTTATATTTAAGAATTTTATAATATTAAAACCTACAAAGGAGGCCGATTCCAATGAACCGGGCATTGTGGGGGTGCTGGGCCATTTCTCACCTTCTCCACACGTACCCAACTTTCCGAACCCATTAGGGGGTTTGGAATTCCTTAGGAATTGAGTCATCCATCCCTTTCTTTTTCCCGGCCCATCCAGGTAGCGACTCTATTTTCTCCGGGCTTAGGTCCGTGTTCTCTAAGGCCCCGAGCCTAAACAATGCCGAAATCGCAAAAACCATTCCATCGGAAGTGGGGGCAAAAATCCCCGCTCACAATCGCGACTCCACTAGGGATAAGAGAAGTTGATTCTGTTAGTCTTTATATTATTTTATTCTTTCTTATCATGATATTATCCATTACATCATTTAGATTGCATCGTGTGCGTGAGTTAGGACGCTTGTGTTACCCATATTGTGTTTTATAAGGGATATCATACTTTCACTCAAGGTATGGAGATCGAGCATGGCATAGCCACTCATAGCCTCGTACTATTTGGTAAATACTTGTTATGGGAACCTAAGCCTTTTTACCCAAAGACTAAAGCTCATGTAATTGGCCTAGTTACTTTCCTTAGGTTTTTACCCTAAATGCTTGTTGTTTGACAATGGTTAGTTTATCATGGTTTAAATAATAGCTTATTTGGTTTGTTCTTTTTCTAATATGACCTAAGTACATTGTAAGCTCAAAATAAAATTTTCTTTAAAGTCCAAAAGACCAAAGCTATTTTTTAAAACTTTTTCAAGATGGTCTTTGGACATAAAACTTTTTCTAAAAATAAATCAAAAATTCTTTTGCTCAAGACTCAAATACAAAGCCTAAAATTTATTTTTTTTTCTAAAATCTTTTTTCACAATGGGCTTAGAAACAAAATTATTTTTATAACCTCTTGAAAGAGCTTACAAGCTATTTAGGTCAATTATGAAAATACCAAAAATCAATTGTGAGCCTAGTTTATACTAAGAATAATTAATCATGGGCTTATTTTTGGCATAAATCATTAGTTACTCTTTCAAGTGAGAAATCTATTTATAATAAACCTCTTAACTTAGTTTTAATCCAACGAAGCATAAAAGCTACTTTAGTTGGTTGAATTGATTAAAACCTAATTAATGGAAAGAACTGATTTTCATTTTGAAAATATAACTATTGATTAAAGCGTTCGAGGGAATTATTTGAAAAACAAGATACCCCATGTTGGTATTTTGTTAACCATATTACCTAGGAAAAGAGACTCGCCATCCGTGTGTGGAAGTTATAAGGTTGGAAGGAACGTCCTGTTTATCTTTCTTTGTTGATTGTTTGTGCATATATGCATACATTTGTATCTCATATCATTGATCCTCTCTGGCTCACAACCCTGGATTACTACAGTTCAAAAGCTTACGACAATCCGACCTATGCCAGAGATAAAGAATCTAATAGCAACTCAATCACTTGCTCACCAAAAACAATGGAGCCCGAATAAATTCAAAGAATGGTGGACGACACCCTCAATGCCAAGATGGAAGAAATAAAAGAGGCCCTGGCTGAGACCATGAAGAACTAATTGGCTACAATTTTAGGAAATCATGCCGAGGCATCTGCTAGCACTATGAAGCCAAAGGACAATGGGAAGGCTAAAGTTGGTGAAGTGGTTTTTGATGATGATAAGGTGAACATTGATGATGATGATTAGGCTCAATACTTCCAAGATCCTCAAGGTAAAAAGGAGCCGAAGGTTGTTGAGAAGGCAACTATTGAAAAGATTGAGATGTCTGATGTTGAGAAGATGATTGCTTATTTAGAAAAGAAATTTGAGAAGAAGCTGAAAACTGAAGAGATGTCCGAGATTGACAAACTATTTGAACAAGATGATGAGGTCCCTTATAAGTTTAAGATGCCTTCCTTCGCTAGGTACAATGGTGCTGAAAATCCTCATCTCCATGTGAAGAAGTACATCACTGCTATGCAGTCTGCCCGAGCTACTAACGCTCAAACTCTAAGGTAATTGATGCTCTCATTGGACCCTGTTATCCAAAATTGGTTCAAAACCTTAGATGATGGCACACAAAAGAATTGGGATCTGCTATACATGGCCTTCATCCAACAATATGGATATAATGTTGAACTGGAAGTAACCTTAATGGAAGTTGAGTCCATTAGACAAAGGCCAAATGAGAATTTTGTGGACTATGTGAAGAGATGGAGGAACAAGGCTACTTTGCTCAAAAA
Source organism: Garcia nutans (assembly GCA_947685225.1). Lineage (NCBI taxonomy): Eukaryota > Viridiplantae > Streptophyta > Magnoliopsida > Malpighiales > Euphorbiaceae > Garcia > Garcia nutans. The sequence continues at coordinate 20,977,918 of CANTUV010000011.1, read as the reverse complement.
GAGACCCGATGAATATGATCAAATAAGGATGATTGTGAGAGGGGTGTTACCTAGTCTTCGTGAAAGGATGTCTTATACACTCATCCGAGATTTCAAAGATCTTCTCTTAGCTGGTCTACAAATTAAAGAGTGGGAAAGGGAGAAGAGTCATTTTTCTACAAAATGAAATTATCAGCCCAGCAATCAAAGTACACAAAAGGAAACTGATGTTAATACAACTGGTCAAGCAAATAGAAGGCAGCTTTCAGATCTGGGGAAGTTGTTGTGTAGGGTCTTCCACAAGCTACAAAAGAAGGGACTATTACAGCCATTGGCCCCTCGACCTTTGTCGAATCCTTTACCCCCAAAATTTAATACTAAATCCTTTTGTGAGTTTCATTAGACATAAGGACATGAGACAGACAAATGCTTGCGGCTAAAACATGAGTTCCAAAATTTAATTGACAGTGGTAAGCTGCCTGAGCCTGGTAAGACCAGCACAAAAGACAATCCTTTGCCAAAATTCAACAGAGTGCCACCACCAGCAACCTTCATGGTAGGAAAAGGATTGGAAGAAGATTTTGTTTTATCATCCTTTTAAGATGGGGATATTGAAGATGTGAAAGGAAAAGAAGCTTAACTCAACAAACTTTCCTTAGCTTGAATGTTGCTTTTCAAATTTTGCTTTAATATTTAATTAGAAGAATCGTGTTTTTCAAATTTAAAGTTGTTTGAATAAATTATTTTCGTCAAATTTTTTTGTTGGTCTTTGTTCATTATGGTGCTCAACCAATGAAAAATTTAACTTGATATTTATAAATTAGTATATCTAGGCATCATGATTCAAATGACTTTACTAGATGAGGGAATTACTCTATAGCATTGAGTTGTGTATGCTTACTTAGAGAGGGCTCTTGCATAATTACCTTTGTCTAGGTCCTAGTCAGTCTTAGAACATGCTTTGATAAACTTTTGAGGCAAAATTGAACTCTGCTTATTTAAGAGAGAAATTATCTAGGCATTGTTTTATAAGCCAACAACTAGTATCCACCCTATTAAATATCAATCTCTAGTTGTCCCTTTGAGCCTTCATAAAATTTTAGCTTTATTTTCATTGGAATATAACCCCAACAACCTACCCTAAGCTGTTGTGATACTTTTGACAAGTCTTATGATCACTAAGGTGAAGAGGCAAGAAGATCAAAGAAAGGAATGTATAGCCAAGACTATAAGGATAGTTGATGTTCTCAAGACCAAAGGGGTAGTTGAAGTTTTTCTAATATCTCCAATATATCAAGATAACATTAGAGAACAAATGATTTATCCCTATTAAAGAAGATTTATGTCGCTCCACTCATCCATTATTAGAAATCCAAGTTGGTATATACAAGACAACTCTTTTAGAGCTAGAACCAAAAAAAAGGGAAGAAAAGAAAACAAAAAAAAGAGAAAGAAAAAAAGAAGACAGGAAAAAAAAAGAAAAAAAAGAAAAAAAAAAGAGAAAAGGAAAAAAGAAAAGGAAAAAAAAGACAAACAAAAAAAAGAGAAAAAAGAAAAAAACCCAAAATGGTTCAGAAAGCCAACTGAGTTCTCTTTTACCTAAAGCAGCAAAAGGCTTCCATTTGGTTTATAAGGACATTTTGACTTGAATTGGTTCAACCCAACCAAGATTCAATCAAAATTAGAAAAAAGGGAGAAAGATCATCCAGTTCTTGAAAGTTCTGTACTTGACGATCCAGATTGCTATCCTAATCAACATCCAGATTAATGCCAAGAAGATAGAAAGAATTTGGAGTCTAGCAAGATTGCTCCCAGCTGCCTAAAGTTCAAACAAAAAATTTGTAGTGTGAAGGTTTGTCCATTGTGTCACATCGACTCCAACTTACAAATGGCCTTCATTTAACCCATGTCCCTTATAGACCTCATTTCAAGCCTATCAAAGACCTGTTGATCTCTCTTGGTAGGTAGAGTCTATTAGTGGAGATAGTCTGAATAAGCATGCATATGAGATAGACAATATTTTAACTCAATGAGACCTTTGGCTAAGTAATGTGTATGTGCCTATTTGAAGTGCAATAGTTCTTGCTTAAATAGAAATAATTCTTGAGTTTAGTATGGTAACTAGGGTTGTCATGTTATAGATATGTTAATTTAGAAAAATCAAGTCCTGAGGTACATTGACATTGATTTGGCAAAGCCAACATATGATTTCAAAATCAAAATTTAAAAAATAAAAAATATTTTTATCATACAAAGCCTTCAAGTTAAGAGAAGTTTCTTGAACAGTCGAACCTCAAAGGACACATTGGGCAAAGAAAATGATTATTGGTAAGGTTATGAAGAAGCTACCAATTGACATACTGAATCATAATTTGAATGGATGTATCTCTGCTGTTTGAGGCCTCCATTATTCATATTTTCAACATCTTGAAGATAAAAGCCATAAATGCAAAACTTTCTGTCATTTCAATGCAAAACCTGAATGAGCATCTGAAAGTAGTCAATGAGAATACTTCTGCTGATCACCTCGATCTGTGAGTCGATGGAACCACTGTAAGTATTACTCATGCATATCATGCATACATGAGCATATCACATGGCATTTTTTTTCTTGTATTATCTGTTCTTTGTCAAAGTGAACAGCAAACACTCTGTGAAGTAAAGAATCAAAAGAAGATATCAAATCAGGGGGCATGGAAAGCCCATTGCTTGAGAAAGTTTCAGTAATTTTGCAAAGAGAAGAAATGCGTGCTTTTGTGAAGAATTGGACAACAAAAACATCAATCAGAGCCTGAATAGAAAAATCATGGATTTGAGCCTACACAGGGGGTAAAGTTTCTCCTTTTCAATTTTTGAGTTTATACATGAACAAAACATTTTGAGACTCACTTCTAATATTTTACCATGCAGGGGGCAAGGAGAGGATATGAAGGCTAGCTAAAAAGAGCTGAATTTTTTGCAAAAGTGTAAAGGAAGAACAAAGAGAATGAAAAAAAAAGAAGAAAATTAGAATTCTCAAAAGAATGAAGATGCAAAAGACAAAAGATCAATCTAGCTAAAAGAGCTGAAGCCAGGGTAAAGATTCGACCTCCAGTGGATAAAGATCTATGTTTCAAGGGTAAAGACTCGACCTCCAATCGATAAAGATCCATGTTTCAAAGGTAAAGACCCAATTTTCAATGGATAAAGATCCATGTTTCAAGAGTAAAGACCCGACCTCCAGTAGATAAAGATCCATGTTTCAAGGGTAAAAACCCGACCTCCAATGGATAAAGATCCATGTTTCAAGGGTAAAGACCCCGCCTCTAATGGATAAAGATCCATGTTTTAAGGATAAAGACCCGATTTTCAATGGATAGAGATCCATATTTCAAGGGTAAAAATCCAATTTTTAAAGGATAAAGATCCATATTTCAAACGGTGAAGACCCAAAGTCCAAAGGATGAAGATCCATTTTTAAGGGTGAAGACCTGATTTTCAAGGATGAAGATCCATTTTCAAAGGTGAAGACCTAATTCCAAGGATGAAGATCCAATTGCAAAGGGTGAAGACCCAAAGTCCAAAGGATGAAGATCCATTTTCAAGGATGAAGACCCGATGTAAAGGACGAAGATCCAGTTTAAAGGATGAAGATCCATTTTCAAGGGTAAAGACCCGACGTCCAAAGGACAAAAATCCATTTTCAAGGGTGAAGACCCGATGCCAAGGATGAAGATCCAGGTTAAAGGATGAAGATACAATTTCAAGGGTAAAGACTCGATGTTCAAAGGATGAAGATCCATTTTCAAGGGTGAAGACCCGATCTCAAAGGATGAAGTTCCATTTTCAAGTGTGAAAACCTAATCTCCAAGGATGAAGATCCATTTACAAGGGTGAAGACTCGATCTCTAAGGATGAAGATCCTTTTATAAGGGTGAAGACCCGATTTCCAAGGATGAAGATCCATTTTCAAAGGTGAAGATCCAAGGTCCAACAATGAAGATCCATTTTGAGGGTGAAGAACCATAGTGCGTTAAAGAATAGAACAGCCGGAGCAGTCAGACTTCTCAACTGATAAAAGGTCAGTCAAATTCAGTCTCGGGTCCAAGTACCCAAATCAAATTCAATCTCCGGTCCAAGTACCCAAATTAAGTTTAGTCTCGGGTCCAAGCACCCAAATCAAATCCAAGTACCCATCCTCATCAAAAATCAATTAAAAATGCTTTTCGCTCTCTTCTACTGAAAGTCTTAGATCGTTCAAGCAGGGGGCAAACTTGATCATCTTCACTTGAGTCTTGTAGATCGTTTAGCATAATCTACCTCTAGCCACCACAATTGAACCTTTGGTGAGTTTCCACTTTTTATCACCAAAGATGTTATAATAACCATATAAATCCAAGACATGAGTAGATATTAAATTTAGGCGTAAATCTGGCAGATGTCACACATTCTCCAAAGTCAACATGCAACCAACATTTGTCTGAATATAGATATTACCAATATCCACTATATATATAGCTAGTGTTACCCATCTTCACTCTGCCAAAATTTTCTGCTTTGTATATAGTAAAGACATTTCTCCTTGGTGTAGCATGGTAGAATGTTGTTGAATCAACAACCCACTCCATATCAGAATTAGTAATCATGTTATGCTCCTTAATAAAAGAGAGTACAACCATCTCTTCATTATCATCAGCTACAGTTGCAGTAGTATTCTGATCATCTGCCTTCCTCTGACTTTCTCATTATTATATTCTTTTTTCCAAGCTTTGTAGGTTCTTTTCATATGCCCCTCTTTGTCATAGTGATAACAACTGAATTTCCCTTTCGATTGTGACCTACCTTTGGATTTATAATGCCCCTTAAAACCTCTACTTTTACTTTTATCCCTATGTTGGCCAAAAAATCTCAATTTTAATCTTTGACACTCAAATTGAATGATGTATTTAACATGTTTGCAAGACACTTATTGCAGGAATATGTTGCTCAATGTATTTCCAGAATAGAGCAAAAGGTGCAGTCATTACAGACCCAAGGATGATCACCAACGATGATTTGAAGAACAAGTTGAGTCATAATAAGGTACGCGGTCAAAATCTCAACCTAAGGCATGACCGCGAGCCAATATAAACGATCGTTCAATTGTTGGAATGTTCGCAGCTCAAGTGACCAAATATCCAACATTCAAGTGACCAAGGCGGTCTGAGGAATGGTCTCTGTATACCTCATTACGACTACGCCTCAAATGTCACGATTGTCTATCCATTCTAAGAGAAAATCACAAGGATTGACAATAGTATTTATGACCTTGGGTGCACCTAGGAGTTCGATACGAGACACCCAATTCGACCATGATTTCATTCCTAGCACGACCGCTACTTTTATATTTTGTCAAAATTTTAATTTGTCCAATGAAGGAGTGCCACGTGGAATGACCATTGTAAACCCACTTTCAGATTCAAAAAGGGCGACCACCCTTAGACCTTGGGGGACCGTCTCGACAGCCATAGTATGGGTAAGATTCCACCAGCAGAGCACTTACATTTAACTATTAAAAAATTTTCATAAGGACGACTGCCCATTGTGTTTGGGCTACCATCCTCTGTGCCAGGATGACTGTTACCTGTTGATATTTTCTATCAACACAAGGAGTAGCCTACTAAATCACATCATAGATTTATAACGGATAGTTAGACCATATTGGCTATATACATCCCAAGAACCATCTTATTAACAGATAATCTTTTATTGTAAAATCCTAAGCAACATACTTTCTTTTCATTTACAACAATTAACAATTAAATTGTTAGAGTGTTGGGTGTGAGCATTAAACATCAAATTATAAGTTTGAGTGTGAGCTTGGAAATACTTAGGTTGTGAGAGTGATCCTGAGAAAACTTTTGTAAGGGTTGTGAGGATTGATCTCAAACCATTGTAAAGTTTGGTGTGAGTTTGTGAAAAACACCAAGTTAGAGTTAAGTTTGTAAAAAACTCAAGACTAGTGAAACCTTAGCAAGTTGTTAAGGAAGTGGATGTAAGATTGAGGTAATCTGAACCACTATAAATCTCTTGTGTTCATTCTTCTCCACTCTACTCTTCGACTACTCTGGCTTTGGTTTGATTTTGATTTAATTTCTTAATTTGCCTTCAATTCTTCAAACCAACCAATTCACCCCCCCCCCCTTTGGATGCTACCTTGGGATAACAATTGGTATCAGAGCTTGTAAATTTCTTAAAACTTAATTGTAAAATTTGATCCAAAATGGCAACTTCTTCTTCATCTACATCAACCTCTCATGGAAATCTCAATTCTCTTCTCAGACCCTACTTTGATGAAATTGATTATTCCTATTGGAAACACAAGTTGTTTTTATTTCTAGATAGTGAAGGAATTGAGCTTTGGGATTATGTTGAAAATGAGTGAAAACCTCCTGCGCATGAAGTTGATGGTGTCCAAGTTCCTCTTCTTAAACCACAATGGTCAAATGTTAATGTGAGAGATCGATTCAAAAACCATAGGGTAGCCTCCATCTTGATGAATTCAATATCAAGTGAAAAAGGTGGGAGAGTCCAACATCTCACTTGTACTCATTTCATTTGAAAGACACTTGAGAACTATCATGAGGGAACCACCCAAGTGAGGTTCACCAAGAAGCAAATGAATGCCCATGTGTATGAGCTATTTAAGATGAAACCTAATGAAAACGTCATCGACATGATAAATTGCTTGCTTGCCATTGTCAATGAACTAAAGAAGTATGGCAAGGTATATGATCAAGGTGATGCAAATAGCAAATGCATGCCCATGTGTAAAGAGCTCTAAGAGCAAGAAAGAGCTTTGAATCAAAAGTCTCCTCCACTGAAGAAGCTCATGATCTTAGCACCTTGAGAACTGATGAGCTTGTGGGAAAGCTACTCACCTTTGAGCTACACAATGAGAAAAAAAAAAGAACAAGGTGAGAAAGATAAAAGGAAACCAATAGCTCTTAAAGCAATCAAAGAAAGTGAGAACTCAAACAATGAAGATAGTGATTATTGTGAAGAAATGGAAATGTTCTAAAAAAGAATGAATGATTGGAAGAAAAAGAGAAGATTGCAAGCTAGCAAAGGTACACATTCTAAATCTTTCTTCAAATATAAAGATAAGAAGAATGAAGTGAAATGCTATGAATATAGAAAATTTGGTTACATCAAATTGGATTATTTCAAGTTGAAAAATAAGAAGTCGGATTAAGAAAAGAAGAAATCTCTCAAAGCTACATAAGATGACTCTTCCTCAAGTGAAGAAGATGAAGAAGAGGAGGAAGGAATTGCTAATCTATGTCTCATGGCTATTGAGGATGACGCCAATGAAGCAGGTACTTAATCCTTGAATCTAATTGCATATGATGATAATAATGATAATTTAGATGATAGTGATATGATTGAACATATGAATTTTAGAGTAGAAAAGTATTACTCTAAAATGAAATTTTATAAGGATAAGTGTTCTAAGTTAGAAAAGGATTTTGTATGCTTAAAAAAATTCTACTTTAGAATTAAAGACCTCAAATGAACAATTTCTACTTTAGAATTAAAGACCTCAAATGAACAATTGTTAAAATCTATTGAGGTAATAAATAAAAATTCACATAACTTAGAAAATATGATAAAAAAATGAAATTTTGAAGCATGAACTAAAAGAACTTAAAGAATCAATTTCAAAGTATCACAAAGGAAATGAAGCATTAGATATATTAATTGATAATCAAAGATCAAATTCTTTAAAGCATGGTTTAGGATTCAATGGCTCATCTAATGCCACATCTAGCACACCAATATTTGTAAAGGTATCTACAACTCAAACCTCTAGTGTTGAAGTTGTAAAGAACACCAATGCTCAAATCAAGCCTAAAAATTCTAAAAGGAATACATTGGGTTCACAAGGCTTTAGAACCAAAATTCTAAGAGTGAATCATGCATTCATGTATACTAGGCATGCACATAAGCACAAAAAATGCATAAAAATAATCTCAAACTTGCAATTGCATGCATAGACATTGAATGTCAATAGGAAAGTGCATAAATATAGAACCTTGTACCAATACACATATTGTATGAAATTTGGACATAATAGTACATTTTGCTATATTAGGAAGGGTCATCTCAAGTTAGAAGATCCTTCTACTACTAACCCCTAAGGACCCAACTTCATTTGGGTACCTAAGAAAAGATGAACATTATTATTTTGTAGGTATGCCTAAAATCTGCTATCAATGAAAGCACTTGCTTGTGGATAGTGGATGCTCAAGACATATGACAAGAAATACAAAGCTTTTTACAACCCTCACTTACAAGCTTGGAGGTAATGTTACTTTTGGAAACAATGCTAAAGGTAAAATCATTGGTATTGGTTCCATTGGCATGTTAAGAAAAAATTTAATTGAAAATGTATGGCTTGTTTATGGATTGAAGCACAATTTGCTAAATGTAAGTCAATTATGTGATAGAGGATATGGTGTAAATTTGATTCCAAAGGATGCAAGGTTACAAATTCAAATGGTGACATTGTATTCAAAAGAGCTAGAATTAACAATACATATAAAATTGACATACATTCCAATAATACATTCCAATGTTTGATTTCTATTAATAATGATGCTTGGTTATGGCATAGAAGACTAGGACAAGCTAGTATAGATAATTTAAAATGCATTAGTAAAGAAGAACTAGTTGATGGTCTCCCTAAAGTTAAGTTTGACAGAGATAGAACATGTAAACCTTGTCAACTTGGTAAGAAACATAAAAGCTCATTCAAATCTAAAAATGTTGTGAGCACTTCTAGGCCACTAGAACTCATTCACTTGGATTTGTTTGGACCTAATAGAGTTGCTAGCCTAGGTGGCAAGTTATATGCATTTGTTCTTATTGATGATTAGTCAAGATTTACATGGGTTAATTTCTTAGCTCAAAAGAATGAAGCTTTTAATCATTTCAAAATATTTGCAAAAAGAGTTCAAAATGAAAAAGGCTATGTAATCACATCTACTAGAAGTGATCATGGCAAAGAATTTGAAAATGAAAATTTTGAAAACTTTTGTAATGAATTTGGTATTTCACATAACTTTTTGGCTCCTAGAACACCACATCAAAATCGTGTAGTTGAAAAGAAAAATAGAACTTTGGTTAAAATGGCTAGGATAATGCTCAATGAGTATGACTTACCATCTTACTTTTAAACGGAAGCCGTTAACACCACATATTACATTTCAAATCGTGTTTACAAAAGGTCATTGATAAACAAAACTTTTTATGAGCTATGGAATGGAAGAATACCCAAAATTTCATATCTTAGAGTATTTGGATGCAAATACTTTATATTGAACACCAAGGATAATCTTAGAAAATTTTTATCTAAATCGGATGAAGGCATATTTTTAGGATACTCGTCATTTAGTAAAGCATATAGAGTATTTAATAAGAAAACTCTAGTGGTTGAAGACTCATTGCATGTTGTTTTTGATGAATCTTCTATACTTGATCAAATAAAAGATAGTGTTCTTGATGATTTTGTAGGTACATATGATCAACAAGAAATGATAGTGCTCCAAAGAATAATCATGATGAACAAGAAAAGAAAACTCTAGAGTTACCCAAGGATTGGGAATATAAGAAGAATCATCCAAAAGAACTCATCATTGGTGAAACTTCAAAAGGAGTAACTTCTAGATCTAAATTTAAACATTTAGATGTTAATGTTGCTTTTGTCTCTCAAATAGAGCCAAGGACCATTGAGGAGGCTCTCAGTGATGAAAATTGTTAAAAGTCGTTGGAAATGGAGATGTCTGCTTGGAGACAGAAAATGGTTCGAGATTAATTCTAAAAGGTGTTGTGCATGTACCTGACATGCGTTCGAATTTAATCTCGGTTGGCAGACTTGATGATGAAGATTTCTGTAGCACCTTCAGAAATGGTCAGTGGAAGCTCACAAAAGGTTCCTTGGTGGTAGCCAAAGGAAGGAAAGATCCAAAACTGTACGTGATGCATGCAAAGCTCTCTCAAGATGCTTTAAGTGTAGCAGAGGATGACAGTACAGTTGAATTGTGGCATAAACGTCTAGGCCACATGAGTGAGAAAGGAATGACAACTCTGGTCAGAAAGAGCATGCTGCCTGGACTGGATAAAGTTCACTTAGAAAAGTGTTCAAATTGTATGGCGGGAAAGCAAAACAGAGTTGCTTTCAAGTTTACTCCACCTACCAGAATGAAGAATGTGTTAGATCTGGTACATTCAGATCTGTGTGGACCATTGATGATGTCATATGGTGGAAATCGATATTTTGTAACTTTTATCGATGACCATTCTAGGAAGACCTGGGTATACACTTTGAAGTCTAAAGATCAAGTTTTAGATATTTTCAAACAATTTCTAAACTTGGTTGAGAGGCAGACAGGCAAAAAGCTGAAGTGCATCAGAATAGATAATGGTGGAGAATACACTGGCCATTTGATGCTTTCTGTAAAGAGAATGGTATTCGACATCAAACAACACCTCCCAAGACACCGCAATTGAATGGTTTAGCTGAGAGGATGAACAAAACTTTGATGGAGAGAGTCAGGTGTTTACTCTCACATGCAAAGTTATCTAAAAGATTTTGGGGTGAAGCTCTCCTTACAGCAGTTCATCTTTTAAATCGTTCACCCTGTGTTCCTCTACAGTTTAATACTCCAGAAAGAGTATGGTCGGGAAAGGATGTTTCCTATGATCATTTGCAGGTGTTCGGTTGCAAAGCCTTCGTGCATATTCCTAAGGATGAGAGGTCTAAGCTTGATGTCAAGACTCGACAATGTGTATTTGTTGGCTATGGCCAAGATCAATTTGGCTATAGATTTTATGATCCTGTCCAGAAGAAGATGGTGAGAAGTAAAGATGTTGTATTTGTTGAAGATCAGACTATTGAAGATGTTGAAAAGACTCAGAAGTTGACTGCCGATAGATCTGATGGTAATTCAACAGATGTACAGATTGTTCCTTCAACAACAGAACAAAGACTAGTTGGAGATGAAGAAAATGTTCCAGAAGAACAAATGCCAGAGTTAGAAAATCCAGAAGTTCCTTATCAGAATGAACGAGAAGATGATTCTGATAATATTCAAGTTCAACCACCAGCACCCGAAGGTTCTCAAAGAAGATCTAGTAGAATCAGACAACCATCTACTAGATATCCAGTAAACAAGTATGTTTTACTTACTGATGGGGGAGAACCAGAATACTTTGAAGAAGCAATAGGAAATGAACATAGAAGGAGCTGGATTGAAGCCATGCAAGATGAAATGAAGTCCTTGCATGAGAATCAAACATTTGAGCTGGTGAAGTTGCCCAAAGGCAAGAAAGCTTTGAAGAACAAGTGGGTGTTCAAGATCAAGCAGGATGAACACAGCTCCCAACCACGGTTCAAAGCTAGATTGGTGGTGAAAGGGTTTAGTCAAAGAAAGGGTATTGACTTTGATGAGATATTTTCACCCGTTGTGAAAATGACATCCATTCGGACAGTGCTCGGATTGACCGCCAGTTTTGATCTGGAAATTGAGCAAATGGATGTGAAGACTGCCTTTCTACATGGTGATTTGGAAGAAGAGATATACATGGAGCAACCAGAGGGTTTCATTGAAAAAGGAAAAGAGGAGTATGTATGCAAGTTGAAAAAGAGCTTGTATGGCCTGAAACAGACACCGAGACAGTGGTATAAGAAGTTTAAGTCTGTTATGGGGGAGCAAGGCTACAGGAAGACTACTTCAGATCACTGTGTTTTTGTGAAGAAATTCTCTTATGATGACTACATTGTTCTTTTGCTCTATGTGGATGATATGTTGATCGTTGGTCAGAATTCTGCCAAAATTAATAGCTTGAAGAAACAGCTAAGTAAGTCTTTTGCCATGAAAGACTTGGGACCAGCGAAGCAGATTCTTGGCATGAAAATTACAAGGAATCGAAGCGCCAAGAAATTATGGTTGTCACAGGAGAAGTACATCGAAAAAGTACTTCAAAGGTTTAACATGGAGAATGCTAAAGCGGTTAGCTGTCCTCTTGCTAATCACTTTAGATTGAGTTCAAAACAGTGCCCTTCTACAGATGGAGAGAAGGAAGAAATGGAAAAGGTTCCATATGCTTCAGCAGTTGGAAGCTTGATGTATGTCATGGTTTGTACACGGCCAGATATAGCTAACTCAGTTGGAGTAGTGAGTCGGTTTCTTTCAAATCCAGGAAAAGAACATTGGGCTGCAGTGAAATGGATATTCAGGTATCTTAAAGGTACAACCAAAACATGTTTATGTTTTGGAGGAGATAAGCCAGTATTAGTTGGTTATACTGATGCAGATATGGCTGGTGATGTGGACTCAAGAAAGTCTACATCTGGTTATCTAATCACATTTGCAGGGGGAGCTGTGTCATGGCAATCGAGATTACAAAAGTGTGTCGCTCTCTCATCGACCGAAGCGGAATTTATAGCTCTAACAGAAGCGTGCAAGGAGCTATTGTGGATGAAGAAGTTCTTGAATGAACTCGAAATTCATCAAGAACGGTATTTAGTGTTCTGCGACAGCCAAAGCGCGATTCATCTGGGGAAGAATTCCTCCTTTCATTCTAGATCAAAGCACATTGATGTAAGATATCACTGGATCAGGGATGTATTCGAGATGAAGCAGTTACAGCTTGAGAAGATCCATAAAGACGAGAATGAATCAGACATGTTGACGAAGATTCTTCCGAAGGACAAATTTGAATTTTGTCGGTTAGTTGCGGGGATGATGGAGAGTACGGTTAATATCTCCACTTGAAGTCCAAGGGGGAGATTTGTTGGTGATTGGTCCTCAAGTGGGACCCGCCATAATATATATATATATATAAAAGGAACAAAACGTGAAATGAAAGGCACAAATTGGTTTTGACCATTCTTGGTCAAAAATTGGTTGAGTTAGGCAACCAAACCCAACTAAACTTTCTACTGCATTTTGCCTAATTGTTAGGCATTTACACCTAAAGTTTCGGCTCCCTTTCTCTATAAATAGAGAATTGAGCTAAGCTTGCAAGATATAGAGAGTAGAGGAAAGCCACAGATAACAATTAAATCTGTGAAGAAAATTTTAAGAATTGGGTCTTAAAATTTTAGGAGAGTAAAAATAGTGAGGATTATAATTTTTGGGGAGTGTTTTGTAAACACTAAGAGTGCCACTATTTTTGTATTAATCTCTTTGTAGCCTACTATTTTTATAGTGGAAGAATATTTCGGAGTTTGTCCCGTGGACGTAGCCCTAAAAAGTTAAGGGTGAACCACGTTAAATATTTGTGTCTCATTTTTATTATTTTGCTGCCGTAATTTTCTGGAGGTGTCAACAGGTCAAATTTCAGACAATAATTATTGGAGTCATTCTGCTACGAAAATTCAGATAATATACTGTGCACGTAACTTCTGTCTAGAAGGCCAAATTTTAAGTGAGACTGTTTGTGACCCCTCCGCCCAACTGGGATTTTATGTGGAATAGTAGTCTAAGGAGATCATTGTGGTCCATCATGGGTATTACCGAATCGGTTTACTTCAGTAATTATTGGGTTAATTCGGGATTGAGGCGTAAATCCCCAACAAAAATATTAATTTTTAATTTTATTGCTTTAATTAGAAAGAAAATTTTTAAAAATAATTAAAATTAATAATTTTGAAAAAAATTATTACTTATTTATTTTTTAAAAGAATAATAAAATATAAATTTAGCCAAAAATGATATGACTATAAGAAATATACAAGTGGTAGAAGAATAAATAAACATATTAATATTTAAACTAAGTTGCGTATGATAAAAATAATTTAAACTAAATTGGTATAATGAAAATAATTTGAACTAAGTTAGCACAATAATATCTTTAAGTGGGTAAAAATATATTTAAAATAAACTCAAATAATAATAAAAAGTCTATTAAAAATGAACTCAAATAATAAAAATTACAAATCCAATCATAATTAATAATTTATTCATTTTAAATTATTTTTAAGATAATTAAATTTATATTGCCCATTTAAAAATTAAAATAATAATAATAATAATAATATAATAATAATAATAATAATAATAATAATAATAATAAACATTAAAAATTTTAAAAATTATTATTTTAAAAATTAGCCCATAATATCCATTAAAAGTTAAAAAAAAATTAAAAAGAAAAATTTGAGAAGTCACTTTTATTCAAACAATAACTTCTAGGGCATAATAATAATAATAATAATAATAATAATAATAATAATAATAATAATAATAATAATAATAATAATAATAATAATAAATTATGAGTTAAAAGGAAAAATAAAAAATTAATTTAGAAAAAAAATATAATGGTTCATCGATTAAAAAGAAAAATAAAAAATAAATTACTTAATTTGGGATTTTTTTTATAAAGGAATATTAAAGAAGAGGGGGAAAATCATGTATTTTAAAGGAAAATAAAATTTTAAAAAGAAAAAAAATTAAAAAAATGAAAGAAAAGCAAAACAAAAAATTAAAAAAAAAGAGAGAGAGAAAAACAAATAAAAAATTAAAAAAATGAGAGAAAAAAAGAGAGAAAAATTAGAAATATAAAGCAAGCGTAAAGTGGAAAATTTACTATTTATCGTTGTGAGTGTTTTAGTATATTATGTAATTATTGTTTTCTATTTTTTAAAAACTTGTTTTGTATTTTCAGAAACTCATCATATTTTTTTATTATATATACATTAACACACAATTTATAATATTTAATAATAAAATTTTAAAACTAAGTAACAATTATCATATTCAAATCCAAAAATTCATCAATAATTAATGTAAAAAATTGATACAATATTTTAAACGAAAAATAATTATATAATGTTAATTTCTCAATTATTATAATTCAATTATAACCTTTGTGCTATTAGATTTTGAGTATCGTTCATTTGATGCACTTTGCTAGCATTAGTTTCAACAATTTCATGTGCCCCTTAAGTATCAACTTTACTAACTTAGTCCTCTTCAAATATGACATTTTTATTTGCATAATCTATGAATAAAAAATCTATACACTATTGCATTTCTGATAAAGTTATAGACTACATAACATGCATGAAGTATATATTTTTATCTCTTTATGTCATATTAAGACATATCTCTTAATATTGAAGAACGTGTCTCAGAATTTCAAAACAATATTCTATGACATTTCGCAATAAAAAATGCATAAAATTAAATAATTATTCAGGACATCGTAAACTTAATTCTTCTTTATAATCACGAAAATGATAGATAAAAAAAATAGAATATAAATATAATTTACTTCATTTCTTTTGTTCAGACAGTAATAAGAAAAAGGAAATGAGAGAAAAGAGTAGAAATAAATTCTCTCTATTTCTCCTTAAATTTATTAAAACATTTTTTTCACTAATTCAAAGAGAAATGAAATAATAAAAAAGACATAACTTATGAAAAGAAAAAGGTACAAAAATAATTTTAAACTATTCGGAGTTTCTCACTTTAGGCCCTATAGTTTTTTTTTATCTATTCATGACTTTCTTTTGGATCAAAAAAGAGCAAATTGGACCCTCACTTAACCAAAGTTAAGTTTTTCATTTATTTTTTATGACATAACATTATATGAAATCCACAATTTAAATATTTTTAAACAAAAAAAATTAAATATGACCCTCAAATTTTTTTTAGATATCAAATTCAAACTCAAAATTTTTATAGCAAAATATTCTAAAATATATATATGTTATATTATTATCAATATTTTTCAACTAAAATAAATACTTAGATTAGTGACCATAATATTTAATAATAAAAGGACAAAAAAATTTTAACAAAAAAATAAAATGTATCAAATTTATCTATCTAATTATTTATTTATTTTATAATATTATTTATTTATTTAATTTATTCACATTAATATATGAAAAATAATTTCTTTTTAAATTATCTAAATCACTTACTAATCTATTTATAATTTTTATAAAATTTTGAAATTTTTATATAAAAATTAAGTATTAAAAATAATTTAACATAAATGTGAGTTAATTAACAAGATAAATAATATGAAATTTTTTTATAAAAATTAATTATTAAAACATAATTTAAAATAGATGTGAGTTAATGATTTTATGTAAATAAATTAAATAAAAATAATATTATAAAATAAATAAATAGATAAATAAATTATGATATATTTTGCTTATTTTTGTTTTTAAATTTTATTTTTTATTAGTAAATATTATGGTTGGTTATTTAAGTATTTATATTAATTTAAAATATTGATAATAATATCACGCACATATATTTTAGAATAATTTACTATAAAAACTTTAAGATCCAATTCGAAATCTGAAAAAATATTCAAAAGTCATATTTAATTTTTTTTAAAAACATTTAAATAATGAGTTTCACATAATGTCACGTCATAAAAAATAAATAAAAAACTTAACTTCCATTAAGTGATGGTCTAATTTACTCAATTTTGATAAAAAAAAATATCATAAATAGATAATAAAAAAAACCTTTGAAGTTTAAAGTGAGATACCTGAATAGTTCAATATCATTTTTTATATCTTTTTTCATTGTGAAATTACTAATTTATTATTCATCAACTTAAAATGATGAGAATATAATCGTAAATTTTATAAATTCTCATTTTTTTTTTCATATTAATTGGATAACTAGATAAAATAAAAGAAATAGAAATTCTATTCATTTCATTTCATTTATTTTTCCTTCTTTATTTCTTCTCTTTTTCATTGACACTTCTACAACCATAAATAAGTCTAAAGTTTTTTTTAGCCATCTAGATACTCAAGTTCAATTTAATTTTATTATTATTAAGATAATTAAAATAAATATATCTATTAATATTAAATTAAAATTCTAATAAATTTAAAGGAGATTGAAATTGCTGAAATCAATAATTATTATTTAAATATAATATAGTAGCAAAAATATTTTAAATTATATAAAATTTAAAGATTTAGTTAGGAGCTAGTTAATTGTGAAAAATAATTTTTATTTTTATTTTTTAACCTTCATTTTAATTTTTAAATTTTATATCCAAATTAGTTTTCAAATGGAAAATTAAAAATTAGAAAAATGTTTACTTAATCTTAATTTATATTTTTTATTTTTTATTTTTATATAATATTTAAATAGTTTTCATTTTTAAACAATTTTATACAAAAATATAATTACTTAAGCTATTTCATAATCTATATATTTATATATATATATATTCAAATTAAAAATAAAATCATAATTAAATAATAATTTTAAATAAAATAAAAAATTAAATTATTATAAAATCAACCTAAAACATTCTCAAATTTTAAAATATTTTATCAAATAAAAATATTAAAGTATGAAAAAGTAAAAATAAAAAAAGTAGTTTCAATTGAAGTAGAAAATAAAAATCAAATTTTTTTAGAACTCAATGTTTGGAAAAGAATTAAAAATTTTCTCAAACTCAACTGTTAGTTAATAAATATAGAAAATTCTTTTCTAATTTTTCAAATAAAAAATATTTTTAACTAAATAAAAAAAAAAGTATATGAATGGCTAAAAAAACTTTAGATGTCTAATTTTTATCGGGGGCATAGTTTAGATAATTAAACTTTTGGCTTATATATAAATTTGAGTTCTGGGCCAATAATTGCCAACAAAGTAGCTTTCAATGGTAAATTGAACTATAGTTAACAGAACTACTTATTTGATCCAAATTCAACAAAAAAAGTATTTGAGTGGTTCAAAAAAATTTTAAGTATCTAAGTTACTACCAAAGTCATAATTGAGGTGTTTAATTGAACTTTTAGATGAAGGCGGACTTACACGAAATAGATAAAACATTGTGGTTTATGTTTTGTTAGATTAAAATTTGTAATAGTTTAAAATTATTGAGCTTGTTCCAAAATGGTATTAGTATGCAAAAAATATATACACCAAAACTAGTACATATGAGTAAAAATATTAATATAGTAACCTTATAATGTTAATTGAAATTATAAAATTTACTATTAACATATATAAATCACTATTATCTAATTTAAATATTACTTTTAAATATTTATATTAAAATATATAAATCAAATTTATAATATATATATTAATTAAAAATTAAATATATTAATTTATGTTAGAAGTTAAATGGTGGCAAATTTGTGTTATTGCAATATTACCACAAGTGCACGGATCGCGTAAGTAATAAAGTAGTAAGTAAGATATCGTTCTACTGAAGACAATGTCAATTACTAGTGCAAATCTCAACTGTTGTTTAACAAATCAATAGTTTTTACGATGATTAAAATAAAAGACGAGTTACTTAATAAATTAAAGTAACGAAAAATTGAATATTATGCAAAAAGAGTTAATGATGAAAATACTATCCAGATATTGAATCCCTCTAGCCATAAAAATATTTATAAATATCAATTAAATTAAATCAAATAATAGAGCTGAATTAACATTCCTCTAAATTCCTCTAAATTAGACTAAAACCTCTCTCAAACGAATTAATCCCTGATCACTAAGTATAATGCTGAAATCTCTTCTCAAACATAATTAAATAGATTTTGCAATACGAATAAAGAATTATAAACCAAAGGATCTTGTAAGTCTATCTCTAGCACTCCAATCAACCCTCAATCCTAATGAAAATTTTGTTCATATCAAGTTTTCTCATGTCAATAATATAAAAATTACAACCAATCAATAATCATGCTATTATCAATTGGAAATAAGAAATTAAGAATCAAAAGGATAAAACAACTCAAATAAATGATTTAATTTAATAAGAACTATTCAATCCATACAATAAAGGTAGGGTTCATCAATGTCTAGATAGAGATGATTTAGTTCATATTCATAACCAGAAAATCAGAATAAAAGAAATAAGTAAAAAAATTCAAAAAATCCATAATGAATGATTTGTGTTTCTTCACTTCAATCTTTGATTCTTGATTTAAATCTTGTTTAACTTGAATCTTCACTTTCAATCTCAGCTGCTAAACTCCTTTTCTTTCTAAGAAAGTTGGCTCTAAGTGATAAAAACTGGATCTCTAATTCGCACTTCATTTCAGCTTTTATAGCCTAGAGATTTAGCCTGACATGTCCAGTGACATGGCCATGTCTCTGGGCGTGTAAATGATGTTGTTTTTCACTGTTGATGATAAGGGCAGTGACACGCTCATGTCTTTGGGTGTGTCATAGCTACTGAAATGCTGGGTTAAGGATACGGTCAGTGACACGCCCATATCCTTGGGCATGTCACAACTTCTATAAGGCAGGATCAATGGTACGACCAGTGACACGTCCATGTCCCTAAACATGTCGAAGCTTTTGTAAAGTAGTTGAATGACACGACCATTGACACGCCCATGTCATTGGGCGTGTCACTTGAAGAATTTTTCCAAAATAGCTCTTTTCCTTGTCTTTCATCTGTGATTCCGGCCTAAATAACCATGAGGTCTAAACATGTAAAAGGTTTCTGGAATCAACCCTAATAAACACTTGAACAAACAAATTAAACTGAATTTGATAATAAATATACTAAGAAATAGGAGCAAAAATATCATCAACTATACACTTATCAAATTCTCCTACACTTGAGTATTTGTTTGTCCTCAAGTAAACTAAATTACTATAATAAGCGTAAATGAAGAACCCTTCTATATCTAAAAAGAAAAGAAAAGTTTTACAATACTCGAATCAGAAAATCCGACATTCTCAACCAAAAACTAATTCACAAACATGACAGTTGAATCAAAAAGTTTCAAAATAAAAATTTCACATACCTAAAACTTAAAAATCCAGAGTTAAAAGATTAAGCATAAAATTTCAAAAACTCAAAAGTCATGAACAAAGTAAGGAAGTATAGATTTTCTCTCAAGTTCTTTGACTCTTTTTTTATATTTATTTATTTTGTTATATATATATATATATTAAAGAAGCCCGACTTGTTTGAACTGATACTAACTTTTTGACTCGAATGTAAATATTTATGATGCTGACCCCCGATTACTCAATTAAAATCATTGTCCAAATGGCTACTAGCACTATTCATGATTCCAACTCTGTCGTTTCAATTCAAGAGTTAAAATTAGAGAAATATGGATTAATTTTCAAAGCTCCTTATTATATATATATTTTTTATTTTTTATTTTTATCAATAATATTCAAGTGGTTAAGAAATTAATATATTAAGTATGTCTTACTAAGTTCGACTCAAGTATCTAAGGAATTTTAAAATGTTAAAAAATGTAACTAAGATTTCAAACTTGAGGTGTGTGTAATTCTCATCAATCAACAACCTAATTATGACTATTACATTCGGTCTTCAGCAATTGATTAAGATAGCCAAGTGAACCTCAATAATATATTATCATTTAGTAAATCAACCATTAATTTAATATAAAGAGGAACCATTTTAATTCATTCTATTATGATAATGTAGCTTGTTTGATCCCAAAAACAAGTTAAAAAGACCGAATGAGACTAATGAAGCAAATGACAAGAATGAAATAAATAATAATAAGACTCAATCTCAGAAATGTACCTCTCCCCCACAAATAAGATGCACATTGTCCCCAATGTGTGTAAAACAAGAAAGACAACAAAAGAGAGAAAGAGAACTGCCCTGGCATGTCCATGAAGCAATATATATTAATATGGTCCCAAAAGCATTACGAAGGTGAATTAGCTACATAACAAATATTGACATGCAAAATTGTGAAGATTTATGTAGATATATAAAAAGATAGAAAGAAATAAATACAGAAATAAAATAAAAATAAAAAAGGAAAAAAAACAAAAATACGAACTAGTTAAAAGTACATTCATCCATACTCAGAGTGATACGGAAGGGTCTTGAGTTCCAAATTGGGTGGATCAATCAAAGATGGTTGTGACTTCTGTTCTTTTGGCATCTCAATGGTTTCATATGCTCGACACTTGAATGATTTACTTGCTTCAAGATAAGCATGCTACTCCATTGCTTCTTGATACTCAACATTAGCTGCAATAAATACAACTCAAGAGGATCCTTGGAAATAATGTTAGTAATACAATTTAAGGTTTCATGCTCAATGATATCATTGCATGAATCCACCGCATTGAGTATAAGTGGGTGTTTCATGACATAATGTATATTAAAAATAACTTTCTTGCTCCCCATTCTCAAGGTCAATGTCCCATCATGGTCATCGATAAGGGCACAGGCTGTATTCAAAAATGGCCTACCAAGGATAAGTGAAACATCTGTATCCTTATCTATATCAATGATAATAATGTCATGGGGGAAAATGAAATCCTCAACTTTTACCAACACATCCTCTATAATACCACGAGGGTAGATTACTGACTTATCAACAAGTTGAATGATCATGAGTGTTGGTTTAGGTTCTCCAATACCTAACTCTTTAAACATCTTGTAGGGTATAATACTTATGCTAGCCCCCAAATCAGCTAATACACTTTTAACTTTAAGATTACCAATCAAACATGAAAAAGTAAAACTACCAGGATCTTTTAACTTCTTAGGTAACCTCTTTTGCAAAATTATAGAACTCTTTTCAAACAAATGCACCAATGATACTTCCTCAAGTTTCCTTTTGTTAGAAAGATCTTTCAAAAATTTAGCATATTTTGGGCATTTGAGATAAAGCTTCGGCGAATGGAATATTAATGTGCAATTGTTTAAAGAGTTCAAGAAACTTACCGAATTGAGCATCCATCTTGTCCTTGTTCAATCTTGCTGGGTATGGCACTCGAGGTTGGTATTCCTTCACTATTGGACTGGGCTTTTATGGTTGGTTCCCTTTCTCATTTTCTACTGCAGCCTTCTCTCCCGAAGTGATAATAGGATCATCTTCTTTTTCTTTTTCTTATGCTTCAGCCTTTTCCTCAATCACTTCTTCTCTTCTCTCAACCACACCGCCCTTAAGTTCCCTTCCACTCCTTAGAGTGATTGCCTTTAGCTGCTCCTTTAGGTTTGCCTCAGTATTTCTAGGTAAACTCCCTGGCGGTCTTTCACTGAGTAACTTAGCAATGTGCCCCACATGATTTTCCAAATTGTGAATAGAAGCTTGCTGATTTCTAAAGGTGGTTTCAATTGATTGAAATATGGTTTCCGAAGCTACTATGAACTTCTCCATCATGTCTTTCAAATTGCACTTTCTTGGAGGGGCGGTTTGTTGGTGTTGAGGCTGTTGAAATCCAGGGGGAGGTCTTGAATTTTTCTAATTACTCATAGAGAAATTTGGATGATTTCTCCACCCTGGATTATATGTGTTGCTATAGGGGTTGTTATGCTATTGCCTTGGCATATTTCCAATATAATCCACATGCTTCTGTCTAGTAAACATATTACCACTTTGGCAATCATGATCTTGATGTCCACCCCTATACTATTCATAAGATATCACTTGCATTGATTTCCCTGAAGATGAGGCTAAAGAATCGATCTTTTTATCCATGGCTTCTAATTTGCTGTCAAAGCCTGTACAGGATCCAATTGATGTGAACCAGTGACTCTCAATTTTTCTTGTTCCTGTAGAGTTTTTCACTGATAATTGGTAAGGGCCATATCTTCAATCAAATCCCTTGCTTGTTCAGGTGTCTTGTTATTTATGGTACCCCGGCTACTGCATTAATGGATTGCTTTCTTGCATAATTCAATCCATTATAAAAAGTTTAAATCTGAAGCCATAGGGGAAGCCCATGATGTGGACACCTTCTCAATACATCTTTAAATCTCTCCCAGGCATTATAAAAGGTCTCACCATCCTACTGAAGAAAAGATGAGATATCATTCCTCAACTTGGCGGTCTTGGATGGGGAAAAGTATTTTTCTAAAAACTTCTCTGCCAACTGACCCCATGTGGTGAAAGTGCCTGGAGAAAAAGATTTCAACCATTTCTTTGGTCTGTCTCTGAGTGAAAATGAAAACAACCTCAACCTAATTGCATCATCTGAAACATTATTTATCTTGAATGTGTCATATATCTCCAAAAAATTCTCAAGATGTGCATTAGGATCTTCATCTGGAAATCCATCAAATTGGCAAGTCTGATGCACCATTTGAATTACATTTGTCTTTATTTTAAAGTTGTTCACAGCAACTACCGGCCTCCGTATACTAGAATCAGCCCCATCGAGAGTGGGCTTAGCATATTCCTGCATTGTTCTTGGCTCACCTCCTTCCATCACTTCAAGTTCTTCTTCTGAGCTTGAATCTTCCAAGGTTGTTTCTATTTTTTTCCAAAACTGCTTCCCTTTCTTCCTTCTACTTTCTCCTCAATGTTCTCTCTAGTTCTTGATCTAATTCAAGTAATTGGGAGGAGCTAGCTCTGGTCATAAACAGGAAGAAGTACCTAAAATGACAGTCAACATGCAAGAACCAATGTTAAAACAAATAAAAATAAAAACTAAATCAACAGTCTTGATTATATTACTAATATTGAAAACCGTTGTTCCCTGGCAGCAGCGTCAAAACCTGGTGGAGAATTTGTGCTATTGTAATATTATTGCAAGTGCATGGGTCATGCAAGCAATAAAGTAGTAAGTAAGATATCATGGCACTAGGGACAAGGTCAATTACTAGTACAAATCTCAACTGTTGTTTAGCAAATCAATAGTTTTTGCGATGATTAAAATAAAAGATGAGTTACTTAATAAATTAAAGAAAAAAATTGAATATTACGCAAAAAGCATTGATGATAACAATACTATCTGGATATTGAATCCCCCTAGCCATAAAAATATTTATGAATATCATCAATATTTAGCCATAAAATATCCATTTTTTCTTAAATATGCTCATAATTTTCAATTGAAATTATTTTTATCTTAAAAATATCAAATTTGAATTAGTTTTAAAAATATACCTTATAGTCAATCAAATGAAATTATTTTAAATTTTAAAATATCAATTTTTTATTTTGAAATTGAATATTTAAAGTAAAATTTTATAAAAATGGATATTTAAAAAATGCTTGTAAATATGTTTGATTCATTTATAAATAAATAAAAATATTATTTTAGTATATAATTGAGTAAAAAAAAATTCATTGCCAATTTGTACTTTCACGCAAACTTAAAGGGCATATTTACACTTTCTAACGGAAAACTAAATACACAATTAATAACAATTAGCTTTTCATTAAAAGAGGGGTAAATTTGTCAGTTTTTTAAAATTTTAAAGGTTAATCCATATATTTACGCAAATTTAAAGTGTATAAATATGCCAAAAAAATTTAAGAGTCAATTCCCATCTTCGCACAAACTTTAGGAGAATTTTTACACATTCTCCCTCTGTATATATATATATATATATATATAGAGAGAGAGAGAGAGAGAGAGAGAGAGAGAGAGAGAGAGAGAGAGAGAGATTGTGTACATATATCATCAATAAAATATAGAATTGAATTAGAAAGAAAATTAGAAAATCTATTTACTTTAGATGTTAATACTCTAATAAATTTGCTAAAACTGTGCATATAATACTGTCAAATTGTTTTTTGTTAGTTTTAGTTAAGGATAGGCATTTAACAGTTAACCAACTGAATATTCGGTTAATGGACCAAATATTCAGTTCGGTTAAGTGATCATATTAAATTACAGTTATTTCGGTTAAGGAAATTAGGCTAATTTGATTTTTGCTTCAGTTAATGATTAATCAATTCAGTTTGGTTAATTAATCATTAACAAAAAATTTAAAAAAATTTAATTTTTTAGTTCTTCATTAATTTTTATTTAGTTTCTTATTATATTAATTTAATAGCAAATATATTTTTTTTATTACAAAATAAAGTTATTTTTTCTTTAGTTCTTTATTAATTTTTGTTTAGTTATTTAATTATATTAAGTTTTTTTTATTACAAATCTAAGTTTTTATCATAAAATAAAAATAATTTAGTTAATTGTAAAATTAATCAAACCGACCAATTTGATTTGGTTAACTAACCTAACTGACCAAAATTGAAAATTGATAGGTTTGATCTAGAAAAATTAACTTCAAAAAATTAGTTAAATTTTAGTTCGGTCGGCTAATTAATTGACCGACCAAATGCCCACCCATAATTTTACTAGTGTTAGAGAAAATGTTAATTAACTATTAAAATATAATAAGAGTCTTTGATGCGTTAAAGTTAAATGCCTTTTGTGTTCTATTAAAAGAGAAGAAAATAGTGATTAACTATTAAAATATAATAGATGGGATTTTATCCAACCTTAACTGTCTTCTTTTTCTATGAAGTTTCACAGTTTTTTTTTTCTAATTTGAGAGTGAGGCTGCCATTAATTCATTGACGTATGACAGTCACATTCGGTTTTCTTCGCTTTTTTTTTTCTTATCTATTACTCAATTTTTGTTTTATTCTCTTTTTGGTTTTATGTGTTTTTTATTATTTTTTGTTTCTCAAAATAAATTTGAAATTAATATATTTATATGAAATTTAACGTTTATTCTTTTTTTATTTTTTAGAATAAAATTGAATGCAATTTAAGTTTTTATTATGGATTTTTATCCTTGCTTGAAGGTTATGTGTCTTCCTCCAATGGAGGTTTATCATTCTTTAATTAAGGTTGTTTTTCCTTCTTAAATAGATGTACCATTCTTGTATGGGAGGTGATGCAATATTTTTCCATAGATGACGGATGAAATAAGCATTCTGCTGAAAGTTGTATTGCCTATGTTATGTTGTCATTATCCATTGCTTATATTGAAGAAGTTTAGAGATATTCAGTAACTTCATTAGTTATGTACATTTTGTGTTATTTAAAATTATATAATTTTATTTGTACCTTACAGATATACTTTTTAATTTATTAAAAATTTATTTTGTATTAAAAATAATATTAAAATATAATAAGAGTTCTAAAATGTTGGATTCTCAACCAATAATAATTAATTGTATAAATTAATGCAATATCAAGTCAAGCAATATCAATGCACAATAATAAAATAATATCAAGCAAAGAATAACCACAAAAAAAAGACACAAGATTTAATGTAAAAAATCCTCCAGTGTTGAGAAAAAAATCATGAGACAAACTCCGAAATAAAATCCACTATCAAAGAAATCAAGTACAAAATATTCTCAAGTAATCTACTTGAGATTACCAATAATGGAGAAATACACAAAAAACCTCTCTAGCAAATTCCAATTCTTTTTGAATGATCATACCAAGAAACTAGAGAATAGTCCTCCAAAATTGATCTAACAACCACTTAGAATCTTTGATGAAAACAACTAACATTAAAGCCAAAAAGAAAGATTAAGAACTTAGCTTTAATTTTTCTCTTTCTCTTGCTAGATTTGTTGTGCAAATATGAAGAACCATCAACCTAATAAATCCTTTGTTTTCTTGTTTTTATATTAACCACAACATACACACAAAACTAAAGCCAATTTTAATATCTATGTTTTTCTTTTCCATGTCCAATTCCAACAGCACACGCAACACACTTCCTTTTTTTTCTTTTTCTTTTCCTTCATTAATAGGATGGAAATATATATATATATATATATATATATTTATAAGCCCAACCAACAATCTTCCCCTCCAGCCCATGGAGAGACATCCATACATCCATTGCTCAGTTATTATTTAGTCCCACCATCTTGGCTCAGAACTTATGCTTATCACGAGTCACCACCTTGATCAACGTATCAGTTGGATTCTTGTCAGTGTGAATCTTCTTAAATAACATCTCATGATTATTTACCACTTCATGAATTTAGTGGTATCTCACATCATTATGCTTAGTTCGATAGTGGTATGTGGCATTCTTGCTCAAATCTAGAGCGCTTTGACTATCACAATTCATCACACACTCATCTTGCTTCAAATCTAACTCTTCAAGAAACCTTTTCAACCAAAACATCTCTTTATATGTTTTAGTCATAACTATATATTTTGCCTCAGTTGTGGACAGAGCAATATACTTTTGTAGTTTAGACTATCGTGATACAGCTCCCCCAATAAAATTAAACACATATCTTGAAGTAGACTTCCTACCATCAAGGTAGCCTGCCATATTCGCATCTGTATATCCTTTTAAAATTAGTTTTGAGCTTCTAAAGCATAAGAATATCTTAGAAATACCTCTCAAATATTTGAGAATCTATTTGACTGCTCCTAGTGATCTCTTTCAGGATTTGAAAGAAACCTGTTGACCAAACTAATAACATGAGCAATATCTGGTCGGGTGTAAACTATAGCATACATTAAACTCCCAAATGCAGAGGAGTAAGAAATAACTGTCATTTCTTCATTTTCCTTTTGAGTAGAAGGATAAGATTTCTTGCCAATAGGTATGCTAACTAGCTTATAGGGGTGTGCAAATATATCAAATCTGACCGACCCCGACTGAACCGAGTACATTTTGGTCGGGCTTGGTAGATTTATATTGTATACACAGGTAAAATTAGATTTATATTTTTAATAAATTTTGGGTTCCATTGGGTGGTCGGGTTAAAATTTATTTTTTGATTTAACCTAAACCTGACCAACACATATATATTATACAAATATATTTATAAATTATAATATATATTACTTAACCTGACTCGAACCAACCCGGCCTATAAATTTATATATATAATATTATATATAAATATATGTATTTTTTATTATTTAACCTGACTGAACCCAAACTGGCCCAACCCAATAATACTAAAATAAAATAGTAATAAATCTAAATATAAAGCTTTAATATTAAATACTAACCTGTTTGAAATAGACTGACATGACCGAATCTGAAATTAATTCGGTTCAATCAAAATTTTAAAAAATCGGGTAATTTCGATTTGATTTTTTTTCTTTTTGGTCGGGTTTGGTTGGATTGAAAAATTACTCCAAGCCGACTCTGCACACCCCTACTGGCTTAGCATTTTTCATATTAAATCTGCTTAGAATCTATTCAACATACTTCTCTTCTAACATCCACAACTTCTTAGCTTTTCTGTTATGAGTAATCCGCATGCCTAGAATTTATCGTGTTGGTCTCAAATACTTCATATCAAAAGAGCCAAACAACTCCTTTTTTAATCCATTAATTATTGTAGCATCTTGTCCTACTATTAACATATCATCCACATAAAGCAAAAGAATTACAAATTTACCATCTGGAAATGTCTTGAAGTAACACAATGATCTGCATCTGTTCAGGTATAGCCATGACTCACTATGAAAGAGTTAAATTCATTGTACCATTGTCTCGGAGACTGTTTCAATCAATACAAATTCTTTTTCAATTTGCAAACCATGTGTTTTTTTTCCTTTTACTTCAAATCCCTCTAGTTACTCCATGTAGATTTCTTCCTTCAAATCACCGTGAAGGAATACAATTTTCACATCTAATTGCTCAAGCTCAAGATCCACGCTTGCAGTCAAACCAAGAATTACTGGAATGGAGGTCATCTTCACAATAGGAGAAAAGATCTCATAGAAATCAACCTCTTTATTCTTATTGAAGCCCTTTACTATCAAACGAGATTTGTACTTTACTAGCTTCTCTCCATCCATCTTAAGCTTGTACATCCATTTGTTCTTTAAGGCCTTTCTACCTTTTGGAAGTTCAACTAACTTATAAGTATTGTTCTTCTTCAAAGAAGGCATCTCTTCCTACATTGCTTTCATCCAATGAGTCTTCTCTTTATGATTCTGAACTTTCTGAAAACATTCTGGCTCCCCCTCTTGTATAACTATTATATACTCAGAACTGGGATATCTAGTATGTCATATCCATGATTTTGAAGAAATTAAATAAGTATTTGGAGGTATAAAAGTTGTATACACCCAATATATACCTAGTGTATATATAACATATACATATTGTATATTAATTGTATATGTTGGATATATATTACATACTTGGTATATTTAATACACATATAACGTATATTTGATGTATATATAGGATACACTTTATTTATGCATTTGGATATTTATATTCATTAAATATATATTACATATATATAGTATATACATTACATAAATATGTACATAATGGTATATGTAAAACATAAGTAACACATATGAGACATATACATATACATAAAATGTACATTATATATATGTGAGATATAATTTGGTGTTGAAAAAGTGGATGACGATTATGATGATGATGATGATGATGATGATGATGATGATAAGAAAAGAGAAGAGAGAAACTCAAAGGAAAGAGAAATGTGATTGGTGGATTAATAATTATTTAATTATTTTATACACAAAGAGATAAAGATGAGAATTAAAAGAAGAGATATTTTCTTCTTCTTTTTCTTTTCTTCTTTTGGATGTGTGCCATTGGAGAGAGGTGAGGAAAGTTTAGTTTTCTTCATACACCAAATTCTATACAGATTTAAAGAAGATTCAAGAAGATTTTAAAGGTTTAGCAAGGAATACAAGTAAGTAATCCTTCCTTTAAATTACTTTTATTTGATTTTAATATTATGTTGGAATGAGTTAGAGAGAGAAAGTATGTTTGAATGGTTTAAATTGATAATAATTGAATTAATATGTTAGATAAGTGATGAAATGATGATTATATATTGATTTATTGGTTGGATGATTGAAAAGGGTATGATTGATAAATTTAGGGTTATGGATGAATATGTGTAAATTAGGATTTTGGTGTGAATGGTTATAATAGTTGAAATGGAGTAATTTAATATTGTTTTCATGTGTGTGTAATGATTTTATGGTTAAAAATTTGATATGAGAGAATTTGGTTAAGTTTAGGGTTATGGACCTATTATATGTATTTTGGGTTTTTGAAGGGGATGTTGATAATTATGGTAATGCATTCTTTTGATGTTACATTGATGTATAATTGATGATTATATAGTTAAATGATAGAAATGAGTTTGATATGTTTAAGTTTGAATAAAGTAGTAAGGGTGAAAATAGTATTTTAGTGAAATGTTAAGTAGAAATAATGTAAATGGTGTATAAATGATTAAAGTTTATTAAAATGAATTGCTAATGCTATGCTTGAACTTATAATGTGGTTTAGGATTGATTAAAGTAGATTTGTAAAATCAAAGTGAAGAAGGGCAATTGGTGAAGTTGAAGTTGGAAAGTGATTTAAGCTTGGATATTATCACAATTAAGGTTAGTTTATATATTTGATAGCTTTTGCATTGATTGCATTTGAATTTGCTTAGAATATTATAAATTGTGAAAATGTGCTAAGTTACTTTGATATTGGAAGCCATGAAAAAAGTGTATTATGGTTTGTAAAATTGTATGAAATGCTTGAATTGTGAGATATTAAGCCATTGTAGAATGGCTAATATTTTTGTTTAGTATAACTGGTAAAAGTGCATTTTTGTACCTTTGGAATAGAAGATATATTACATTGGGAACATGGCAAAAAAAATATACTTGAATAATTGAAATATGTGGAAAATATACAAATAATGTGTAGAATTTGGAAATATATAAAAATTGGTAAAAATATGAAAATATGATAAGAATGAAAATGGTGAGATAAAGAATATATGTTTGTGATATGATGAATATGATGTTAAGCCATTGAATTATGGCTTATATTTAAGATGTGTATAAATTATGAAAATAGAGTAAAGTTATGAAAAAGTTTAAGTTGTGCACTAAAATATGAAAGTGATCCACATTTGCCTTATATATGATGATGGTTTGTGGAAACCATGATATGGGTTGAGATGTGAAAATATGTTGAAAGATAAATGTGTATTATGTGTACCTTATACATTATCTAGTTGCCTAAAGATTGCGCTTGGATGTTGGCAATGCCATATACTATGGATAAGACACTGAGTATCGCAGATGATAGCTATATCCACTAGCGAGATGAGATAAACCAAGGTAATGAGCTTGAGACAATATAATTATATAAGAAGATTGGGTCCAACGTACGTGGTTATTTATGTTTAAAGAAAAGTAAAATTAATTGGTGTATTATTTAAATATGGTACACGTTTTAATTATAATGTTGTTATGTCAATGCTGTATTATATAAATACCACTAAACTTTTGGGCTTAGCACAGTTGTGTGAATCGCACAGGTGGGAGTGTTTCTATTCAGAGGAACCTGGACTGTGCATGATTCTTTTAAATATTCTAATTTATATACTAGCACTTGTATTAGTATATAAAAAATTATGAAGATTATGTATTGTATGCTTATAAAAGTATTTAATTATGACAAATAATATTGTGAGTTATGAATGCGAATGTGTATTTGTAAACTAGTGATTTGGAGAGTGGGTTAAAACTGTATTTCGGGAGTGTTTAATTTTATGCAGGTTGTGAACAATTAGTATTTTGGGAATATCTAAAGTAAATAAAACTCTGGTAAATTTTTTCAGGATATTTATATATATATATAATATATATGTTTTTGGCATTTAAAATTGTTAATGAATATTTTTATTTATATGTTAAAGCACATTTTAAATTTTGAAATATTTTTTTTGGATTTATGGAAATTTTGAACAGACATGAATGGTGACATTCTTGTACTATATATGTGTATTTTATATATACCGGGTATATGTATTATATGTATATAGGGTATAAGGGTGTTACATGGTAGATGGATAATGTGCTCTAGTTGACCTTTTGACCTGAGGTTCTTATATAGTTTGAGAAGGAAGGGGCTGTTTCCCCTGCTCAACATCATCATCAACATCAATTATTACTGGCATATTATTAATCCTATGGTCTTCAAGCAACTCTCTCTCATTTGTGCATTTCTGATTGAAGGAGAATTAACACAGGAAGATGAATTTCTTAAGTACTTGTAGTCTTCTCTAATGTTTCGAAGTCCAGCAAAGTCTTGTGTTGATGGAAGATTACATTTCTAGACCTAATGACTTTCTTCTTTGTTGGATCCCATAACTTATATCCAAACTCTGTATCTCCATAACCCAGAAAAAATGCATGGAATATCTCTATCATCAAGTTTCTATCTCTGCTTCTTAGGCACATGCACAAAAGCCTCGCATCCAAATACCTTCAAGTGAGAGTAAGTAACATCCTTCCCAGACCATACTCTCTCAGGTATCTCAAAATCCAAAGGCGCTGATGGAGAGCGATTCATCAAGTAGCAGGCAACGTAGAGTGCTTCATCCCAAAATGGCTTAGGAAGTTTAGCTATTTTCAGCATACATCCGACTTTCTCCAAGATGGTTCTGTTTGTCCTTTCAGCTATACCATTATGCTGTGGAGTACCATGAACAATCTTCTCATGTCTAATTCCATGCTCTAATGAGTAATTTTCAAACTCCTTTGACGTGTCATCTCTATTATCATTGCAAAGACACTTTAAGGATGTTCCCTTCTCTCTTTCTACCATTGCATGAAACTACTTAAAGCGTTGAAGAAACTGGTCTTTTATTTTAAGAACAAACACCCAAAATTTTCGTGAAGCATCATCAATAAAAGTAATAAAATATTTGTTATCTACTAATATTTCCACATCAATGGGACCATATACATCAGAGTAAACTAGCTTAAGTACATTTTTTTCCTTTCAGAGAAACTAATAAAAGATACTCTATGTTGTTTGCCATATAAAAATTATTATAAGGGTTTAGACTCAAACCTTTGGAAAAGAGAATGAGAGACTTCTTTGCCAATATTTGCAACATTTTTTTCACTTATATGAGCCAGCCTTCTATGCCACAAATGTAGCAAAGCATCATCTTTAACTGTATTCAGAGTACCTTTGATCATCTTCACTTGAGTCTTGTAGAGTGTGTAGACCCTTAATTTTTGACCCAGTCTGGTCCAATATTTTTTATAGTCCAAAATAATTTTTGTAGTATTTTAATTAAATAATATTTATTTTAGCATTTATTATTTATAATTTTTAATAAAAATAAAAATGAAAATATTAATAAAGTTAAAAAATATATATAAATAAATAACGGCGACAAAAAATTTCGTCGCCGAAAGTGAATTTGCTGGGCCAATTTCCCTCAGGAATTTCGTGTGTGGCCAATTCGCCACAGAAAATTCCTGCGGAAAAATGGCCTTGGACCAATTCACCGCAGGAATTGGCTCTCGCCCACAGTAAATTTTCACTTGCTCGCAGTTTCCAGCCCGCAGCAGTTTTTTTAGCTAGCGCAATTTTCCAACGCAGTTTTTTTCGAAACCAAATTCTATTTGGTTTTGGTTTCTTTTCCTAATTAGTTTTAGTTTCCTTAGACAATTAGAAGTAGGTTTATGATTTTTCCTATAAATACCACATTAAAATACAAAATTAGGAGATCGAAAAAATTATTTTACAAGGGAGAAAATTGTTTTACTAGATCAGAAATTTTGGACTTTGGACGGACTTTTGGACGAGACTTTGGACTTGATCAGGAGGAAAAAATTGTTTGATTGGATTGGAGACTCAATCATTCGATCGGCCAAATGAAAAGCTTAAGCAAGCAGGAGACATTAGCAATCATTAATCCATCAAAGGCAACATCATTGCCTTTGTTATTATTTATCCAGAAGTCAATTTTGGTGGAACCAACTACGTAGGTTTGATCTTTAATCATAGATTATATATTTACAGTAGCTTTGTTTCTTTGATTAATAAGAACATGCACACAGTACCTTGATCTTTAAATATGTAGTAATTTGATCTTTGTTTCAATAACTTAAATTGTTTCTTCTGTTTTCAAAAACCCTAAAAAGTACTCTTCTGTTTCCAAAAGCCTTAAAAACCCTAAATTATTTATTCTGCTTTCAAAAAACCTTAAAAACCCTAAAACTATTCTTCTTCTTTCAAAAGCTTTAAAACCCTAAATTGTTTTTCCCGAACTATTTTCATCTAAACCCTAACTTTTTTGTCCAAAGTTTCCAAATGTCTTCTTAAATCTCCAAACCCTAATCTTCTTTACAGTTTCTAAAAATCATAATAATTATTATAAAACTATAAACTGTTTTCTTAAATCCTAAAATCAAATATGTTTCCCAAAATATTAAAAACCCTATTTTTCTCAAAACCCAACGTAGTCAACCCTAGTTTTCCTAAACCCTAAATTCTTAAAGCATCAAAACTTTATGACAAGTTCATCAACAACCTAAACCCTAATTCTTAAAACCTCAAAATCTTATGAAAAATAAATCAAAACCCTAAAGCCATAATCCAATAAACCTAAAATCACAATCCAGTAAACATGAATTAAAAACCCTAATGTCTTAAGATTCCAAAACCCTAATTTCATGATTTTAGCCCTAAACCCTAATTTGATTAACCAAAACCCTTGCTACTTTCTTAAATTTATAAAACCCTAATCCATTCCATTTTTTTTCAAAATCTTCACAGTAGCCTAAATAATAATAATAATAATTTCAAAATCCCCAAAGCCCTAAATGTTAATTAAAGAATTCTAAATTGAGACATAAACCTAAATTCGTATCTTTATTTGCTTTATTTAATTTTAGATTTGATTATGTAGTTTATTATATGTTTTGATGGTTTATTTATTTAATTTCAATGCTTGATTTATTTAATTTATCATGGATGGATATTTTCTTTATTATTATGATTATTATTTGTTTGTTTTAGTATTAAAATTGTCAGAGGTATGTTTCCACTTTGTGGGTACCTCATTAGTTAAGTATTATGTAATTTAAATTGCTTTTATATTTTGGACCAATGTAAAAGACATATTTTCACCTTTTGGTGGGTGTCCTATTTAATTTAGACATGGATGATGTAAGGACATATTTCAATCTTTGGATAGGTGTCCATTTATTTGCTTTGTTTGGACATTGCTTTGATTTTAATATAATGATGCTTTATTTTAATTGTTGCATGTAATATGGATAATATTGTTATATTTAAGAATTTTATAATATTAAAACCTGCAAAGGAGGCCGATTCCAATGAATCAGGCATTGTGGGGGTGCTGGGCCATTTCTCACCTTCCCCACACGTACCCAACTTTTCGAACCCATTAGGGGGTTTGGAATTCCTTAGGAATTGAGTCATCCATCCCTTTCTTTTTCCCGGCCCATCCAAGTAGCGACTCCATTTTCTCCGGGCTTAGGTCCATGTTCTCTAAGGCCCCGAGCCTAAACAGTGCCGAAATCGCAAAAATCATTCCATCGGAAGTGGGGGCAAAAATCCCCGCTCACAATGGCGACTCCACTAGGGATAAGAGAAGTTGATTCTATTAGTCTTTATATTATTTTATTCTTTCTTATCATGATATTATCCATTGCATCATTTAGATTGCATCGTGTGCGTGAGTTAGGACGCTCGTGTTACCCATATTGTGTTTTATAAGGGATATCATACTTTCACTCAAGGTATGGAGATCGAGCATGGCATAGCCACTCATAGCCTCGTACCATTTGGTAAATACTTGTTATGGGAACCTAAGCCTTTTTACCCAAAGACTAAAGCTCATGTAATTGGCCTAGTTACTTTCCTTAGGTTTTTACCCTAAATGCTTGTTGTTTGACTATGGTTAGTTTATCATGGTTTAAATCATAGCTTATTTGGTTTGTTCTTTTTCTAATATGACCTAAGTACATTGTAAGCTCAAAATAAAATTTTCTTTAAAGTCCAAAAGACCAAAGCTATTTTTTAAAACTTTTTCAAGATGGTCTTTGGACATAAAACTTTTTCTAAAAATAAATCAAAAATTCTTTTGCTCAAGACTCAAATACAAAGCCT
Source organism: Garcia nutans (assembly GCA_947685225.1). Lineage (NCBI taxonomy): Eukaryota > Viridiplantae > Streptophyta > Magnoliopsida > Malpighiales > Euphorbiaceae > Garcia > Garcia nutans. Next base: position 20,942,269 of record CANTUV010000011.1, on the reverse strand, counting down.
AAAATTCATTTTTTTTCTAAAATCTTTTTTCACAATGGGCTTAGAAACAAAATTATTTTTATAACCTCTTGAAAGAGCTTACAAGCTATTTAGGTCAATTATGAAAATACCAAAAATCAATTGTGAGCCTAGTTTATACTAAGAATAATTAATCATGGGCTTATTTTTGGCATAAATCATTAGTTACTCTTTCAAGTGAGAAATCTATTTATAATAAACCTCTTAACTTAGTTTTAATCCAACAAAGCATAAAAGATACTTTAGTTGGTTGAATGGATTAAAACCTAATTAATGGAAAGAACTGATTTTCATTTTGAAAATATAACTATTGATTAAAGCGTTCGAGGGAATTATTTGAAAAACAAGATACCCCATGTTGGTATTTTGTTAACCATATTACCTAGGAAAAGAGACTCGCCATCCGTGTGTGGAAGTTATAAGGTTGGAAGGAACGTCCTGTTTATCTTTCTTTGTTGATTGTTTGTGCATACATGCATACATTTGTATCTCATATCATTGATCCTCTCTGGCTCACAACCCTGGATTACTACAGTTCAAAAGCTTACGACAATCCGACCTATGCCAGAGATAAAGAATCTAATAGCAACTCAATCACTTGCTCACCAAAAACAATGGAGCCCGAATAAATTCAAAGAATGGTGGACGACACCCTCAATGCCAAGATGGAAGAAATAAAAGAGGCCCTGGCTGAGACCATGAAGAACTAATTGGCTACAATTTTAGGAAATCATGCCGAGGCATCTGCTAGCACTATGAAGCCAAAGGACAATGGGAAGGCTAAAGTTGGTGAAGTGGTTTTTGATGATGATAAGGTGAACATTGATGATGATGATTGGGCTCAATACTTCCAAGATCCTCAAGGTAAAAAGGAGCCGAAGGTTGTTGAGAAGGCAACTATTGAAAAGACTTAGACGTCTGATGTTGAGAAGATGATTGCTTATTTAGAAAAGAAATTTGAGAAGAAGCTGAAAACTGAAGAGATGTCCGAGATTGACAAACTATTTGAACAAGATGATGAGGTCCCTTATAAGTTTAAGATGCCTTCCTTCGCTAGGTACAATGGTACTGAAAATCCTCATCTCCATGTGAAGAAGTACATCACTGCTATGCAGTCTGCCCGAGCTACTAAGGCTGAAACTCTAAGGTAATTGATGCTCTCATTGGACCCTATTATCCAAAATTAGTTCAAAACCTTAGATGATGGCACACAAAAGAATTGGGATCTGCTATACATGGCCTTCATCCAACAATATGGATATAATGTTGAACTGGAAGTAACCTTAATGGAAGTTGAGTCCATTAGACAAAGGCCAAATGAGAATTTTGTGGACTATGTGAAGAGATGGAGGAACAAGGCTGCTTTGCTCAAAAAGAGACCCGATGAATATGATCAAATAAGGATGATTGTGAGAGGGTTGTTACCTAGTCTTCGTGAAAGGATGTCTCATACACTCATCCGAGATTTCAAAGATCTTCTCTTAGCTGGTCTACAAATTAAAGAGTGGGAAAGGGAGAAGAGTCATTTTTCTACAAAATGAAATTATCAGCCCAGCAATCAAAGTACACAAAAGGAAACTGATGTTAATACAACTGGTCAAGCAAATAGAAGGCAGCTTTCAGATCTAGGGAAGTTGTTGTGTAGGGTCTTCCACAAGCTACAAAAGAAGGGACTATTACAGCCATTGGCCCCTCGACCTTTGTCGAATCCTTTACCCCCAAAATTTAATACTAAATCCTTTTGTGAGTTTCATTAGACATAAGGACATGAGACAGACAAATGCTTGGGCTAAAACATGAGTTCCAAAATTTAATTGACAGTGGTAAGCTGCCTGAGCCTGGTAAGACCAGCACAAAAGACAATCCTTTGCCAAAATTCAACAGAGTGCCACCACCAGCAACCTTCATGGTAGGAAAAGGATTGAAAGAAGATTTTGTTTTATCATCCTTTTAAGATGGGGATATTGAAGATGTGAAAGGAAAAGAAGCTTAACTCAACAAACTTTCCTTAGCTTGAATGTTGCTTTTCAAATTTTGCTTTAATATTTAATTAGAAGAATCGTGTTTTTCAAATTTAAAGTTGTTTGAATAAATTATTTTCGTCAAATTTTTTGTTGGTCTTTGTTCATTATGGTGCTCAACCAATGAAAAATTTAACTTGATATTTATAAATTAGTATATCTAGGCATCATGATTCAAATGACTTTACTAGATGAGGGAATTACTCTATAGCATTGAGTTGTGTATGCTTACTTAGAGAGGGCTCTTGCATAATTACCTTTGTCTAGGTCCTAGTCAGTCTTAGAACATGCTTTGATAAACTTTTGAGGCAAAATTGAACTCTGCTTATTTAAGAGAGAAATTATCTAGGCATTGTTTTATAAGCCAACAACTAGTATCCACCCTATTAAATATCAATCTCTAGTTGTCCCTTTGAGCCTTCATAAAATTTTAGCTTTCTTTTCATTGGAATATAACCCCAACAACCTACCCTAAGCTGTTGTGATACTTTTGACAAGTCTTATGATCACTAAGGTGAAGAGGCAAGAAGATCAAAGAAAGGAATGTATAGCCAAGACTATAAGGATAGTTGATGTTCTCAAGACCAAAGGGGTAGTTGAAGTTTTTCTAATATCTCCAATATATCAAGATAACATTAGAGAACAAATGATTTATCCCTATTAAAGAAGATTTATGTCGCTCCACTCATCCATTATTAGAAATCCAAGTTGGTATATACAAGACAACTCTTTTAGAGCTAGAACCAAAAAAAAAGGGAAGAAAAGAAAACAAAAAAAAAGAGAAAGAAAAAAAGAAGACAGGAAAAAAAAGAAAAAAAAAAGAGAAAAGGAAAAAAAAAGACAAACAAAAAAAGAGAAAAAAGAAAAAAACCCAAAATGGTTCAGAAAGCCAACTGAGTTCTCTTTTACCTAAAGCAGCAAAAGGCTTCCATTTGGTTTATAAGGACATTTTGACTTGAATTGGTTCAACCCAACCAAGATTCAATCAAAATTAGAAAAAAGGGAGAAAGATCATCCAGTTCTTGAAAGTTCTGTACTTGACGATCCTATAAGGAAGAAAGACAAAATGATAAAATGCTCAAAAAAGGGAAGAGTAAGAAAAATAAAAAGAAAGAAAAGGGAGAAGAAGAAAAGAAACAAATTTGGGTAAAAAACTTTTTGCAAGGGCAAATACTATCCTAATCAACATCCAGATTAATGCCAAGAAGATAGAAAGAATTTGGAGTCTAGCAAGATTGCTCCCAGCTGCCTAAAGTTCAAACAAAAAATTTGTAGTGTGAAGGTTTGTCCATTGTGTCACATCGACTCCAACTTACAAATGGCCTTCATTTAACCCATGTCCCTTATAGACCCCATTTCAAGCCTATCAAAGACCTGTTGATCTCTCTTGGTAGGTAGAGTCTATTAGTGGAGATAGTCTGAATAAGCATGCATATGAGATAGACAATATTTAAACTCAATGAGACCTTTGGCTAAGTAATGTGTATGTGCCTATCTGAAGTGCAATAGTTCTTGCTTAAATAGAAATAATTCTTGAGTTTAGTACGGTAACTAGGGTTGTCATGTTATAGATATATTAATTTAGAAAAATCAAGTCCTGAGGTACATTGACATTGATTTGGCAAAGCCAACATATGATTTCAAAATCAAAATTCAAAAAATAAAAAAATATTTTTATCATACAAAGCCTTCAAGTTAAGAGAAGTTTCTTAAACAGTCGAACCTCAAAGGACACATTGGGCAAAGAAAATGATTATTGGTAAGGTTATGAAGAAGCTACCAACTGACATACTGAATCATAATTTGAAATGGATGTATCTCTGCTGTTTGGGGCCTCCATTATTCATATTTTCAACATCTTAAAGATAAAAGCCATAAATGCAAAACTTTCTGTCATTTCAATGCAAAACCTGAATGAGCATCTGAAAGTAGTCAATGAGAATACTTCTGCTGATCACCTCGATCTGTGAGTCGATGGAACCACTATAAGTATTACTCATGCATATCATGCATACATGAGCATATCACATGGCATTTTTTTTCTTGTATTATTTGTTCTTTGTCAAAGTGAACAGCAAACACTCTGTGAAGTAAAGAATCAAAAGAAGATATCAAATCAGGGGGCATGGAAAGCCCATTGCTTGAGAAAGTTTCAGTAATTTTGCAAAGAGAAGAAATGCGTGCTTTTGTGAAGAATTGGACAACAAAAACATCAATCAGAGCCTGAATAGAAAAATCATGGATTTGAGCCTACACAGGGGGTAAAGTTTCTCCTTTTCAATTTTTGAGTTTATACATGAACAAAACATTTTGAGACTCACTTCTAATATTTTACCATGCAGGGGGCAAGGAGAGGATATGAAGGCTAGCTAAAAAGAGCTGAATTTTTTGCAAAAGTGTAAAGGAAGAACAAAGAGAATGAAAAAAAAAGAAGAAAATTAGAATTCTCAAAAGAATGAAGATGCAAAAGACAAAAGATCAATCTAGCTAAAAGAGCTGAAGCCAGGGTAAAGATTCGACCTCCAGTGGATAAAGATCTATGTTTCAAGGGTAAAGACTCGACCTCCAATCGATAAAGATCCATGTTTCAAGGGTAAAGACCCAATTTTCAATGGATAAAGATCCATGTTTCAAGGGTAAAGACCCGACCTCCAGTAGATAAAGATTCATGTTTCAAGGGTAAAAACCCGACCTCCAATGGATAAAGATCCATGTTTCAAGGGTAAAGACCCGGCCTCTAATGGATAAAAATCCATGTTTTAAGGATAAAGACCCGATTTTCAATGGATAAAGATCCATATTTCAAGGGTAAAAATTCAATTTCCAATGGATAAAGATCCATATTTCAAACGGTGAAGACCCAAAGTCCAAAGGATGAAGATCCATTTTTAAGGGTGAAGACCTGATTTTCAAGGATGAAGATCCATTTTCAAAGGTGAAGACCTGATTCCAAGGATGAAGATCCAATTTCAAAGGGTGAAGACCCAAAGTCCAAAGGATGAAGATACATTTTCAAGGATGAAGACCCGATGTAAAGGACGAAGATCCAGTTTAAAGGATGAAGATCCATTTTCAAGGGTAAAGACCCGACGTCCAAAGGACGAAAATCCATTTTCAAGGGTGAAGACCCGATGCCAAGGATGAAGATCCAGGTTAAAGGATGAAGATCCAATTTCAAGGGTAAAGACCCGATGTTCAAAGGATGAAGATCCATTTTCAAGGGTGAAGACCTGATCTCAAAGGATGAAGTTCCATTTTCAAGTGTGAAAACCTGATCTCCAAGGATGAAGATCCATTTACAAGGGTGAAGACTCGATCTCTAAGGATGAAGATCCTTTTATAAGGGTGAAGACCCGATTTCCAAGGATGAAGATCCATTTTCAAAGGTGAAGATCTGATGCTAAGGATGAAGATCCAAGGTCCAACAATGAAGATCCATTTTGAGGGTGAAGAACCACAATGCGTTAAAGAATAGAACAGCCGGAGCAGTCAGACTTCTCAACTGATAAAAGGTTAGTCAAATTCAGTCTCGAGTCCAAGTACCCAAATCAAATCAATCTTGGGTCCAAGTACCCAAATCAAATTCAATCTCAGGTCCAAGTACCCAAATTAAGTTTAGTCTCGGGTCCAAGTACCCAAATCAAATCCAAGTACCCATCCTCATCAAAAATCAATTAAAAATGCTTTTCGCTCTCTTCTACTAAAAGTCTTAGATCGTTCAAGCAGGGGGCAAACTTGATCATTTTCACTTGAGTCTTGTAGAGCGTTTAGCATAATCTACCTCTAGCCACCACAATTGAACCTTTGGTGAGTTTCCACTTTTTATCACCAAAGATGTTATAATAACCATATAAATCCAAGACATGAGTAGAAATTAAATTTAGGCGTAAATCTGGCAGATGTCACACATTCTCCAAAGTCAACATGCAACCAACATTTATCTGAATATAGATATTACCAATATCCACTATATATATAGCTAGTGTTACCCATCTTCACTCTGCCAAAATTTTCTGCTTTGTATATAGTAAAGACATTTCTCCTTGGTGTAGCATGGTAGAATGTTGTTGAATCAACAACCCACTCCATATCAGAATTAGTAATCATGTTATGCTCCTTAATAAAAGAGAGTACAACCATCTTTTCATTATCATCAGCTACAGTTGCAGTGGTATTCTGATCATCTGCCTTCCTTTGTCTTTCTCATTATTATATTCTTTTTTCCAAGCTTTGTAGGTTCTTTTCATATGCCCCTCTTTGTCGTAGTGATAACAACTGAATTTCCCTTTTGATTGTGACCTACCTCTGGATTTATAATGCCCCTTAAAACCTCTACTTTTACTTTTATCCCTATGTTGGCCAAAAAATCTCAATTTTAATCTTTGACACTCAAATTGAATGATGTATTTAACATGTTTGCAAGACACTTATTATAGGAATATGTTGCTCAATGTATTTCCAGAATAGAGCAAAAGGTGCAGTCATTACAAACCCAAGGATGATCACCACCGATGATTTGAAGAACAAGTTGAGTCATAATAAGGTACGCGGTCAAAATCTCAACCTAAGGCATGACTGCGAGCCAATATAAGCGATCGTTCAATTGTTGGAATGTTCGCAGCTCAAGTGACCAAATATCCGACATTCAAGTGACCAAGGCGGTCTGAGGAATGGTCTCTGTATACCTCATTATGACTACGCCTCAAATGTCATGATCGTCTATCCATTCTAAGAGAAAATCACAAGGATTGACAATAGTATTTATGACCTTGGGTGCACCTAGGAGTTCGATACGAGACACCCAATTCGACCATGATTTCATTCCTAGCACGACCGCTACTTTCATATTTTGGCAAAATTTTAATTTGTCCAATGAAGGAGTGCCACGTGGAATGACCGTTGTAAACCCACTTTCATATTCAAAAAGGGCGACCGCCCTTAGACCTTGGGGGACCGTCTCGACAGCCATAGTATGGGTAAGATTCCACCAGCAGAGCACTTACATTTAACTATTAAAAAATTTTCATAAGGAGCGACCGTTCCAAGCTTAAGGACGACCGCCCATTGTGTTTGGGCTACCATCCTCTGTGCCAGGATGATTGCTACCTGTTGATATTTTCTATCAACACAAGGAGTAGCCTACTAAATCACATCATAGATTTGTAACGGCTAGTTGGACCATATTGGCTATATACATCCCAAGAACCATCTTGTTAACAGATAATCTTTTATTATAAAATCCTAAGCAACATACTTTCTTTTCATTTACAACAATTAACAATTAAATTGTTAGAGTGTTGGGTGTGAGCATTAAACATCAAATTGTAAGTTTGAGTGTGAGCTTGGAAATACTTAGGTTGTGAGAGTGATCCTGAGAAAACTCTTGTAAGGGTTGTGAGGATTGATCTCAAACCATTGTAAAGTTTGGTGTGAGTTTGTGAAAAACACCAAGTTAGAGTTAAGTTTGTAAAAAACTCAAGACTAGTGAAACCTTAACAAGTTGTTAAGGAAGTGGATGTAAGATTGAGGTAATCTGAACCACTATAAATCTCTTGTGTTCATTCTTCTCCACTCTACTCTTCGACTACTCTGACTTTGGTTTGATTTTGATTTAATTTCTTAATTTGCCTTCAATTCTTCAAACCAACCAATTCACCCCCCCCCCTTTGGATGCTACCTTGGGATAACAATTGGTATCAGAGCTTATAAATTTCTTAAAACTTAATTGTAAAATTTGATCCAAAATGGCAACTTCTTCTTCATCTACATCAACCTCTCATGGAAATCTCAATTCTCTTCTCAGACCCTACTTTGATGAAATGGATTATTCCTATTGGAAACACAAGTTGTTTTTATTTCTAGATAGTGAAGGAATTGAGCTTTGGGATTATGTTGAAAATGAGTGAAAACCTCCTGCGCATGAAGTTGATGGTGTCCAAGTTCCTCTTCTTAAACCACAATGGTCAAATGTTAATGTGAGAGATCGATTCAAAAACCATAGGGTAGCCTCCATCTTGATGAATTCAATATCAAGAGAAAAAGGTGGGAGAGTCCAACATCTCACTTGTACTCATTACATTTGAAAGACACTTGAGAACTATCATGAGGGAACCACCCAAGTGAGGTTCACCAAGAAGCAAATGAATGCCCATGTGTATGAGCTATTTAAGATGAAACCTAATGAAAACGTCATCGACATGATAAATTGCTTGCTTGCCATTGTCAATGAACTAAAGAAGTATGGCAAGGTATATGATCAAGGTGATGCAAATAGCAAATGCATGCCCATGTGTAAAGAGCTCTAAGAGCAAGAAAGAGCTTTGAATCAAAAGTCTCCTCCACTGAAGAAGCTCATGATCTTAGCACCTTGAGAACCGATGAGCTTGTGGGAAAGCTACTCACCTTTAAGCTACACAATGAGAAAAAAAAAAGAAGAAGAACAAGGTGAGAAAGATAAAAGGAAACCAATAGCTCTTAAAGCAATCAAAGAAAGTGAGAACTCAAACAATGAAGATAGTGATGATTGTGAAGAAATGGAAATGTTCTCAAAAAGAATGAATGATTGGAAGAAAAAGAGAAGATTGCAAGCTAGCAAAGGTACACATTCTAAATCTTTCTTCAAATATAAAGATAAGAAGAATGAAGTGAAATGCTATGAATATAGAAAATTTGGTTACATCAAATTGGATTATTTTAAGTTGAAAAATAAGAAGTCGGATTAAGAAAAGAAGAAATCTCTCAAAGCTACATAAGATGACTCTTCCTCAAGTGAAGAAGATGAAGAAGAGGATGAAGGAATTGCTAATCTATGTCTCATGGCTATTGAGGATGACGCCAATGAAGCAGGTACTTAATCCTTGAATCTAATTGCATATGATGATAATAATGATAATTTAGATGATAGTGATATGATTGAACATATGAATTTTAGAGTAGAAAAGTATTACTCTAAAATGAAATTTTATAAGGATAAGTGTTCTAAGTTAGAAAAGGATTTTGTATGCTTAAAAAAATTCTACTTTAGAATTAAAGACCTCAAATGAACAATTTCTACTTTAGAATTAAAGACCTCAAATGAACAATTGTTAAAATCTATTGAGGTAATAAATAAAAATTCACATAACTTAGAAAATATGATAAAAAAAATGAAATTTTGAAGCATGAACTAAAAGAACTTAAAGAATCAATTTCAAAGTATCACAAAGGAAATGAAGCATTAGATATATTAATTGATAATCAAAGATCAAATTCCTTAAAGCATGGTTTAGGATTCAATGGCTCATCTAATGCCACATCTAGCACACCAATATTTGTAAAGGTATCTACAACTCAAACCTCTAGTGTTGAAGTTGTAAAGAACACCAATGCTCAAATCAAGCCTAAAAATTCTAAAAGGAATACATTGGGTTCACAAGGCTTTAGAACCAAAATTCTAAGAGTGAATCATGCATTCATGTATACTAGGCATGCACATAAGCACAAAAAATGCATAAAAATAATCTCAAACTTGCAATTGCATGCATAGACATTGAATGTCAATAGGAAAGTGCATAAATATAGAACCTTGTACCAATACACATATTGTATGAAATTTGGACATAATAGTACATTTTGCTATATTAGGAAGGGTCATCTCAAGTTAGAAGATCCTTCTACTACTAACCCCTAAGGACCCAACTTCATTTGGGTGCCTAAGAAAAGATGAACATTATTATTTTGTAGGTATGCCTAAAATCTGCTATCAATGAAAGCACTTGCTTGTGGATAGTGGATGCTCAAGACATATGACAAGAAATACAAAGCTTTTTACAACCCTCACTTACAAGCTTGGAGGTAATGTTACTTTTGGAAACAATGCTAAAGGTAAAATCATTGGTATTGGTTCCATTGGCATGTTAAGAAAAAATTTAATTGAAAATGTATGGCTTGTTTATGGATTGAAGCACAATTTGCTAAATGTAAGTCAATTATGTGATAGAGGATATGGTGTAAATTTGATTCCAAAGGATGCAAGGTTACAAATTCAAATGGTGACATTGTATTCAAAAGAGCTAGAATTAACAATACATATAAAATTGACATACATTCCAATAATACATTCCAATGTTTGATTTCTATTAATAATGATGCTTGGTTATGGCATAGAAGACTAGGAAAAGCTAGTATAGATAATTTAAAATGCATTAGTAAAGAAGAACTAGTTGATGGTCTCCCTAAAGTTAAGTTTGATAGAGATAGAACATGTAAACCTTGTCAACTTGGTAAGAAACATAAAAGCTCATTCAAATCTAAAAATGTTGTAAGCACTTCTAGGCCACTAGAACTCATTCACTTGGATTTGTTTGGACCTAATAGAGTTGCTAGCCTAGGTGGCAAGTTATATGCATTTGTTCTTGTTGATGATTAGTCAAGATTTACATGGGTTAATTTCTTAGCTCAAAAGAATGAAGCTTTTAATCATTTCAAAATATTTGCAAAAAGAGTTCAAAATGAAAAAGGCTATGTAATCACATCTACTAGAAGTGATCATGACAAAGAATTTGAAAATGAAAATTTGAAAATTTTTGTAATGAATTTGGTATTTCACATAACTTTTTGGCTCCTAGAACACCACATCAAAATCGTTTAGTTGAAAAGAAAAATAGAACTTTGGTTAAAATGGCTAGGATAATGCTCAATGAGTATGACTTACCATCTTACTTTTAAACGGAAGCCGTTAACACCACATATTACATTTCAAATCGTGTTTACAAAAGGTCATTGATAAACAAAACGTTTTATCAGCTATGGAATGGAAGAATACCCAAAATTTCATATCTTAGAGTATTTGGATGTAAATACTTTATATTGAACACCAAGGATAATCTTAGAAAATTTTCATCTAAATCGGATGAAGGCATATTTTTAGGATACTCGTCATTTAGTAAAGCATATAGAGTATTTAATAAGAAAACTCTAGTGGTTGAAGACTCATTGCATGTTGTTTTTGATGAATCTTCTATACTTGATCAAAGAAAAGATAGTGTTCTTGATGATTTTGTAGGTACATATGATCAACAAGAAATGATAGTGCTCTAAAGAATAATCATGATGAACAAGAAAAGAAAACTCTAGAGTTACCCAAGGATTGGGAATATAAGAAGAATCATCCAAAAGAACTCATCATTGGTGAAACTTCAAAGGGAGTAACTTCTAGATCTAAATTTAAACATTTAGATGTTAATGTTGCTTTTGTCTCTCAAATAGAGCCAAGGACCATTGAGGAGGCTCTCAGTGATGAAAATTGGGTGATTACTATGTAAGATGAACTCAACCAATTTGAGAGAAATAATATATGAAAACTTATTTCTAGACCTAAAAACCATCCAATTATAGGATGTAAATGGGTATATAGGAATATGCTTGATGAAAATGGTCTTATTACTATAAACAAGGCTTGATTGGTAGCCACAAACTATAATAAAGAGTAAGGTAATAACTATAATGAGACATTTGGTCTCATAGCTAGATTAAAGCTATTAGAATTTTACTTGCATTTGCATATCATATGAACTTTAAACTTTTTCAAATGGATGTCAAAAGTGCTTTTTTAAATGGTTTTATCAATGAGAAAGTTTATGTTGAACAACCTCCCAGTTTTGAAGATTATAAACTTCCAAATCATGTTTTTAAACTTACCAAAGCATTATATGGATTGAAACAAGCTCTAAGAGCTTAGTATGATAGACTCGGTACATATTTACTTTAAAATGACTTTTCAAAAGGCAAAGTAGAAATAACTCTTTTTGTTAAAAAGAATAAGCATAACATCTTAATTGTGAAAATATATATTGATGACATTATATTTGGTGCTACTAATGAATCTTTGTGCAAGAAATTTACTTCTTATATTACTAGAAAATTTGAAATGAGCATGATGGGTGAACTCAAACTCTTCCTTGGACTACAAATCAATTAATGCAAAGATGGAATCTTTATCAACCAATCTAAGTATACAAAGGAACTCCTCAAGAAATTTGAAATAGATGGTTGTAAGACTAGCAAGACTCCCATGAGCACATCATTGAAACTTGACAAAGATGAAAGTGGTAAGGTAGTAGATGAGAAGAAATGTCAAGGTATTATCATATCCTTACTTTGCTTAACCACCTCTAGACCTGATATAATGTTTAGTGTATGCTTATGTGCTAGGTTTCAATCTTGTCCTAAAGAATCACACTTGAATGCCACTAAAATAATTTTAAAGTACTTGAATGGTATATTGCATTTAGAACTTTGGTATCCTAAAAAAATATTATTTGACATTTTAGGATTTTCATATATGAATTATGCCTGTAGTCTCTTGGATAGAAAAACCACGATCGGGGTATGTCATTTTCTTAGTGATTGACTAGTTTCTTGGTTTAGCAAGAAACAAGTGTCGGTTGCTTTGTCTATGGCCGAAGCCGAATATGTTGCGATATATTTTTGTTGCACACAAGTTTTATGGATGCAGCAATAATTGATTGACTATGGTAAAGTGTTTGATCATATTCCTATTAAGTGTGATAAAACTAGTGCTATTAACTTATCCAAGAATCCAATCCAACATTCTAGGTCTAAACATATAGATATTAGATATCATTTCTTACGGGATAATGTACAAAATCAAAATATTATCTTAAAATTTATTGATACACATAATTAATTTGCTGATATCTTTACAAAACCTTTGAATAAAGATAGATTAAACTTCATTAAGCTTAACTTAGGTATAATTGATGGAAACTTCTTGAATGAATAAATGTTGTAGTATGTTGAATATTGATGTGTATGCTAGACTTTATCATCATTCAAAACATTCAATTTTGATCATACATTATGCATACCAAAACATATCTTCTTTATTTCTTTCTATTCTTTTTTCTTTGTTTAGCACGGTCACCCTGCTAGGTATTGCGGTGCGAATCCATTGGATAAGATCATCCGAGATGACCTTTTAGTGAGCGGTCGGGCAGAGATGATGGATGTTAGCAAGAATTTCAAAAGTCTCAACCGTTACCGACTTTCTCTCAGGTAGTAAGCGTGCCTCATTGTATAACGGTCGTGCCATAGCATTTAGTGAGCGTCCGTATACAAAAAGGGAGTCGCACCTTATACACTCTGCACAAATTTTTTTTAACCATTAGCAGTGTGTCAAGCAGAGTTTTCCCAATTTTTAATAGCCATAAATGACTATTTTTCCATGATTTCTATATTTAAGGCCACTTAACTTCAGTTACATACTTCTTTAATCACTCTTAACATATAAACTTTCCTCTAAACTCAAAATCATTTAAAATCCATCTCTTTCTATAGCATACTCTGTTTTTCAATTACTTTCATCTCTCTTGCACCAAATGGCCCCTAAGAAGAAAATTTCATCCAAGGGAAAGGGAAAGGGGAAGAAACCTTCGAGTATTGTCATTAGGGAACCATAAGAGGCACCTCCCTCTCCTCCACAATCTAGAAGAGGTGAGAAAAGCCACAAACCCCATCACTAAACCACAGAAGAAGACATAAGGTATGCCATACTCAAAAGGAAGAAGATGGTGGGAACAAAAAGCCCATTTGGAGGTATGTTTATTGCCCTCAACATCAAGGAAGAAATTGATAGATTGCTTGGAGAAGTTTTGTATTTCCTAAAGAGACAGGTTACCCTAGCCTTAGTAAGGAGTTTGTAATGTCTCTTCAAATTGAGAAGGGTGAAAATTCAGCCTTAGGATGGTATGAGATTAGATTTAAGTTATTTGATCAATATCATACCTTAGCCCTAGAAGATTTTGGTAAGATTTGGGACTTTCCTTTAGGTGGAGCCACTTCCTACAATGACATTGCCTTCTCCAACCAAACCCTTTCTACCTTTTGGTAAGAAATTTCAGTGGAGAAATCCTTTAAAAAAGAATACAAGGCTAGACATATTAAATTCCTCACACATTGGATGCTACATAGGATCATTACCTACACAACCTATCAAAGGGCTGATGGAAATGAGAAAGTCACCAAAAGGGTCTTGATCTTCCTATATGCCTTTACCCATAACATTTCCATGAACACACCAAAATTTTTAATTGACACCCTCTATCATCATGCTATTACAAGGCCAGGAACCTTCTTTCTTTCCTCCCACATTACCCAAATATCAAGACATTTAAACTTGCTAAATGATCTTATCCTAGCTACCTTGAGGAATCCATTTGACCTTTCCTCTTATGCCATCACTATAGAATACTTAGAGCATGCTGGATGTGTTAGGAAGGTTGATGGTTCTTACGTCTACTTTTTTGGCAAGAAAGGTGTGGTGGATAGACATAAAAAGAGGCCAAAGTATAACATAGAAGGATAAGGAGAATCTATGGAAGTTGTTGTGGAGATGCCTCACAAAGCTTTAACCTCCAAACCTAGCAAAGTTAGCTCTCCAACCAAACTCATTCTTAGGGTTATCAAATCTCTCTCCAAGAAGCTTTCTCACTTCAAAAGGGATGTATCCAAAAGGTTTCAGCACTTGAACAAGATAATTGACCTTGAATCCCATATGCACCAAGATCTTTATGACATACAAGGCAAGTTGGAGTTGCCTCAATGTGATGTAAGAGAATGAGATGTAAGTGGTCATGAAGAGAGCCCCCTTTGAAGAAGAATCCTTGGGAGATGACATTAGCACTAGCTCTAGCAATAGTGCGCATACTTCTCTTGACAAGGGTAAGACCCCTATGGAAGAAGAAGAGCATGAAGAAGAAGAAGAGTCCAATTAGCTAGTCCATTGTTGTTTTCTGCTTTCTATTATGTCTTATTTTTTCCTTTTTGTGTTTCCTTCAATGTTTGTGTACTTCATTTCCAATTAATGAACATTTTAGTTTTTCCTTTATTAGTATCCTTACTTTTCTTTCTCTTTTTGCCTTTGTCAAAGGGGGAGAAGAAATAACATGATGTTGATATGCATTGACATGAGATGTTGTTTGAATTTAAAATGCAATATGCAAATAATAAGATGCAATTCAAAGATGATCAATTGGTTAAAAGGAAGAACAATTAAAATGATTAATTGAAACAAATCATCTTAGATAATGCATACATTTAGGAGGAGATTAAGAAAATTTAAAAGCCACAAGTTGTTAACCTAAAAACAAAGATTGTTAATATTTTGCTTATCCTCTATCATCTTTCCATTTGATTGCCAAAGTCAAAAAGGGGGAGATTGTTAGCCAAATAATCTCAATTTTGATCTTTGACACTCAAATTGAATGATACATTTAACATGTTTGTAAGATACTTGTTGCAGGAATAGGTTGTTTAACATATTGCCATAACAGGGCAAAGGTGCGGTCATTACAGACCCAAAGAACCGCCCCTAATGATTTGAAGAACAAGTTGAGTCACAGTAAGGTACGCGGTCAAAATCTCGACCTAAGGCGTGATCGTGAGCCAATATAAGCGACCATTCATTTATTGGAATGATCGCACCTCAAGTGACCAAATCTCCAACATTCACAGTAGGGAACACAGTGACAAGTGCAGTCTGAGTAGCAGTCTCTCTGTACCTTGTCTCAACCATGCCTCAAATGTCAAGACTATCCATCTATTCTAAGAGAAAATCACAAGAATTGGCAGTAGTGTTTACAACTTCAGGTGCGCTCAGGAGTTCGATACGAGATACCCAATCTGATTGCAATTTCAGTCCTAGCGCGACCACTACTTTCATATTTTGGAAAAATTTTAATTTTTCAAATAAAGGAGTGCCATGTGAAATGATCATTGTAAACCCACTTTCATATTCAAAAAGAAAGAGCGACTGCTCTTGGACCTTGGCCGACCGTCCCGACAGCCACAATATAGGCAAGATTCCACCAATAGAGCACTTATATTTGACCGTTGAAAAATTTTTAAAAGGAGCGACCATCCCAAGCTTAAGGATGACCGTCCTTTGTGTCAGGATGACCACTGCCTGTTGATATTTTCTATCAACACAAGAATTAACCTACTAACGTACATCACAAATTTATAACGGCTAGTTGGACCATAATGGCTATTTATACGCCAAGAACCATCTTGTTAACAGGTAATCTTTTATTGTAAAAACCTAAGCAACATACTTTCTTTTCACTTATAACAATTAACAATTAAATTATTAGAGTTTGGGGTGTGAGTATTAAACATCAAATCATAAGTTTGAGTGTGAACTTGGAAATACTTAAGTTGTGAGTGTGAGCTTGAAAAAACTCTTGTAAGGGTTATGAGGATTGATCTCAAACCATTGTAAAGTTTGATGTGAGCTTGTGAAAAACACCAAGTTAGAGTTAAGCTTGTAAAATACTCAAGACTAGTGGAACCTTAACAAGTTGTTAAGGAAGTGGATGCAGGATTGAGGTGCTCCGAACCACTATAAATCTCTTGTGTTCATTCTTCTCCACTCTACTCTTCTACTACTCTAGGTTTGGTTTGATTTTGATTTAATTTCTTAATTTGCCTTCAATTCTTCAAATCAACTAATTCACCCTCTCTTGGTTTCTATCTTGGGACAATACCCTATTCTTTGTGGTTGTAATAAGAGCATGTGAAGTATCAATACCCATATCCTTTCTTCTAGTCTCCTCATTGTAAAGATTGTCATTTACCAAGAATAAAGATAAAACACCGCTTGAAGCATAGTTACTAAGAGACACCACTAAGGTCTTCTAACTGTCTGACAAAGAACTTAAGAGCAATAGTGCTTCAATTCATCATGTAGGGCTATCTTCATGATGTTCAACTAATTTACCAATTCCTAAAACTTACTCAAGTGATCTGCAATTGATCGTCTAACCCTTAGTTTCAATTCACAATCTTTCTGATAATAAAAGCTTTATTCTGAGCACTTTTCCTCTCATATATGGTTTCTAACTTTTTTCATAATTTCTTGCGTATTAACTTCTTTGCTTATATGATGGTAGGCATTATTATCTATCCATTGTCGAATAGTATCGATAATTTTTCTATGCATCTTCTCCCAATCATCATCTGATTTTTCACTTGGCTTCGTTGATCCTAATTTTATATGATCATATATGTCCTTACAATAGAGAATGTCCTTCATCTTTGACTTCCAAATTGAATAATTTGAAGGCGGCAATTTAATCATGGTGCTTGCAAATTTCTCCATTTTAATTCACACAATTAATTTCACACCCAAAGAACCTGTCTCTAATATCACATGTTGGGTTCTCAACCAACAATAATTAATTGGGTAAATTAATACAATATCAAGCCAAACAATATCAATACATAATAATAAAAAAATATCAAGCAAAGAATAACCACAAAATAAAGACATAAGATTTAACATGGAATACTTTTCAGTGTAGAGAAAAAAATCACGTGACAAGCTCTGAAATAAAATTCATTATTAAAGAAATCAAATACAAAATATTCTCAAGTAATCTATTTGAGATCACCAATAACGAAGAAAATGCATAAATACATTTTTAGCAAATTTGAAATCTTCTTGAATGATTACCCCAAAAAACTAGAGAATAGTCCTCCAAAATTGATCAAATAACTACTTGGAATCTTTGATGAAAAACAACTAAAATCCAAAAAGAAAGATTAAGAACTTGGCTTTAATTTTTCTCTTTCTCTTGCTAGATTTGCTGCGCAAATTTGAAGAACCATCAACCCAATAAATCCTTTGTTTTCTTGTTTTTATATTGACCACGGCACACACACAAAACCAAAGCCAATTTTAATTTCTATGTTTTCCTTTTCCGTGTCCAATTCCAACTGCACACACAACACAACTTCCTTTTTTTTTTTTCTTCTTTTTCTTTTCCTTTATTAATGGGCTGGAATTGTATATATAGATATATATATTTAAAAGCCCAAACCAACATGGAATGCATTAAAGCGAAATGCCTTTTGTGTTTTATTAAAGGAGCAATCCTTGATTTTCCTTGAATATATTTTAAAAAAAATGTAGAATAAATTTGCATCTAAATAAAGTGTGTGTGTGCATATATATATTTTGCACAAGTAATTTTTTATAATCTATATGCATGACCTAAAATGGGTAAAAATATTAATATGTAATAAAAATTTAAGTAAAAAAACTAAATATTTCATATATAATGATAGTTACTTCTTATGCTTGTAAAGTAAAAATTATAACATAGTAAGCATAAACGCCATTAATAATAATACTGTAATTGAAGTCTAACAATTTGATTGATTAAACATCGGCTAAAAAAATAAATTATTTAGTTTATGGAAATTAGGAAGATAACAAGTTAAGAGGTTACTCATTGTTAATATCAAATTAGAACTATAATTATCTAAAATAACATCTTTTCATTTATTTTTCTATTTTATTCTTACAGGAATTAATTAATTCTTTGAGTTTTCATATTAATATTTTGTTACCTATTTGTTTCAACAACATAGATATAATAATTAACAAAATTTAACAAACATAAACACTTCAACAAGATTACTCTTGTAATTAAGTTGTTAAATAGTTATAGATATATCAAAATTTTTGAAATTTGTATTAAAGCACTTGCTTCTCAAGATTCACTACAACAAAAAAAATTGTTTTAATAATTTTTTTTTTCAATACGTAAGTTTTATTAAAATATTTAACCTAATTAATAAGTTAGACATTAATCTAATTTTTCTAACCATCTATTGAAAAGAGTTTAAATATTCAAGCAGCTTATTATATTGCAAATTCAGAATTTTGTCCATATTCACATTAGAACATCTTAAAATGATTTCTTCAAATTTTATACAGTTACCTTCAAACATCGGCTCATTAATTATGATATTGATCTGCATAACCTTAATATCCATTGTTGTAGCCTCTATAATTTTCCTCATTCTATATTTAATTCTGAAGTATATTATTCTATTTTTATTTTTTGATAACTCTAATGTCGATCTCGAATTTGGAGTGATATTTCATAGATCAAGGTTTGTGCATGATTACAATATGCATTCACATGAAGAAAGAGTGGATGAACTTTCATGTGTTAAAGAGGAAAAAATAGCCCGAATGCAATCCATAAATAGGTTGTTGCCTTCTACTAGATTTAGAGATGAAGAAACAAAATCAAAACATGCAGATTGTGCAATATGCTTAGATTATTATACTTAGGGAGAATTTTGCAGAATTCTTCCTTTGTGTAAACACATGTTCCATTCAAATTGTATTGATGGTTGGTTAGAAAACAATCTAACTTGCCCAATTTGTCGTAGATGTATATTTTAGATATGTAGTTCTCTCAATTTGTTCCAATAAGAGATTAATGCATCATGCAAAGTGAAAACATATCCATCTTGTAAATATATAAAGAATTAAATTGATAAACTTTTTTACACTATTAATTGGCATTGAGAAAATGAGAGTGGCGCCAACAAGAGTCATGCGACTTAAAATGAAAAGAGACAAGAACAAAGTCTATTATATTGTCATGACTCACATTATCTTTCTTCAATTATAGAGGTGAGAATAGGAGAAAACGGGCTAAGAATGATGGCGAATGAGAACTGCAAAGCGAACAGTGCGAGAGAAGAAGTGGCAAGAGGTAAAGAGGAGACAATCTATAGTGAGAACAAAGAATGGTTTAGGGTTATCAATTACAACTTTAAAACAAAAATGGCATAGTTCTATAACAATAAAAAGCAACTCGGGCCGACTGAGTTGGCTCGAAGGTATACTTGGGTTTCACAATACAGCTCGAGGCTCGGCTCATCTTCTTTTAAACTCAGCATAGTCCTACTGTATTTGGGCTGGCAGGCTAGATGAACAGCCAATTTGGAAGCATATAATTGTTGCAACCAATATTTGAGGAACATAATACATCTTTTATTTTCCTTAAATCTTGTCGAGTCACAAAATTGCATTTTGTCCATTAATATCCTCACCCTAAAGCAACATGCATCCTTAGTTACAATAATCAATCTTCTATATAGGAAGTCTTAAGGCTCATAAGTGTTTCTTCCTACTGTGAAAATCATTAACCATTATGTTAGCTTTGGAAATTACCTCTTTTCACAAATTGTGCAAAGTTATCATACAATCATTGAAAAAAAATGATGTTCTACTTTCTTAAGCAATATACGAGCAACTATTGATAATTGAGAATGTTGTTTATAATGTCAGTGTTGTGTCCTAGCCAAATGAAATATATATATATATATATATATTTAAAAAGCTCGACATTCGGAAATACGTTTTTGAGGATTGAACCATTGCCCTCCCGTAAGAGTAACAACAAGTGGCCCGCTGAGCTAACCCCAGCGGGTTAGCCAAATGAAATATATATATATATATATATCTATATATGTACATATATTTATATTATATTCATTAAAATAAGTGAGTAATTTGATTAATATATGTGTGTATGCTATTTTAATATTATTAAAATTTTATGAATAGATAATTTAACTTTTTATTATCAACTATGTGATTTGATAGAGTACTTGATTGATCGTTATTAATAGAAAATAACAAATAAAGACTAGTATATAATTTGACGGATGATCATATTTTTTATTTTAAATTTGATATATTAAATCAAAAATAAGTTTTCAAAAATATATCTTGTCACTATAATAAATATTTTATTTAATTTTTATCTTTTTTATTTCAAACTTCCCTATTAAATAAAAATATTCTAATAAAATAATAAAAATTAATATTTTAAAATATTTTTTCAGCACATAAAATTTATTAATTTTATAAAAAATTTAATTTTGATTACAAATATCAAATAAATACGTATAAAAATTATAAAAAGTAAAATATATAAAAATATATTAATACAAATATTAAATTTATTTTCAAATAAATTTTATATATTATACATATAAAAATAAAGTTAAAAAATTATTAATTTCATTACGTAAATAATGTATAGATATTTTGTAAATATTTTGTATATGCATAGAAAATGTTATAGATGGTTGGTTGATATTATGTGTATGCTATGTATTTTTAATGCATATTGTATGTATTTTATATAGATATTATATAAATATATTATGGATGTTGTTAGAATAAAAAATTTTAAAAAATATTATATAGGTGTTTGGTAGATATTTCGTAAATGCTTAGTGTATAGTTGATAGATGTTTAGTAGATGTCTAGATGTTTAGTATATATTGTCTAGATGTTATTTTTTATGTGTGTGTATTTTTATGTATGTTATGTATATATTATTATATGTTTATTTTTATGTATATATATCAAGAATATGACATAATAAAATATTTTTAAATAAAAAACATAAATAAAAATAAATAGAGGAAAACAAAAAAAAATAAAAATCATTGTTAAAATAGTAAAAATGAAAAAAGTTACTGCATTTTTGTATAATTTATTAGTATTTATTCGTTTAAACTCATTTAATTTATATTTATGCTTATCATTTATTTATTTATGAATGTGTTTTTTCAATTATGTTAGTAATATTTAAATTTCTAATTTTGATTTGTTCCCTGTGAAACCTGCATAATTTGTCCTTAAATTAATTTATTTTTCTAATTTTTTTATGGTAGTGCACATTTAATTAATTAAATAAATAAATAATACAAATAAAAGTAGAAAAAGAAATCATTAATTTGCATGTTTTTGGTGAATGAGCTTCAAATTACCGTACAATATGAAAAAAAAAAGATTTTTTCTTAAAATACTTATTTTATTTTTAGTTCCGTCTTAGAACCTATTAAAACTAAGTGCAAAATTTATTGATGTTTTAAAAAATTGAGATTGAAAATTTAGTAATGTTTTTAAAAATTGAGATTTTATATATTTTTACGAAAAATTCTCAAACTTGAATCTCGCGTTATAATATTGTGTATAAACTTTCCCAATGTGAACGAGTAAAAAAAAAGAAAAATTATAACTTTTTTTTTATATTGAATATTTTTTAAATAAAATTTATTTGATCACATATAACCAATTAATAATGAATGAAGACAGAATAGCTCATTAATTATGGAATTAAAAGCTTAAATTGCCCGACTTTTTTATTCTTGTCCAATCAGTCGTTATTTTAAATCAATCCTCAACCATTTTAAATAACATTATTCATCCAGTAAGGCTCAAATATTAATTTTGTGGCCTCCTCATTTTATTATTTTTGAGTCAATCAAGTCTTTTTATTATTTAAAAAATTAAGTCAATTAAGTCTTTTTTTTTTCAAAAGAGTAAAAAATTGTGTTTACATTTAAAAAAAAATTCTTAATACAAAAAAGCGCAAAACCATCCATCTAAAAACTAGAAAATATTTATTATCTCTCACGACAAAAACCACAAACAATGAATATTTTATCATTTAGAAATAATGCAAAAAAATGAGGAAAATTTGTTCGAGTAGAAAAGTTGATGAAAATGGTTGTTAATTGCAAAAAATTGAAAAAAAAATGAAATATAACAAAGTAATATTTAAAAATATCTAACTTATTTTACGAAATTAATTTTATTATCTAAAATATAACAAAGTAATTATTGTTCTGTTTAACAAAACAGAAAGAAGAAGCAATTGACATAAAAATGAAAAATTAGGAACTAAATTTGCTACAAAGCCAGTATTGAGTTTAATTCGGTAAACTAAAAAAATTTTTGTTTTCGAAAAACAAAATTAAAAAAAGGGTATAGGGTGTAAATTTCTCTATAATATTATATATTACTAAATCACTCTATCAATCATCCAAATAAAATATAAATCACTTTCTCTTTCACACTAGTTTTATTATCTTTCTTTTTTTTTCAGTCTAGTCCTCTAATTATTGGTTATCCTACATTGATCCATATTTATTTCATTAATTTTACAATCAAATCTAAATTCCTAATTTTTAGGATTTCCTCAAATGACTTTTGTAATTCTTATTTTATAGACGTCAAATGACAAATAAAGTATGTTATTTCACTTATTAGATAGGGAAAAAAATTTTAGAAACTCGATATATATTCGACCTGTAATCATTTCTAGTTGCAATATTCATTTCAATGAGATAATCCTAATTTCGTTAGGAGATTTAACATACACGATATTGGTGGAGAGACTTTTATTTATGTAATCGTTACCATAATATTGAGAATTTTTAAATAATAAACTCGAGTCGAAAGAGGCTAATACACGTTAATCAACGGAGGGAAAACACCTATTGTTGCTTGGCCATTAAACTTCGTCAAATATTATATATAATATTCCTTTTTTTTTTCTAGTTAATATCGTGCAGGAACTTTCTTCAAATTTGATCTCAAATCATCAAAACTTTATGAGTTGTCATCGAAGTTTTGACAAAAACTTTGAGTTGCCAAATTTGATATAGTTATCAAAGTGGACTATTTAAGATGATTTTTAGGTATAAACACCCGTCGAATTAATTAAATTTTAAAATTCAATCAATTCAGTTATTTAATAGTGATAAAAAATATTTTTAAAAATTATTTATTAGTGGTCGATTTAGTCAGTTCAACCAATTTTTTTTTTATCGAGGTCTATCGAATTTAGTAATAAATATTCAAACTGAAATAATTAATTCAATCGGTTTAAATTAATATATTCTGTCGATGGTGATCAGGTCAATTGAATTTCGAATTTTTTGCACATCCTTAATAATTTTACTCATTTATGCATGTAAGTTTATACAATACAATGATAAATGAGAATCAAAATTTTTTCATGTTAACTATAAACACTATAGATCATAGATAGCATTAGCATAATTTTTACTGTAAAATATAAAATAATTAATTAATTTTTTTTACATCTTAATTATCCATCTAAGAAATTTTAAAATTTAATTTAAAAAAGTAGTTAATAGTTTATATTATTTGATAATAAAAATTGTGCATGGATGTTAGAATTTTTAAATACTTCCTTCCGCACAACTCATAAGTATGTTTAAAATAATATATGTGAGCGATTTAGCTGGGTCTGGTATACAACTATACCATTTTAATTATTTTTATTTAAAGTAGATCTCTAATGATAAAATATAGATAGTGTTAACCGTGATTTTTGACTAAAAAAATATATATATATTGTAAGGGATCAATCCCACATCGAAGAAGAAAAGAAATAGGAGGGTATTCCCCTCCTATATAAGTGGCTCAAATCTTTTAGTTCAAAACACACCAAAACATAACAAGTGTTTTATATTAGAGATTAGAATTGAGCTCTTGGAGTATAAATATTCGGGGTGTTTTAGGTGTCGGGTAGAAAAATATTTTGTATTTGTGGTTGTAACAATTTTTCACATAGTAAATATTTTTCTTGGTTGTCGTTAGGCAACGGCCGTGGTTTTTCTCAATTTGGGAGTTTTCCACGTTAAATTTTTGTGTCTTTATTCTCTTTAATTTATCAATTGTTATTTTATTTTCTCATTTATTCCTGCTTAAAGACGGTCCGAGAGGCGAAAAAATAGCGATTTTCCCAACAAGTGGTATCAGAGCTTAGGTGTTATAATTTTTGTCAAAAATCTTAGTATGCTATGTGGTTGCAGCTTGATCTGATCTTCCACATCAGAAAAGTTTTTTGTTAAAAAATTATTTTTGTTTTTAAGCTGGTGGAGCCTTTGGAGCTGGAGGAACTTTGGAAAAGGTGGAGCCGTTTTGCTTTGGTGTGCTTGAGTATTGGTGGTGAGATAAATAATTACATGTCGAGGTAAATTCTGTCAAAAACGACACGAATTTAGTCTAAGGCAAGTAGATTTTAAGTGAGACCATTGTGACTCCTCCTCTTACCTGGGAATTTACCTGGTGTAATATTTATTTCTGGTCTTTTATTAAGCACAAAGTAAGCATGTCGGCAATGAGATGCGAGATTGAGAAATTTGATGGGAGAATAAATTTTGCACTGTGGCAAGTGCAAGTCAAAGACGTGTTGATACAGTCTGGACTACATAAAGTTTTGCAGGGTAAATCAGTCAGCAGAAGAAATTCAGGAAAAGGCGGTGGTAGTGGAGACTCAGAAAAATCCAAGATTAGTGACGAAGAATGGGAGGAGCTGGATATCAAGGCGGCAAGTCAAATTTGCATGTGTCTAGCAAAAAATGTTCTTGCTAATGTGCTTGGATTGTCCACGACAAAGGAGCTGTGGGAGAAACTGAAAGAATTGTATCAGGGGAAAAATATATCCAACAGGTTATATTTAAAGGAGCAATTTCATACGTTGAAAATTGTGGAAGGTACAAAGCTGTCCGATCACCTGAGTGTCCTCAACGGTATCATCTCTGAATTGGAAACTCTTGGAGTGAAAACCGAAGATGAAGATAAAGCTCTCCAGCTCATCTTGTCACTTCCTTCAACATATGAGCACATGAAGCCTATTCTGAAATATGGTAGTAAGGAAGTGGTGTATGCGGATGTGGTTAGTAAGCTCATTACTGAGGAGAGAAGACTAAATGAAATGAAAAATAAATCTTATGAGAATTCAGCTTTATCTGTCGGTATTAGGAAAAAGAATAAAGGCTCCGGAAAGAGGAAGGTTGTCTGCTGGGGGTGTGGTCAAACTGGACACGTGAGGAAGGATTGCCCGAACGGTGGAGCTGATTCGGCTAGAAGCTCTAACGTTGTTGCTGCCAATGTGATCTCCTGTGGCGAAGGAGATGATAAGTTTTCTCTGTAGTTGAGAGAAGTGTGTCCTCATGGCATGATTGCTACCCGTTGATATGCCATGGAAGAGGACGGATTATTGGTAGCTGGTCCACGGAAATACGCGCTGTATTGGGTAACAGTTGATGCAAGGTGCGTGGTGAAAAAATTATGTCGATGGCTAATGAACTCTCGGAAAGTCAACAGGAGGGTTGCATCATAAATTATTAGCGGGATCTCGACATGGCCGGTAAAAAATTCTTGGAGTCTGTGAAGTGATTTCAAGTGATGATACTCTTTTATGGTGGAGTATGATAATTCTTGTTATTAGAATTATGATTGTCGGTAACAGACAATGTTGTATTTTTTTTTAATTTTCTTTTGTCAAGGTGGAGATTGTTAGCCGTGATTGTTGACTAAAGAAAAAAAAATATTGTAAGGGATTTAACAATCCCATATCGAAGAAGAAAGGAAATAGGAGGGTATTCCCCTCCTATATAAGTGGCTCAAATCCTTTAGTTCAAAACACACCAAAACATAACAAGTGTTTTATATTAGAGATTAGAATTGAGCTCTTGGAATCTCTTGGAGTATAAATATTCGGGGTGTTTTAGGTGTCGGGTAGAAAAATATTTTATATTTGTGGTTGTAACAATTTTCCACATAGTAAATATTTCGTGGTTTTTCTCCATTTGAGAGTTTTCCACGTTAAATTTTTGTATCTTTATTCTCTTTAATTTATCAATTGTTATTTTATTTTCTCATTTATTCCTGCTTAAAGACGGTCCGAGGGCAGAAAAATAGCGATTTTCCCAACAGATAGATTAATTTTAATTTTAATTATTTAAAACAATATGTACAATTAAAATGAATTTATTATTTTAAAAATCATTTTAAGTACATAACTTTTATTAATAAAATTTAAATTTTATTGACAAATTAAATACAATTGAATTATTATGTAAGAATTTCCAAAAAACACATGTTAACAAGAAAAAAGATGTAGTGAAATTAAAATTACGAGAAAGTATTGAAGGGATCAAATTTGAGATTTCTAACAATTTTGGAATAGATAACAATATCATTAAATTCAAAGCTTATTAGTTTTTTTTTTCTATATATATATATATATATATATAATTCCCTGAATTTATCACGTTTAGTCACTTTATCTTTTAAATTTTCATTTTAACTACTTTATTCTATATATTTATCTATTTTTTTACTAATAGACACTTATATTAATTAATATTAATCACTTTGCCTCTTATAATTATATATTTATACTAAATAGATATTTCAGTGATTCGATATAACTTTGTGTAACTCAACGAGTTTATATTTATAAGTTAAGAAAATATAAATTTAGATGGCTATATAGTTAAATTGAAAATTTAAAGAAAAAATGACTAAACGTAATAAATTTAAGAGGTTTCTTATGTATATAGCCTTTTTTTTTTCTTTTACTCGTTACCTAATCCATAAATAATATAAAAACAGTAATGTTTGCTTGACAAATCACTAGTTGACTTTAAAGAGGGATGTATCACGGAGATGGTCAGTTATATAGAACGGAAACAAAGCCATAATTGTTTATCTGCTCCTTGATGGTATAGCTGCTTCTTGTGCCTATTGTTTAGAAGAAGAGCAAATTCTATTTTCACAAGATCTTCAAGTCATCTGATCCGCCTCTTATCAACAGGTTCTATAATACTCTCTTATTTACTACCATTTTAAATTTCATTCCAATAGATTTTTTTTTTATTTTCAGTCTTTTATAAATCCATTTTTTTTCTGTTAGTTTTCTTTTTTCTTTTTTATATTTATCCCCCAATTTGTTTTTATTTTTACTCTTAATCTCCCTATAATTGACTATTTAAATTTAAATTTTTATAAATCAAATGTATAATTTTTATGATATTAAAAATATAGTTTTAAATCTAATTATTTTCAAGATTTGAGATTCAATTGTATTTTATTATAATTTTCAATCAAATATAGCAAATTTAATTGAAATTCGTTCATTCAAATCTGACTAGCAACTTATATATTTGTATGAAACCATATGATCCGAACCCAAACTCTCTTGTCAATCCACCAAACAGACTAATTATGTTCATACATAGAGATGGTAATTTTTTTATTTGACTTAAATTCGTCTAAAAAATTAAGGTTAAAATCCTTCTTCAATGATATTAAAATTTGAAATGATCAAAATCGACTCTACTCAAGAAATTTGAGGATCAACTTTATTTATAGGGTTCAATTCTAATTTCGAATTAAATGTCATGATCCAAATTAAACTTTTATCCTAAGTAATGTTTATAGTACTTTTAATTTGAGATTAATTTATGATTAACTTTTATAATAAACCATATTTTACAGTTTGATGTGTTTTCTTGTTTCATTTTCGATTTGCAAAATTCATTTAAACTTCCATTTTTTTTATTTTGAGACAGGCTTCAATCGTATAAACTTTACCAAATACTCTAAAAATCTAGGATCCTCTCTTTGAACGTTTCACTACACGAAATTAATAGTTACCTTATTTTATTATTATTTAATTGTTAGATTTCATAATACATTTAATTTTTAAAAAGTTTTGTGTTAATAATATCACTTTGCTACTGATGGAAAAAACAAGTGAAGGCTTGCTTAATATTGATGAAGTAGCAAGGACCATAAGACAAAAGTTAGAAATTTTGCATCCTTTATCCAATGAATGTTGCATATGTAGAGTACCACAGCGACTTCGCCAATTAAATGAGAAGGCCTACACACCTCGCATAGTCTCTATCGGCCCCTTCCACAATGGCAGAAAACACTTAGAAGCAATGGAAGAACATAAGCACAGGTACTTGCAAGATTTTCTTGGATTGAGGTAAGTTTAGAGGATTAAATTAAGTTTATTAAGGAAAAAGAGAGTCGAGAATGATCGCATATACAGCAAACCAAAGATGATTCTTGATATAAGGTTCGATTTATTGTTACTAGAGAATTCATTTTTCATTCTTGAAAACTTGTTTATGTTATCTAATATAAGTCTTGGGGTACTTTCTCTTGTGGAGCTTGTATATGAATTTTTCAAAAACGGATGGGATTCATGGGTAAAGGAGGATATTATGCAGCAATATAAACAAATAAACCATATACTTGATTTTATGAAAAACTGTCAAATGCCATTGGAGTTGCCGCAGCCAAAAGAAGAGCTCAAAATGCTAGTTGTACCAAGTGTATCAGAGCTCTACCAAGTTGGGGTTAAATTTCAGTTGAGTTTAAATAAAAACTTACATGACATAAAGTTTAGAAATGGAGTATTAGAAATTCCACGATTTCGAATAGTGGATCAAACAGAAATTTTACTAAGAAATCTACAAGCTTTTGAGCAATGTCATTGCTTAGACAATTATATTGGAGACTACATTGCAATGATGGCTATGCTTATTAATGGTCCTAAGGATGTGGAATTACTATCAAGAAATGGAATTATAGAAAATTGGATGAGTAATGAAGCCTTAGCAACTCTTTTTCATAGCATTGAAAAAGAGACTATTATCTTGCCTTCTAAATTCTACTTTTCTGCTCTAATTGAAGATTTGAATGCATATTGCAAAACCCCTTGGCATAAATGGAAGGCAAACTTGAAGCAAAATTATTTCAATACTCCATGGACTGGTATTTCTGTTATTGCAGCTGCTGTTCTCCTCTTACTTACTACTATACAAACAATATGTTCTTTATTGCAAGTTTAGTTTCTACATCTTGTACTATCAATCAATGTTATTTTTTTTTCTTTTGGGATTTCTTATTTTTTTTTTCTTTTGGGATTTCTCTTCCTTATTAGCTAGGCAAATGTGTGTCAGCTTAAGCCCACTGTGACTATGTTAGAGCAAAATTATGATAAATTAAGCTTGTAAAAATTGTGTACTTTTTAAAGAGTGAAATTGTTTATTGAGATTGAATTTAATACTAAGGTTTCGATAACAAATAATATTAGGATTGAGTTAAAACCCGGCCTTTAAACCTTATGGTCAAAACCCGTTGATCAAAACACCTGATGGCCTAATCAACGACTTCCCCTGGCTCATCTTATGAGTTCTAACAACAAAATGAGACCCTTTTCGACATGGAGGCAGAGCAGAGAACTGAGCATTCATGGCAGAGCTGAGAAGGAAGAAGACGAAGAAGAAACAAAAAGCGAACCATTTTCTTTCATTTACTCCAATTTTCGTTTTCTAGTTTGTTTACTCGGTTATATATTGTATCCTTTTCTTGAAAAAACCCAAAAAATGGGTTCCACCCAACAGCTTCACATTCAATTTCAAAGTAAAACCCATGAAAAAAACCTCTTTGATCTACTCTCAGATGATCTTGTCTTTTATATCATCAACAAGCTTGATTACTGCGAAACCCACATCCGATTCTCTCTTGTTTGTAAGCGCTTTGCTTCTATTGTCCGCAAAACCCATTCACTTGCTTTTAGACTCGATTCCTCTGCTTCTTTTCATTCATCAAACTTTGGGCTTGTTGAGAAATTCTTGAAGAATCTGTTACAAAACTTCGTGACCCGTCTATTTGGGCCTTCTTCTTGTTCCTACCCATATAGTAGATTGTTGGTTCTCAAAAATTTTCAAGAAATCAAACGTCTTAGGATTGAGTTTCAATTTCCTAAAGATAAGGATACTGAAGAATCAAAACAACTGCTCCAGTGGAATGCTATATTTGGTTCCAATTTAGAGATTTTCGTTCTCATTTATGCCTATTCTGTGGATGAAACTAGTGACTCTAATGTTGATGATGATGACAAATCTGTCAACCAATACAATGACAATATTGAAATGGAACCTGATTTCATGACGTATCTTCTCAAAATGGTGAAAATATGCTTGAAAGATACATTGACAAGGCATCATGTAGCCAAGTACATAGTTTCTAATCATCCTACTGTTAGCAATTTGCTAGTTTCGGATTCAAATTATACTGGAAGTCTCATAATGGGCGAAGCTCAAATTGCAAAATGCAGGAGTGCTATTACTTTTGAGAACTTGGTGGAAGAGTCAGGTTCATTGCAGGTTTTAATAGGTTATATGCCAGTACTGAATTTGAAATCTTGTGGGTTGAAGATGAAGGAAGTGAGTATTGTTTGGGTTACACCAGTGGGCGAGACAGATATTGAAGATTATAGCTTTCTAGATGGGTTTGATGATGATGATGGGAATCCAGGGATACTTTCTGAAGAAGCAGTGGTGGAGATGGTAGATAAAATCATTAGCCATGGAAAAAGTTATGAAATGGAAATTCCTCGAAGTATATTATTTTCTAATTAGATGTTGATCCTTGTTAATTCAGGTTCTTGGATGACTAGTTCACTTAGGAATAGTGGTAATATATATTTATATATAGGTAGCTAATGACTCTTGTTCTCTGTTTGCTAATTAACTTCCAACATATTTTTACCATTACAATTAGGGGAATCAGGGTTAGGGGATTATGGATTGTCCATGAGAGATATACTTATTGTTAGATTATGTCTCGGCATGTACTTACTATTTTATTTTACAGTGGAAGATATACATATGACTTATGGTTCTCCTATTATGGAAATATATATATTTGGAATTTGAATGGTCAATATTATCCAATTGAGTTGAGAATTTAGGCAGCAGAATTGCCATGGGAGGTGACATTTTATTATGTTTATTTCTTGAGAGGTTTTTCCTTGTTAATCATCTTTTAATGTTGTCAAAAATGGATGCTTAAATATTTTGGAGTTGATTATAAATGTGCTTGAATCATTTTTTTTGTGCTCTTTAATCAATTTGTTAGAGAAAGATAGTTAGGACAATCAAAGCATCATACACTTAGGGACGGAATTAGAAAATTTTGTTTTAGGAGCTAAAAATTAATAATGGAACAAAAAATAAATGAAAAGCTGACTATAAAAATTTAATTTTGTTAAGGGACCAAGTAAATTTTGGATATGCTAATTGAAAAAATTAAGATTATATATGGAAAAATCTGTACATTTTAAATGGTTTACGGGTCAGCTCTCTTTTTAATTTGTCCCTTGATAATGCTCTTCTAATTTAATATGAACAACTAGGTTAATTTACAGTTTTGTATGCAGTGGCAAAGCCAAATGTAATAGAAGAGGGCAATTGTCCCCCTTTTCTTTCTTAAAAATTATATATATCATCTTGTCCGTTTGCAATGTTTTTCTTCTAAAACGATTGATATTCATCTAATAAAAATTAAGAAAAGAGATAAATTCTTTAACCAAATCAATTTAAACGATTTCAATTAATCAAGAAACTAATAAAGAAATTAAAAATTCAATAAAGAATAATGAAAAATGAGAAATAATACATTTTGAAAATAATTTATTTTTAATATTATGTGATGATTTTTACTTTAACTATTTACTAACATATTTTTTATAATTTAATATTTTTTTAATTTATATTTTTTTATACATGATCATGCAAATTTAAGAATACATCCATGTATATATATGTTTAAGTATGTGCAGTGGCAAAGCCACTCTTTAAGGAAGGGGGCAACTGTCCCTCTTCATTTTTTGAAGAAAAAAAATTATACATAAAATTTTTTTATTAAAGTTTTTAAAATTTTTATTTATTCCCCTTCAAAATCTTTACTTGTCCCCTTCAAACTCATTGAAAATTAATGTAAGGTTAAAAATTTTATTTTTTTAATATATTTTTACTTTTTTATTTTTATTTTTATTTTATTATTTATACTTTTAACATTTTATCATGTAAAAAATAACTATAATTTTTTTTCTTCTTTATCTATGAAAGGAATTTTATATATTAATCTAAAAAATTTATAAAAAAATTATCATTTATATTATTTTTAATATATATAACATTTTTTATTTTTGCCCCCTTTCTATCAAACCTCTAGCTTCGCCCTGAGTATGAGTGATTAGTTTAATTTTTTTGATAAATGATTTATTAATAAATTTATAAAATGCTTATTTTTTTGTATAATCACATATATCCCTAAAATTCACCGGATTAGATTTAATTATGTTTGCACCGGGTCGGTCCAATAAGGGATAAAGTGCTCCCAGTAAGCAGTGACTCCATTCATAAGAATCGAACTTGTGACCTCTTATTTAAGGGATGAAATCAATGAAACACTTACACCAACCACTTGTTAGTTATGAAATGCTTATTATGTATGAATGATATAGCAATATAAAAATAAATTGAGATAATCTAAGTTGAAATAAGAAAAAAAAAATTTGCCGTCTTACGTTGAAATTCTAATTTCGCCCCTGTTTGCATGGATGTCAAGATTAAGAAAGAAATGAACCATGTACGATCATAAAGGGACTGCAGAGAAAGATGAAAAGTTAAATAAAGTTTATCGAGAAAATAACTCCAACAAGGTAAATTACCTATGTACTGGCTAATGATGGAACGCAGATGGAAAAGAAGAAAACAAAGATAATTATTTGATTATGCTGAAGAATTAAGAAATTGCTATATAATGAATAGAAATTGTTTGGCAACTGCAACGTTTTCGTCTATAAAAGTTGGCTTGCAAAAACAAAAATTGAAATCAAAATATAAGGTTAAGGGTGTGCTGCAAACTAAAAGAGAAATTTACACTTATTACGGGTTTAGTTGGCACTTTTCATGTTCACGGAGCTTTAGTTTTTTTTTTTTTTTTTTTTTCATTTTTATGCTTTCGGCCCTTTTTTTTTCTAGAAAAGTCCAACACTCCTATGAAATTTAGCCCAAGCAAGAGAAGCTCATGGGGTCCTAAGAGCATCCCAATGGGGGTGTCCCTAGTCCCTCCAATTATGTTTTAATTTAATGCCATATAAGTATAAAATGAGACTTAAAAAAGAGACTTGGTCCTCCAGTGGCAAGGGTCAAGCCCCACTTCGGTGGCTTCAATTTTTTAATATTTATATTATTTAAATTTTTTTTATAATAAAGGTGGAAGAAAAATTAGATGAGATGATTCCTCCAAGCCATTAGACTTGCTCTATAATGGAGCAAGTCTCACCATTTCAGTCCCTTTATAGGACTGAGACGCAAAGAACACCCCCAATGAAATGTCACCTTTATAATGGTAGAGACCACCAATATACAAAGGTACATGGGGCGGTACCAACCACTTGAGCACCACCAACCTCTTTTGACTATTAAAAAATTATTATTACACTACATATTTAGGCGGTGAAGAAGGCCCCCTTCATTTGTAAATTGCAATACATAAAAACAAAAAGAAAAAAAGAGAGATAGGTGATGGTGTGTGGGTTATGTACTTTAGCCCATTGAGAGAAAAAAAAATTAATCAATGAGTTATTTATTTATTTGTGAGTGATAAAATAGTGAGATTTTATTTTAGATATTTGAAAAATACAAGGTACTATTTTAGGTCTATCTCAATTGTGAGTGTTGTACTTTTAAAATATTTTTTTAGAAAAGTCTCTCTCTTTTGTAATTTTACTATTTATTAGTGAAAAAATTTATTCAGAATTTGACCCCGTGGACATAGTCCAAATTCGAAGGCTGAACCACGTTAAATATTTATCTCTCTTTTATTGATTATTTTTATTTTGCTCGTATTGTTATTTAATTGCAGTTAGTTTATCGATCCAGTTGTATCATTAATTGAGATTAATTTCTAAATTTGCTTTTCAGTCGGTATTAGAGCTTTGATTTGAAGAGACAGAAGTAACGACGAGCAAAATGATAAATTTAAATATCACGAATTACTACATTTGGAGATTCAAAATGAAGGATCTTCTATTTATGACGAATAAGCATTTACCGGTGTTTAGTACGAGTAAACCCGAGGGCAAGACAAATGAAAAATGGGAATTTAAGCACGAGCAAGTTTGTAGTTTCATCCGACAGTTTGTCGAAGATAATGTATATAACCATATCTATGGTGAAACTCATGTAAGATCTTTATGGAATAAGGTTGAAGAATTATATACTTCAAAGATTGACAATAATAAATTATTTTACCTTATAAAATTAATGCAAATGAGATGCAGAGAAGGCAATTTTGTTGTAGATTACTTGAATGAGTTTTAAGGAATTGTGATTAGTTGTCAAGCATAGGTGTCACCTTTGATAATAAGGTGCTTGCTCTGATGATACTCGCTTTATTGTCAGAGTCTTAGGAGATTTTAAAGATTTTATTAACAAATTCTACTCTTAAGTGTGTTGTTATAATGAAACGAGTGAAAAGTGGCATCCTAAATAAAGAAATGAGAAGGCACTCAAAAGTTATTTCTTCTTCACAATCAAATATTTCGGCTACAACTATCAATGGGAAAAGCCAGAATAGGGGATCAAATGATGAAGATAAAATAAAGATGCTAGTCACGGTAAATCTAATAAATTTAACAATGTTGAATGTCGTCATTGTCATAAAAAGAAGTATATTAAGAAATAATGTTGAAAATGGAAAAAGAAGAAAGGGAAAGTATAAAAAGAAAGATGAGAGTGATGATGAGAGATTTATCGCTACAACTGACATGAATTTCCTTTCATTTAAAATGATGATATGGTCAACATAGTTGATCATGAGACTAGTTAAGTGATTGATACTGGTGTCTCTATTCATGCTACAGCTCAAAAGGAATTCTTTGCCACTTATACACCAGGTGACTTTGGGACAGTTAAAACAGGTAATGATGATAGTGCTAAGAATGTTGGTGTTAGTAATATTCACTTGGAGACCAACAATGACACTAGGCTACTGTTAAAAGATGTGAAGCATGTTCATGATATCATACTTAATTTGATTTTTGTTGAAAAGCTTGATGATGAAGAGTACTGTAATACCTTCAAAAATGGCAAATAAAAACTCACCAAAGTTTCTCTCATTGTGGCTTGAGGTAATAAATCCTCTACATTTTATGTGATACAAGCTAAAGTCTCTAAGAGCATAGTTAATGCAATAGAGAAAGATGACATAGTAGAGATATGGCATAAAAGGTTCGATCACATGAGTGAAAAGAAATATCAATATTGGTCAGGAAGAAATATATATAATCAATTTGAGCAGTATGCATTTAAATAAATCTATTGATTACTTAGCAGGAAAGTAGAATAGAGTTGCTTTCCAAGATTTTGCTCATTATGAAAAGAAGCCAGATATTACAGTTAGTACACTCTAATGTATGCGAGTGCACTCTGATATATGTGGTCCTTTCAAAACTAGATCATTAGGTACCTCTTCCTATTTTGAGACTTTCATAGATGATTGTTTAAGGAAACTGTAGGTTTATACCTTGAAGCATAAGGATCAAGTTGTAGAAGTATTTGAATAGCTTTAAGCCCTTGTTAAGAGAGAAATTGGAAAGAAATTAAAGTGCATCAAGTCAGATAATGATGGTTAGTATATTAGATCACTTCAGAGACATTGCAAGGAGCAAGGCATTCGATAAAAGTTAACACGTCCGAAAACTCCTCAGTTTAATAGTGTAGTTGAGAGAATGAACAAACAAGACTCTCATAGAGAGAGTCAGATGTCTGCTATCACATGGAAAGCTATCAAAGTCATTTTTGGCTGAAGCGTTGAATGTCGGAGTGCATATTCTGAATCTTTCATCGTGTGTTCCTTTGAAGTTTGATATTTCAAAAAGTGTGTGATCTAAAAGAGATGTCGCTTATGATCACTTAAGAGTTTTTGAGCGAAAGAAATTTATGTACATACTAAAGGATGAACGATTGAAACTGGATGCTAAGACATGATAGTGTGTGTTTATGGGCTATGGTCAAAATGAGCTTGGCTATTGATTCTTTGATCCAGTTTAGAAGAAGCTTGTTAGAAGTCGTAATGCAATGTTTGTTGAAGATAAGACCATCGAGATATATAGAAGGCCTAGAAGAATATTTCTAGCTTCGATGAAAATTCAACAAATCTTGAGTTAGTTCCTCCAAAAGTGGTGTTGAGACAGATTGGAGGTGAAATTGAAGATGGCTAGCAGAATAGAATTGATGATGATGCTTTCATCCAGAATCAACCAAATGAAGATTCTGGTGAAGATAATTTTCAAAATTAGCTACTAGTACCAAATGCAGCCCAGGAACCAATAAGGAGATCTATTAGAGTTAGACAACTTTCTATTAGATACTCTATTGATCGGTATGCGTTGCTAGCTGATAGGAAATAACCTAAGGATTTTCAAGAAGCATGGAAGATGAACATAAAAAGAAATGGATTGAAGCTATAAAAGATGAGTTGAAATCATTACATGAGAACAAAATATCTGAGCTAGTAAAATTGCCAACAGATAAGCGGACTTTAAAGAATAAATAGGTGTTCAGGATAAAATATGAAGAACACAATTCCTAGCTAAGATTCAAAGCCAGATTAGTTGTTAAGGAATTTTGTCAAATGAAAGGGATTGACTTTGATAATTTTTTTCACTAGTAGTGAAGATGACATCCATTCTTACAGTGCTAAGATTAATTGTAAATCTTGACTTGGAGATCGAATAGATGGATGTTATGACTACTTTCCTTCATGGTAACTTAGAGTAAGAGATATACATGGAACAACTAGAGGGTTTCGAAGAAAAAGGAAAATAAGACTATGTTTGCAAGTTAAAGAAAAGCTTATATGGGTTGAAACAGGCACCGAGATAGTGATACAAGAAGTTTGAGTCAGTTATGGGAGAGCAAGGTACAAGAAGACCACTTCAGATCACTGTGTGTTTATAAAAAAAATTATCTGATAGTGATTTTATTATTTTGTTATTCTATGTGGATGATATGTCAATCGTTAGCTAGAATATTTTCAGAATCAACGGTTTGAAAAAGCAATTGAGCAAGTCTTTTACTATGAAAGATTTGGGGCCAACAAGACAAATTCTTAGCATGAAGATAATTAAAGACAAAAGTGTCAAGAAATTGTGGTTATTACAGTAGAAGTACAGTGAGAAAGTAATTTAGAGGTTCAATATGGATAAAGCTAAAGTGGTTAATTGTCCTCCTGCTAATCACTTTTGATTAATTTTGAAATATTGTTCTTCCACAGAGAAGGAGAAAAAAGAGATGGATAGGATTTCATATGTCTCAATAATTGAGAGTTTGATGTATGTCATAGTGTGTACATAACTAAACATCGCTCACTCAATAAGAGTACTAAGTCAATTCCTTTCTAATCCTAGTAAGGAACTTTAGGTCCCAGTGAAATGGATTTTCAGATATCTTCGTGGAACCTCCAAAATATGCTTGTGCTTTGGAGATGATAAATCTATTTTAGTTGGCTACACAGATGCAGATATAGTAGGTGATGTTGACTCGATAAAGTTTACATCAGATTACTTGATTTCATTTGCAAGAAGAGTTGTGCCATGGCAATCCAAACTATAAAAATATATTACTCTCTCAACAACTAAAGCAGAATTCATTGATCCAACTGAAGCATGCAAAGAGCTCCTATGGATGAAAAAGTTCTTAGATGAACTTGGATTTCAACAGGACAAATATTCACTTTACTATGATAGTTAAAGTGCCATTCATCTTGGAAAGAATTTCTTATTCTATTCCAAATCAAAACATATTGATGTGAAATAATCAGAGATATATTAAAGAAGAAGCTTTTACAGCTTGAAAAAATTCACATTGAAGAGAATGGTGTAGACATGTTGATAAAAATTCTTACAAGAAAAAAGTTTGAGTTCTATCGATCATCTGCAAGAATAACAGTTAACATCATGTGGTTGGTAAGAAGAGAATTATGGGGCGATACCAACCACATGGGTACCGCTACCCACTTTTGACAATTAAAAAAAAATATTATTGCACTGTATGTTTAGGTGGTGAAGAAGGTGGGAAGGCCTATTTAGGCCTTCCTCTTTCAATTGTAAATTGCAATATATAGAAAAAAGGAGAGATAGGTGATGGTGTGTGGGTTATGTACTTTGCCCATTGAGATAGAGACAAATTTAATTAGTGAGGTGTTTTTTGTGAGTGATAAAATAGTGAGATTTTATTTTGGATGTTTGAGAAACATTAGCCACTATTTTAAGTTTATCTTAATTGTAAGTGTTATACTTTTAAAATATTTTTCTAGAAAAGTCTCTCATTTATAATCCTACTATTTATTGGTGGAAGAAATTATTTAAAGTTTAACTCATGAATATAGCCACATTAAATATTGATGTTTCTCTTTTATTGATTGTTTTCATTTTACTCTTATTTTTATTTAATTATTGCTAATTTGTTGATCCCCTCAAGATTATATTTGAGCCCCTCAAGTTTTACATTGTTATTTTTAGGCCCTTAAGTCCTAAATATTTATTTTTGGGCGGCTCCTCAAATCCAAAATTTTCGCTCCGACACTGTTTTTTAGGAGCCCATATCTTAATTTCTGCTCGGGACCCCTAAAATGTCCAAGACGGCCCTGACTGCTAATTAAGATTAATTTCTCAATTTGCTCTTCAAGGTAACTTCGCTAACAAAGAGGTTAAGTTGAATGTAGATGCTGCCTATCCAAGTTTAAATTAGGCGTGGACGAAGGATTAATTTCACCGAATCGTCTTTCAACTTTTCATTTGTACTCGTAATATTCTCAAAATTTAATTTACAATTTCTTTTTTTCTTTCTTTCTTGTAACTGAGAAGAAAATAGGATTTGAATTTTGGTCTTTGCTCAAGTTGATCGTCTTAGAGTGTTTACATTTTGTTTTGAATGTATTTCTTAAGCCAAACTGATAAAAAAAAAATCAAACTATCTGAACTTTACATTTTTATGAATGACATAATTCCATTTAAGTAGCTGAGATGCCTGGTTAATCTTAAAATTTTAAATAACTTGAGCTAAAAACAGGGCAACGGATTATTATTTTTTGGAAAACTTAAAAAAAAAATGAACTTCTATTTATCAACAGAGAGAATTAGAAGTGACTGTTGTAAAGTCTGTTTTCCTTTTATGCTCGATTACAGATGTACAGTAAAATATATATACAAAACTAGCCTTATCCTATGGATGATACAAAATATAAATTATAACTAAATACAGTTACAGAAGATAAGTATTATCTCTAACACACCCCCTCAGTCTCAAGGGAAGAAGGTCGGACATTGAGACTGCCTCGAAAATCTTTGAACAGAACCTGTGGTAGGCCTTTTGTAAAAATGTCTGCAATTTGGTAACGCGATGGAACATGCCTAACACGAACCTCCCCTTGTTGAACCTTTTCTCGCACAAAATGAATGTCCATTTCAATGTGTTTTGAACGTTGATGCTGAACTGGATTCGCAGTCAAATAAATTGCACTTACATTATCACAATATACCATAGTTGTTTGAGTAATTAAACAATGCAATTCCAACAATACATTGCGTATCCAGCATGTTTCGGCAACCACATTAGCAACTCCTCTATACTCTGCCTCAGTACTGGATTTCGAAATTGTTGGTTGTCGCTTGGATGACCATGAAATCAGATTTGTTCCCAAAAACACACAATAACCAGAAGTTGACCTTCGGGTGTCTGGACATCCACCCCAATAAGCATCAGTATAGGAAATTAATGATTGATCTTTGGACTTTTTCTATTTGCAATCCATATTTCGTTGTACCTTGGACATATCGAATGATTCATTTCAGTGCCCCCATGTGTTGCTCTGTTGGTGCATGCATGAATAAACAGATTTGTTGGACAGCATAACTTAAGTCTGGGCGTGTGAATGTCAGATATTGCAGGGCGCCAGCTAATTGTCGATACAAACGTGGATCAGCACAAGGAATCCCAGATTTTGCGCTTAATTTACCTGCAGTATCAACTGGTGTCAAACACGGTTTACAATGCTCCATTCCTGCTTTTCGAATTATCTCCTTTGCATATTTTTCCTGTGATAAGAATAAACCTGCTGAATTGTGTTCAACTTTTATACCAAGAAAATAATGAAGAGGACCTAGGTCCTTCATAGCAAATTCAGCTTTGAGTTGTGCTATAATTGTATTACGCAATGCTGTAGTTGAAGTGATTAAGACAATGTCATCCACATACAAGAGTATATAAGCAATATCACGATCATGTTTATAAACAAAGAGAGAATGATCTGAAATGCTATGAAGGAATCCAATCTTCTCAACATAATCTGCAAACCGTTGGTACCATGCTCGTGGTGCCTGCTTGAGCCCACATAAAGATTTTTTTAACAAACACACATAATCAGGATGTGTTGTACTCCGAAAACCAACCGGCTGGTGCATATATACAATTTCATTCAAATTACCATGCAAGAATGCATTTTTAACATCTAGCTGATGAATAGACCATGATTTTGCAACTGCAATACTTAGAACCATCCGGATTGTTGCTGGTTTGACAACCGGGCTGAATGTGTCTTCACAATCTATACCTTGTCTCTGTGAACGTCCATCACCTACAAGACGAGCTTTATAACGCTCAAAAGTTCCGTCAAATTTTGTTTTATGTCTAAACACCCATATAGAACAAATAACATTAGCATCTGGAGGACAAGGAACTAAATCCCATGTTTTATTCTCAATTAAAGCATCATACTCATCAATCATAGCCGACTTCCAATTCGGATCTTTCAAAGCAGAATGGATTTGTAGGTAATGGAGAAACAGACACAGATTCAACATGAAAGGACTAATATTTTGGATTCGGCGTAAAAATGCCAGATTTGCTACGAGTAGTCATAGGATGAGAAGATAAAGTAGGAGCAGAAGACTCAACTGATCTGGTTGAAGCATTTGTATTTTCTGCGGCAGAAGCAGGAATAGTAGACAACGTATTTGACGAAGAAATTGTTCGGTGGTTTGTTGACAAACTCGAAGACGGAACAGGAATAGTGGACAACGACGGGACTGAAACTGTAGGAT
This sequence comes from Garcia nutans, assembly GCA_947685225.1. NCBI lineage: Eukaryota > Viridiplantae > Streptophyta > Magnoliopsida > Malpighiales > Euphorbiaceae > Garcia > Garcia nutans. Next base: position 20,900,772 of record CANTUV010000011.1, on the reverse strand, counting down.
GAGTTGGCTGAACTTGTGAGGATGAAGAACTCAATCGTTGCTGATCTAGAAAAGACATAGTGCCATCAAGAAATTCATATTTTTCAGAGCGTGTACATGGCAGAATCGAAAAAGGATAGCTTAATTCATTGAACTGGACATGATGACAATGAATAATTTTTCGAGTTTCTAAATTATAACAGATATATCCTCTATAATTGGTTGGATAACCTAAAAACACACATGCCATTGATCTAGCAGCAAGTTTATGAACTCCAGATGACAAATTGAGTGGAAAACATAAGCACCCAAAAGTGCGCAAATGCTGATAAGAAGGAGTGACTTTGTATAGTACCTGTGTTGGTGACCGGTAAGACAACACACTACGAGGCAAAATATTAAGAAGATAAGTAGTGGTTTGCAAGGCATAATGCCACAAAGAAGCTGGGACAGATGAATGCAGCAAGAGAGTTCTCATCATATTGTTAATTGTGCGTATTTTGCGTTCTGCTTTGCCATTCTGAGAAGAAGTATATGGGCATGAAAAACGAAGCAGAACACCATTATTTTGACAGTAACTTTGCAACTTAGTATTCTGGAATTCTCCCCCATTGTCACACTGTAAAGATTTAATAGAATAACCAAACTGAGTTTGAACATATTTAGAAAAAATAACAAAAATATGAAAGACACTAGATTTACGGGATAATGGAAAAGTCCACAGAAAATTGGAATAATCATCAAGAAATAAAACATAATAACGACAACCAGAAGAACTTAAAACAGGCGATGTCCAAACGTCACTATGAACAATATCAAATGGCAATTTAGTGTCTGAATTGGATGAACTAAACGGTAAACGAATAGATTTTCCTAACTGACAAGAATTACAGAAAGCAAACTTGTCTTTATTACATGAGATTAATTTATTGTGACAAAGAGACCGAAACACATCACCGCCTGGATGACCAAGTCTGGAGTGCCACCTATCAGCAGAAACGACCGAAAATGCAGATTGAACAGAAGACACAGAATCATAATGAGCTGGAAGAACAGGATACAAATCACTTGTGCTATTACACCACAGGAGACGGATTCCCGTCGGAAACTCCTTCACAGAAAAACCAAACGGATCAAACTCCACAGAAACATTATTATCAACAGTCAATTTGCAAATAGATATCAAGTTTTTAAATATAGAAGGAGCATGCAACACATTTTGAAGAAATAAAGGTCTGGATGAAGAAGGAAAAGATGTAGTACCATAACCCAGAACCGGAAGCTTGCTACCATTACCAACTATGATTCCGTTATGATGATTTAATTTAGAATAAGACATAAGATTACCTTGATCAGCTGCCATATGAGATGATGCTCCACTATCCATCAGCCATTGTTCAGGTGGTGGTTGCAGATTCATAGCATTCATTGCCTGATCAATATCCGTTGGCATGAAATTATGAGAAGGACCTGCGAAATAGGATTGAGAAGAGTGAGAGGCTTGACTCCCTGTAGGCCTGTAATTCGACGGTGATGAGCTTAAAATTCCTTGCTGTCTGTGTGCACCATGTTGCGGCTGGACATTCCATGTTGGATATGGACAAGGTGGCGCAACCCATTGCTGTTCTGAATATCCTGCGTGCCATGAATTGGGCTGCCAATTCGAATAATAACCTCCATTTCGCTGACCATGTCTACTATATCCACCACGTCCTCCATTGTTATAACCACCACGACCACGAGACCTATTACCCCGTCTGCCTCGTTGATATTGTCCACAACCCCCAGTACCAGAAGCAGATTGTTCCCAATTCGAAGTTGAATTCGAAACTGGTTCAGTCGTGACTTTCACAGCAAGAGCCGTAGCAGATGAAGCTGCCTCATGCTTTGCTCTCTCCACCTTATTAGTTTCTTCGAGAAGAAGCATAGACCGCGCTTGAGCAAAAGTAGGAAAAGGAACTTTGTTTTGAACAACCGTAACGAAGCTTTCATAAGCTTCTGTTAATCCAGTCAACAACCGCATCACCATTCTCTGATCAGAGACACTGGCACCAACATTAGCCAATTGATCAGCTAAAATCTTTAAACGACGTGTATACGCCTTTGCATCAGAAAAATCTCGAAGACTCGTATTTGCAAATTCTGTTTCAAGGTGAATTGCCCTAGAAGTTTTGTTATCTTGAAACAAATCAGCCAGTGTATTCCACGCATCCAATGCTGTATCATTTGGATTAATAATAGTGTTCAATAGATCATTTGAAATTGTGCTATAGATCCATTGACAGACAATATTGTCGATGCGCTCCCACTGTGCTTGCTCAGTTGCAGACCGAACTGTTGTTTTAGAGGTATCAGTACTGATGTGATTATAAGTTAATGTGGCTTTGGCATGAATGGTAAATAAGGTGGCCCAATTAGTGTATTGGGGATTTTCATAATCAAGGATTATAGGGATATGGGTTTTGATATTTGTGATAGTGGTGGCTGGATGAATCTTTTCAGCCATGATGATTAGAGAACAAAGAAGAGATGAAAACGTGAAAAAGGATCGAGAAAAGGAAGAAGTTTTAGAATTCTAGGGCTCTGATACCATGTTGTAAAGTCTGTTTTCCTTTTATGCTCGATATCAGATGTACAGTAAAATATATATACAAAACTAGCCTTATCCTATGGATGATACAAAATATAAATTATAACTAAATACAGTTACATAAGATAAGTATTATCTCTAACAGTGACAATGTATAGGGTATTTACGAAAAGTGTCATGCTCGAATATGAACCCATTTAATTTTTAAAATATATAAACTCGTTTAAATTCAATTATAATTATTCGTCTCAAACTCGTTTAATACTATCTATTTACTATCCGCACCCGTTTCATTATCCGTTTAAATATAAAACTTTAAAAATATTATAAAATTTAAAATATAAACTATAATTTTTAATTAAATAATTATAAATAAATATTTAATATAAATATAATTTATACCACATAATTTTATAATTAAAATAAATATAATAAATGTATAATTAAAATTTTAATAAAATATAATTAATATATAATACTCGAGCCTAACTCAAACCAATAACGAATAATAAAAATATTATCCATATTTATTCAAATTTATTTATAAAATTCTCATATCCTATGTAAAAAAATCAAGATAAATTAAATATTAAAAAATATCTAACTCATTTTCACCCCCCACCCAGAGAATCTATTACATAAGATATGCATTACAGCTGGAGTACAAGGAAATTTTAAAACAGTTTCTATACTTATAATTTGCTTTTATTTTTTTTATAATTTTTCTTTTTTATATAATTTTTTTGAATAAATTAATTAAAAATAGAAGTAATAATATTATAATAAAATATTATAATATATTTTTAATAAATTGTAATATAATTATTTTTAAAAAAATAAGAAGTAATAATATAAGAATAAAATATTATAATATTTTTAATACATTGTAATATAATTATTTTTATAATATTCTTATTTTTTTAAAATATCGTGATTAATAATTTTAATTTTTATATTAATATATAAAGACATAAATATTGACAGAGTAAACAATTTAAAAATCTATTATAACAATATTAATTATTATTTTTATAAATATACGATTTATATTTTTATCTACTTTTATTTAGAATAATATTTATATATTCTAACCTTTTTTTATGATACATGAAAATTATCTAAAAATATTTTTTAATAACTATTGTCTACTAAAGTTGAATAAAAACAAAGTTTTAAACTCCCTTTTATTAGATTATCTATTTTTATAAAAAAAATTAATTTTTATATTACTTATGGAAGTAAAATATATTAAGAAGAATTAATAAATGGAAAATTAATTAAAAGAACAAAATAAGTTAAAGAGTTACTGATTAATTATCAATTTTGATTCAAGTTGATAAATTAATGAGGTTAACTATGAATAATTTATTATTACGAGTCCATACATAAATTAAAATAAATATTCATTTCAATTTGACACTTTTTATTATGATTTTTTGTGCTATGATTTTTCATATTTCAAAATTTAAATAATATTTTTTCACGCACAACTTTTCATATTTTATAATGATTTATATTTATAAAATTAATCATACTAATCACGAAGTCCAGATATACAACTAGTACATCTTGATTAATATTAGACTTAAAAAATAAAATATTTGACCTCTCAAACCGTAATAAAATTGTCAGCAATTTAAAAATTCTTAATAAATAAGATCCATTTTTTTATAAAAATTTTAATTAATTGCCGCACAAAATCTAATAAGATCCATTTGGGTCGAATAAATCTAATCAAATATTTAAATTATATATAATCAAATATTTAACTTTTATATAATTTTAGTAACATTTTATATTATAAATAATGTTTAAAAATAATCAATCAATTTGAGCTAGATATAAAAGTTTTTAACGTTACTAAATAAGTTTTTCAGTCATTTGCTCAAGTTTAATTTGAATATTTGTTCAAGTCGGGTTCAAACATATAAAAAAATAATAATAAAAAAAGAACCCTCCATACAGTCAAGTTTTGAGCCTTAATTCTCTAATTTGAGTCAAAATTATATCCCTATTTAAAACTTTGAATATATAACTTAAATATGCACTGCATATGAATTAACACATAAGACAACACTGCAATGGTACACACAAGAGAACAAGTATAAAACATCCCAAGAATCGAAAACATTATTACTCAGAAGAATAAATTTTGTTAGCAAAAGACTATCTCTTCAACAAATTTTTTATATACGTCAACGCAAGAAGAAAAGAACCAAGTATTCAACTAATATTTCGCCATCAAGGATGTAGTTATTACTTAATGAACTTCTGCACATTAGTTTATAATTGTATAAGGAAGATTGAGTCAGTTCCTTCGTGCCAAAGCTGCAGCAATCCCACCCGCAACCACTCCCACAGCTGCAGTAGCAATGCCTATCCCGATCAAACCATCTATGCACAAACAACAAATTCAGTTCCACCTCAATGTAGTTATTGGATTGGGAAGAGGAAGGTATGTCGTCACTGATTATTGGTTGTTACCTTTTTTTATCTGGTTTTCAATTGCTTTCGTAAGGACCTGTGCCTGTCTAAACTCGGGTTCAATCTACAAAGAGACCATTCCCTCGTCATAAAACTAGACTAGCTATAGAATCATATAAAATAAAAATCTCTCATTTGAGTTGAACATTAGATATGTCATGAGTTTGTGTTCTCAATGATCAAGCAGCTCCAGGGAAACCCAGTATCTGGCTGCATCTAGATTTTACAAAATGTATTGATGAACATACAATTCAAAATATTGGAATGAAGAATGAATCACAGGAAACAGGACACTTGTCCTTTAAATGAAAGAGAAAATGACACAGCAACTTATGAACACAACAATTGAGAATGATATGCAAGTTAAAAGATTAAGAAATGTGGACATTATACCTTCAAACATTCATCCACTAGCTCCCTGCTCTTTGAATAGTCACTGCTTCTATAATACCCAACAGCTAGAAGATAAAGGTTCTCTCTTAGTTTCAAAGGATTGCTGCTACTGTTGCCGAGAGAAGCTGCAAATATGAATGTTGCAAATCCTATCAACAATCTATGCAAAAAAAAAAAAGCAAAAAAAAAAAAAAGAACATGCAGACGAGTACAAAAGTATGAACATTAGCAGTTCACTGGCAATTGTTAACTCAAACGAAAATTGTGTGCATGTGTCTGTGAGAGAGGAAGGGAGGGTCAGAGATGATTTGCATCTATATATTTACATTCGAGCATTGCTATGCCCCGATGTACATCTTCTGGTTGTCTTGAGTGCACAAGAGCCCATGATAAACGCATGATGCTGTCATTCTTAAGCTCATCATTGGAACCTTCTTGAGCTTCAAGAACCTCTTGTTCGCAACCCTATGTGCACAAAAATAAATAGATTGAGTACACAATCAAAAATCACCTGGCAGGAGTATAAATAACAGCCAAATGCAGAAACAAAAATAAATAAGAACTCCGAACTCTTTAACTTTTAGCAAAGCAACCTACGGGCAAGTGAAAAAAAAAATTGAAAACCAGAAGAAGCAGCTTACGGGCCAGTGAAAAACCACACAGGGCAACAAGGCATTCCAGAATATTGAGAAACTACAACGAAAAGAAGGGAAAATCGATATAGAACCCTAACGTATCATTATATAATTGAAAACACAAAGGGGCAATATATAAATTCTGAATCTCAAAACAGCTAGAAATTGCATCTCTATGCACAAATGCCTGTAGCCTTGTATTAAAAGAAACCCTTCCTTTTTATTAAATGTCCATATCAAAATTCATCAATAATTCTTCACGAAGCCCTCAAAACTAAGAAATTATCATCTCGAAATATTGAATATCTATGATCATTCTAAAAATTTAGGAAGCAATTCATTAACATGCATTTTCAGATAACTACCATCATCAAGTTATGAGTTTATCATCATCATCAATACTCCTCCGCTGAATATTTGTTTCAGATCCAAAAAAAAAAAAGAAAAAAGAAAGATAATTCACTAGAACCGAGAGAAGAAAAGAAGAGCTTACGGCGATGATGTCGCGGTCGCACCAAGGGATCTGATCGGCGCCGGTGAAGAAGTTGACGGCGGATTCAACGAATTTGCCTATCTTCGCTTCCATAGTGTGTTCTGTTTTTTGAATTTCAAAACAAGGACTGAATATAGAACGTCCGCAACCAACCGCGGGGGTTTAGTTATTCCAGTGGGATATAGGCGACCAAAATGTAATTTCACATTATCTTAGATTACCAAAACCCTTGGATTTGCAGCTTAATTCTCTTTTTTTCCCTTATGAACAAAATTTACCGAAAATTACAACATTGATTTCATTTTAAGTTTTTTTCTACTGTTATAAATTGTTTTGATTTGTACATTTTTTATTTTTAGCTTTACTTTTCCTAAATTTTTATTTTTGAAAATATTATTTTTTATTTTTTTATCTCTTTATTATTTTTTATTTTTAAATTAATAATCATGAAAGCTTAATATTAATAAAGCACAAAGATCCAATTTAACTCTTATATTATTGTGAGAAATATATATTGATCATTAAAATTTTCTTTTACCAAATTAGTATTTTTTTTAAATTTAATATAAATAGCTCATTTTTTAATGAAACTATTAAATATTTAAGAGATAAAGTGTATTTTTATCCTTCATATTTATACGTAAGAACAAATTTATCTTAATATAAATTTTTAACTCAAATAGCTAAATCATGTTAAACAGGTGACACCTGCTGCTGTGGCTGAATTTATTTATTAAATAATAATAATAATAGGGCCTACATATATAATATTAAATGAAAAAAAAATTAGTGGAGCCTTTTAGGTAATTGGCCTACATATATATGTTGAATATTTTTATTTTTTACATTTTTTAAAATTTTAAAAAAAATATTTTCAAATAATAAATTAAATAAAAAATTAAAAACCTAAAAATGGCGAGAAAATGAGGTTTTCTTTTAAATTGGAACTTATTTTATGAAATTAAGCTTATTTTTTTCTCATTGAGAATAAAATGTATAAGAAAATTATCATTTAGAGTAATCATTGCTCATCTATGGTTATCAAAAATATCTTTGAATAAGAAATAGCAAATAATGACTAAGATATAATGTTTGTACATTAATAGATGAATCTAATCAAGCACACTGTAAAATATAATTGACAAAAATACAATAGAAAAAGTGTATGTATTTCTCACATATATTTACATAAACAGGTGGTGTGCACTTTGATTAATGGCTTTTTCTTTACATTTTAAACTAATAAAGAACACTAAATAAAAGAGAATATACAGTTTATATTGTTTAATACTCAAATTTTAAGAGAAAAAAAGGGAAGAATAACAAACAATACAGTACAAAAAACTTGGAGCTTACCTTAAGAGAGGAGTAAATGTATAATACAACCCAAGTAAAGTTTAAAAAGAAAAGAAAAAGGAAAGGAAGAACACTCTCTTTCTCTCTATTTCTTTAACATAAACATATTATATCTCATTATCTCATCCACAATCTTAATCTTTTTCGGTTGATAAAACAGAAAGTATTGTTGAGCAATTGAGAAAATTCACTAATTTCATATTTTTAAATAATAAATAATGTTAAAATTGAAAGAAAAAATAAAAATTTTAAAACCCAATTTGGGTTTCATTATTTATCAAACCACAAACTTAAAAGATTTTCTTTTATCTCTCAATCAGAACAATAACGGTGATTGTTAGATCCATAGGCAATGGCAAATGAAGGCGAACTACGTTAGGAGTGGCTAATTTGCATGGACTGCTACTAGCAGTGATCTTGAATCAAGCTCAATGGCAAAGCGTTGCTAAAATTAAAAGCTAAAGTTGCATTTATGATTGAAATTTGCCAACTAGAAGACGCGAATAAACATTATTTAAAGATAAAGGAGAAGAAGAGAAAAGTATGCCAAATTTTGGTGTGGATTCTTTGAAGTTGGATGAAGTAGTAGTGTTTGAGGGATTTATTTGCTTATCTGGGAAATCAAAATAACAAACAGAAGACAAGAAGTTAACAAAAAACCAAAACTCAGAATAAACAAAACAAAGAAGGCAAGAAATTTCTCCCTCTTTTCATGGATTATGTTTTATTTCTAATTTCTAGGGTTCTTGAAGAATATGGAATGTGAAATGAGAAAGTAAAAGAGCTGTAAATACTATTAGGAAATAATTGAAAAAAATATATAGTTTTGTTATGTCATCTAAAACTGACGGAGAAAAAAGAGTTGTTAGTGAATTCTGTTAATGAGGGGCTAAAATAGTTTATATTAGTAAAATCTGTGCATATTTGAGCCAAAAATTTTGTTTAAGGGTAAATCTATACCTACGTTTAAATATTAAGGGTAAAAATATACCTTCTCATAATATTTAATGGTATAGGCCAATTTAGACTTTGGTTAAATATCATAGGGTTAAATTAAACTTTTAAAATAATATTAATATAATATTTTTAAAAAATATTTATTAATTAATATTTATAATATCATTAATTTATAGTATTAATAAATATTTTTTTATAATTTTTTTAAATTTAATAATCTATAATTTATCAAATAATTAAAAATATTAAATAATTTATAATAATTTATCTTATATAGGATTTTTATAATTTTTAATATAATATTACAAAATTAATATTAAAAATATTAATAAATAATTTATGTTAAAAATGTTATAATTTATAATATTAAAATATATTTTTTAGTATTATAATTTATAATATTAATAACCTTTAATAATTTTAATTTTTTAAGATTTTTCATATTTTTAATAATTTTTTAATTTTTAATATCATAAATTATTTTATTAATTAATATTTTTAATATTAATAATTTATAATATTAATAAATATTTTTTATAATTTTACAATTCATAATATTTGAATAATGTATAATTTAAAAATAATTAAAATTTTAATAATATATATAGTTTGATAATCATAATTTTCAGTTTTATTTTCTTAAAAAACTAAAAAAAAAATTAGAAATTATATATATTTTTTAAAAAACTCCAATCAGCAAGAAAGAAAGTGAAAAATGAATAACGTATTATATGCTCTTATGATGTATTGGATGATCTTGAATTATAGAAAAAAAATAAAGTAGTTTTAGTTGTTGCTGCCTATCTAATAGAATTTGAAGACAGAGATCTAAGATAGATGAATATTATGGATTATTCAATTATAAAAATATTATTAATATTAAAAATTATTGATATTAAAATATTAATTAATAAATAATTTATAATATTAAAAATTAAATAATTATTTAAAAATATGAAATATATTAAAAAATTTAAATTATTAATATTTTTAATATTATAAATTATAATATCTTTTAGTATAAATTGTTTAATATTTTTAATTGTTTGTTAAATTATAGATTATTAATTATTATAAATTATAAAAATATTTATTAATATTATAAACTATTGATATTAAAAAATTAATTAATAAATACTTTTTAAAAATATTGTATTAATATTTTTTTAAAAAAGTTCAATTTAATTTCTAATGCTTAATTTTAGTCTAAATTGGCCCTTACTATTAACCATTTAACAGTTCTGTTAAAAAATTAGCAATTTAGATTAAATTTGAAAAAAAAGATACTAATTTGGTCCAAATAAAAAACTTTAAGGATCATTTTAGACTTTTGACTATAGTATACAAGGCTAAATTAGAGCATTGTCCTATTAATAATTATACAAACATGCTTTTGGAAGCTTGCTGATGTGGGGATATTGTGGTTTGGGATTAGATGATGACTTGGTTGGAGTGTGCATAATATTGTATAGAAATGCCATTGAATTATGAAGGCGTTAGGCTTGATTTACTGGAATTAAACCACTGTTTTGTATTGATATCACTATAAAAGAATATGTGAATTATCAATAAAATTTACCAACTAACAACAATTCTTTACTAAGTACTGACTGATTATCGAAAAATATTAAGACAAAAAAGAAAATTAATTTTTCAAAAATTTAGAAATAGAATACCAACTACTAGTCAAGATTGGTCGGTAAATATGTGTGAGATCCTAGCCCGGGCTCACCTTTAGCTTGGCCCGCAAAAGATGCAAGCCGAAATACTAAAAATTGGGCTAAGTCTCATGAAAAGTGCTGAGGTCACTCTGCCTTTGTTGGCTACGCTCAATTCAAGTAAAATGGTTCTAGAAATGAGTCAGACGCTCAAATTTATTTTGAAAAGAGAAAATTTAAGAAAAAATCCCAAATTGACTCCAATATTACCCCAAAGATAAAACTTACTAGCCTCAAACTAAAGGATAGATTTAAGGACTAAGTTTAGGCTCATTTTAAGTAAAAAGAGTTTGGTCTTGAATTAAATAAGAACTTATAAAATAAATTTTATGATATGATAATTATAATATGAAGTGACAAATTAAACAAGACTTATACATTCACACATAGCAAGAGAATAAGGTAAAGTGCAAAAATTAAATTAAATTTTACATTTCAAAATCTAAAATAAAGTGGATCTCAACTCTAGCCTTATGGAATCTAGATTGAGCACATATTTTCTAACTATTGTTGCTGACCTGTGATTAAGAACTACTCGTTTTAACTTACTTTTAAGGTATATATGCCCCCGCCATGTAAAACTTCAGATGACTTATATTTTCTCAAAGGGACAATTTGACAGTAAAGTTCATAACAAAAGACTACAGGTTTAAGGAAAAATATTTATTTTACAAAATAGACTTGATACTTGGAGTGAAATTCCAAATAGGCCTGCATATCTTCTTTGAATAAAAATCAAAGACTATGTAGTTCTAATCATTTTGCAATTGTTAGTTTTGAACTCAAAATGGGGGTTTTTTTGTAACGTCCGTAGTTTTAATAAATATAATTAAATAAATAGTATGGAATGGTTAATAAATATGTTAGAAGAAGAAAATAACTAAAGTATACCTAGTGTATATATTAGATATACATAAAATGTAAATTTCACTAAAAAATAAAAAGTCAAAAAGTAAAAAAGTCAAAGTCAAAGTTAAAAAATAAAAAAAGTTAAAAGTTCAAAAAAATGAAAATGAAAATTATTTTTGGGTGAAAGATGATAAATATGTTAATTATTAATTAATTAATTAATTAATTAATATATATATTAGTGGTTAAGAAAAGAAGATAGAAAATTAAAAGTTAAAAATTGGTCTTCATCTTCTTCCTCTTCTCTCTAGTGGTCAAATTCTCCATGGTAGACATTGGGGAGCTTTTCTTCTTTAACTCATCAAATTCTACAAGATTCTCCAAGGATTTAAGGTGTTTTGAGGAAATCACAAAGACTAGGTAAGTTTCCTTTGATTTTAAAAGACATTTTTTTTTGAAAATTTTGAATATGTGGAATTTGCAATTTTGAAAGAGATTTCAATAATTGTTAAAATGGTTTGTCATAAAGTTATTTTGATATATAATTAATGATTTTAAAGTTGGATGATTGAAATGATTGAGTTTTGTTGTAGTTTGGATGAAGTAGTATGGCCAACGACTTTGTTAAGCATAATTTGAGGAAATGTGCATTAGGCATTTTAAATGGTAAAATTGGCCATATTGTGAAAGTGACAAAGAAACATATTTTCTATGATGGAAATGTATGGAAATTAAGAAAAGATATGAAAAAAATGATAATGTATATGAGATAAATGTTTGCTTTATATAATATCATGTTCAAGAGAATTATTTTTGGCACTGTTAGATTGACATGCCATTGATATGCGACAATATTTTATGTGCCTTTGGGCTAGATACATACTAATGTCATTATTGTTACTATGCCTTCGGGCTAGACACGCTGGCATCAATAGGAGACGTGCCTTTGGGCAGCATGTGACACTTAGATTCTAGATGTCACTATTGGCTGAAATAATATTTCTGGAATATAAATATTGTATAGGGACTTTTGGGCCCAATATATGTGACTATGACATTTTTAGTGAGCAAAGTGTGCATTGTAGCATTTTACATTATTTGTCATATTAAAAAGCATAATGAATTGTTTTAAAACTTATTTTGTTATCAAAGTATGTACTACTAAGCTAGTAGCTTAGCGTGATTTATTTCATCTCACATATGATAGGGTGGAGGCAAAAAACCATGCTAGATCGGACTAGGTCTAGGTGTTTGGAATAACATTTGATGTTTGATGTTTTTACATAAGACAAGAGCCTGCCTGCATATCATGTAAATATTTGTTTTTGTTAAATTCACTATGTTTATATACATTAGTTATTATATAAAAATGTTATCAAATTCTATGTTTGATTAGGTGTTGTCAAATATCTCAATTATATTATATATATGGTTATGGGATGTTAAATGATTTTTGGAGAAAATGTTGGAGACCAGGGATTTATAATATTATCGGGAGTGTATTTTTTCGCAGGTTGTGACTGTTTGATTTTGAAAACTTTCAATTTACAGACAAAACTCTAACGAATTTTTTCAGAGATTTTCTTAGAAAATTTATTAAAGTATTAAACTTATATATATATAATTTTTCTTATAATTATTATTAATGTATATGTTATTACTATTTAGATGTTACAATGCAGCATATTTGTATTTTGTATATGTATTTTTACATATACTGGGCATATATATTATACATATATAGGGTATAAGTGTATTACATTTATTTTGGTATCGGAGCTTAGGTTTGAGATTCTTAACCTAGGTTGGTTTTGTAAAAAGGAGATTTTAAATGGTGATTTAAAAATGTAATACATGCATATGCATTGGCACTTAAACTGATCTCTAATATGACAATATTTGTTATTGTGACAGATATAGGTTGAGATGGCGTCCAGGAAGTATAGATATGATGAGAGAAGTGCTAAGAGTATTGCTCTAGATGATGGTAGAGTTGGAGCAAGTGCGGAGGGTGATGGAGAGGCATCAGTGTCAGCTAGACCAGTAACACATGCTCTTCTGCAAGTATGGATGTAGCAGATGGCAAAATATTTTCATCAGGCCCCAGCACCACAACAAAGTAGAAAATATGACAAGCTCAGAAAGTATGGGGCTACTGACTTTGTGGGCACTGCAGATCCAGCTGAGGCAGAGCAATGGCTGGATAGAGTTGAGATGGTATTTGTTCAATTGGAGACTACTACATAAGAGAAGTTTAACTGTGTTGTGTCTCTTATACAGGGGGTGCCTATAATTGGTGGAAGATAGTTCCACACTGATTGGATAGATAGCCAATGCTGACATATGATGACTTTCTACTAGAGTTTGGGAGGAGGTATACAACCCGGGATTATAAAGATGGAAATAAAAAAGATTTTCTGAATTTGAAGTAAGAGGAGAAGACTGCCACTGAGTATGAGAAAGAGTTTCTCCAACTGAGTAAGTACACAGGTGGGATCATTTCTGATGAGGTAGACAGGTGCAGGAGGTTTGAAGATGGATTGAGGCCAACTATCAGATGTCAGGTAGCGGCAGTGCAGTATGAAGTATTTTCAAGAATAGTATCAGCTGTCCACAGTATAGAGAAAGCCCGTGAAGGTATGGCTATTGCATTTGGAGAGGAAAGTATGGGTAGAAGACCTTAGGTTAAGGTAGGGTCATCATCTTTGAAGAGACACAGAGGGAGTTTTCCATAGAGATTTGGTAGAGGTCAAGGGCAGTCGGGTAGGTCTTGTCAGTAGAGACAGAGGCCTGCAGCATCAGTGGCTACTACTCCTACCTCAACATCTCAGAGACCTACTCCACCTACCTATGCTCAGTGTGGCAGGGCACACTAGGGTGTCTATTGAAGGACTAGTATACCAGGAGATTATCTCAAATGGGGGTCTCGAGAGCATTTTGTAAGAGATTTTCTAGAGCCGGTGGAGGACAGTGTAGACCCTTAATTTTTGACCCAATTCGGTCCGATATTTTTTTATTTAGTCCAAAATAATTTTTGTGGTATTTTAATTAAATAATATTTATTTTAATTATTTGTTATTTATAATTTTTAATAAAAATAAAAATGATAAAGTTAAATAAAAAATAAAAATAAAAATCGGCGACGAAAAAATTTCGTCGCTGAAGGTTGGCCAAGGCCAATTCACCGCAGGAAATTCCTGTGGTGAAATTGGCTGGCAGCCCAGCCAGTGTGCCCAGCTCTCGCAATTTCCTTGCAGTTTTGGCCAGCGCTCGCAATTACGCCAGCGAAATTTTTCCAACGCAATTTTTTCTGAAACCAAATTCTATTTGGTTTTGATTTTCTTTTCCTAATTAATTTTAGTTTCCCTAAACAATTAGAATGAATCTTATAAATTTTCCTATGAATAAGACTTTAAAGGACTGGGAAGAGGGGGGGAGGACTTTGGACGGGGACTTTGGGACTAGAACTGGGGACTGAAACTTAGAACTTTGGGAGACTTTTAATTAAGTGGTCGAAACTCAGAAAGCCCTAGCAATAAGCAAGCAATCAACAATTCATCAAAGGCAGTAAGCTTGTCTTTATCCTTGTTCATCCAGAAAATAATTTTTGGTGGAACCAACGAACGGAGGTTTGAATATCTAATTTCTTTATTTATTTTCGTTACAGTAGCTTCATCACTTAAATTGAAAATTGTTTCTTCTGTTTCTTCAAAACCTTAAAGCCCTAAAGTGTTCCTTCTATTTCCAAAAACCCTAAAAAAATATTTTTCTGTTTCCAAAAACCTTAAGAACCCTAATCTATTTCTTCTAAATCTTAAAACCCTAAATTGTTCCTTCTATTTCCAAAAACCCTAAAAAATACTTTTCTGTTTCCAAAAACCTTAAATCGTTTTGCCTATTTCCAAAAACTTTATAAAACTCTAAACTGTTTTCTCAAATCCTAAAACCAAATATATTTTCTGAAACACCAAAAATCCTAATTATCTCAAAACTAAAACAGTAAATCCTAAATTTTCCTAAACCCTAATTCATTGAATTTAAAACCCCAAACTAGTTCATTTAAACCCTAAAGCCATAATCTAATAAAACTAAAATAATAATCCAGTTAACATGAATTATAAACCTAATATCTTAAAATGTCAAAACCCTAATTTCATAATTTTACCCCTCAAATCCTAATTTGATCAATCAAAGAACCTTACTAATTTCTTAAATTTATAAAACCCTAATCCATTTCAATTCTCTTAAAACTTATAGTAGCCTAAACAAATAACAATAATAATATCTTAAGATTCCAAAACCCTAAATATTAATTAAAGAACTTTAAATAGAAATAATAAACCTCAATTTGTATCTTTACTTGCTTTATTTTTAGATTTGATTATGTAGTCTATTATATGCTTGTTGGTTGATTTATTTAATTTCAATGCTTGATTTATTTAATTTATCATGGATGGATGTTTTCTTTATTGTTATTATTTGCTTGTTTTAGTATTAAAATTGTAAGAGGTATGTTTTTACTTTGTGGGTACCGCATTAGTTGAATATCATGTAATTTAAATTGCTTTTATATTTTAGACCAATATAAAGAACATGTTTCTACCTTTTGGTGGGTGTCCTACTAGTTTAGACATGGATGATGTAAGGAAATATTTCCATCCTCGGATGGGTGTCCATTTATTTGTTTTGCTTGGACATTACTTTGATTTTAATATAACGATGTTTTATTTTAATTGTTGCATGTAATATGGATAATATTGTTATATTTAAGAATTTTATAATATTAAGATCTGTAAAGGAGGCCGGTTCCAATGAACCGGGTGTTGTGGGAGTGCTGGGCCATTTCTCACATTCCCCACATGTACCCAACTTTCCGAACCCATTAGGGGGTTGGGAATTTCTTAGGAATTGAGTCATCCACCCCTTTCTTTTTTTTTCAGCCCATCCGGGTAGTGACTCCATTTTTTCCGGACTTAGGTTCGTGTTCTCTAAGGCCCCGAGCTTAAACAGTGCCGAAGTCACAAGAACCATTCTACCGGGAGTGTGAGCGAAAATCCCGCTCACAGTGGCGACTCCACTAGGGATAAGAGAAGTTGATTCCGTTGGTCTTTATATTATTCTATTCTTTCTTATAATGATATTATCCATTGCATTATATTAGATTGCATCGTGTGCGTGAGTTAGGACGCCCGTGTTACCTGTGTTGTGTTATGTAAGGGATACCATACTTGCACTCAAGGTATAGAGATCGAGCATGACATAACCACTCATAGCCTCGTACCATTTGGTATATACTTGCTATGGGAACCTAATTCTTTTAACCCAAAGACTAAAGCTCATGTAATTTGTCTAGTTACTTTCCTTATGTTTTACCCAAACGCATGTTGTTTGACTATGGTTAATTTGTCTTGGCTTAAATCATGGCTTATTTGGTTTGTTCTTTTTCTAATATGACCTAAGTACATTGTAAGCTCAATATAATTTTTTTCTTTAGAATCCAAAAGACCAAAGCTATTTTTAAAACTTTTCAAAATTGTCTTTGGATATAAAACTTTTCCATAAACAAATCAAGAATTCTTTTCTCATGATCCAAATACTAAGCCCAAAATCTATTTTTTCTAAAATTTTTTACAATGGGCTTAGAAACAAAATTATTTTTATCCATCCAACCTTCTCTTATAAAGAGCTTGCAAATTATTTAGGTCAATTATGAAATACCAAAAATCAATTGTGAGCTTAGTTTATACAAAGAATAATTAATCATGGGCTTATTTTTGGCATGAACTACTAGTTACTTTTTCAAGTGAGAAATCTATTTATAATAAACCTCTTAATTTAGTTTTAATCCAATATAGCATAAAAGCTACTATAGTTGTTTAAATGGATTAAAACTTAATTAATGGGAATTATCATGAACTGATTTTCATTTTTGAAAAATATAACTATTGGTTGAAATGTCCGAGAGAATTATTCAAAAACAAGGTACCCCATATTGGTATTTTGTTAACCATATACCTAGGAAAAGAGACTCGCCATTCATATGTAGATGTTATAAGGTTGGAAGGGACGTTCTGCTAATCTTTGTTGATTGTTTGCGCATACATGCATACATACATTTGCATCTCATATCATTAATCCTCTCTGGCTCACAGCCCTGGATTACGATAGTTCAAAAGCTTACGACAATTTGACCTATGCCGGAGACGAAGAATCTAGCAATGACTCAATCACTTTCTCACCAAAAGCAATGGAGCCCGAACAAATTCAAAGAATGGTGGATGACGCCTTCAATTCCAAGATGGAAGAAATAAAAGAGGCCCTGGCTGAGACCATGAAGAACCAATTGGCTGCAATTTTAGGAAATAATGCCGAAGCATCTGCTAGCACTAAGAAGCCAAAGGACAAAGGGAAGACTAAAGTTGGTGAAGTGGTTTTTGATGATGATGATGGCTGGGCTCAATACTACCAAGATCCTCAAGACAAAAAGGAGTCGAAGGTTATTGAGAAAACAACTGTTGAAAAGACCGAGATGTCTGATGTTGAGAAGATGATTGCTGATTTAGAAAAGAAATCTGAGAAGAAACTGAAAACCGAGGAAATGTCCAAGATCGACAAACTATTTGAACAAGATGAGGAGGTCCCTTATAAGTTCAAGATGCCATCCTTTGCAAAGTTCAATGGAACTGGAAACCCCTATCTCCATGTGAAGCAGTATATCACTGCTATATAGTCTGCCTGAGCTACTAAGGCCCAAACTCTAAGATATTTCATGCTCTCATTGGACCCTGTTGTCCAAAATTGGTTCAACACCTTAGACGAAAGTACTCAAAAAGATTGGGACATGTTGTACAAGGCTTTCATTCAGCAATATGGGTAAAATGTCGAGCTCGAAGTTACCTTAATGGAAGTTGAGTCCATTAGACAAAGATCAAATGAGAATTTTGTGAACTATGTTGAAAGATGGAGAAATAAGGCTGCTTTACTCAAGAAAAGGCCCAATGAATCTGATCAAATAAGGATGATCGTGAGAGGCATCGTGCCCAATCTCCATGAAAGGATGTCTCACACCCTTATAAGGGATTTCAAAGATCTTCTCCAAGCTGGTCTACAAATTAAAGAGTGGGAAAGGGAGAAAAATAGCTTTTCAATAAGAAGGAATGAGAAAGAGAATTATTAGCCTAGCAATCAAAGCATGCAAAAAGAAGTTAATGTTAATGTGACCGGTCAAGGAAATAAAAGACAATTCTTAGAATTAGGGAAACCTCTATCTTGGGTTTTTAACAAGTTACAAAAGAAAGGGCTGTTACAATCGTTAGCTCCTCGACCGTTACATAATCCCCTGCCACCAAACTTCAATGCTGAGGTCTTCTGTCAATTTCATCAAATTCAAGGGCATGAAATAGATAAATGTGCTCGTCTAAGGCATGAGATCCAAGATTTGATTGATAGTGGTAAGCTACCCGAGCCGGGTAAGCCCAATACCAAGAAAAACCCTTTGCCTAAGTTTGGAAGAGTGCTACCACCAGCAACCTTTATGGTAGGAAAATGATTGGAAGAAGATTTTATTTTATCATCCTTTCAAGATGATGATATTGAAGATGTGAAAGGAAAAGAAGCTTAACTCAACAAACTTTCCTTAGCTTGAATATTGCTTTTCAATTTTACTTTCTTTAATATTTAATTTGAACAATTATGTTTTTCAAGTTTAAATTTGTTTGAATAAATTACTTTCATCAAAAATTTTGTTGGTCTTTGTTCATTTTGGTGCTCGACCAATGAGGAATCTAGCTTGATAATTCATGAATTAATATATTTATGCATCATGACTCGAATGACTTTACTAGGTGAGGGAATTGCTTTTATAGCATTGAGTTGTGTATGCTTACTTAGAGAGAGCTCCTGCATAATTACCTTTGTCTAGGTCCAAGTCAATCTTAGAACATGCTTTGACAAACTTTCAAGGTAAAATTGAACTCTGCTTATTTAAGAGAGAAATGATCTAGGCATTATTTGGTTAGCCAACAACTAGTATCCACCCAATTAAATATCAATCCCTAGTTGTCCCTTTGAGCCTTCATAAAATTTTCGCTTTCTTTTCATTGGCTTACAAACCCCAACAACCTACCCTGAGCTGTTGTGATACTTTTGACAAGTCTTATGACCACTAAGATGAAGAGGCAAGAAGATCAAAGAAAGAAATGAATAGTCAAAACCATGAAGATAGTTGAAGTTTTCAAGACCATAAGAGTGGTTGAAGTTTTCAAAACTATAAGGGCAGTTGAAGTTCACCTAATATCTCTAATCTATCAAGATAACATCAGAGTAACAAATGATTTATCCCTATTAAAGGAGTTTTATGTGACTCCACTCATCCATTATTGGAAACCCAAGTTGGTACAAACAAGAAAACTCTTTTAGAGCTAGAACTAAAAAAAAAAAGAGATGAAGAAGAAAGAAGAAAAGAAAAGAAGAAGAAAAAAAAAGAAGAGAAAAAAGAAGAGAAAAAAAAGAAAAAAGAAGAAAAGAAAAGAAAAAAAAGGAGGGAAAAAAAAGAAAAAGAAAACCTAAAAAGGCGGTTTAGAAAGCCAATTGAGTTCTCTTTTACCTAAAGCAACAAAAAGCTTCAATTTGGTTTATAAGGACAGTTTGACTTAAATTAGTCCAACCCAACCAAAGATTCAATCAAAATCAAAGAAAAAGGAGAAAGACCATCCAATTTTTGAAAGTTCTGTACTTGACAGTCCTACAAGGAAGAAGGACAAAATGATAAAATGCTCAAAGAAAGGGAAGATTAAGAAAAATAAAAAGAAAGAAAAGGGAGAAGAAGTAAAGGGAATGAATTTGGGTATCAAACCTTTTGCAAAGGCAAAGACTGTCCTAATCAAGATCCAAATTAATGCCAAGAAGATAGAAGGAATTTAGAGTCTAGCAAGATTGCTCCTAGCTGCCTAAAGTTCCAACAAGAAATTTGTAGTGTGAGGATTTTTCCTTTGTGTCACACCAGCTCCAATCTCAAAATGGCCTTCATTTAACCCATGTCCCTTATAGACCCCATTTCAAGCTTATCAAAGACTTGTTGATCTCTCTTGGTAGGTAGAGTATATTAGTGGAGATAGTTTGAATAAGCATGCATAAGAGATAAACAATATTTAAACTCAAATGAGACCTTTGACCAAGTAATGTGTATGTGCCTATCTGTAGTGCAACAATTCTTGTTTAAATAGAAATGATTCTCAAGTTTAGTACGGTAACTAGGGTTGTCATGTTATAGATATGTTAATTTGAAAAATCAAGTCCTGAGGTAAAATAACATTGATTTGACAAAGCCAATATTTGATTTCAAAATTAAAATTCAATATATATATATATACACATAATATATAAAGCCTTCAAGTTAAGGAGAGTATGTTGAACTGTCGAATCTCAAAAGACACATTGGGCAAAGTAAATGAAGAAGCTACCAATTGACATGCTGAAACATAGTTTGAAATGGATGTATCCATGACTCTGCTGCTTGGGGTCTCCACCACTCAAGTTCTCAACATCTGGAAGATAAAAGCCATAAATGCAAAGCTTTCTATCATATGAAAGAAATCAATGAGAACACTTCAGCTGATCACCTCGGTTTGTGAGTCGATGGAACCACTGTAAGTGTTATTCATGCATATCACATTGCATTTTTTTATTGTATTGCCTATTCTTTGTCAAAGTGAACAACAAACACTCAGTGAAGTAAACAATCAAAAGAAGATATCAAATCAGGGGGGCATAGAAGACCCATTGCTTGAGAAAGTTCCAGTAATTTTGCAAAGAGAAGAAATGCGTGCTTGTGCGAAGGACTAGACAACAAAAACATCAATCAAAGCTCGCATAGAAAAATCATGGGTTTGGGCCTACACAGGGGTCAAAGTTTCTCCTTTTCAATTTTTTGAGTTTATATATAAAACATTTTCAAACTCACTTGCAAATATTTCGCCACGCAGGGGGTAGGAGAAGATATGAGGGCCAACTAAAAATAGCTGAATTTTTGCAAAAAGGAAGAACAAAAGAATGGAACATTAGAACTATCAAAAGAATGAAGACACAAATGATAAAAAATCAAGATCCAGCTTAAAGGATGAAGATCCACTTCACCTGATTTCCAAGGATAAAGATCCATTTTTCAAAGGTGAAGACCTGATTCCAAGGATAAAGATCTAACTTAAAGGATGAAGATCCATTTTCAAGGGTAAAGACCCGATCTCAAAGGATGAAGATCCATTTTCAAGGATAAAGACCCGATGTCCAAAGGATAAAGATCCATTTTTTCAAAGGTGAAGACCCGATCTCAAAGGATGAAGATCCATTTTCAAGGGTGAAGACCTGATCTCCAAGGATGAAGTCCATTTACAAGGGTAAAGACCTGATATCCAAGGATGAAGATCCATTTACAAGGGTGAAGACCCGATCTCCAAGGATGAAGATTCATTTTCAAAGGTGAAGATCCGAAGCTAAGGATGAAGATCTAAGGTCCAACGATGAAGATCCATTTTGAGGGTGAAGAACCACAATGCATAGAATAGCCGGAGCAGTTAGAATCCTCAATTGATAAAAGGTCAGTCAAATCCAATTTAATCTCGGGTCCAAGTACCCAGTCACGGGTCTAAGTACCCAAATTAAATCCAATTTAGGATCGAGTATCCAAATCCAGTTAGGATTGAGTATCCAAATCCAGTTTAGGATCGAGTATCCAAATCCAGTTTAGGATCGAGTATCCCAATCCAGTTAGGATCGAGTATCCAAATCCAGTTATGATCGAGTATCCAAATCCAGTTATGATCGAGTATCCAAATCCAATTTAGGATCGAGTATCCAAATCCAGTTTAGGATCGAGTATCCCAATCCAGTTAGGATCGAGTATCCCAATCCAAGTTAGGATCAAGTATCCAAATCTAGTTAGGATTGAGTATCCAAATCTAGTTAGGATCAAGTATCCGAATCCAGTTTAAGATCGAGTATCCAAGTTTAGTTTAAAAATCGAGTATCCAAATCTAGTTTCATGTCCAGAACCCAAATTACCCTTAGGTCCAAAACCTAAAATTATCCTTAAGTCCAAAACTCGGACTGGGTCCAGAACCCAAAACCTCAACCATGATGGAAAAATTAAGTCTTATTGCTTTTCACTCTCTTTTACTGAAGTCTAAGATCGTTCAAGCAGGGGGCAAACTGTAGACCCTTAATTTTTGACCCAGTCCGGTCTGATATTTTTTTTATTTAGTCCAAAATAATTTTTATAGTATTTTAATTAAATAATATTTATTTTAATTATTTTTTATTTATAATTTTAATAAAAATAAAAATGATGAAGTTAAATAAAAAATAAAAATAAAAATAAAAATCGGCGACGAAAAAATTTCGTCGCCGAAGGTTGGCCAAGGCCAATTCGCTTGAAGGAATTTCTTGTGGGCGAAATGGCCTTGGCCAATTTCGCCGCAGGAATTTCCTGTCAGTTCTCACAATTTCCTCGCAGTTTTAGCCAGCGCTTGCAATTTCACCAGCGAAAATTTTCCAACGCAATTTTTTTTCGAACAAATTATATTTGGTTTCGGTTTTCTTTTCCTAATTAATTTTAGTTTCCTTAGAAAATTAGAATGAATCTTATAAATTTTCCTATAAATAAGACTTTAAAGGAGTGGGAAGAGGGGGGGAGGACTTTGGATGGGGACTTTGGGACGAGAACTGGGGATTGGAACTTAGAACTTTGGGAGACTTTTGATTAAGTGGTCGAAACTCAGAAAGCCCTAGCAATAAGCAAGCAATCAATAATTCATCAAAGGCAGCAAGCTTGTCTTTATCCTTGTTCATCCAGAAAATAATTTTTGGTGGAACCAACGAACGGAGGTTTGAATCTCTAATTTGTTTATTTATTTTCTTTACAGTAGCTTCATCACTCAAATTGAAAATTGTTTCTTCTGTTTCTTCAAAACCTTAAACCCTAAATTGTTCCTTCTATTTCTAAAAACCCTAAAAAAATGCTTTTTTGTTTCTAAAAACCTTAAGAACCCTAATCTATTTCTTCTAAATCTTAAATTCTTCTATTTCCAAAAACCCTAAAAAATACTTTTCTGTTTCCAAAAACCTTAAATCGTTTTGCCTATTTTCAAAAACTTTATAAAAATCTAAACTGTTTTCTCAAATCCTAAAACCAAACATATTTTTTGAAACACCAAAAACCCTAATTATCTCAGAACCAAAACAGTAAATCTTAAATTTTCCTAAACCCTAATTCATTGAATTTAAAACCCCAAACTAGTTAATTTAAACCCTAAAGCCATAATCTAATAAAACTAAAATAACAATCCAGTTAACATGAATTATAAACCTAATATCTTAAAATGTCAAAACCTTAATTTCATAATTTTACCCCTCAAACCCTAATTTGATAAATCAAATAACCTTACTAATTTCTTAAATTTATAAAATCCTAATCCATTTCAATTCTCTTAAAACTTACAGTAGCCTAAACAAATAACAATAATAATATCTTAAGATTCCAAAACCCTAAATATTAATTAAAGAACTTTAAATAGAAATAGTAAACCTCAATTTGTATCTTTACTTGCTTTATTTTTAGATTTGATTATGTAGTCTATTATATGCTTTGGTGGTTGATTTATTTAATTTTAGTGCTTGATTTATTTAATTTATCATGGATGGATGTTTTCTTTATTGTTATTATTTGCTTGTTTTAGTATTAAAAGTGTAAGAGATATGTTTCCACTTTGTGGGTACCTCATTAGTTAAATATGATGTTATTTAAATTGCTTTTATATTTTAGACCAATGTAAAGGATATGTTTCTACCTTTTGGTGGGTGTCCTATTAGTTTAGACATGGATGATGTAAGGACATGTTTCCATCCTCGGATGGGTGTCCATTTATTTATTTTGCTTGGACATTACTTTGATTTTAGGCTTTATTTTAATTGTTGCATGTAATATGGATAATATTATTATATTTAAGAATTTTATAATATTAAGACCTATAAAGGAGGCCGGTTCCAATGAACCGGGCGTTGTGGGGGTGCTGGGTCATTTCTCACCTTCCCCACACGTACCCAACTTTTTGAACCCATTAGGGGGTTAAGGATTTCTTAGGAATTGAGTCATCCACCCCTTTCTTTTTCTTGGCCCGTCCGGGTGGCAACTCCATTTTCTCCGAACTTAGGCCCGTATTCTCTAAGGCCTCGTGCCTAAACAGTGTCGAAGTTGCAAGAATTATTCCACCGGGAGTGGGGGCAAAAATCCCCGCTCACAGACAAAAAGATTGAGATGGTAGTGTCCATACCCAGTGTGAGGAGGTGGAGGTGGAAGAGGTGGCAAAGGTGGTAGAGTAGGGTCTAGTGAGAGAGGAGGATCTATAACAGGGAGTAGACCAAAGGAGGCTAGGACATCACAAAGGGTGTATGTAATGTAATATCCCAAAGTATACCCTAAAAGTTTTGGAATTATTGTTGTATTTGGATTTAGTGTATATGTTTATATGGAAAGAGAAAAGAAGTAAAGAGAGAGTGTATATGTTGTATATATAATGATATATACAACATATACAAGTCAAAATATGGAAGTCAAAAGAAGATAATTATTTATTTTAAATTAGTGAAATTAATTAAAAGGGAATTAAGTGAGTGGAAGAGGATATTTTGAATTATTTTAATATTATTTTTGCTTGGTGGAGATTTAAAGAGATTGAGTGTTTGACTTGGCTATTTTTTCTTCTTCATTTTCTTCTTCTTTCTTTGGTTGGCCGGGCATCACAAAGGCAATAGAGAGAAAGAGAGTTTTTGTTTTCCAAGCTCAAAATTGAAGAAGATTTCAAGTGATCAAGTTGGAAATTTAAGAAGTTTCATTAACTTTGGTAAGTTTCCTCTTAATTCTCTTGTTTTATTTTAAGTTGTGTTTGAGTTTGGTGTTGGATTATTAAGAGCATGAATATGTTTGATTGTGGTGTGTTTGAGAGTGTTGGGTTTAATTGATTTTGATTTTGGAGTTGAATGGAAGAGTAAGAGTTGTGTTTGTGTTATGGTTTTGAATTGGTAATTGATGCAAATATTGAGTTTGGCCAATTATTTTCGGTAGACCTTCAAGATGTTTGTGTTTAATAAAGTTTAAAGCATAGAATTCATGAGTTTGGTTCGAAACAGAAGCATTTTGGATGCCACGCCCATGGCCCTTGGATGCCACGACCGTGGGGGAGTTAAGCAGATTGGACGGATTCATTTTCTAACCCATGACCGTGGGGGTTTGTGAGGCCACGACCGTGGGGTTGTGAGGCCCCGACCGTGGGGTTGTGAGGCCACGACCGTGGGGTCCTAGATAGTGGCTTTGGCTTGTATTTGTGATCTATGGGTCTAGTATGAGACTCATAGGTAAATAATTGTATTGAAATTCATGTGTATCCTTAAATAAGTGTGTATTATTCCTTTTGAATTAGGTTGTGAAGAGGTTGAGTTGCCCTAATCCTTGTAGTCAAGAATTCTTGGAAGAGGAAGTGTATAGATTGGTGTGAGTTGTTTTTGAGGTAAGTACAAACCCTACATTATTGCATACATTTACATGAAATTGGGACTTAACACATTTGGTTGTAAATGTGTTAAGTAATCTATTACATTGTTGATACATTTCATTAATGTTATGATTTGTATAATGTGAAAGATATGATGATCATTCAAAATGTATGTGCAATGTAATTGGTTATGATGAATACTTTAATGATGAATTGCTTTAATGTGAATTGAGATATGATGAGATGTGATGCCATTGTGGTTGGCTATAATGATTCAAATGAAATAAATGGGGCATGTTTGCCTAGATGATGATGAATTTAAAATATATGTCTAATGCAATTGGTTATATATACTCTATTGATGAGATGTGAAGCCATTGTTGTTGGCTATAATGATGCAAATGAGATAATTGAGGCATGGTTACCTAAATGATTATGAGAAAATGAGAATGGAATTGATAATAAAATAATGAATGCATTGTGTGTCTAATGTGTTATTCCATTTTCAGAGTTTTGTTGTTGGTGGCATGCCTAATAGTAACAATCTCTTGAAGCTAGGTTGGGCTTGATCCTTGAAGCCAAGTTGGGTTGAAGTTTAGCATGCTTAACTCCCCTTGAAGCTTGGTTGGGTCTAGTCCTTGAAGCCTAGTTGAGATGTTACAACCCTTGAAGCTAGGTTGGGTTTGGTTCTTGAAGCCAAGTTCGGTTGATACTTAGCATGCTTTGTTCCCCTTGAAGCTTGGTTGAGCCTAATCCTTGAAGCCTAGTTGGGATAATGATAATGATAAATGTGATAATTGAACCAAAACATTAACTCTGAAAGTGGAATGGCATATTAGTGTCTTTTAGGCCCATGCTTGTCTTTGTTTCAATGTGATTCATGAATGGTGAAACAATTGAATAAAATAATGGAATGTAGTGTTATGAAAAATATTAATAAATCATTTATGAATATTGTCTTTATTGTTGAAATGTGTGACATTGACATTGCATTGAAGCATTTTGATATTGTGGTTTGTACCACTAAGCCGTTGGCTTAGCGCGATTGTGGTTCATCGCGCAAGTGACAGGGTAGAGCTAGAGAGTTCATCTAGACCGAGTCGAGTCTAGATTTTGAAGTGTTAATAGTGGGCTTAAAGATCAAAGACTGACTGCCAAACATGTATAAACTTTATGTTTTGTAAAATTTGATTTTGATGTTTATGTATTTGTAAATACCTCTACATTTTCCGTTGCGTATTGAATGAACGTTTTATTATTGTGTTTTATGATATAACTTAAATGTTTTAAGTTTGCTCATATTATTGTATAAAGGAGAGAGTTGTTTGTTTAGTAAACCGTAGCATTCCTATATTCAGTATACGTATATTACAGATATGGTGGTATGTAGTGTGCGTATACGGGGTATAGGGGTGTTACAATTATTTTGGTCTCAGAGCCTAGGTTTGAGATTCTCAACCTAGGTCAATTGTAAGAAAAAGAAAATTTTGATTTTAAAAGTTTGTTTTTAAATAAGATACATGCTTTCGTATTGGCAATCTCTGATCTTTGATGAGGTATATTCTGCTGTGTTTGCAGATATAGGTAGTGATGGCGTCTCAGTCACGTCAGTCCATAGAAGGTAGTGCTGAGAGTATAGCTCCTGAAGAGGGTAGAGATGGAGCTAGGGTTGAGAGAGCTAGTGATGCATCTGCTCTTGTGCAAGAGAGATCAGCTACTGATGAGGTTCCGCCGGTTTGGTTACGGCAGGTAGTAGAATTGTTGAGGCAAGCTCCAGTACAGCCGCCACCGCCACCACAGCCACAAGTGCCGGTGAGGCATTATGATAAATTGAGAAAGTATGGGGCTGAGGATTTCTTGGGCACTACAGATCCTGCAGTAGCTGAGCAGTGGTTAGATAGAGTGTAACACCCCCACATCCAATGCACACACACTACAACTACAACCATGTAGCATAAGTGCACCAAACATAGGGATGCTACGGTTTTCTTCAACATTCAAAACATTTAAATATATACAATACTATTATCATTATATAATATAGAAAAGTAGATCATTTACTTTTAAAATAAAACACATTAGATATATATATACATACATATAGTTATTTCACAGCGGAAGTCATAAAATATTTACATATTTGAAAACACTTAATTCCATATTTACAAATATACAAATATGTACATTTAATCAATACTTTACAAAATATAAAAAGAGTTATACATGATTGGCAAGTTTTCTTTGATCTTTAAGTCTCCAAAATCAACTCTTCACTGTCTACCCTCGATCGGTTTCGAAGAGCTTTCGGGATCAACTCTAACAGTTCTATCACCTGCGCGATTAAACACTATCGCGCTAAGCCAAGGGCTTAGTAAAATAATCATGCTAATGATATGACTTCGTGCAATGCAATGTCATTTCTCAAACCATAATATATATGTAACATCATATATGCAAAATTAACAATATACTTTCACATTACATATCACATTTTATTATCTTTTCATATACCTCATTAGTATTCATTTAATCATCAATACAAAGCAAAACAAACATCATTCATGACTCACATTAACCATAGACAAGCATGGGCCCAAGACACACTAATATGCCATTCAATTTTCAGAGTTAATGTTTTGGTTCTATCATCACATTTATCAATATCAATATCATAGACCCAACTAGGCTTCAAGGATTAAGTTCAACCAAGCTTCAAGGGGAGCAAAGCATGCTAAGCTTCTACCCAACTTGGCTTCAAGAACTAACCCAACCTAGCTTCAAGGGTGGTAACATCTCAATTAGGCTTCAAGGATTCAATCCAACCTAACTTCAAGAGATTGTTACTATCATTAGGCATGCCACCAATAACATACTCTGAAAATGGAATAACACATTAGCCACACAATTCATTTACATATCGATTATCATTTCCATTCTCAATTCTCATCAACATTTAGGCAAACATGCCTTCATTCTCTCAATATTATCATCATAGCCAATAACAATGGCCTCACATTTCATTTCACAATATAACACTTCATTAATCAAGTGTATACTTATCTCATCCATGATCACATTATATCTCATATAGCATCATTCATCATATCTTATTTGAATTATCATTTCATCTTTGATACAACATTTCAAGGTACATTACTCATAAAATACAATACCTTTCACAATGCATAACATAACCTTGTTTAAATCTCAACAATGCAATTAGGGCAAAGAACAACTTATATGATTCATAGCTTTAGGATCTTCCATATGCATTTGATTAGTTCATTCATTGATTCAAGTGTGTTTAAAGTGTTTTAGGGTTAGGTTTAAGAACCAACCCACCTTTGAAGAACCAAAACAATGCAAAAAGAACAAAGAAACAAAACCCTAACCAACTCATTTGATGGACACGGGCAGCACACATGAGGGACACGGCCAAGCTTGTGGCCGTGTCTCTCAATTCAACTTTGGCAGTAGCAAACACGGCTTAGGGACACGGCCGTGTCTCTTCAACCAAAACTCACAGTAGCTCACACGGCTTGGGAACACGGCTGTGTCACCCAAAAATTAATCCAACACGTCCAAAATCATATGACTTGGCCGTGTCTCACATGGCCTTTGGCCGTGTCTCCCAAAACCAAAACCCTAATTCTAACCAACTCTCTTCCAAATGCATTAAAACTCAATATACATCATACCACATGCTTCAAATGAACATCATCAATGTTCTAAATACATATTCATTACAATAATCACTTTAAAACACCTTAATATCACAATTAAACAAACACCATCTCAAAACCCTAACTCAAACTCTACTCTTGATTTTCCACTATCAATCTTCACTTATTTTTCCATAATCACAACCAAACCAACACAACCTCCAATTTTTAACTTACAATCAACTCTAACACTTATAAACACACATCAACACACTAAATCATCATCTCAACAATTCTCAATACACCTTAACCACAATTTCCAAATTAATAAAAGAAAACAAGAAATTACTTACCTAAAGTGAAGAAATTCCACAAATCTTCAACTTGATTCTTCAATTCTCCCTTCAATCTTGATCTTACTATCAAGAACACTTCTCCTTCCCTTTTGCTAATGGAGAGCCGGCCACTACCATCAAGAGGAAGAGAAAATGATCAAGAATCACAAAGTCAAACTTCATTAAATACCCATCCAAAGGAAAATTACTATAATGCCCTCATACATATCTTAATTCTCTTTGTTATCTCTTGCCCATTTTGGTAATTTCACATGCCCTAAAAAAATATCTCCTCTTGCCTTGACCAACTCTTTTGACCAATGTATATGTTATATATATCACAATATACACAACATATAAACTTGTCTCTAAACCCTAAATTCTTTCCCAAAACACTTATACTTTTCTTTTCTCAATTTAAACCAACAATACAACAACAACAACAACAACAACAACAACATGCAAAACTTCTAGGGCATAAATGAGGATATTACAATTCTCCCCCTCTAAAAAGAAATTTCGTCCTCGAAATTACCTGAAATCAATTCTGAAACAACTGAGGATATTGCTCTCGCATAGTCTGCTCACTTTCCCATGTTGCTTCTTCTTTTGCATGATTCTTCCAAAGAATCTTCACCAATGGCACTCTCTTGTTCCTCAATTCTTTCACTTCCCGTGCCAAGATAGCAACTGGTTCCTCTTCAAATGACAAGTCTGGGCTCACTTCAATAGATTCAAATGGCAACACATGAGATGGATCTGACCTGTACCTCCTCAACATAGATACATGGAACACATTATGAATACGATCCAACTCAGGTGGCAAAGCAAGTCTATACGCCACTGGCCCAACTCTTTCTAACACTTCATACGGTCCGATGAAACGAGGACTCAATTTCCCTTTCCGACCGAACCTCAAAATCTTCTTCCAAGGAGATACCTTCAAAAATACCTTATCCCCAACATCAAACTGAATGTCTCTCCTCTTCAGATCTGCATAAGACTTCTGTCGGTCTGAAGCTGTTTTCAATCTGCCTCGAATCAACTTCACTTTCTCTTCAGTTTCTTGAATCAAATCAGGCCCAATTAATTTATCATCACCAAGCTCACTCCAACACAGAGGTGTCCTACACCGTCTGCCATACAATGCCTCGAATGGGGCCATTTCGATGCTGGACTGGTGACTGTTATTATAAGCAAACTCCACAAGAGGTAAGAATCTATCCCAACTTCCAGTGAAATCAATGACACAGCTTCTCAACATATCCTCAATGATCTGTATCACCCTCTCAGACTGTCCATCCGTCTGTGGATGAAAAGCAGTACTGAAATGCAGTCGAGAACCTAAAGCACCATGCAAACTCTTCCAAAATCTCGAAGTAAACCTGGGATCTCGATCAGACACTAAAGAAGTTGGAACACCATGCAATCTCACAATCTCATGGATGTATAGCTCAGCCAACCTCTCCAAAGAGTAATCCATCCGAACCGGAAGGAAATGAGCTGTCTTAGTTAATCTATCCACAATCACCCATATAGCATCATGTCTCCTTTGTGTCAAAGGCAACCCAGACACAAAGTCCATTGTCACTCTTTCCCACTTCCACTCTGGCACTGACAACGGTTGAAGTAACCTAGTGGGAACTTGATGCTCTGCTTTAACCTTCTGACAAGTGAGACATTTTGATACAAACTCAGCAATGTCTCTCTTCAACCCAATCCACCAATAATGCTGTCTCAAATCATGATACATCTTCGTATTACCCGGATGCATAGCAAATAAAGACTGATGAGCTTCCTCTAAAATGATCCTCTTCAAGTCAGCATTATCGGGTACACACAATCTATTCTTAAACCATAGGCTCCCATCATCCTTCACAACAAAATCTCTAGTCTTTCCACTCTCACAATCTAAAACAATCTTCTGAATCTTCTTATCAGCTAACTGAGCCTCTTTGATCTGATCCAACAAAACAGGCTTCAATTGTAACTGTGCCAATAATGCACCATCATCACAAGGTACAAAACTGGCACGCAATGCTCTCAACTCAACAAGCAACGAGAGCGAGTAAACTGTTAAACCAGCTAAAGACTTCCGACTTAAGGCATCAGCAACCACATTTGCTTTACCTGGATGATAATCAATCAAGCAGTCGTAGTCTTTAATCAATTCTAACCATCTCCTCTGCCGAAGGTTGAGCTCTTTCTGAACACCCAAATACTTCAAACTCTTGTGATCAGTGTAAATGAAACATTTCTCCCCAAACAGATAGTGGCGCCAAATCTTTAATGCAAAAACAATGGCAGCCAACTCCAAATCATGGGTAGGATAGTTAAGCTCATGCGGTTTCAACTGTCGAGATGCATAAGCTATAACTTTCCCTTCCTGCATCAATACACACCCTAAACCTCTATGTGAAGCATCACTGTAGATCACATAGGGTTGGCCTTCTACAGGTAAAGTGAGAACAGGCGCTTGAGTCAACAAATCTCTCAACTGTTCAAAGCTAGCCTGACACTGATCTGTCCACAAAAATCTCACTCCCTTACGAAGCAATCTGGTGAGTGGAGTAGCTATCAAAGAAAATCCTTTCACAAACCGCCGGTAATAGCCTGCCAAACCCAGAAAACTTCTAACCTCTGTCACAGACTTGGGTGGACTCCAATTCAAAATGGCTTCAACTTTACTCGGATCAACTCTAATGCCTTCTGCTGAAACAATATGTCCGAGAAAAGCTACCTGATCCAACCAGAACTCACACTTCGACAATTTGGCAAATAGTTGCTTCTCTCTCAAAATCTGCAACACAATCCGTAGATGCAAATCATGTTCCTCTTCATTCCTCGAATACACCAGAATATCATCGATGAAGACCACTAAAAACTGATCCAAATAGGGCCTAAACACCCTATTCATCAAATCCATAAAAGCTGCAGGTGCATTCGTCAGACCAAAAGGCATAACTAAAAATTCATAATGCCCATACCTGGTCCGAAATGCAGTCTTCGGAACATCTTCAGCTCTGACTCTCAGCTGATGGTACCCCGATCTCAGATCAATCTTAGAGAATACTGACGCTCCCTTCAACTGATCAAAGAGATCATCGAT
Source organism: Garcia nutans (assembly GCA_947685225.1). NCBI lineage: Eukaryota > Viridiplantae > Streptophyta > Magnoliopsida > Malpighiales > Euphorbiaceae > Garcia > Garcia nutans. The sequence goes on along the minus strand of CANTUV010000011.1, from coordinate 20,867,669 downwards.
TCTAGGCAAAGGATACTTATTTTTAATGGTCACCTTGTTCAATTGCCTATAGTCGATGCACAACCTCATAGTACCATCCTTCTTCTTTACAAAGAGCACAGGAGCTCCCCAAGGAGAAACACTGGGGCGAATGAATCCTTTATCCAACAGCTCCTGTAATTGCACTTTCAACTCCCTCAATTCTGCTGGTGCCATTCTGTAAGGAGTAATAGAGATAGGAGTGGTACCAGGCAACAATTCAATACCAAACTCCACCTCTCTCAGGAGGCAATCCTGTCAACTCCTCTGGAAAAACATCAGGGAACTCTGCAACTGTGGCAATGCTATCAATAGGAGAACCCTTCACTCTAGTATCTACCACATGAGCAAGATAGGCTTCACACCCCTTCCTAATCAACCTCCGGGCTGCAACAGCTGAAACAAATAAGGAGGCTAACTGTTCTTGCTCATTAGATACTATCACCTCTCTCCCATCACCGGTTCTCAAAGAAACAATTTTCTTTTTACAATCCACCACAGCTCCATGTCGAGATAGCCAATCCATGCCTAAAATCACATCATATTCCTTAAATGGCATCTCAATCAAATCTCCAAGGAACTCCTCACTCTGCACCCTCACTGCACTATCCCGATGCACTTTACTCACAATCACACTATGCCCTAACGGATTTGTCACCAAAACATCAAATCCTAGGGACTCAGCATGCACATCAAACACAGGCAATACAGATGCACTAATATAAGAATGGGTGGAACCCGGATCAATCAAAGCAAGTACTGCAGTATCAAATAAAGAAAAAGTACCAGCTATGACCGCCGATGCATCCGGCTGTCTCTGCATAACATACATCCTCTGGGAAGAACCAACCTCCTCCGGTCTAGTCTCCCTGGATGCAGCACCACCTCTAGAACTGAACCCTGCTCTACCACCTCGGCTGGCACCTCTGCCTCCCCTCACACTGGCTCGAGAAGCGGCAGAATCAACTGACATCTGCCTCTGCCTCTCAGGGCAATCTCTCACAAAGTGATCCGGTGACCCACACCTGAAACATACCCCAACAACACCAGCTTTCCAACATGGACCACCATGGGGCCTCCCACAATGGATGCAAATAGGTAAGGTGGATCTCTGAACCATAGGGGTTGGAGCACTTGCCACTGAAGCTGCAGGTCTGAATCTTTGTCTCTGGAACTGCACTGATCTACCTGCTAGTCTCTGGCTCCTAATACTTCTAGGAACAAAGCTTCCTCTACCCCTCTTCACTGAAGAAGACCCTGCCTCAAACTGGGGCCTTCTCACCCTAACCTCATCCTCTGAAGCAGCTGCAATCACTTGAGCTCGCTCTACACTTCGAGCTGCTTCCACTAACTGGGAGAAATCGTGATATCGAGATCCAGCCACTAAACACATGATTGAGGGCCTCAATCCCTCCTGAAATCGCCGGCATCTATCAATCTCATCAGCAATGATGCCCCCAGCATAATGACTCAATCTAATAAACTCAACCTCATATTCAGTTACAGTCTTGCTATCTTGCTTCAAGCTCAAGAACTCCATCTTCTTCATATCCTTATACTCCCTTGGAGTATATTTCAACTCGAATTCCCTCAAGAAATCTGCATATGACAAAGTTGGTGGATCTTCCATGGAATGTGGCACAGTCTTCCACCAATCGTAGGCATCCTTCTGTAGCAAAGATCTTGCATAGTCAAACTTTTCCTCAGGGGTGGCTTGTAACTGAATAAAGATCCTCTGAACTTTGTCAAGCCACTGTTCTGCCACAGCTGGATCAGTGGTACCAATAAAATCCTCAGCTCCATACTTCCTTAACTTGTCATAGTGCCTCACTGGCACCAAAGACTGAGGGGGTGGTGGCACTGGTTGTACTGGCGCTTGCCTGAAAGTCTCCATCATATGCACAAACCAAGCTGGTGGAATGTAATATCCTCATTTATGCCCTAGAAGTTTTGCATGTTGTTGTTGTTGTTGTTATTGGATTGTTGGTTTAAATTGAGAAAGAAAAGTATAAGTATTTTGGGAAAGAATTTAGGGTTTAGAGACAAGTTTATATGTTGTGTATATTGTGATATATATAACATATACATTGGTCAAAAGAGTTGGTCAAGGCAAGAGGAGATATTTTTTTAGGGCATGTGAAATTACCAAAATGGGCAAGAGATAACAAAGAGAATTAAGATATGTATGAGGGCATTATAGTAATTTTCCTTTGGATGGGTATTTAATGAAGTTTGACTTTGTGATTCTTGATCATTTTCTCTTCCTCTTGATGGTAGTGGCCGGCTCTCCATTAGCAAAAGGGAAGGAGAAGTGTTCTTGATAGTAAGATCAAGATTGAAGGGAGAATTGAAGAATCAAGTTGAAGATTTGTGGAATTTCTTCACTTTAGGTAAGTAATTTCTTGTTTTCTTTTATTAATTTGGAAATTGTGGTTAAGGTGTATTGAGAATTGTTGAGATGATGATTTAGTGTGTTGATGTGTGTTTATAAGTGTTAGAGTTGATTGTAAGTTAAAAATTGGAGGTTGTGTTGGTTTGGTTGTGATTATGGAAAAATAAGTGAAGATTGATAGTGGAAAATCAAGAGTAGAGTTTGAGTTAGGGTTTTGAGATGGTGTTTGTTTAATTGTGATATTAAGGTGTTTTAAAGTGATTATTGTAATGGATATGTATTTAGAACATTGATGATGTTCATTTGAAGCATGTGGTATGATGTATATTGAGTTTTAATGCATTTGGAAGAGAGTTGGTTAGAATTAGGGTTTTGGTTTTGGGAGACACGGCCAAAGGCCATGTGAGACACGGCCAAGTCATATGATTTTGGACGTGTTGGATTAATTTTTGGGTGACACAGCCGTGTTCCCAAGCCGTGTGAGCTACTGTGAGTTTTGGTTGAAGAGACACGGCCGTGTCCCTAAGCCGTGTTTGCTACTGCCAAAGTTGAATTGAGAGACACGGCCACAAGCTTGGCCGTGTCCCTCATGTGTGCTGCCCGTGTCCATCAAATGAGTTGGTTAGGGTTTTGTTTCTTTGTTCTTTTTGCATTGTTTTGGTTCTTCAAAGGTGGGTTGGTTCTTAAACCTAACCCTAAAACACTTTAAACACACTTGAATCAATGAATGAACTAATCAAATGCATATGGAAGATCCTAAAGCTATGAATCATATAAGTTGTTCTTTGCCCTAATTGCATTGTTGAGATTTAAACAAGGTTATGTTATGCATTGTGAAAGGTATTGTATTTTATGAGTAATGTACCTTGAAATGTTATATCAAAGATGTGATATCAATGATGCTTTATGCATAATATGAATTGAAATGTGAAATGTGATACAAAGCCATTGTTATTGGCTATGATGATGATATTGAGAGAAAGAAGGCATGTTTGCCTAAATGTTGATGATAATTGGAAATGGAAATGATAATTGATATGTAAATGAATTGTGTGGCTAATGTGTTATTCCATTTTCAGAGTATGTTATTGGTGGCATGCCTAATGATAGTAACAATCTCTTGAAGTTAGGTTGGATTGAATCCTTGAAGCCTAATTGAGATGTTACCACCCTTGAAGCTAGGTTGGGTTAGTTCTTGAAGCCAAGTTGGGTAGAAGCTTAGCATGCTTTGCTCCCCTTGAAGCTTGGTTGAACTTAATCCTTGAAGCCTAGTTGGGTCTATGATATTGATATTGATAAATGTGATGATAGAACCAAAACATTAACTCTGAAAATTGAATGGCATATTAGTGTGTCTTGGGCCCATGCTTGTCTATGGTTAATGTGAGTCATGAATGATGTTTGTTTTGCTTTGTATTGATGATTAAATGAATACTAATGAGGTATATGAAAAGATAATAAAATGTGATATGTAATGTGAAAGTATATTGTTAATTTTGCATATATGATGTTACATATATATTATGGTTTGAGAAATGACATTGCATTGCACGAAGTCATATCATTAGCATGATTATCTTACTAAGCCCTTGGCTTAGCGCGATAGTGTTTAATCGCGCAGGTGATAGAACTGTTAGAATCGAACCCGAGAGCTCTTCGAGACCGAGTGAGGGTAGACATTGAAGAGTTGATTTTGGAGACTTAAAGATCAAAGGAGACTTGCCAATCATGTATAACTCTTTTTATATTTTGTAAAGTATTGATTAAATGTACATATTTGTATATTTGTAAATATGGAATTAAGTGTTTTCAAATATGTAAATATTTTATGACTTCCGCTGTGAAATAACTATATGTATGTATATATATATCTAATGTGTTTTATTTTAAAAGTAAATGATCTACTTTTCTATATTATATAATGATAATAGTATTGTATCTATTTAAATGTTTTGAATGTTGAAGAAAACCGTAGCATCCCTATGTTTGGTGCACTTATGCTACATGGTTGTAGTTGTAGTGTGTGTGCATTGGATGTGGGGGTGTTACAATTGTTTTGGTATCAGAGCCTAGGTTTGAGATTCTCAACCTAGGTAATATGTTATAAAAAGAATATTTTGAATTAAAAAGTGAGTTTTTGAAAGAAAATACATGTTTGGGATTGGCAATCTTTGATCTTTAATAAGGTGTGTCCTGTTGTGTTTGCAGTATTAGGTGTTGATGGATTCTCATTTGAGACAGTCAGTTGAGGGCAGTGAGGAGAGTGTTGCTCCTGATGAGGGAGTTAGAGTTGAGAGTGCTGAGGAGGCACCTGTTTCTGGGTCGGGTAGACCAGTAGGTGATGAGGTTCCGCCAGCCTGGTTTAGGAATATGATGGAGACTTTCAGGCAAGCGCCAGTGCAACCACAGCCACCACCCCCTCAGCCTTCAGTACCAGTAAGGCATTATGATAAATTGAGGAAATATGGAGCTGAGGATTTTATTGATACCACTGATCCAGCTGTGGCAGAACAGTGGCTTGACAAAGTTCAGAGGATTTTTATTCAGTTACAAGCCACCCCTGAGGAAAAGTTTGACTATGCAAGATCTTTGCTACAGAAGGATGCCTACGATTGGTGGAAGACTGTGCCACATTCCATGGAAGATCCACCAACTTTGTCATATGCAGATTTCTTGAGGGAATTCGAGTTGAAATATACTCCTAGGGAGTATAAGGATATGAAGAAGATGGAATTCTTGAGCTTGAAGCAAGATAACAAGACTGTTACTGAGTATGAAGTTGAGTTTATTCGACTGAGTCAGTATGCTGGGGGCATCATTGTTGATGAGATTGATAGATGCCGGCGATTTCAGGAGGGATTGAGGCCCTCGATCATGTGTTTAGTGGCTGGATCTCGATATCACGATTTCTCCCAGCTAGTGGCAGCAGCTCGAGATGTAGAAAGGGCTCAAGTGATTGCAGCTGCATCAGAGGAAGAGGTCAGGGTGAGAAGGCCCCAGTTTGAGGCAGGGTCTTCTTCAGTGAAGAGGGGTAGAGGAAGCTTTGTTCCTCGGAGTATTAGGAGCCAGAGACCAGCAGGTAGATCAGTGCAGTTCCAGAGACAAAGATTCAGACCTGCAGCTTCAGTGGCAAGTGCTCCGACCCCTATGGTTCAGAGATCCACCTTACCTATTTGCATCCATTGTGGGAGGCCCCATGGTGGTCCATGTTGGAAAGCTGGTGTTGCTGGGGTATGTTTCAGGTGTGGGTCACCGGATCACTTTGTGAGAGATTGCCCTGAGAGGCAGAGGCAGATGCCAGTTGATTCTGCCGCTTCTCGAGCCAGTGTGAGGGGAGGCAGAGGTGCCAGCCGAGGTGGTAGAGCAGGGTTCAGTTCTAGAGGTGGTGCTGCATCCAGGGAGACTAGACCGGAGGAGGTTGGTTCTTCCCAGAGGATGTATGTTATGCAGAGACAGCCGGATGCATCGGCGGTCATAGCTGGTACTTTTTCTTTATTTGATACTGCAGTACTTGCTTTGATTGATCCGGGTTCCACCCATTCTTATATTAGTGCATCTGTATTGCCTGTGTTTGATGTGCATGTTGAGTCCCTAGGATTTGATGTTTTGGTGACAAATCCGTTAGGGCATAGTGTGATTGTGAGTAAAGTGCATCGGGATAGTGCAGTGAGGGTGCAGGGTGAGGAGTTCCTTGGAGATTTGATTGAGATGCCATTTAAGGAATATGATGTGATTTTAGGCATGGATTGGCTATCTCGACATGGAGCTGTGGTGGATTGTAAAAAGAAAATTGTTTCTTTGAGAACCGGTGATGGGAGAGAGGTGATAGTATCTAATGAGCAGGAACAGTTAGCCTCTTTATTTGTTTCAGCTGTTGCAGCCCGGAGGTTGATTAGGAAGGGGTGTGAAGCCTATCTTGCTCATGTGGTAGATACTAGAGTGAAGGGTTCTCCTATTGATAGTATTGCCACAGTTGCAGAGTTCCCAGATGTATTTCCAGAGGAGCTGCCAGGATTGCCTCCTGAGAGAGAGGTGGAGTTTGGTATTGAGTTGTTGCCTGGTACCACTCCTATCTCCATTACTCCTTACAGAATGGCACCAGCAGAATTGAGGGAGTTGAAAGTGCAATTACAGGAGCTGTTGGATAAAGGATTCATTCGCCCCAGTGTTTCTCCTTGGGGAGCTCCTGTGCTCTTTGTAAAGAAGAAGGATGGTACTATGAGGTTGTGCATCGACTATAGGCAATTGAACAAGGTGACCATTAAAAATAAGTATCCTTTGCCTAGAATCGATGATCTCTTTGATCAGTTGAAGGGAGCGTCAGTATTCTCTAAGATTGATCTGAGATCGGGGTACCATCAGCTGAGAGTCAGAGCTGAAGATGTTCCGAAGACTGCATTTCGGACCAGGTATGGGCATTATGAATTTTTAGTTATGCCTTTTGGTCTGACGAATGCACCTGCAGCTTTCATGGATTTGATGAATAGGGTCTTTAGGCCCTATTTGGATCAGTTTGTAGTGGTCTTCATCGATGATATCCTGGTGTATTCGAGGAATGAAGAGGAACATGATATGCATCTGCGGATTGTGTTGCAGATTTTGAGAGAGAAGCAGTTATTTGCCAAATTGTCGAAGTGTGAGTTCTGGTTGGATCAAGTAGCTTTTCTTGGACATATTGTTTCAGCAGAAGGCATTAGAGTTGATCCGAGTAAAGTTGAAGCCATTTTGAATTGGAGTCCACCCAAGTCTGTGACAGAGGTTAGAAGTTTTCTGGGTTTGGCAGGCTATTACCGGCGGTTTGTGAAAGGGTTTTCTTTGATAGCTACTCCACTCACCAGATTACTTCGTAAGGGAGTTAAATTTGTGTGGACTGATCAGTGTCAGGCTAGCTTTGAACAGTTGAGAGATTTGTTGACTCAAGCGCCTGTTCTCACTTTACCTGTAGAAGGCCAACCCTATGTGATCTACAGTGATGCTTCACATAGAGGTTTGGGGTGTGTATTGATGCAGGAAGGGAAAGTTATAGCTTATGCATCTCGACAGTTGAAACCGCATGAGCTTAACTATCCTACCCATGATTTGGAGTTGGCTGCCATTGTTTTTGCATTAAAGATTTGGCGCCATTATCTGTTTGGGGAGAAATGTTTCATTTACACTGATCACAAGAGTTTGAAGTATTTGGGTGTTCAGAAAGAGCTCAACCTTCGGCAGAGGAGATGGTTAGAATTGATTAAAGACTACGACTGCTTGATTGATTATCATCCAGGTAAAGCAAATGTGGTTGCTGATGCCTTAAGTCGGAAGTCTTTAGCTGGTTTAACAGTTTACTCGCTCTCGTTGCTTGTTGAGTTGAGAGCATTGCGTGCCAGTTTTGTACCTTGTGATGATGGTGCATTATTGGCACAGTTACAATTGAAGCCTGTTTTGTTGGATCAGATCAAAGAGGCTCAGTTAGCTGATAAGAAGATTCAGAAGATTGTTTTAGATTGTGAGAGTGGAAAGACTAGAGATTTTGTTGTGAAGGATGATGGGAGCCTATGGTTCAAGAACAGATTATGTGTACCCGATAATGCTGACTTAAAGAGGATCATTTTAGAGGAAGCTCATCAGTCTTTATTTGCTATGCATCCGGGTAATACGAAGATGTATCATGATTTGAGACAGCATTATTGGTGGATTGGGTTGAAGAGAGACATTGCTGAGTTTGTATCAAAATGTCTCACTTGTCAGAAGGTTAAAGCAGAGCATCAAGTTCCCACTGGGTTACTTCAACCGTTGTCAGTGCCAGAGTGGAAGTGGGAAAGAGTGACAATGGACTTTGTGTCTGGGTTGCCTTTGACACAAAGGAGACATGATGCTATATGGGTGATTGTGGATAGATTAACTAAGACAGCTCATTTCCTTCCGGTTCGGATGGATTACTCTTTGGAGAGGTTGGCTGAGCTATACATACATGAGATTGTGAGATTGCATGGTGTTCCAACTTCTTTAGTGTCTGATCGAGATCCCAGGTTTACTTCGAGATTTTGGAAGAGTTTGCATGGTGCTTTGGGTTCTCGACTGCATTTCAGTACTGCTTTTCATCCACAGACGGATGGACAGTCTGAGAGGGTGATACAGATCATTGAGGATATGTTGAGAAGCTGTGTCATCGATTTCTCTGGAAGTTGGGATAGATTCTTACCTCTTGTGGAGTTTGCTTATAATAACAGTCACCAGTCCAGCATCGAAATGGCCCCATTCGAGGCATTGTATGGCAGACGGTGTAGGACACCTCTGTGTTGGAGTGAGCTTGGTGATGATAAATTGATTGGGCCTGATTTGATTCAAGAAACTGAAGAGAAAGTAAAGTTGATTCGGGGCAGGTTGAAAACAGCTTCAGACCGACAGAAGTCTTATGCAGATCTGAAGAGGAGAGATATTCAGTTTGATGTTGGGGATAAGGTATTTTTGAAGGTATCTCCTTGGAAGAAGATTTTGAGGTTCGGTCGAAAAGGAAAATTGAGTCCTCATTTCATCGGACCGTATGAAGTGTTAGAAAGAGTTGGGCCAGTGGCGTATAGACTTGCTTTGCCACCTGAGTTGGATCGTATTCATAATGTATTTCATGTTTCTATGTTGAGGAGGTACAGATCGGATCCATCTCACGTGTTGCCAATTGAGTCTATCGAAGTGAGCCCAGATTTGACATTTGAAGAGGAACCAGTTGCTATCTTGGCACGGGAAGAGAAAGAATTGAGGAACAAGAGAGTGCCATTGGTGAAGATTCTTTGGAAGAATCATGCAAAAGAAGAAGCAACATGGGAAAGTGAGCAGACTATGCGAGAGCAATATCCTCAATTGTTTCAGAATTGATTTCAGGTAATTTCGAGGACGAAATTTCTTTTTAGAGGGGGAGAATTGTAATATCCTCATTTATGCCCTAGAAGTTTTGCATGTTGTTGTTGTTGTTGTTATTGGATTGTTGGTTTAAATTGAGAAAGAAAAGTATAAGTATTTTGGGAAAGAATTTAGGGTTTAGAGACAAGTTTATATGTTGTGTATATTGTGATATATATAACATATACATTGGTCAAAAGAGTTGGTCAAGGCAAGAGGAGATATTTTTTTAGGGCATGTGAAATTACCAAAATGGGCAAGAGATAACAAAGAGAATTAAGATATGTATGAGGGCATTATAGTAATTTTCCTTTGGATGGGTATTTAATGAAGTTTGACTTTGTGATTCTTGATCATTTTCTCTTCCTCTTGATGGTAGTGGCCGGCTCTCCATTAGCAAAAGGGAAGGAGAAGTGTTCTTGATAGTAAGATCAAGATTGAAGGGAGAATTGAAGAATCAAGTTGAAGATTTGTGGAATTTCTTCACTTTAGGTAAGTAATTTCTTGTTTTCTTTTATTAATTTGGAAATTGTGGTTAAGGTGTATTGAGAATTGTTGAGATGATGATTTAGTGTGTTGATGTGTGTTTATAAGTGTTAGAGTTGATTGTAAGTTAAAAATTGGAGGTTGTGTTGGTTTGGTTGTGATTATGGAAAAATAAGTGAAGATTGATAGTGGAAAATCAAGAGTAGAGTTTGAGTTAGGGTTTTGAGATGGTGTTTGTTTAATTGTGATATTAAGGTGTTTTAAAGTGATTATTGTAATGGATATGTATTTAGAACATTGATGATGTTCATTTGAAGCATGTGGTATGATGTATATTGAGTTTTAATGCATTTGGAAGAGAGTTGGTTAGAATTAGGGTTTTGGTTTTGGGAGACACGGCCAAAGGCCATGTGAGACACGGCCAAGTCATATGATTTTGGACGTGTTGGATTAATTTTTGGGTGACACAGCCGTGTTCCCAAGCCGTGTGAGCTACTGTGAGTTTTGGTTGAAGAGACACGGCCGTGTCCCTAAGCCGTGTTTGCTACTGCCAAAGTTGAATTGAGAGACACGGCCACAAGCTTGGCCGTGTCCCTCATGTGTGCTGCCCGTGTCCATCAAATGAGTTGGTTAGGGTTTTGTTTCTTTGTTCTTTTTGCATTGTTTTGGTTCTTCAAAGGTGGGTTGGTTCTTAAACCTAACACTAAAACACTTTAAACACACTTGAATCAATGAATGAACTAATCAAATGCATATGGAAGATCCTAAAGCTATGAATCATATAAGTTGTTCTTTGCCCTAATTGCATTGTTGAGATTTAAACAAGGTTATGTTATGCATTGTGAAAGGTATTGTATTTTATGAGTAATGTACCTTGAAATGTTATATCAAAGATGTGATATCAATGATGCTTTATGCATAATATGAATTGAAATGTGAAATGTGATACAAAGCCATTGTTATTGGCTATGATGATGATATTGAGAGAAAGAAGGCATGTTTGCCTAAATGTTGATGATAATTGGAAATGGAAATGATAATTGATATGTAAATGAATTGTGTGGCTAATGTGTTATTCCATTTTCAGAGTATGTTATTGGTGGCATGCCTAATGATAGTAACAATCTCTTGAAGTTAGGTTGGATTGAATCCTTGAAGCCTAATTGAGATGTTACCACCCTTGAAGCTAGGTTGGGTTAGTTCTTGAAGCCAAGTTGGGTAGAAGCTTAGCATGCTTTGCTCCCCTTGAAGCTTGGTTGAACTTAATCCTTGAAGCCTAGTTGGGTCTATGATATTGATATTGATAAATGTGATGATAGAACCAAAACATTAACTCTGAAAATTGAATGGCATATTAGTGTGTCTTGGGCCCATGCTTGTCTATGGTTAATGTGAGTCATGAATGATGTTTGTTTTGCTTTGTATTGATGATTAAATGAATACTAATGAGGTATATGAAAAGATAATAAAATGTGATATGTAATGTGAAAGTATATTGTTAATTTTGCATATATGATGTTACATATATATTATGGTTTGAGAAATGACATTGCATTGCACGAAGTCATATCATTAGCATGATTATCTTACTAAGCCCTTGGCTTAGCGCGATAGTGTTTAATCGCGCAGGTGATAGAACTGTTAGAATCGAACCCGAGAGCTCTTCGAGACCGAGTGAGGGTAGACATTGAAGAGTTGATTTTGGAGACTTAAAGATCAAAGGAGACTTGCCAATCATGTATAACTCTTTTTATATTTTGTAAAGTATTGATTAAATGTACATATTTGTATATTTGTAAATATGGAATTAAGTGTTTTCAAATATGTAAATATTTTATGACTTCCGCTGTGAAATAACTATATGTATGTATATATATATCTAATGTGTTTTATTTTAAAAGTAAATGATCTACTTTTCTATATTATATAATGATAATAGTATTGTATCTATTTAAATGTTTTGAATGTTGAAGAAAACCGTAGCATCCCTATGTTTGGTGCACTTATGCTACATGGTTGTAGTTGTAGTGTGTGTGCATTGGATGTGGGGGTGTTACATGGAACCTCCTCACCAGTTGGTCTCCCCGACACCGAAGCAGGTGCCTCCCCAACACTAACAACCCTAGCTCCCTCATCAGGAGCAACACTCTCCTCACTGCCCTCAACTGACTGTCTCAAATGAGAATCCATCAACACCTAATACTGCAAACACAACAGGACACACCTTATTAAAGATCAAAGATTGCCAATCCCAAACATGTATTTTCTTTCAAAAACTCACTTTTTAATTCAAAATATTCTTTTTATAACATATTACCTAGGTTGAGAATCTCAAACCTAGGCTCTGATACCAAAACAATTGTAACACCCCCACATCCAATGCACACACACTACAACTACAACCATGTAGCATAAGTGCACCAAACATAGGGATGCTACGGTTTTCTTCAACATTCAAAACATTTAAATAGATACAATACTATTATCATTATATAATATAGAAAAGTAGATCATTTACTTTTAAAATAAAACACATTAGATATATATATACATACATATAGTTATTTCACAGCGGAAGTCATAAAATATTTACATATTTGAAAACACTTAATTCCATATTTACAAATATACAAATATGTACATTTAATCAATACTTTACAAAATATAAAAAGAGTTATACATGATTGGCAAGTTTTCTTTGATCTTTAAGTCTCCAAAATCAACTCTTCACTGTCTACCCTCGATCGGTTTCGAAGAGCTTTCGGGATCAACTCTAACAGTTCTATCACCTGCGCGATTAAACACTATAGCGCTAAGCCAAGGGCTTAGTAAAATAATCATGCTAATGATATGACTTCGTGCAATGCAATGTCATTTCTCAAACCATAATATATATGTAACATCATATATGCAAAATTAACAATATACTTTCACATTACATATCACATTTTATTATCTTTTCATATACCTCATTAGTATTCATTTAATCATCAATACAAAGCAAAACAAACATCATTCATGACTCACATTAACCATAGACAAGCATGGGCCCAAGACACACTAATATGCCATTCAATTTTCAGAGTTAATGTTTTGGTTCTATCATCACATTTATCAATATCAATATCATAGACCCAACTAGGCTTCAAGGATTAAGTTCAACCAAGCTTCAAGGGGAGCAAAGCATGCTAAGCTTCTACCCAACTTGGCTTCAAGAACTAACCCAACCTAGCTTCAAGGGTGGTAACATCTCAATTAGGCTTCAAGGATTCAATCCAACCTAACTTCAAGAGATTGTTACTATCATTAGGCATGCCACCAATAACATACTCTGAAAATGGAATAACACATTAGCCACACAATTCATTTACATATCGATTATCATTTCCATTCTCAATTCTCATCAACATTTAGGCAAACATGCCTTCATTCTCTCAATATTATCATCATAGCCAATAACAATGGCCTCACATTTCATTTCACAATATAACACTTCATTAATCAAGTGTATACTTATCTCATCCATGATCACATTATATCTCATATAGCATCATTCATCATATCTTATTTGAATTATCATTTCATCTTTGATACAACATTTCAAGGTACATTACTCATAAAATACAATACCTTTCACAATGCATAACATAACCTTGTTTAAATCTCAACAATGCAATTAGGGCAAAGAACAACTTATATGATTCATAGCTTTAGGATCTTCCATATGCATTTGATTAGTTCATTCATTGATTCAAGTGTGTTTAAAGTGTTTTAGGGTTAGGTTTAAGAACCAACCCACCTTTGAAGAACCAAAACAATGCAAAAAGAACAAAGAAACAAAACCCTAACCAACTCATTTGATGGACACGGGCAGCACACATGAGGGACACGGCCAAGCTTGTGGCCGTGTCTCTCAATTCAACTTTGGCAGTAGCAAACACGGCTTAGGGACACGGCCGTGTCTCTTCAACCAAAACTCACAGTAGCTCACACGGCTTGGGAACACGGCTGTGTCACCCAAAAATTAATCCAACACGTCCAAAATCATATGACTTGGCCGTGTCTCACATGGCCTTTGGCCGTGTCTCCCAAAACCAAAACCCTAATTCTAACCAACTCTCTTCCAAATGCATTAAAACTCAATATACATCATACCACATGCTTCAAATGAACATCATCAATGTTCTAAATACATATTCATTACAATAATCACTTTAAAACACCTTAATATCACAATTAAACAAACATCATCTCAAAACCCTAACTCAAACTCTACTCTTGATTTTCCACTATCAATCTTCACTTATTTTTCCATAATCACAACCAAACCAACACAACCTCCAATTTTTAACTTACAATCAACTCTAACACTTATAAACACACATCAACACACTAAATCATCATCTCAACAATTCTCAATACACCTTAACCACAATTTCCAAATTAATAAAAGAAAACAAGAAATTACTTACCTAAAGTGAAGAAATTCCACAAATCTTCAACTTGATTCTTCAATTCTCCCTTCAATCTTGATCTTACTATCAAGAACACTTCTCCTTCCCTTTTGCTAATGGAGAGCCGGCCACTACCATCAAGAGGAAGAGAAAATGATCAAGAATCACAAAGTCAAACTTCATTAAATACCCATCCAAAGGAAAATTACTATAATGCCCTCATACATATCTTAATTCTCTTTGTTATCTCTTGCCCATTTTGGTAATTTCACATGCCCTAAAAAAATATCTCCTCTTGCCTTGACCAACTCTTTTGACCAATGTATATGTTATATATATCACAATATACACAACATATAAACTTGTCTCTAAACCCTAAATTCTTTCCCAAAACACTTATACTTTTCTTTTCTCAATTTAAACCAACAATACAACAACAACAACAACAACATGCAAAACTTCTAGGGCATAAATGAGGATATTACATAGAGTGCAGAGGGTATTTATTCATTTGCAAGCTACTTTTGAAGAGAAATTTGATTATGCTAGATCCTTGTTGCAGAAAGATGCTTATGATTGGTGGAAGACAGTTCCTCATGCCATGGATGATCCACCTACTTTGTCTTGTAGTGATTTTCTGAGGGAGTTTGAGCAGAAATATACCTCGAGGGAGTATAAGGATGCCGAGAAGATGGAATTTTTGAATTTAAGACAAGATAACCGGACTGTGATAGAGTATGAGGTAGAATTCATCCGGTTGAGTCATTATGCCGGGGGGATTATTGCAGATGAGATTGACCGGTGTAGGAGATTTGAGGAGGGGTTGAGGCCCTCTATTATGTGTATTGTTGCTGGTTCTCGATACCAAGACTTTTCTCAGTTAGTTGCCGCAGCTAGAAGTGTTGAGAGAGCACAGGCTATTGCAACAGCTGCTACTGAGGAGGAGACCAGAGTTAGGAGATCCCAGTTTGAGGCAGGGTCTTCATCTATGAAGAGAGGCTGGGGAAGTTTTGTTCCGAGAGTTAGTAGGAGCCAGAGGCAGTCGGGTAGGTCAGTTCAGTATCAGAGGCAGAGACCGAGACCTACAGTTTCTGTAGAGAGTGCTCCGACTCCAGTGGTTCAGAGATCCATTCCACCTATATGTTCATTGTGGTAGGACACATGGGGGTGCTTGTTGGAAGACGGGTGGGTCAGGAGTATGCTTTAGATGTGGGTCACCAGCTCATTTTATTAAAGATTTCCCTGAGCTACAGGATAATAGACAGACTGATACTGCAGCTTCTCGACCCAGTGTCAGCAGAGGTGGTCGAGGGGGAAGAGGTTTTAGTAGAGGCGGTCAACCCGGGATCAGTCAAAGAGGAGGCTCTACATCTGGAGGCAGTAGGCCAGATGAGGTCGGGTCTTCTCAGCGAGTGTATGTGATGCAGAGGCAGCCAGATGCTTCAGCAGTTATTGCGGGTACATTTTCTTTATTTGGCATTTCAGTTTTTGCTTTGATTGATCCAGGATCCACTCATTCATACATAAGTGCATCTATCTTGCCTGTGTCTGAATTGCATTCAGAGTCCTTAGGATTTGATGTGTTGGTGACAAATCCTTTAGGACATAGTGTTGTGGTGAGTAAGGTGCATCGTGATAGTTCAGTTGTGGTGCAAGGAGAGGAGTTTTTGGGTGATTTGATTGAAATGCCTTTTAAGGAATATGATTTGATCTTAGGCATGGATTGGTTGTCTAAGCATGGAGCTGTGGTAGACTGTCAAAAGAAATGTGTTACTTTGAGAACCGGTGATGGTAGAAGTGTGATGGAGTCTAGTGAGCAGAGACAACTTGCATCCTTATTTGTATCAGCTGTAGCAGCTAGAAAGTTGATTAAAAAAGGGTGTGATGCTTATCTTGCTCATGTTGTGGATACCAAAGTAGTGGGTTCTCAGCTTGATAGTATACCCACAGTTGCTGAATTTCCAGATGTGTTTCCTAAGGAGTTGCCAGGGTTACCCCCTGAGAGAGAGGTTGAGTTTGGTATCGATTTGTTGCCTGGTACCACTCCCATCTCTATTGCTCCTTATCAAATGGCACCTACTGAGTTGAGAGAATTGAAGGTGCAGTTGCAGGAGTTGTTGGATAAAGGGTTTATTCGCCCTAGTGTTTCTCCTTGGGGAGCTCTTGTTTTGTTTGTGAAGAAGAAGGATGGTACTTTAAGGTTGTGCATCGATTATAGGCAATTGAACAAAGTGACTATTAAGAATAAGTATCCTTTACCTCGAATTGATGATCTCTTCGATCAATTGAAGGGAGCAGCAGTGTTTTCTAAGATTGATTTGAGATCAGGGTACCATCAGTTGAGGGTTAGAGCTGAAGATGTTCCTAAGACAGCTTTCCGCACAAGGTATGGGCATTATGAGTTTTTAGTGATGCCTTTTGGATTGACGAATGCACCTGCAGCTTTTATGGATTTTGATGAATAGGGTGTTTAGGCCCTACCTAGATCAGTTTGTGGTGGTTTTCATTGATGATATTTTGGTGTATTCGCGTAATGAAGAAGATCATGACAAGCATCTGCAGATTGTACTGCAGACCTTGAGAGAGAAACAATTGTATGCTAAGCTGTCGAAGTGTGAGTTTTGGCTTGATCAAGTGACTTTTCTCGGTCATATAGTTTCAGCAGATGGTATAAGAGTTGATCCGAGTAAAGTTGAGGCTATTTTGAATTGGAGTCCACCGAAGTCTGTGACTGAAGTTGGAAGTTTTCTGGGTTTGGCAGGCTATTATCGACGCTTTGTGAAAGGTTTTTCTTTGATAGCTACTCCACTCACCAGATTACTTCGAAATGGAGTTAGATTTGTGTGGACAGATCAGTGTCAAGCTAGTTTTGAGCAGTTGAAGGAAATGTTGACTCAAGCTCCTGTTCTTGCTTTGCCTGTGCAAGATAAACCATATGTGATTTACAGTGATGCTTCACATAATGGTTTAGGTTGTGTTTTGATGCAAGAGGGTAAAGTCATAGCTTATGCTTCTCGGCAGTTGAAGTCGCATGAGCTTAATTATCCGACGTATGATTTGGAGTTAGCAGCCATAGTTTTTGCTTTGAAGATTTGGCGACACTACTTGTATGGAGAGAAGTGTTTTATTTATACGGATCATAAGAGTTTGAAATATTTGGGGGTTCAAAGAGAGCTTAATCTTCGGCAAAGACGGTGGTTGGAATTGATTAAAGACTATGATTGTTTGATTGATTATCATCCTGGTATGGCAAATGTTGTTGCTGATGCCTAGAGTCAGAAGTGTTTGGCAGGTTTGATTGCTTATTCGCTCTCGTTGCTTGTTGAGTTGAGAGCGTTGCATGCTAGTTTTGAATCATGTGATGATGGTACATTGTTGGCTCAATTGCAGTTGAGACTGGTGTTGTTGGATCATATTAAAGAGACTCAATTGGTTGATGAGAAAATTCAGATGATTGTTTCAGATTGCCAAAATGGGGAGGACCGAGATTTTTATGTGAGAAGTGATGGTAGCCTTTGGATAGATTGTGTGTTCCTGATGATGCTAGTATGAGAAAGAGTATTTTAGAAGAAGCACATCAATCAATTTTTGCTATGCACCTTGGGAGTACAAAGATGTATCAGGATTTGAAGCAACATTATTGGTGGTCAGGTATGAAGAGGGACATTGCGGAGTTTGTATCCAAGTGTCTCACTTGTCAAAGAGTGAAAGCTGAGCATCAAGTTCCAACAGGGTTGCTTCAACCTTTATCAGTGCCTGAATGAAAATGGGAGAGAGTGACAATGGATTTTATGTCTGGTTTGCCATTGACTCAGAAGAAGCATGATGCTATCTGGGTGATTGTTGATCGGTTGACAAAGACAGCTCATTTTCTTCCAGTTAGAATGGATTATTCTCTTGAGAAGTTAGCTGAGTTGTATATCAGTGAGATAGTGAAATTACATGGAATCCCAATTTCTTTGGTGTCTGATCGAGATCCTCGATTTACTTTAAGGTTTTGGAAGAGTTTACATGGTGCTTTGGGTTCTCGATTACACTTTAGCACTGCTTTTCATTTGCAGACAGATGGGCAGTCAGAGAGAGTGATACAGATTATAGAGGATATGTTGAGAAGCTGTGTCATTGAATTTTCTGGAAGTTGGGACAAATTTTTGCCATTGATAGAATTTGCTTACAATAACAGTCATCAATCCAGTATTGGAATGGCACCGTTTGAAGCATTGTATGGTAGAAGATGCAGAATGCCTCTATGTTGGAATGAAGTTGGAGAAGGCAAATTGGTTGGTCCTAATTTGATTAAAGAAACAGAAGAGAAAGTGAAGATAATTCGGGATCGGTTGAAAATAGCTTCGGATCGGCAGAAATCTTATTCAGATTTGAAGAGGAGAGACATAGAGTTTGATGTTGGAGATAAAGTATTTTTAAAAGTATCTCCTTGGAAGAAGATTTTGAGATTTGGCCACAGAGGGAAGCTAAGTCCTCGTTTTATTGGACCTTATGAAGTATTAGAAAGAGTTGGACCAGTTGCTTATCGACTCGCTTTGCCGCCTGAGTTGGATAGAATTCACAATGTTTTCCATTTTTCTATGCTGTGGAGGTACAGATCAGATCCATCTCATGTTCTGTCTGTTGAATCTATTGAAGTGAGTCCGAATCTAACTTTTGAAGAAGAACCAATTGCTATTTTGGAACATTAAGTGAAAGAGTTAAGAAATAAGAAAGTGTCACTGGTGAAAGTTCTTTGGAAGAATCATGCAAAGGAAGAGGCAACTTGGGAGAGTGAGCAAGCAATGCGAGATCAGTATCCACAACTGTTTCAGACTTAAGATCAGGTAATTTTGAGGACGAAATTTCTTTTTAGAGGGGGAGAATTGTAATATCCCAAAGTATACCCTAAAAGTTTTGGAATTATTGTTGTATTTGGATTTAGTGTATATGTTTATATGGAAAGAGAAAAGAAGTAAAGAGAGAGTGTATATGTTGTATATATAGTGATATATACAACATATACAAGTCAAAATATGGAAGTCAAAAGAAGATAATTATTTATTTTAAATTAGTGAAATTAATTAAAAGGGAATTAAGTGAGTGGAAGAGGATATTTTGAATTATTTTAATATTATTTTTGCTTAGTGGAGATTTAAAGAGATTGAGTGTTTGACTTGGCTATTTTTTCTTCTTCATTTTCTTCTTCTTTCTTTGGTTGGCCGGGCATCACAAAGGCAATAGAGAGAAAGAGAGTTTTTGTTTTCCAAGCTCAAAATTGAAGAAGATTTCAAGTGATCAAGTTGGAAATTTAAGAAGTTTCATTAACTTTGGTAAGTTTCCTCTTGATTCTCTTGTTTTATTTTAAGTTGTGTTTGAGTTTGGTGTTGGATTATTAAGAGCATGAATATGTTTGATTGTGGTGTGTTTGAGAGTGTTGGGTTTAATTGATTTTGATTTTGGAGTTGAATGGAAGAGTAAGAGTTGTGTTTGTGTTATGGTTTTGAATTGGTAATTGATGCAAATATTGAGTTTGATCAATTATTTTTGGTAGACCTTCAAGATGTTTGTGTTTAATAAAGTTTAAAGCATAGAATTCATGAGTTTGGTTCGAAACAGAAGCATTTTGGATGCCAGGCCCGTGGCCCTTGGATGCCACGACCGTGGGGGTGTTAAGCAGATTGGACAGATTCATTTTCTAACCCACGACCGTGGGGGTTTGTCAAGCCACGACAGTGGGGTTGTGAGGCCACGACCGTGGGGTCCTAGATAGTGGCTTTGGCTTGTATTTGTGATCTATGGGTCTAGTATGAGACTAATAGGTGAATAATTGTATTGGAATTCATGTGTATCTTTAAATAAGTGTGTATTATTCCTTTTGAATTAGGTTGTGAAGAGGTTGAGTTGCCCTAATCCTTGTAGTGAAGAATTCTTAGAAGAGGAAGTGTATAGATTGGTGTGAGTTGTTTTTGAGGTAAGTACAAACCCTACATTATTGAATACATTTACATGACATTGGGACTTAACACATTTGGTTGTAAATGTGTTAAGTAATCTATTACATTGTTGATACATTTGATTAATGTTATGATTTGTATAATGTGAAAGATATGATGACCATTCAAAATGTATGTGCAATGTAATTGGTTATGATGAATACTTTAATGATGAATTGCTTTAATGTGAATTGAGATATGATGAGATGTGATGCCATTGTGGTTGGCTATAATGATTCAAATGAAATAAACGGGGCATGTTTTCCTAGATGATGATGAATTTAAAATATATGTCTAATGCAATTGGTTATATATACTCTATTGATGAGATGTGAAGCCATTGTTGTTGGCTATAATGATGCAAATGAGATAATTGAGGCATGGTTACCTAGATGATTATGAGAAAATGAGAATGGAATTGATAATAAAATAATGAATGCATTGTGTGTCTAATGTGTTATTCCATTTTCAGAGTTTTGTTGTTGGTGGCATGCCTAATAGTAACAATCTCTTGAAGCTAGGTTGGGCTTGATCCTTGAAGCCAAGTTGGGTTGAAGTTTAGCATGCTTAACTCCCCTTGAAGCTTGGTTGGGTCTAGTCCTTGAAGCCTAGTTGAGATGTTACAACTCTTGAAGCTAGGTTGGGTTTGGTTCTTGAAGCCAAGTTAGGTTGATACTTAGCATGCTTTGTTCCCCTTGAAGCTTGGTTGAGCCTAATCCTTGAAGCCTAGTTGGGATAATGATAATGATAAATGTGATAATTGAACCAAAACATTAACTCTGAAAGTGGAATGGCATATTAGTGTCTTTTAGGCCCATGCTTGTCTTTGTTTCAATGTGATTCATGAATGGTGAAATAATTGAATAAAATAATGGAGTGTAGTGTTATGAAAAATATTAATATATCATTCATGAATATTGTCTTTATTGTTGAAATGTGTGACATTGATATTGCATTGAAACATTTAGATATTGTGGTTTGTACCACTAAACCGTTGGCTTAGCGCGATTGAGGTTCATTGCGCAGGTGACAGGGTAGAGCTAGAGAGTTCATCTAGACCGAGTCGAGTCTAGATTTTGAAGTGTTAATAGTGGGCTTAAAAATCAAAGACTGACTGCCAAACATGTATAAACTTTATGTTTTGTAAAATTTGATTTTGATGTTTATGTATTTGTAAATACCTCTACATTTTCTGCTGCGTATTGAATGAACGTTTTATTTATTGTGTTTTATGATATAACTTAATTGTTTTAAGTTTGCTCATATTATTGTATAAAGGAGAGAGTTGTTTGTTTAGTAAACCGTAGCATTCCTATATTCAGTATACGTATATTACATATATGGTGGTATGTAGTGTGCGTATACGGGGTATAGGGGTGTTACATGTAATGCAACGATAACCAAATGATTTTGATGTGATTGCTGGTACATTTTCTTTATTTGACATTTCTATTCATGCATTGATAGACCCTAAGTCGACACGTTCATACATCATTGCATCTATTATGCCTGTTGCTGACATGCATTCAGAGTCTTTAGAGTATAAGGTGTTAATTACCAAACCTTTGGCGCATAATGTTTGTTAGCAGAGTATATCGGAATAGTCTAGTAGTGGTTCATGATGAGGAATTTCTCAGTGACTTGATTGAGATGACCTTTAGAGATTATGATCTTGTTATGGGTATGGATTGGTTATCCAAATATCAGGTTGTGGTGGATTATTAGTGAAAGCATGTTACCCTGAAAGCACATAATGAGGAGGATGTGGCAGTATTAATTGAGTAGAGACACCTCTTATCTATATTTATTTTAGCTATTTCAACTGGGAGGATGATTCGGAAGCGGTGTGAAGCTTACTTGGCATATATAGTAAATATTAAGACAGTGAGGCTTAGACTTGAGAGTATACCTACAATTGCAGAATTTCTTGATGTGTTCCCAGATGTGTTGCCAGGACTATCTCCCATGAGAGAGGTAAAGTTTGGTATTGATGTGATGTCTGGTACTACCCCCATCTCTATTACCTCCTATTCGATGGCACCGGTAAAATAGAAAGAATTGAAAGTGCAGTCACAAGAGTTGCTAGATAAAGGGTTTATACACCCTAGTGTGTCACCATAGTAAGCACCGGTGTTGTTTGTTAAAAAGAGGGACGGGACCTTGCGGTTGTACATTGATTACCGTCGGTTGAATAAAGTGACCATCAAGATCAAGTACTCGATACCTCGTATTAATGATCTTTTTGATCAGTTGAAGGGGGCAAGTGTCTTGTATTCTCTAACACCTTATTTGGATGATGGTAGCCCATGCTTAGGTGTGGTATGGTATGGTTTAACATTATGCTTGTTTTTATTTCCATATTCATGGTATGGTATACCTTGGTTTTTTCATGGTTTAAAAACCATGCCTTTTCCATCACTTTTTAAAACCACCAAATTGGTGATTTCCCATGGTTCTATAAACTTTCTTCCAAAACTACCATTGTTAGACCATTTATTTCATAGTGTTCTATCGCCTTTTTTTTCTCAATTTAAATTAAGATGTAATAATTTGATACATATTTTATTAATTTTAGTATTGTGTTTATTCTTTTAATTGAAATTAATTATTCACTAAAAAAATAAAAAATTAATTATTGATTACAAATAATAAAATTTAAATTAATTATTAACTATAAAAATAAAAATATATTATTAACTATAAAAATAAATTTAATATTTTTATATGGATTTTAATTAAAGCTAATATTGATTTTAGTTTGAGGACATTTCGATCATTTTATTATTTCTACAACCATACTATACCATCAAATTAAATAAAAATAGCTTAATTAACTATACCATACCATCTTTCCATACATCATAAATACTACTTACAATACCATACTATATAATATTATACCATACCATATAATAATAAACTATACTAGAGTCATCCAAACATAACCTAAAATTGATTTGAGATCGGGGTATTGCTATTTGAGAGTTAAAGAGTCAAATTTACCTAAGACTGCTTTTCGCACATGGTATATACATTTTGAGTTTTTGGTGATGCCATTTGGGCTGACGAATGCACTTGTAGATTTTATGAATTTGATGAACTGGGTCTTCAGGCCATACTTGGATCAATTTGTAGTGGTGTTTATTGATGATATTCTTGTTTACTCACATAATAAGGATGATCATGATAGGCACATGCGGATTGTGTTGCAAACTTTGAGGGAGAAATAGTCGAATGCAAAATTGTCCAATTGTGAATTCTAGTTGAATCAAGTTGCTTTCCTTGGACATTTGGTTGCAGAAAATGGCATTGAATTTGATCCAAGTAAGGTAGAGGCAATCTTAAACTGGAGTCCTCTAAAGAATGTGATAGAAGTTAGGAGTTTCCGAGGATTGGCATGTTATTATTGTCGGTTTGTGAAGGAATTTTCTATGATATCTATGCCACTTACCGGACTACTCCAGAAATATGTGAAATTTGTATGGGTAGATCAATGTCAAACATGTTTCGAGTAGTAGAAGGAGATGTTAACTCAAGCTTCTGTTCTTACCTTACCTGTAGAAGGTAAACCATATATGATTTACAGTGATGCTTCACATAATAGTTTAAGGTGTATGCTGATACAGGAGGGTAGAGTTATTGTATACGATTCGAGACAACTGAAACCCCACGAGTTAAATTATAAGACTCATGATTTAGAGTTGGCAGCCATTGTATTTACATTGAAGATTTGGCGGCATTACTTGTATGGAGAGAAATGTTTCATCTATACTAATCATAAGAGTTTTAAATATCTGAGTGTTTAGAAGGAGCTAAATCTTAAGTAGAAACAATTGTTGGAGTTGATAAAGGATTATGATTATTTGATTGATTACCACCTAAGCAAGGCAAATGTTGTTGCAGCTGCTTTGAGTCCAAAGTCTATGGTAGGGTTGAATGCTTACTCTCTCTTGTTACTTATTTAGTTGAGAGCTTTGCATGCTAGCTAGCTTGGAGATTTGTGATAATGGTGCTCTTCTGGCTCAGTTATAGGTTAGCCCATTACTGCTTGATCAGATTAAGGAAGCATAGAAGGGAGATTTAAAATTATAGAATATTGTTGAGGAGAGTCATAAGGGGGAGAGTAGAGATTTTCAGGTTAGAGGTGATGATAGTCTACAGTATCGTGATAGGTTGTGTGTTCCTAATGATGCTGATTTAAAAAGAAGATTCTGGAGGAAGCACATCAGTCTCTTTATGCTATGGATCCTGGGAGTACCAAGATGTATTAGGATTTGAAAAGACATTATTGGTGGTTAGGTATAAAGAGGGACAAAGCAGAGTTCATGTCCAGATGTCTTACTTGTTAGCGAGTTAAGGCTAAACACCAGATTCTTTCATTGTTGTTACAACCATTATTAGTTCCCGAGTTGAAATAGGAGTCGATGACTATGGATAAGACTGTTACTAAGTATGGGAAAGAGTTTCTCTGACCGAGTAACTACACAGGTGGGATCATTTATGATGAGGTAGATAGGTTTAGGAGGTGATGATGGATTGAGGTCGATTATCAGATGTCAAGTAGCGACAGAGTAATATGAAGTATTTTTCAGACTGGTATCAGCTGCCTATAGTGTAGAGAAAGCCCATGAAGGTACGAATATTGTAGTTAGGGAGGAGAGTAGGGGTGTCAGACGGCATTTTTGCCCCCACTACCAGTGGAATGGTTCTTACAACTTCGGCATTGTTTAGGCTCGGGGCCTTAGAGAACACGAACCTAAGTCCAGAGAAAATGGAGTCACCACCCGGACGGGCTGGGAAAAAGAAAGGGGTGGATGACTTGATTTCTAAGGAATCCCTAACCCCCTAATGAGTTCGGAAAGTTAGGTACGTGTGGGGAAGGTGAGAAAAGGCCCAGCACCCCCACAACGCCCGGTTCATTGGAATCGGCCTCCTTTACAGGTCTTAATATTATAAAATTCTTAAATATGACAATATTATCCATATTACACACAACAATTGAAATAAAGCATCGTTATATTAAAATCAAAGTAATGTCCAAACAAAGCAAATAAATGGACACCCATCCAAGGATAGAAACATGTCCTTACATCATCCATGTCTAAACTAATAGGATACCCACCGAAAGGTAGAAACATGTCCTTTACATTGGTCCAAAAAATATAAAAGCAATTTAAATTACATGATATTTAACTAATGAGGTACCCACAAAGTGAAAACATACCACTTACAACATTTGGAAATCAAAATAAATTGATAAAGGCAAATAACCATTCATCATAAATAAATCATTCATCAAAGATATCAAACATTAATCAAAATATAAACATTCATCCATGATAATTTAAATAAACCAAGCATCGAACTTAAATAAATCAACAAAGCATTGAAAATAAATTAAAGCATATAATAGACTACATAATCAAATATAAAATTAAATAAAGCAAGTAAAGATTCAAATTAAGGCTATTGTTTCTATTTAAGATTCTTTATTTAATGTTTAGGGTTTTGGAATTTATTGGTTTAAGCTACTGTAAGTCTTCAGGGAATTAAAATGGATTAAGGTTTTATAATTTAAGAGATTGATAAGGTTCTTTGATCAATCAAATTAGGGTTTGAGTGGTAAAATCATGAAATTAGGGTTTGGATACTTTAAAACATTAGGTTTATGATTATTAGCTACAGGATTGTTGTTTTTAAGCTTACTGTGTTGAATTTTAATATTTAGATTTATAAGGTTTTAAGGTTTTAAAGATTAGGATTTAGAAAAATTAGGGTTTACGGTTAGCTAGTTTAGGGTTTCTGTCTTGATTTTGGAAGTTGAATTAGGGTTTTTAGTGTTTCGAAGAATGTATTTGATTTTAGAATTTAGAAAAGCAATTTATAGTTTTATGAAGCTTTATGTGATTTTTAGAAACTGTAAAGTGAGTTTGAGTTTGGATATTTAACAATACATTTGGAATTTTGGAAAAGAATTAGAAGAAAACTAGTTTAGAGTTTTATGGTGTTTTTTGGAAATAAACAAAATGATTTAAGATTTATAGAAATAGAAAAGATATTTTTTAGGGTTTTTGGAAAGAATAGGATTCAATTTAGGGTTTTGGAAAATTGGAAAGCAGATTAGGGTTTTGGTAAATTAATGAAATGATTTAAGGTTTTGAAAAGTTGGAAAGTAGATTAGGGTTTTAAGATTTTGAAGAAATAGAAACAACAATTTTAAGATTTTTGGAAAACAAAGAAACGAATTAAGGTTTTTAGAATCAAAAGAAACAATTGGATGATTAAAGCTACTGTAAGGAAAAAAGAGATTAGATATTCATACCTTCGTTTGTTGGTTCCACCAAAAATTGCTTCTTGGATGAACAAGAACAAAGGCAAGATGGTTGCCTTTGATGGATTGAATTTCTTGTTTGCTTCTTCTTCTTTAAAAAGTTCAATCGTTTTCCCTGCCAAAAAGTTTTAAAGTCCGATCACTTTTTCTAAGTTTTTCCTTCACTATATTGTCCTCCCCCTTCTGTGTTGTTTTTTATTCTTATTTATAGAAAATTTCGATGATTAATTCAACTTGTTTACGGAAACTAACATTAATTAAGAAAAGGAAACTGAAACCAAATAGAATTTGGTTTCAGAAAAAATTACGTCGAAAAAATTTCGCTGGTGAAAAAAAACTGCTGCGGAAAAATTTTGCTGGCGAAAAAGTTGCTGCGCGGATTGCCATGAAAACTTGCGGGCTGTGGGAGTGAAATTGGTTGTGGGCCATTTCGTCCAACCATTTTGGCGATGAAATTTTTTGTCGCAGATTTTTTCATCATCGATTTTTATTTTTATTTATTTATTTGTTTATTATTATTATTTTATTAATTATAAAAACTAAATACTAAAACAAATATTATTTAATTAAGATAACACAAAAATTATTTTGGACTAATTAAAATATATTGGAAAACACAAAAATTATTTTGAACTAATTAAAATATATTGGACCGGACTGAGTCAAAAATTAAGAGTCTACAATTTGCCCCCTGCTTGAACGATCTGAGATTTTAGTAGAAGAGAGTGAAAAGCAATAAGACTTAATTTTTGAGATGGTTGAGGTTTTGGATTCTGGATCCGTTTCGAGTTCTGGACTCAAGGATAATTATAGGTTCTGGACCTAAGTGTAATTTTAGGTTTTGGACCTAAGGATAATTTGAGTTTTGGACCCAAACTAAGTTCTGGACTTAGAAGAGATTTTAGGTTCTGGACCTAAAGATAATTTGGGTTCTGGACCTGAGCTAAGTTCTGGACTTAGAAAGAATTCTAGGTTCTGGACCTAAAGATAATTTGGGTTCTGAACCCGAGCAAAGTTCTGGACTTAGAAGAGATTCTAGGTTCTGGACCTAAAGATAATTTGGGTTCTGGACCCGAACTAAGTTCTGGACTTAGAAGAGATTCTAGGTTTTGGACCTAAAGATAATTTGGATTCTGGACCTGAGCTAAGTTCTGGACTTAGAAAAGATTCTAGGTTCTAGACCTAAAGATAATTTGGGTTCTGGACCCGAGCTAAATTGTGGACTTAGAAGAGATTCTAGGTTCTGGACCTAAAGATAATTTGGGTTCTGGATCCGAGCTAAGTTTTGGACTTATAAAAGATTCTAGGTTCTGGACCTAAAGATAATTTAGGTTCTGGACCCGAGCTAATAAAGATTTAATTATCTGCAAAAATAATTTTTTTGTTTCAAAAAGTTTGACTAATTTTTATGCACATGTCTTCTCCTTGCCCCCTGCATGTAAAAATATTTATACACACGCAAGCATTTGAATGATTAAATTGAATAATTGAATTTACTGTTTATTTACTGTGTAGTCACTATTTATATACTATTTACTATTTATAAATAGTAACTTACTATTCGTAAATAGTAGTAAATACTATTCATAAATAGTAATTTACTATTCATAAATAGTAAAATTTACTATTCATGAACAGTAAAACTTACTTTTGGATTTTGTTATTTTTCTTGTCATTTCTCTATATAAACGAACGAATTCCTTCATTTCATTCACAGCAAAATCCTTAATTTCTATAATTCTCAAATTCTTTCAAATTTAGCATATAAAAATGCATGCTTCAAGGTCAGGAACTCATTCTAATGCTGAGTTATTAGAGTTTATTTGGCATCATGAAGATGAAAATATAGATCTACTAGCCGGGATGCCACTTCATCGTAGCTCAAACCAAAAGAGCAAGGTAATTATTTTTTTCCTTTCTTTTTCGTTTTGATTTTTTCATCTTTCTGTTATTTATTTTATTTATTTTATTTATTATTTATATTTATTTATTTTTTATTTTTTATGCTTGTCTTTATTTTTTATTTATATTTTTATATTATTAGTTTTTAGAAAATTTAGAAAAAATAAATTAATTTAAGCAGATAGAATAATATGTACTTACCTGGCTCTGTGTTAGCGTGATCGTTGCGTTGTTCGGGCCGGAGGGTGTATCTACAAAGCCCAATAATGGTATGATGTAGTTCCTTCTCGGGTAAGGCAGATTATCCGAGATTGCGGCTTTGAGAGCTTCATCTTACAATTGCCATCCGAGGAGTATCTGATAGACCGGAGCATAGTCCAGGCACTTGCAGAATGATGGTTGGACACAACTCATACTTTTCACTTGCCCATTGGAGAGATGACAATTGGTCCAGTCGATTTTGCTGCTATAACCGGCCTTCGGTATGATGGTGTTCCGGTTCCTCTGACCAATGATATTTTGACATTTGAAGAAATTCAGCAATTAATTGGTATGAAACCATCATATAAGGGGCCTTTTAAGATAAAAATTGAACTGATTCATAGCTATTGGATGAACTACGAAGGACGGATTCACAGAGACACGGCCCAACAGTATGCCTGAGGATTTTTGTTATATTTGCTTGGGTCAATCATCTTAGGCAGCACTGAATCCTCCATCCATTTGTCAGTGTTGAGGGCCCTTTCTTATTTCAGAATGGTACCATCTTATGGCTGGGGTGAAGCTGGTCTCGCCTGTCTTTACCATGGTCTTGATAAAATTTGCCGAAATAAGAAGTCTTTTGTTGGTTTGATGGCGGCTGTCGAGGTACTCTTCTTCTACCAATGTCAATTCCACTCTTTTCTTGCATGAATTTGATCTCTATTGTTGTTGTAGGCATGGGCATATGAACAGAACCTCGTGAGGGTACCCAGTATTTCTCGAGAGAGAATCAGGTATCCGAGATTAAATTTATAGTTGTCAGATCGCGTGAAAGTTCCCGGCTCTCATCACATGCATACCCAACACTTTGTGTTGAGCCGCTTAACCTGGGACTAGGTAAAATAGCATTAGTATGCTTTAAATTTTATGTTAAAGTTTACTTACCTTATGTTATTTTGCAGGTGAATTTGGCTTGGTGGAACCCAGAAGAGCGGATAAACTGGTCTCCCTTCATGAAGGCTGCCTATCTTTCCAACATACTTGCCGAGTCATCGCTGGCCTAGTGTCTAGTGATTGGTTTCTTGGAGAGAGAGTTTATGAGTGGTTTCTTTGTCCAGAGCAGCGGAGGGTCCCGATGCATTGCCTGGAATATACTTTAAATATTATATCAATGTCGGAGGATGCATGGTGGCCGGCTCGGTACGGTTATGGTGTCGAGACATTTCTCCATCTACCGGGTGCATTTTATGCCCATTTTATTCAAAGAAGGCTCTTGAACTTTGATGTATCTCATGTTGGCGTATGGGAGATTCCCAAAGAAAATGAGGGTAGAGATGAAGAGGAACACCATAGAGATGTAGGAGAATTCATTCCACATCTTGGGGCTAGCACTTCTCAGGTAAACCTTTTCCATTTTTCCCTTGCAACTGCTTCTTTCTTTTTTGATTCTTTAATGATTGTTGCAGGCTGTTGGCTCATTTGATCATGAGGTTGGACCTTCTTTTACTGCCCCTTCATTTGCTCATTCTAGCCCACTAGATATGCCATCTGATCCGCAGGGTATTAATATGAATTACCTGGTGGGTTTTCTTATTTCATGGTAATTTATGCTATATGTATGCATGATTATGTATGCTCTTACATTTTTTCCTTTTTGGCTCACAGCGGATACTTGAAGAACAAAATAAGAAACTTTAAGAAGAGTTGGTCGCAAGTCGTCAGTAGGCTTCTCATTTTGAAAATTTGTATCATCAATTAGAACAAATTTTTCGAGACTTCCGATTTCAGGGGATGAGGGATCCTGGCGCTTCTTCATCAAGAGGCCCCCAGACTGATGACTATGAGATCCTTTCATCTACTTTCGATGAGGATGAGACAGATCGGAACTCAAAAGTAAAAGGAATTTTAGTGCTCCTGCTTCGGGCAGACTCGGGACGAGTGATTTGCCTCCTCCTCCAATAGGAGATGATTTTTTTAGAGCTTTATTTGATGACCTACCACCATCTTCTTAGTAATGTATAAATTGTATCAATTGTATGAACATTGTACAATAAGCATAAAAATAATAATACATAATTTCTGCCTTTATTGTAACTGGCCCTTTTTTTTGTTTTTTATTTATTTTATTATTTTTATTACTGCACCATAATTATTACACTTTCTTTTTCATATATACACATTACACAGGATCACCACAAAAGCCAAATGCAACACAGTAAAGTAAATTCGTCGCTAATTCTTTTCCTTATTCCATACGGTCTCGCCCCTTTTCCCATAACCTTTACCTTATCAATTTTGGAAAAGCTTGTTTCCTCTATATAAATCACCTTTTATGCCTAATTTCATACAGAAGCCAAAATACTTTCCATTTCAACGTAAAAACTCCTTTAACAATTTTAATTTTTCTTCATTCATCCACCATGACCGAACTTCATTTAAAGAAGATAAAAATTCTATTTAAGAATATGGATGCCATTCACTGGAAACAAATTTCATGGTCAAAACTTGATGTTTAAAGTGTTTTCAAAATGTTAGATTGGACCACTCCTTCTTACATGCCATGGCTTCCTTTTGGAATGGGGATTCTAGGACATTTAAAATTAATGGCTTTGAAATATGTCCCTTGATTGAAGAATTTGAGGCCATCCTTGGATATCCAAATAATCAACAAATGACGTTACCCACATTGATTTCCAAGACTCAACAGAAGATGCATATGTTATTTCAAATTCCAAAATCCGAAGTTCTTCAGTTGATGAGAGGTGAAAAAATTCTACTTGCTCCCTTGATTGATTTTTGTCTCTCTCATTTGGCTCCTACTAAGGCATGAGGATGCATGCTCTGTCTTTGCTTGCTTGGCCAATTCTTGCTTGTTTCTTCTGACGGCGATATTAATCCACGGTTATTGGATATTATGGACCAAATGGAAGGAGGCTTATCGCCGGTACCTGTGATCTTAGTCGAGACTTTAGTTGAACTAGACCGATTTAAATCAGGATTGTCAAAGAGACTGACCGCGAGTCCATTGCTGCTTCAAGTAATTAACTAAACTGCCCTTTCGGGTTTTCAATTTAGGTTATATATATATATATATTTTTATTATTGCTCTAATTTTTGCCTAGTCTGCCCATGTGGGTTTTCAGAACTAGCGAGCTGTCCTAATTTTTGCTTAAGTTGCCCTTGCGGGTTTTCAACTTAGCAGACCTTTTTTATATATATATTTTTTGTATTGCTCTAATTTTTTCCTAGTCCGCCCATGTGGGTTTTTGGAACTAGCGAGCTATCCTAATTTTTGCCTAAGCTGCCCTTGCGGGTTTTCAACTTAGCGGACTCTTTTTTTATTTTATTATTATTTTTTTAATTTAATTCTTCCCTCGCAAATTTGGCTTCAGGAGCGTCTTTGCTTGCTTGATACCCCATCCATGGATTTTGCTAGATATCTTCCATGTCATCATTCTGCTAGGAAACTACGCCATCCTGCTTCTTCATATGCTGACTGGGTTGATTGGATCTACTCACGCACTGAAGTCAACATCCGTTGGTTGGTACCTTGGTGGAAGATTTCTCGTATCACCATGCGGACATACTTGATGTATGTTCCCCTTGCTGCTCTTCGTCAAGGTACTTGCTATGATCCTCGCCGACTTGGCCGTCAGTATGGAGCTAAGCCTCGCAATTCTGACTTTACTCCCGATTTAGACTTGCCTTGCTTAACTGAAGGCTACTTGGATTAGCTAGGCAAAGTTGGCCTACACGTTACACTTATCGTCTACCATAGATTTTGCATTTATCAATTCAGAAAGTGTATTGTTAGGATGAAAAATAATTAAAATAAAAGATGCCTCTTTTCCTTTTTATAATTTGTCATCACTTTTTGCTATTGTGTTTATTTATTTCATCCATATCTGGTCAAATACTTATAACAGTGCACATAGAACAATTTTAACATTAATTTTGTTTTATTAAATTTGGGAACAACCAAACATAAAGCCAGTATACACAAGATCACTCCTGTTGCCAACTAGCCCTTTCGGGTTTTCTAATTGACGATTTTCTCTCATTTATCCCTAATTGTTACCTAGCCCGCCCTTTCGGGTTTTCGGAGCTAGTGGACTGCTCTAACTTTTGCCTAGGCCGTCCTTTTTGGATTTTCAACCTAGCGAGCTCTCTTTTTTTTTTTAATATATCATACATAAAACCTCTTCAACCTATCAATGTTTATTGGCTCACTAAACTCATTCTCGTCTATGTCTTATAACTTCACCACACCTTTGTTCATGACTCATTTCACGACATATGGCCCTTCCCAGCTAGGCCTGAACTTCCCTCTTGGATCAGATACATTAGGCTTACATTGCTTCAACACCAAATCCTCGACTCTGAGTTTTCTGATTTTAACCCTTCTATTGTAGGCCCAAGCTATCTTCTTTTGATATAGTTGGTGATGATACAGTGCCTTTAATCTTCTCTCTTCTAATAAAGCTAACTGTGTGTATCTGCTTGCTACCCATTCTGTTTCAGGCAGTTTGGCTTCCAAGACTACTCTCAATGACTTGATTTCTATTTCAATTGGCAACACTGCTTCCATCCTGTAAACCAAAGATAACGGTGTCATTCCAGAAGGTGTTCGCACACTTGTCCTATATCCCCATAAAGCAAAGGGAAGCATCTCTAACCAATCCCTGTAAGTCTTGGTCATCTTGGATAGAATTTGCTTAATTGTTTTGTTTGTTGCTTCTACTGCACCATTAGCCTTTGGTCTATAAGGAGAGGATCTATGATGATGGATTCGGTTTGGAGAATAAATCCTTAACTGCTCCTTGAACCTGTACCCCATTGGCTGATATCACACTGTGTGGGATCCCGTACCTGCAGATGAGGTTCTTTTCAATAAATTAGCCATTTGACTTGCACCCAGTTTGTTGAAGGATTCGACTTCGACCCATTATGAAAAATAATCTACTACTACTACAATGAAATGGTGACCGTTTGAGGCTGTCGGATGTATCTCTCCTATAATGTCTATACCTTAAGTGGCAAATGGCTAGGGTGAAGACATAGAATGCAATTCTTTAGGAAGCTTGTGATTCAAGTTACCATACATCTGACATTGTTGGCACTTCTTTACAAACTCAATACAATCCTTCTCCATGGTTAACCAGTAATAACCTTGTCGAATAATCTTCTTAACTAGGGCCAAACCACTCATGTGCGGACCGCAACTTCACCCATGTATTTCTGACATGATACGCTCCACTTCAGGCTTTCTTAAACATCTTAAATGCACCCCATCAGGCCATCTTGGATATAACTCTCCATGGAATGTGATGTATTGCAATGACCACTGCCTTATGGCTCTTCTTTCTTTCTTTGTTGCTCTCGACGGGTATTCTCTTTCTTCCAAAAATTGCCTTATAGTGTCATACCACGCATCATGGTCTGTATCAGTTTCCATGATTGTTTCATATTCATAGCAAGGAGTTGATGAACTGACAGTTAAGAAATAAGCTGGCAGAATTTTCCCATACCGAAGCCAATGTGGCTAGGGCATCAGCCATCTGATTTTCTTCTCTTGATAGGTGTACAAACCTACACTCCTTAAAGTTCTTCATCATCATGGTCAAGTAATGGTGGTATGGTTTTAATTTTTCTTCCTTCAACTCCCACTCTCCATTTACTTGGGATACTACTAGTAATGAATCACCAAAAACTTCCACCTTATCCATCTTCATAATCATTAGGGTTTCCAAACCGAAAATACAAGCTTCGTATTCCACCATTTTATTGGTTGCCCTAAATTTCAACTTTTTGGCTAAAGGGATAAGTTCCCCTTCGGGCGATTCTAGTATAACTCCCAAACCTGCTTATTTCCTATTTACTGCTACATTTTCCACCCTTGCACTTCATTTGCTTCTAAATGTTCATCCGAAAATTCCAAGATTACCTCTTCGCTTTCTGGTAATGGTTGTTGGGCTAGGAATTCTGCCACCGCTCTACCTTTGATTATTTCCTGGTTACATACTCAATCTCAAATTCTTCTAATATTATCAACCATCGACCATATTTTCCAATCAAAGAGGGTGTCTCCCTTAAGTACTTCATTGGATCCAACCTGGAAATTGCTTGCATACTATAAGATTGAAAGTAGTGCCGCAGCTTCTTAGAAGACCAAACCACGGCTATATAGGTCTTTTCAATGATACTATACTTAATTTCATAAGTTAGGAGCTTTCTACTCAAATAGTAAATTGTATGCTCAATTCCTGACTCATCTGCTTGGGCTAGCATGGCTCCTATCGACTCTTCTTCTACTGTTAAGTATAGTAATAGAGGTTTGCTGAGTTTAGGTGGTTTTAAAACAGGTGGATTCAACAAATACTCTTTATTTTCTCAAAGGTCTTTTGACATTCTTCATTCCATATGACCGGCTGATTCTTTTTAAGCAATTTGAAGATAGGCTCACAAATTGTTGTGAGTTTTACTATGAATCTGCTAATGCATTGTAATTTACCAATAAATCCGCAAACTTCTCTCTCCGTCTTAGGGGCTGGCATATCCATGATTGCTTTAACTTTTTCAGGATCAATCTCAATTCCATTCGACCAATCACATGTCCCAATAATTTACCTGAGGTAACACCGAACACACACTTCTTCGAGTTTAATCTTATCTTATATTTCAAAGCTCTATCGAAGAATAATTCTAAGTTTTGGAAGTGTTGTTCCCTTGTATCCGATTTAACCATCATATCATCAACATATACTTCACCTTCTTTGTGCATCATGTCATGAAATAGTGTGGTGGCCATCCTTTGGTAGGTTGCCCCAGCATTCTTTAAGCCGAATGACATCACTCTATAATAAAATATACCCTATGTAGTAATGAAAGCAGTTTTGGCTTTATCCTCTTGAACCATTAACACTTGATTGTATCCAGAAAATCTATCTACAAACGAGTGTAGCACGCTAGAGGCTGCACTATCAATGAGGACATCTATATGGGGTAAAGGAAAATCATCCTTAGGGGAAGCCTTGTTCAAATCTCTATAGTCCACACAGACCCTTATTCTTCCATCTTTCTTTGGCATAGGTACTATGTTGGCTAGCCAATATGGATATTCTTTCACTTCAAGGAACTTTACTTGTATTTGTTTAGTAACCTCTTATTTATCCAATTCAGCCCACTTAGGTCTTAATCGCCTAAGCTTTTGTTTGACAGGTTTCATGTGAGCGTAAGTAGGAATACCATGTTCGGCTATGTCTCAATCTATTCCAGGCATATCCTCATAAGACCAAGCAAACACTTCTTCATATTTTTTGAATATTTTTTCAAATCTCTCTCTCTCCTCAAGAGTAAGGTCGGATGCTATGCTAATGTTTTTAGGATTTTCTATTGTTCCCAAATTTAATGATTGTGTGTTAATAGAATTAATATTAAAATGCTCATGTAACTGTTATTTAAATGTATGCAACCATAAGGAGAAACATCACACAAGTAAGCAAAATCAGACTTTATTGCATTCATTTTGGAAAAGAAAACATCATCATCCTCATACAAAGTAGAAAAATTAAAATCAAAATCAATATTATTGTTCTCAAAATCAAAAGGCAGGATGTCTTCAAATTTTTCTTCAACCAGGGCAACAATCTCCTCCGGAGTCTTCTTGGTTTTTAGGGCAGCTTCATTCTTCTCTTTTGGATTGGATTCTTTGCTGGTTGGCAGGGTGAGCTCTTTCTTCACTTGCTCCACTAACTCGGCCACATCTATAAAAATTTCAAAACCCGGGATCAACTTTCCCATGAACATGATTGGTTCGGGCTTCCCTGGAGTGGACCCATATCTGGAGCTTTGACAAAGATCTCTTCAAGTAGTGGGAAGCTCATCTTCTCACTCTTCTTTGGCTGGACATCGTTGTTTTCATCATATCCCAACCCTTTCTTGGAAGTTTGAGTTCTAAAGTCTGGCAGCTTTGTTAAACCGGCCTTACCCTTTCCAAGACCAGCTCTGAGAAGGTAGTTTATGTTCTTCATCATATTCAAGACTTTAGAGTTCATTACTTCATCATTAGAAATTGCATCTACTTGAAACCATTGAGAGGCCTCTCAATCATTAGAGCATTAACAATCTCATTATCTTCAGCTTCAATGACCACTACCTCATCTCTGTTGGGGAACTTGATCTTTTGATGAAGGGTGGAAGGAACTCCACCAAGAGGATGAAACCATGGTCACCCCAAGAGTAAGGCAAAGGTAACCGGTATGTCTAAAACAACAAATTCAATAATAGATTCAATTGGACCAACCTTGACAGCAGCTTTGAAAATCCCTTTGGCGTGTCTCTTAGTGTTGTCATAAGCCCGAATTTTTACCTCGGTCGGATTTAGATCTCTTGTTGACATGGCTAGCTTTGGCAGGCAATATCTTAAGTGGACAAACATTTATGGCAGACCCATCATCGACCATTACACATGGAGTCCTCTTCCCCTTGACTTCTATTTTGATAAAGAGAGGGCGGATGTGATCTCTCCCCTCCTCCGGTAAGTCTGTATCCAAAAAAGAAACTGCACCCACATTAACTTCACTCTTTTCTTGAACATCTTCACATTTCATTACTCCTCCATTTTTTATGAAGTTGATTAGCTCCTCCGGTGTTGTGGAGGTAGAAATTGGCATGCTAGCTAAGGCTTTGATCATAGTTTCTTGGTGCTTTTTAGAAGTAGCTAATAAGTCCCAAATGCTAACACTTGCTTGGGTTCTTTTCAATTGCTTGAGCACAACATCATCTTCTTCTTCTTTATTTCCTGCTTCAACTTCCTTTCCCTTATTAGTTTCTACCTCCTTAGGTGGTGGACTTACATAAGGCTTACCGGATCTAGTGTTCATTACTTCATCTTCTTCGGGCTCGGACCAAGTCCATTCCTCCTACTTGGATACAAGATCATCTTCACTATCGCTTGAATCCCAAAACCCATTGACAACACAAATTTTTACTTCTTTACCCCCATAGCTTGTTTAATTTCACCAAATACCTCTTCTTCTTTGGTTGCTTATCCACCCACATCTTGAAAAGAAGACATGACAAAATCTTCATGCAAACCCCCTCTAATCATGAAGGTTGCTGGTGGTGGTACCCTATTGAACTTTGGTAAGGGATTATCTTTGGTGT
Source organism: Garcia nutans (assembly GCA_947685225.1). Taxonomy (NCBI): domain Eukaryota; kingdom Viridiplantae; phylum Streptophyta; class Magnoliopsida; order Malpighiales; family Euphorbiaceae; genus Garcia; species Garcia nutans. Next base: position 20,829,860 of record CANTUV010000011.1, on the reverse strand, counting down.
TTGGCTTATTGGGCTTGGGCAGCTTCCCATTATTGATTAAATTTTGGATCTCATGTCTCAACCTCGCACATCTATCTGTGTTGTACCCTTGCATTTGGTGAAATTGACAAAATGCTTTAGTGTCAAAATTAGGTGGGAGAGGGTTAGGCAAAGGACAAGGATTTAAAGGTTGTAGCAATCCCTTTCTTTGAAGCTTATTGAGAACCCAAGACATCAGCTTCCCTAATTCCAAAAACTGTCTCCTTGTTCCTTGGTTAGTAGCTTTAACACCGACTTCCTTTTGCATGCTTTGGCTACCAGATTGATAGTTTCCTTTCTCTTTCCTTCTTGTTGAAAAATGGTTCTTCTCTCTTTCCCATTCTTCAATTTGCAAACCCGCTTGGAGAAGGTCTTTGAAATCACGGATGAGTGTATGAGACATCCTCTCACGAAGACTAGGTAACACCCCTCTCACAATCATCCTTATTTGATCGGATTCATTGGGCCTCTTCTTTAGCAAAGCAGCCTTGTTTCTCCATCTCTTCACATAATCTACAAAATTCTCATTCGACCTTTGCCTAATGGACTCCACTTCCATTAAGGTAACTTCCATCTCGATATTATATCCATATTGTTGGATGAAGGCTTTGTAAAGCAGATCCCAACTCTTTTTTGTTCCATCATCTAAGGTATTGAACCAATATTGGACAACAGGGTCCAATGAAAGCATGAAGTACCTTAGGGTTTGAGCCTTAGTAGCTCAGGCAAACTGTATAGCAGTGATATACTGCTTCATATGGAGATGAAGATTTTCGGTTCCATCAAACTTCGAGAAAGATGGCATCTTGAACTTGTACGAGACTTCTTCATTTAGCTCAAATAATTTGTCAACTTTGAACATTTCCTTGGTTTTCAGTTTCTTTTCAAATTTCTTTTCTAAATAAGTAATCATCTTTTCAACATCAGAAGTTTCGGTCTTCTCCATAGTTTATCTTTCAACAATCTTCGGTTCTTTTTTCTTCTCTTGAGCATCTTGGTAGTATTGAGCCCAATCATCATCATCATCAATGATAACCTTTTCATCATCAAAAACCACTTCACCAACTTTAGTCTTCCCTTTGTCCCTTGGCTTCTTAGTGCTAGCAGATGCTTCGACATGATTTTCTAAAATTGCAGTCAATTGGTTCTTCATGGTCTCAGCTAGGGCCTCTTTTATTTCTTCCATCTTGGCGTTGAGGGCATCATCCACCATTCTTTGAATTTTTTCGGGATTCATTGTTTTTGGTGAGCAAGTGATTGAGTCGTTGCTAGCTTCTTCGCTACCGGCATAGGTCAGATTGTCGTAAGCTTTTGAACTGTCGTAATCTAGGGCTGTGAGCTAGAGAGGATCAATGATATGAGATGCAAATGTATGTATGTATGCATGTATGCACAAACAATAGACAAATAAGGACAAATAGGATGTTTCTTCCAACCATATAACATCCACACACCGATGGCGAGTCTCTTTTCCTAGGTAAATGGTTAACAAAATACCAACATGGGGTACCTTATTTTCGAATATTTTCCTCGGACGTTTCAACTAATAGCTATATTTTCAGAAATGGAAATCAATCTATGATAACTCCCATTAATTAGGTTTTAATCCATTCAACCAACTATAGTAGCTTTTATGCTATATTGGATTAAAACTAAATTAAGAGGTTTATTATAAATAGATTTCTCATTTGAAAAAAGTAACTAATGATCCATGCCAAAAACAAGCCCATGATTAATTATTTTTTGTATAAACTAGGCTCACAATTGATTTTTGGTATTTCGTAATTGACCTAAATAATTTACAAGCTCTTTGTAAGAAAAGGTTGGATAAATTTTATTTCTAAGCCCATTGTAAAAAGATTTTAGAAAAAATGAATTTTGGGCTTAGTATTTGGGGCATGAGCAAAAGAATTTTTGATTTGCTTTTAGAACAAGTCTTATGTCCAAAGACCATCTTGAAAAGTTTTGAAAATAGCTTTGGTCTTTTGGATTTTAAAGAAAAATTTATTTGAGCTTACAATGCACTTAGGTCATATTAGAAAAAGAGCAAACCAAATAAGCCATGATTTAAGCCAAGATAAATTAACCATAGTCAAACAACATGCATTTCGGGTAAAACCTAAGGAAAGTAACTAGGCCAAATAAATGAGCTTTAGTCTTTGGGTTAAAAGACCTAGGTTCCCATAGCAAGTATATACCAAATGGTACAAGACTATGAGTGGTTATACCATACTTGATCTCCATACCTTGAGTGAAAGTATGGTATCCCTTATATAACACAACACGGGCAACACGGGCATCCTAACTCACATACACGATGCAATGGATAATATCATTATAAGAAAGAATAGAATAATTTAAAGACCAACAGAATCAACTTCTCTTATCCCCAATGGAGTCGCCACTGTGAGCGGGGATTTTCGCCCCACTCCCGGTGGAATGGTTCTTGCGACTTCGGCACTGTTTAGGCTTGGGGCCTTAGAGAACACAGACCTAAGTCCGGAGAAAATGGAGTCGCCATTCGGACTGGCCTGGAAAAAGAAAGGGGTGGATGACTCGATTCCTAAGGAATCTCTAACCCCCTAATGGGTTTGGAAAGTTGGGTACGTGTGGGGAAGGTGAGAAATGGCCCAGCACCCCCACAACGCCCGATTCATTGGAACCGGCCTCCTTTACAGGTCTTAATATTATAAAATTCTTAAATATAACAATATTATCCATATTACACGCAACAATTGAAATAAAGCATCGTTATATTAAAATCAAAGCAATGTCCAAACAAAGCAAATAAATGGACACCCATCCAAGGATGAAAACATGTCCTTACATCATCCATGTCTAAACTAATAGGACACCCACCGAAAGGTAGAAACATGTCCTTTACATTGGTCCAAAAAAATATAAAAGCAATTTAAATTATATGATATTTAACTAATGAGGTACCTATAAAGTGGAAACATACCTCTTACAACATTTGGAAATCAAAATAAATTGATAAAGGTAAATAACCATTCATCATAAATAAATCATTCATCAAAGATATCAAACATCAATCAAAATATAAACATTCATCCATGATAATTTAAATAAACCAAGCATCGAACTTAAATAAATCAACAAAGCATTAAAAATAAATTAAAGCATATAATAGACCACAATCAAATATAAAATTAAATAAAGCAAGTAAAGATTCAAATTAAGGTTACTGTTTCTATTTAAGATTCTTTATTTAATGTTTAGGGTTTTGGAATTTATTTGTTTAAGCTATTGTAAGTTTTAAGGGAATTAAAATGGATTAAGGTTTTATAATTTAAGAGATTGATAAGGTTCTTTGATCAGCCAAATTAGGGTTTGAGTGGTAAAATCATGAAATTAGGGTTTGGATACTTTAAAACATTAGGTTTATGATTATTAGCTATAGGATTATTGTTTTTAGGCTTACTGTGTTGAATTTTAATATTTAGATTTATAAGGTTTTAAGGTTTTAAAGATTAGGATTTAGAAAAATTAGGGTTTACGGTTAGCTAGTTTGGGGTTTCTGTCTTGATTTTGGAAGTTGAATTAGGGTTTTTAGTGTTTCAGAGAATGTATTTGATTTTAGAATTTGGAAAAACAAATTATAGTTTTATGGAGCTTTATGTGATTTTTAGAAACTGTAAAGTGAGTTTGAGTTTGGATATTTAGTAAAACATTTGGAATTTTGAAAAAGAATTAGAAGAAAACTAGTTTAGAGTTTTATGGTGTTTTTTGGAAATAAACAAAATGATTTAAGGTTTATAAAAACAGAAAAGATATTTTTTAGGGTTTTTGGAAAGAATATGATTCAATTTAGGGTTTTGGAAAATTGGAAAGTAGATTAGGGTTTGGTAAATTAATGAAACGATTTAAGGTTTTGAAAAGTTAGAAAGTAGACTAGGGTTTTAAGATTTTAAAGAAACAGAAACAACAATTTTAAGAATTTTGGAAAACAAAAAAAAAATTAAGGTCTTTATAATCAAAAGAAACAATTGGATGATTGAAGCTACTATACGGAAAAAAGAGATTAGATATTCATACCTTCGTTTGTTGCTTCCACAAAAAATTGCTTCTTGGATGAACAAGAACAAAGGCAAGATGGTTGCCTTTGATGGATTGAATTACTTTTTTGCTTCTTCTTCTCTAAAAAGTTCGATAGTTTTCTCTGCCAAAAAGTTTTAAAGTCTGATCACTTTTTCTAAGTTTTTCCTTCACTATATTGTCCTCCCCCTTCTGCGTTGTTTTTTAGTCTTATTTATAGAAAATTTCGATGATTAATTCAACTTGTTTATGGAAACTAACATTAATTAAGAAAAGGAAACCGAAACCAAATAGAATTTGGTTTTAGAAAAAATTACGTCGAAAAAATTTCGCTGGAGAAAAAAAACTGTTGCGGAAAAATTTTGCTGGTGAAAAAGCTATTGAGTGGATTGTCGTGGAAACTTGCGGGCTGAGGGAACCAAATTGGTTGCGGGCCATTTCGTCCAACCTTTTCGGCGACGAAATTTTTGTCACCGATTTTTTCGTCGCAGATTTTTATTTTTATTTATTTATTTATTTATTATTATTATTATTTATTAATTATTAATTATAAATACTAAAATAAATTTTATTTAATTAAGATAATACAAAAATTATTTTGGACAAATTAAAATATATTGGACAACATAAAAATTATTTTAAACTAATTAAAATATATTGGACTGAACTGGGTCAAAAATTAAGGGTCTACAAGGGGTAGGAGGCCGCAAGTTGAATTCACTATGTTTATATACATTATGCTATTATGTTAAATTCACTATTTTTATATACATTATGCTATTATGTAAAAATGTTGTAAAATTCTATGTTTGATTAAGTGTTGTAAAATATCTCAAATATATTATATATGATTATGGGTTGTTGAATGATTTTTAGATAAAATGTTGGAGACTTGGGAATATAATATTATTGAGAGCGTATTTCTTCGTAGGTTGTAACTATTTGATTTTGGAGAATGTCCAATTTACAAATAAAACTCTGGCAAATTTTTTTCAGAAATTTTCTTATAAAATTTATTGAAGTATTATACTTATATATATAATTTTTCTTATAATTATTATTAATGTATATGTTATTATTATTTAGATGTTACAATGCAACACTCTATTATTATGTATATATATTTTCACATATAATGGGCATATGTATTATACACATATAAAGTATAAAGGTGTTACATTTTTAACCTAAGTTTGGTGAGTCAAAGTCTAAGGTGGACTTTAAATTTCAACTTGATAAAACCCTAAGTCTACATGTGGAATTAGGTTCAACTTAATGAGCTCATGTTTAAATTAATTTTAGATTCAACTAGATGGATCTCTAAAATTAAAATTGATTTTGGGTTTAACTGGATGAAATAGTAAATTTAAAAATTGATCTTAGGTTCAACTGGATGAATCTCTAAGTTTAAAATTTGATTTTAGGTTCAACTGGATGAAACCCTAAGCTTAAAAATTGATGTTAGGTTCAATTGGATGAAACTCTAAGTTTAAAATTGATCATAGGTTCAATTGGATGATTGGTTAGGACCCATCGTGATTGGTTTTGGACTAGTTTCTTTTTGGATAAAAATTAACTAAATTTAATGGAGTCAATTAAAAAGGGGTTTTCCTTACATTTTTTTAAAATAAAATAAATTAAAGTGGCGACTCTCCAATTTTCACATTTCAAAATAAAAGCCACTTTTTCTTTTTCATAACAAAAGGAGAGTAAACTATTTTCTCAAAATAGAAAATCCATTTTCTTAAAGTCCTGCTTATCATACCTATCGGTGACCGTATGCAGTAGTGTCATATGAGGCCGAGCTCAAATAAGCATTTCGGCTCCCAATTCCCAAGTGGGCTGGATCAGTGATCGGGTGAAGCCTGTTTAGTTCATTTTTATACTAGTTTTTAGTATGATTTTTTGTGTGTTTTAGTTAATGTTTTGATTGATTTTTGTTTTAAGTTTGTTTTAAGTGTTGTTTTTAGGTTTAGGAGCAAAAACACCCTTGGAAGATCAAAACCGGGGAAGAAAAGCATGAACCAAGCAAGACATGGCCAAGCCAAGCAAGACATGGCCATGTCCCTCAAAATTTCTTCAAGGCAGTAGCTGACACACCCAGAGACACGGCCAAGCCTCTGGCCGTGTCTCATTCAAAAGGCAAAACAAAGAACAAAGAAAAGAAAGAGCAAAAAATGAAGGCAGGAAGAGACACACTCAGAGACACGGCCAAGCTTGTGGCCGTGTCACATGACACGGCCAGGACAAAAATGGCTTGGCCGTGTCCCATTCATGCCAAGAACAAAAGAGCAAGCAAAAAGAAGCAGAAACAGACATCGTCAAGGGACACGGCCAAGAAACTGGCATGTCACATGACACGGCCGTGTCCTCTGGCCGTGTCTCAATCTGTATCAAAGAGAGTGAGGGACACGGCCAGGAGCTTGGCCGTGTCCCAAAGAAAAAAAAATCAAGAGACACGGCCAAGCTCCAAATGGCTTGGCCGTGTCACCTCTCACAACCAAAAAGAGAAGAAAGAAAGAAAAGAAAGGTCCAGTGAGGGACACGGCCAAGTGACACGGCCGTGTCCCATGAAAAACCAAGAGACACGGCCAAGCCACTCTTGGCTTGGCCGTGTCACCTCAAGGAAGAGACCAAGAGACACAGCCAAGACACTCTTGGCTTGGCCGTGTCCCACCTGAAAATTCAAAATTCTTTCAACAAAGTGGGGAACAAGTGGGAGACAAAGACTTATTGCTTGCCAAAAGAAATATTAAACAAATAAAAAGTGGGGGACAAAGGGAAATGGGATGAGTTGGAAGGCATGGGTGTGTATTTTGAATGAATTAAAAGGAGAGGAAGAGAAAAATGGGGAGAGTTCTTGGCTTCTTGGAGCCAATTTTCTGCAAAATGTGGGAGAGGGAGAGAGTGACACTCTCCCTTGTCCCTTCACCTCGAAACCTCCATTTCCATCCTCTCCACCTTCTCCATCTTCCATTGATAAGATCTTTGAGGTTCTTTGGGATAAATTGGGTTACAAGTTCTCAAAGGTTGAAGAAGCTTCATTGAAGGGATTGGTGACTTGTTCCATCTTCCAAAGGCATATCCATTGAAGGTTGGTGACTTGAGAAAGCTCCATCCAAAGGTTTGGTGACTTGAGAAAGCTCCATTCCACATTGCAAAGGGAAATCAACCATTGAAGAGAGCTTGGGTTCTTCATCAAATACATCAAGTGGAGCTAGGAGGAAGACTAGCAATCCTACTCTTGGCATCTTCACGAGGGGTTTTTCTATTCTCTCTTTTAATTCATTTCTTATTGTTGTTGTTGTATTAAGAGATTGATATTGCAATGAACAATTTGTAATTATTTTGTATTGAGATGAATATTTGTTATAAATTGATGATGTTGAGCTAAATACCCATGCCTAGGGTTTATAGTATATTTGGTTGAATGTCTTGATTTGATATTTACATTGATGTTCCTTGTTGATTGGTTGATTGTATTGCATTAAATGCTAGGTTGATAGATTAGCTACCTATTGATCTTTGAATATTGGATGACGGACCGAGAGGTGAAATCCGATATCGAAACTATATAATCGACCACCCTTTGAATGAATTAGAAATATAAGTTCTAGGGTTTATTAATTTGGTAATGTAAAAGAATTGGTCATTGTTAATTCATGAATGTGAGAACTAATGGATTGGTAATTGACTAATTAATCTTAAGGAACAAATTAATTACAAGGTTATGTTAGTGGATAATTGAGAATTGAGCTTTGATTGAATGGACCTATGACTCTAGGTACCTTCCCAAGAATCGATTTGATCTTACACACCCATCACACACTTCAACCTACGCACTTTAATTTTAGGTTTAAATTAATCTTGCACATTTCATACAACAAACACTTCCGCATTTAAATACTTGCCAATCAAGCTATTACGAACCACACCTTCTTGGGGAAACGACCTTGGGGCAATCACCTTTGCTACAGCTACCTCGTATACTTGCGAGTGACGCTTTGTAGTAGTACTTAATTCGAGCGCAACAAAGCCTCACAACTAGCGACTTCACTTGGAACATTTAAAATATTCAAAATAAAATTTTAATGGTCTCTTTTTAAAAGCATTTTCTCTTTGATTGGTTTTCTCCTTTAATCATGCATAAGGGTTCATTACCTTTTAGTTTTAGGAACCCTTGGGTAGTAAGTAGAATCCACCTAGCAACCTTCATTAGGTATGTTGGGGAGTAGCAAAAGCATCCAACTGATGACGATTCCTAAATCCTTTTGAGGTGTACACACATGTACTACTAGACCAAGGTTAAATTCATTATTTGTTATGTGGTTAGGTATCTAGTTGTCTGAGTGTGATGGGACCCTTTTGACCAAACTACCATTTGCATGTAAAAGCCCTAGACCCTACCCTTAAGTGGCATGTACCATAATCCTATACCATGAAATTGTTTTCATTAATGCATTCATGCATGCATTTCATTGACACTATCCCCATGATTTTAAGGTACCGTTTCCTTAAAATTCAATCCAAGTTAAGTGATAAACTTGAACCACATTAAACCTAAACAAAATTAGCATAAAGCTAAGCCATATTAGCTTATCCCAAAACATAAACCTTAACCACATTGGTTTACCTTATAAAACTAGGTCACCATTAACTTATCCCATAAGCCACATTGGCTTGAACCATGGAGCACAAACCTCAACCATAAGAGTTTACCACATAAACATAAGTTGCATTAGCTTAACCATCACACATACATGAAACCAAGCTCCATAGGCTCGACCCATAAAATTAAGCTCCATTGGTTTAGCCCGCCAAAACAAAACTACGTTAGCTTGACCATTCAACATAAAATTAAGTTGTATCGGCTTAACTACCAAAACATAATGCTATATTAGCTTGACTAATTACATCGAATCTAAGCTCCATAGCCTTAAGTGCTTAACCCCACAAAGTAAAGCCATAATTGACTTGACCCTCAATCTCCAAAACTAAGCCACATCGACTTAGCCATCCTAAGCCACTTTAGCTCACAAAACTAAACATTATAGACTTAGCCCACACAACCCATTAATCATCAAACTTGCATTACATTAGTTTAGTCACCAAAACTAAGCCACACTGACTTGTCCATCAAAATTCAAGCTGAGCCACATTGACCTAAGCTGCACCCATGAATGCAAGCTCAAGCCATATTGGCTCAACCATTAGAAATAAAACCTAAGCCATGATGGCTTATCTCATATGTATATACCTAACCATCATCCATATGTATATACCTAAACTACAATGGTTGACCTTTAGGCTTGAATCATACCCATAATGGCTTAACCCTTCAAACATAAACCTAAGATGGATTAACCCTTAGGCCCAAACCAAGTAGACTTGGACAACTCAAATCAAGCTTGAAAGAGCTAAAACACCCGAGGTACATGGCTTGAACCATTAGGGACCATGCCCTACTTTAACGAGCCTCAATAGCTTGAACCATTAGGGACCATATCCAATCAGGCCACTATGGCTCAACCCTTAGGGACCATACCCTACTTAGTCACATGGCTCAACCCTTAGGGATCGTACCCTACCTAGTCACATGGCTCAACCCTTAGGGACTATACCCTATCTCGGCACATGGCTCAACCATTAAGGACCATACCATACCTTGCCACATGGCTCAACCCTTAGGGACCATACCCTACCTAGCCACATGGCTTAACACTTAGGGACCATACCCTACTTAGCCATATGGCTTAACCCTTAGGGACTATACACGACCTGGTCACGTGGCCAAACTCATAGTAACTATACTCTACCTAGCTATAGGACTCAACCTTTTAGGTACACACTCATCCAATGTAGTCATAAGGGCTCACCATCTAACCAAGCTTAAAAGGGCTAACCCATCCTAGCCACTACCCAACCTCATTGAGTCGTATGGCTTCAACCATTTGAACCATATCCTAGCCATATGGCTAACCTTTTGGGAACACACCCATCAAAAATGGCTCACAATCTAAACTAGCCACGTGGTCACCTTTTGGGAACACACCCATCCAACATGGCCATAATGGCTCACCATCATAAGCCCTAGCCCCATGGCTTGATACCTATAACCAAATTCATCCACACAAACCTTAACCACAAGAGTTAAACCCATCCACGTGGATCTTAGCCATAAGAGCTAACCTAATAGAATCTTAGCCATAAGACCTAGCCTATCCAACCTTGCCAAAAAGGGCTCACCATCATAATCCCTTGCCATAGGGCTTGACAGTTGAAAACAAATTTATCCACATAAACCTTGGCCACAAGAGTTAAATCCATCCATATGGATCTTAGCCAAAAGAGCTAACCCTATAAAATCTAGCCATAAGAGGTAGCCCTTCCAACCTTGCCTCAACAGGAACAACATCCAACCTAGCCATAATAGGCTCAACATCAAAACTAGCCATAATGGTTCACCTTCCAACTTATTCCCAATAGGTGCAAAATCCAATTTAGCCACAATGGTTCACCATCTAACCTAGACACGTGGCTCACCTTTTATGAAAACATCCATCCAGCTTACCCCACCATATTATCTAGCCATATGACTCACCTTTTAGGAACACATCCATCCAACATACCTAGCCACATAGCTCACCTTTTGAGGAACACACCCATCCAACTCAACTACAATGGCCCACCTTCCAACTTAGTAACATGGCACACCTCTTGGGACCATACCCATCTAACCCAACCACAATGGCTTCCCATACACCAAACCACCTGACCACCTAAATCATACCTATGTGAACCATCTCAAGCTATGGACCATAACCCATCTGCATGACCACTTGGCCACATGGATCAAGCCCCCTTACACCTAAACATTTGTTCATACCCCTAATTATTTAGCCTCAAAATCTAGACTTCATAACTATAATATATGAATTGTGCCCTATGTGCCCAACCATCTTGACATATGAACCATGACCCATTGACTCATAGTTTGACCATACCCAAATAGAAAGCTTCATCTACCTTCACCCACATATGGTCCATCAACCATGAACCACTCATCACAGTGCCTTACTAATTGGGTCTATTTGTGCAAGCCTTTGAGTATATATACCCTCTCATGCCTGTTGAGTAATCTAGCTCTCCTCAAAACCTTTGTTGACCTAGCCTTTTCGTGTGAAGGTATCCATGGCCCAACAAGAAGACAACACTAAGATACCAACCTTACGTTGAAGCTTTTCTTAAGAAGCAAAAAGTCAAATTTCAGATAGCTTTTAGTGCCTTGCAAGATCACTTTACCAATTCCCTCAAGAAGCAAGAGGAGAATTTTCAGACGGCATTTGTAGCCCATCAAGCTCATTCCATTAGTCTCCTTAAAAAAATAGGAGAATTTTCAGATAGTAGCACTCATCGTGTAACAGGCTTATGTTGTTGAGTTCATTAAGAAATTGGCAGAGCATGTTGAAGCGACCACTACTTTGAACACCTAAATAAGACAATTTTTTAGGTACATCTTAATTTATTACCTGGAGGCTTAATATCAATTCTCAAATAAGTTAGATCAAGCCAATGTAGTAACTAATCTAGCACCCACCTAAAAGGCTTCCCAAGCCAACATTAACCTTCCTCATTCCTTGAATCATTTTCAAGGTAGGGAAAACTACTCCAGCCATCAGGAACTTATGGAGCATGACACAACAACAGTGGATTCCGTAAGATGGGAATGCATTTCAAGAAGTTTGGTCATAAAAAGAAAAGGAAATTTATAGACTTGGGGATGGCTTTAGGCCTAGCCTATGTGAAAGCTTTGGAGGCTTGTCTAGTGACATCTCTAGAACCAAGCAAGCCACCTCGCCCCTTATCTAAAAGCTACAAGATCTATTAATATTGTACATACCATCAACGAGGCAAACACAAAACTAATGAACGCAAAACCCTGAGGTACTGAATCCAAGACCTCATTGATAATGGGATGATCATTTCACCCAAGGCAACCAATATTGAAAAACCTTCCCAACCGCCATTAAGGCTCGACTAAATATGCTTTAATCAAATAGATTTCCCTATATCTACTAAAATTACATTTCCTAATCAAACTTGGAAAATAACTCCTTTCATGCTTACCAACCAAAAATCCTTTAACAACTGGCACTATAAGAAGGCTAATTCCTAGTCTAATGAAAGCCCATGTCAAATAGCAAGCCAAAGTCAAAAATTGAGTATAAGTCTTAAAGCATCAAGTCAAAGGTCAAACCAATCAAAGTCAAATTCAGAGTTAAGCCAGAGTCTCAAGAGTCTGAGTCTACCAACATTGAGTCAAAGCTCAAACCAATCAAAGTCAAAGTCAGTGTCTATTTAGAGTCTATTAAGAGTCAAAACCTATGTCAAGCATTGAGGTTTCAGAGTTAATCTCTTATGTAATATTCCATTTATTAATAAAAATATAGAGCTTTCTTCTCATCCTTCTTTATGCATTGTTAAAAATAAAAAGAGAAAAAAAGAAGAAGAAATGAAAAAAAAAAGAAAAAAAAACTACAAAGCAAAACAATAAACAATGACCTTGGCGTTACATCGTCATCCAATAACAAAACCAATCCTCTAGAATATGTATAAGATCAAGATTATAAAGCTTGTCAAACAAAAGTTCCAAGTCAATATCCGTTGGATCCCCACATGGAAAAAGAGAGAGAGAGAGAGAGAGAGAAGAGAGAAAAGAGAGAAAGAAAGAGAGGGAATTCATCATACCTCGATATAAGAGTTGCAAGATCATTACCTTAATATCTCTTAGAGCATGAATAATAATAATATTCGCTTCACTAAAGATTTCAAAGATCCATCAACATAAATCGACAACACATTCATAACCATTAACAAAGCTATCAAGCAAGCTTAGCAGAAAAAAGGCTTGAATGCTCAACCATCACATCATGGAGCTATAGGAACTTCACACCCAAGAACATCTTATTTCATGGATGGCAACTATTGCACTAATTTGAAAAGAAATATGAGAAAGGGTTATAAAAAAAATAGCCTAACACTTTAATAGAGAGGTCATCTAGGATCCCTTGAAGTAAGTATATTGGTCGACGGAGCTCCCATCTTTGTAGACTTAGTTGAAATCAAGACAAGAACTACGCAGACTTGAGTCTCTTATAATTCTAGCTGATACATAGGTAGCACCATTGGGTTAGGTCCCATTTATTCCAATCCAATCTAAGTTACTCCAAATAATACCAAATCTTTTCATGCCAAGGTCATATAAATAAAAAATAAAAAAAAAATGAAAATCTCGCTAGCTAAAAACCTGAAAGGGTGACTTAGGCAAAAATTAGAGCGAGTTCATCTAGTTAAAACCCACAAGGGTGGCTCAGGTAAAAATTAGAGCCAAAAAAATAAGTTTAACTCAACTCAAGGCTTATCTAAGTTAAGCTTCTAATAAAAGAGTCAAAATTTCAAAGTCATATCTCTCAAGGGGGCATACCCTAAAGTTATTATTTAAACCTTAGGTGCACCCCCTCCCTAATGTCTCCCTCTAAGCCAGTCACCAAGGTTCAGTATTTATGCCTTCTCATAGGACCATAAACCAAACACATACAACCGCTTAAGTTGTTATACCTCTATACCTCATCGCCAAATGAAATCACCAATCATTTCCACTTGAATCGAAGCTCATCTCATGAATGATCATCACCCCTAAAAGAAGCATTCATGAATAATGTCTAAATTACCAACCTTATTTCCCCATACTTCAAGCTAGAAAAAAGGGTTTACCAAAAAGGTTAGTTTTGAGCTCATTACTCTAGCAACCATTCATTAAAGACAAAAATCATCAAGGAGAATCCAACTTCCTATACATGATGAGTTTCACAAGAATCAAAGCCAAACCCTCTTCATAAGAATAAACCAATTTGTAGAACCATTAGCCTTGAACCACACTTGCACAAGCCTAAGCAGCCACTCCACCTTACTACCCATGATCCAAACCATCTTCATAAATAACAATCGAAACTAGTCTGCAAGACCATTAGCTGTGAGCCACCCTTGGACAGCCCGAGTGGTATGCTTACCATATTATCCAAATTCTTTAGGGGAAAAGCCTATAACCAAGATAATCATGATAATAACCTTCTTCACAAGACTATCAAAAGTATCTTAAGCTACTCTTGGAAAGCTAAAGTTTGCAATCTCTCAAAAAAGCCTTTTACAGCACTAACCATTAAACCTTTATTCAAACTCACAAAGCTCATTGGGGCATGAATAAACCTTAATTACAACCCAACAACCCATTTTTGGCATATACCAATATGGTTGAACTTGACTATAGCCTTTCCAAAATCTTGGTCTAGGCCAAAGCCCTAAAAATCAAACCAATCAATTTAAGACCAAATAAGATATCTGCCAAAGGCTAGAGCCAAACTCCATCCTTCATATCCAAAACATTTTACCAAGAAAGTGGTCCATAACTAAAAGAATCAAAGGCCAAATTGACTTAAGTCCTTAAAGCCAGGCATCCCCCAAACTAAAGCTTGATGGGAGCCCATCCAAAGAAAGTTGCATCCTTCCTAAATCAGCATACCACAATCTGTCTAAGCCAAATAGACCACAACTTGCTTGCTTAAATAAGCCAAAGTTCCATAGCTTGATGACCTAAGTCATCCAAAAAGTCAAGCCTAAGGCCAAGGCCCACTAAGCTAATTCCAACCTATTAATGGACAAGCCTTCTAACGCAATTCTAACCTAGATTGACCCAACCATGGTCAAATCCCTCACATTGAAAGGTTAAAACCACCCATAGGTTCTAAAGCTTCACCAAAGCACATCTAGTCTTGCCAAATTAACCATTAATCATGTCGATAAGCCAAATGGCCATCCCTTGCATTCAATAGGCATCCCTCTAGATCATGTTTACTATCAATCGAGAGCTTAGGTTTCAAAGTACCTAAAATCCTCATTTTTAATCCTAAGACAAAATTAGGATTGTCCCTTATCATCAATGTAGGTAAGAGCCCTAGAATCCAACTATCAAATCAATCCTAGGTTAAAACCCTAAAGACCGTCCTTCATATGAGGTAAAGGTTAGCACCTTAGAATTCAAACCTCTAAAACCATCATTCTAGGTGAAATCCTAGAATCTAACTTTCAAACTAATGTTAGGTCAATACTCTAGGCCTTGATCTTTAGATATTTTTAGGGTCAGCTCCATAAAATTCAACTTTTGAAACATCTTACATAAGAGCCCTAAAACTCAAACTTGGTTCTGAAACCAAGACAATGACATCAATGTAGAACAATTAACATAAAACTAGAAACCAACTGGCAGTATAAGCATCTTGTGAGCAGAGATTTTTGCCTCCACTTCTGGTGGAATGATTCTTGCGACTTCGGCACAGTTTGGCTTAGGGCCTTAATGAATAAAGGCCTAAACCTAGAGAAATAGAGTCACCACCCAAATGGGCTGGGAAAGAAAAGAAAGGGGTGAATGACTTGATTCCTAAGGAATCCCCAACCCCTTATTGGGTTTCGAAAGTTGGGTATGCATGGGGAAAGTGAGAATGACGTAGCACCCCCCCATAACGCCTGATTTATTAAAACTAACCTCCTTTTAGGTCTAAATATTATTAAAATCTTAATTATTATAATACCATCTGTATTACATGCAATTATAATAAATAAATATTCATTATATTAAAATCAAAGCAATCAAATAAAATGGGCACCCATACTAGATGAAAACATGCGCTTACCATGTCCAATGTCCAAAATATAAGTAAATAAAATAGGACACCTACCAATTGGTGGAAACATGTCATTTACAACAATCCAAAATCCATAACATAAGTTAAATTACAAAACTTAATAAATGAGGCACCCATAAGTGGCAACATGCCTTTTACATCATCCTTTAAATAAAAATTGCAATCCATCATCATACAAAGAATTATAAAGTGGGGCTTAATTAAATGGAAATTAAAATTGCAATCCAAAAATACATCTTAATATTAATTCATTAAGGAAATATAGGGCATCGTGCATACAACAGTCCCTCCTACTAGTCGTTTAGCGGGGTCAAGGGACATTGCTCCTAAAAGGTAAATAATTTACAAAATAGATTTTATTGGGAAATTAGGATTTTGCTAATGAAACTAAAGTTAAACATGAAAAATTAGGGTTTTAACTTAAATCTAAGGTCTAGCGTGAAAGATTAGGGTTTTAGATTATAAAACTAACATGCAATTAGGGTTCCAATAATATTTAAACCTAAAGCTATGGTTTATTGTGTGGGACTTCAAAACCAAACAAATAAAAATGAATTAAACAATAAGGATGATCAATGGAATTCAATTAAAATTAGTTAGTATGATCATACCTACATTTGTTGGCTGCACCAAGGTAATTTATTGAATCAAGCTTGCTGTTTGAATTTGTACTATTTAAATAATTTAGAGAATATTGCTACTGCCTTTCCATCTCTCTTTGGTCAATTAGTTTCTGCTTTTCCTTTTATTTGATAATTATAGCTCTTTAGTTCTATGCCTTCTGCATGGAAAAACATTAAAAAAGAGTCTGAAAATGTTTTATAAATGCATAAACTCAAAAAAATTAAAAAGGAGAAATTTTATAGGCTCAAACCAATGATTTTGTTCCAATGTAGCCTCCAATCAATATTTTTGTTTTGTGTCATTATTTGAGCAAGTATGCGTATTTATTTTTGTAAAGTGATTGGATCTTTCTTAAGAAATGAGTCTTTCATGCCCCCTGACACTTTGTCTGTTTACTTCAAGAGTATTGGTCGTTTAAAGAATAGACAACAGAAGTGTTATGTGACATGATCATGCATGCGTGTATGCTTGAGTGATACTTAAAATGGTGATATTGACTCACAAACTGAGGTGATGGATCAAGGCATTCCCATCGGTACCTTTAGGGTCTCTATGTAGTCCTTGCATTTGATCATCACGAGATGTCACATCCACAGCTTCATCTTCAAGATATGGAAAACATGAGTAGTGTGGGCCCAAGCAAGGTATTCATAGATGTACGTGATACCCATTTCTATCCATGATTCAAGACTTTAGTTTGCAACTTCCTATAACCTTGCAAATGATCAACCCACTTTTGCCCAATATATCCTTTAAGGTTCGATAGTGCAATGTACTTCCTTAAGCTTGAAGGCTCATGTGATAAGAAAACACATTTTTTTTTCAAATTTAATTTTGAATTTTGAAATCAAATGTCAGTGTCAATATACCTCAGGACTTAATTTTTCCAAATTAACACATCTGTAACATCATAGCCCTATTTACCTTACTAAACTTGAGAATCATTTCCATTTGAGTAAGGACTGTTGCACTTCAAATAGGCATATACACATTACTTGACCAAAAGGTTTTGTTGAGTTTAGATATTGTTTATCTCATATGCATATTTTTTCAAACAATCTCCACTAATAGACTCCACTTACCAAGAGAGATCAATAAGTCTTTAATAGGCTTGAAATGGGGTCTATAACGGATATGGGTTAAATGAATGTCATTTTTAGATTGGAGCTGATGCGACACTGCTAACAAATATTCACACTACAAACTTTCTGTAATATCCGTGATCTTGGAGAAATTAAATAAGTATTTTGAGATATAGGTGTTGTATATACCTAATATATACTTAATGTATACATAGTATATACATAATGTATGCAGAGTATATACATATTATATATATATATATATTATGTATGTTGGTTAGATTAAACAATCACGTTCCTTTTTCTTGCCAAAAAAAAAAGTATGTTGGTTATATGTAAAAATATATTATACTTGATATATATATATATATATCATACTTGATATATATTAAATATACAATATACATATATATATATACATAATATAAGTGCATTACATAAATATGTACATAAGAGTATATGTAACATATAAGTAACATATATATGACATATACATATAAATAAAATATATGTAACATATAAATGATTATTTATGGATGGAATGATGGGAAGATGTGAAATTAGTAAATAAATAAATAAATAGAAAAAAAAGAAAAAAAAGTCAAACTAAGAAAGAAATACTTGGTGGAGATTAAAATTTGTTTAAAAATGAATAAAATAAATCAAAATTAAAATTAATTTTTTATAGTGGAAGATGATGGAAATATGAAATTTTATTAAATATTAATTAATTAATTAATTAATTAATTATATGTGGTTGAAAAGAAAAAGGAAAATAAAAAATTAAAATTAAATTAAAATTCATTTATGGATAGGAAGAAGATTATAAATATCTTAATATTATATTATTTAATTAATTAAATATATATATATAAGTGGATGGGAAAAAAGAAGTAAAAATTAAAAAGAAAACTATTATCTTCTTCTTCTTCCTTGACAAAAACGAGCCATCATAGCCAAGAGAGGAACAAAAATATTCTTTCATCATCTAACCCAAATTTTCTAAAGAAATCAAAGAAATTAAAGAGATTTTGAAGAAAAGTAAGAAATCAAGTAAGTCTCTTTTCCTTAAAGCTTTAATTTCTTGGTTCTATATTTATGCTTAGAATTTCCAGAGAGAAAAAATGATGGTAAATTGTTTAAATAGATAGAAATGATATTAATATGATGAGTGTTTAGTGAATTATTGATTAGATATTGGAAATAAGAATAAATGATGGAAGTAGAGTTTGATGATTAATATGTACAATTAGGGTTTCTAATATGACTGATGATAATTATTGTAATGAATGAATTTAATGTTGTTTTCATGTATATGTGATGATTTTATGGTTATAAATTGAATATGGTTAAGTATGGATGAAGTTACGGTTATGGCCATATTATATGAAATTAGGGTTTCTGGAGAAGGTTTTTTTAATTATGGTAAAGCATTGTTTTGATATTATATAGATATATTATAGATGATTACATAGTTGAATGATGGAAATGAGATTGATATGTTGAAGTTTGAATAAGGTAGTAATAGTGAAAATAGTATTTTGGTAAAATGTAATGTAGAATTGATGTAAATGGTGTATGAATAATTAAAGTGTATTAAAATGAAATTCTAATGCTATGTTGGAATTTGTAATGTGGTGATTTTAAGGTTGGAAATGTAATATTGATAAGTTTTGGTGAAGTTCATATTAATGGTTGCATTATGTGAAATTTGAATTTTTGAAAGAGGTTTCCTTAATTGTGAAAGTGAATTGTTTTAGTGTTATATTAATATATAAGTAATGTTTTTAAGGTTAAATATTGAAAATGAAATTGGTAGAATGAAGTTTAAATAAAGTAGTGAATGGTGAAATTAGAGTATTAATGAGGTTTTGATGAGAGTTGAATAAAAAATGGTAATTTAATAATCATTGAGCATGTAAGTGACTTTAAATGAATAATGTTGTGTGATCGGGGATTTTCACCCCCACTCCCACGTAGAATGGTTCTTGCGACTTTGACAGTGTTAGGCTCAGGGCCTTAGAGAACACAGGCCTAAACTTGGAGAAAATGGAGTCGCCACTCGGATGGGCTGGGAAAAAAAAGGGTGGATGACTCGATTCCTAAGGAATCTCCAACCCCCTATTTGGGTTTGAAAAGTTCAGTACATGTGGGGAAGGTGAGAATGACCCATCACCCCCACAACGCCTGGTTCATTAGAACCGACCTCCTTTTCAAGTCTTAATATTATAAAATTCTTAAATATGACATTATCCATATTACATGCGATCATAAGAATAAATAAATACTTTATTAAAAATCATAGCAATGTTCAAATAAAATAAATAAATGGACACCCAATCCGAGGATGGAAACATGTCCTTACTTCGTCCATGTCTAAGACTAAATAGGACACCCACCGAAAGGTGGAAACGTGTCCTTTACATTGATCTCAAAATACAAAAATAATTTAAATTACATAAGGACTAATTAATGAGGTACCCAATCATGGAAACATACCTCTTACAATTTTAATAAGCAAATAATAATCAAAAAAATATTGATCCATGATAAATTAAATAAATCAAACATTGAAATCAAATAAATCAATCACCGAAACAAATAATAAACCACATAATCAAATCTAAAACTAAATAAAGCAATAAATGTATAAGTCTAGGGTTTACATCTTATGTAACAGCCCAATACTCCATATAAATACTATACATATACCTAGTATACATACAGTAAGTATATAAAGTATAAGGATGCCACTTTTTCTTTTTTACCTTTCAATACCTGTAACAAAATTCAAACCATAATAGGTCAATTTAAAGAACACTTACAAATTATTGTCTTTATCAAAACTTCATTTATACATATAATATAACATACTTAAAGTGGATACATGTATGCATTACCCTCTAGTTGGTCTCGACAAAATCTTACTCTTCTCGTGGCCTACCAAAAGACTTCATATCTTCCACCAAGCTACCTGCGCGATAATACATCCGCGCTAAGCTCGAAAGCTTAGTAGTACAAATATAAAATACAAACATATATCATGGAAACACTAACATATAAAGATATCTCAATTCCATATACTTTTAGTTCTTATTAAGTTTATCCCTATTCATTTGCACCTTTCATATCTTTCAACTAATCTCCTATCTTATACACACATAAACATAACATTTCTACCAAGTCCAACCCATCACTAATATTCACAATCAACATCTCAATACACACATTATACATCATACTAATAATAAGTCACATTTCCAATTAAGACAATCATTGTCATCAACCACAATTCATCAATTGAATTCACAATCAATGCTAATACACACATTATACATCATACCAATCATAACATTTCTTTATTCACAATTCAACATTAATGATTCATCACTAGTGCTCATAATCAATATTTCAAAGCACATATTACATATCATCAATCACATGTCCAATGAAGTATACCAAAGATTTCATTATCCATTTCTTTCAACATTTGTATATCACATTGACAACAAAGACAGACTCGGGCCCAACAGACACCACTATGTTATTCAGAGTTCAGAGTTACTGCTTTGGTCTATAATCATAATCATCAAGCCCGTAGGCATCATATATCAATATTTCTATCCATGGATAGTGTAACAGACCCAGTCTCTTGGACCATCAACTCATCATGAGGAGATCCTCAACTCGGCAAGACTGTTACCAATCATATATTTCATATTCACAATTCTCATAGTGTAACAGACCCAGTCTCTTGGACCTCAATTCAACTCAATTTGAAGAGATCCTCAACCCGGCAAGACTGTTACCTTTTTCATTTTATAGGCATGCCTCCAAACCCAGAACTCTGAAGACTGAATAACACATTAAACACATATTTCACTTATTGTTTCATTATCAATTTCAATCTCAATGTTCATTATCATCTAGGCAAACATGCCTTGTTTCTTTCAATTAGATCATCATAGCCAATCACAATGGCTTCATCTCACATTTGAATCATCATGGCCAATTACAATGGCTTCACAACATATCCTATCTCAATCCATATGATACATATAACATCATTGCTATAACATTACAAAGTACCTTATTCATATAGCACAATACAATTCACAAGATTCATAATACACAAAACATAGTATTGTTCATATAGTATCATGTGCATCATCATTATAATACTCAACATCAATTACATTAACCAAATGAACATATCATTATTCAATCACATGATTCACATTATACATATAGCATCATTGCTATAACATTACAAAGTACATTAAAGTAATTCTTCATAAAAGTGTTTATCATAATAAATTTGCATAGCTCATACCTTGTTGAATGATCCTCTTCTCTTTCACACTATACAAGTCACATTAGATTAACAATGTAATAATTTACCTAACATTATTTAATTATACTCAATCAATTGTATTCTCATACATTAATATTCATCAAATCATTCACATCTTTCATTTTCCCATAACACAATTATATATATATACATATCATTAATGATATAAACACATCAAAATACATTAGTGATATGCATTAACAATGCAATCATGCAACATTGGTACTTACCTTAATAACATTTCACACCACTCTAAACTCTTCTCCACTCAATAGTTCTTCACTTCACAAATTAGGGCAATTCAACCTCTTCACAACCTAATCCAAAAGGAATATAAGCAAAATGACCATATGAATAGTACATTCTGGTTTTAGACTCCATTTTATCCTTATTTTGAAAAATTGTATAAAATAATCTACTTGACTAAAAATTCTAAAAGTTTTACAGAATTTAGTTTTGTATCTTAAAATCATTCCTTTAAAATTTTAGATCAAACTGAACACAAAATCTTGGTCAAATAGTTCACCTAACCAGACTGCCCCAATTGCCCTGCATCCTGGCAGCAGTTCTGAACTTTGTGAATTCCATAAATCAAATTCAATCAACGTGGTTCCAAATTATTTTTCTCAAATACTAGACTTACTAAGAAACAACATATCCAAAATTCAATTGGATATGATTTTTCTACATTTTATTAAAAATCCCGAAATACAGC
This sequence comes from Garcia nutans, assembly GCA_947685225.1. NCBI lineage: Eukaryota > Viridiplantae > Streptophyta > Magnoliopsida > Malpighiales > Euphorbiaceae > Garcia > Garcia nutans. The sequence continues at coordinate 20,807,252 of CANTUV010000011.1, read as the reverse complement.
TGTCTCAGTTAAGGTACCTGCTGGAACAGGTCTAATAAAAATAATCTTTCTAAACTCATAACCATTCCAAAATCGAATCAACATATTTTTCAGTCATTCTAGACTCATAGAGGCACAACATATCAAAAATTCACTTCAAGAACATTTTTCTATAATTAATTAAAAATCATACAAGTCACAGCCTTTACTAATTGTAAAACAGAAAAATATTCACTAAACACAACTCTTACTCTTCCATCACCAACACCATTTTAACTTCTTATTTTAAAATCAATTTCAACTCTAATCAACAAATCATCAACACACTTAATCATACTATCAATAACCCTAACTCAACTCACACACATCTTCAAAAATAACAAAGGCAAACAAGAGAAAACTTACTAAAATCATGAAATTCTTGAAATTCCAACTTGTATACTTGAGATCTTCCTTCACTTTTGAGCTTAAAATTCCAAAATCATCACTTGTTCTCTTGCTTTCCTTTGTCTTTGAGTGAGCCGGCCATCAAGAAGAAGAAGAAGAAGAAATGATGAAGAAAACACAAAGTCAATAGGCATTAAATACCCTTCCAAAAGAAAATTACTAAACTACCCTCAACCATATAACTAAACCTTTGTCTTTTACAAGCCCATGTTGGTAATTTCACAATCACAAATAAAATATCCTCTTCCCTTGACCAAGCCCTTTGACCAACTTATATTATATATATATGACCATATACACAACATATACACTTCACTCTACATAATGCTTTTCTTCAAACAACATAATTACCACTTATCAATCACACACTCAATTCAATAATAACAACATTATCATAACTTCTAAGCACACTTAGGGATATTACATCTTAAATTAGGGTTTCATGAATGGAATTAGGGTTTTGATATATAGAACTATTATTGTTATTATTACTTAAAAAAATATCAAGATATTGTGATATATTTATAAACTTTGATCTTATTGCAATATTGACTTATAATAAATAATTGCACAACACATACTCTTATATGGATGGCTACAGGATGTGTTTTAATTAAATAAGCATGCATAAAAATTAATTAGTCATGTATGGTTTACTGGAGCTATTTTGTATGAATAACAAGCAATCTCATCAAAACTTATTATGCCAAGTTTAAATGGATTTAATTTAGAAGACTTACCTTTATTGTTGATTCCACCAATAATTAAAGGTTGGTCCAAATTCTTGATTGCAACGGCTTTGTTTGTTGGTTGAATAAAATCAAGACACTATTGAGCTACTGCCTTAATAAAGTTTTATGTTTGATCTTTTTCTCTGTTGGCTGCTAGGGTTTCTCCCTTATTTTTGGTTGCTCCTTCTTGCTCTCTATTTGTTTTCTTTCTCTGTCGCTACAATCTTTTAATTCTAGTCCTAGAAATAAATTGCTAAAAGTTTAAAAGTCCTCAATATTTGCTACTGCATGTGTTTCTGTCCAAAGAAAAGAGAAAAAAAGTCCTTGAATAATTATTGTTGTCCTTGTTTCTGTGTTTTAATGCCTTATTTTTAGGAAAAATAAAAAAACTAATCTTAGTTGGTTAAGGAAAATTCAACTGTTAAGGAAAATATTAAAAACCATGCTAAATAGGAATTCGTCAAAAAATTGGGCGTGGGCCTAGGCTGCGAGAATTGGGTGCTGTTGGCGCCGCGAAATGGGCACGGGCTGCAAGCCAATTCGCAGCGAAATGGGCACGGGCTGCAAGCCAATTCGCCGTGGGCACACCCTGCGGCAAATTGGCATGCCCTAATTCCTCATGGGCAGGCCCTACGACAAAATTGGGATGCCCCAATTTGTCGTGGGCATGCCCAATGCGCCATGGGCACACCCTGCTGCACGTCGTCCAATTTTTTTATTTATTTATTTATTATTATTATTATTAAAAATAAATATTATATTTTAATAAATATTTATATTTTCTTGTTTTCTTTTTTATTTTTTCCTATATTAAATGATAAATATTATAAAAATAAGTAATAAATATTAAAATAAATAATAAATACTATAAAAATTATTTTTGGACTGTTTTAAAATATTGAACTGGACTTGGTCAAAAATTAAGAGTCTGCATGTTGCTTATTATAAAATTATGCATATGTAGGTTAAAGTGATAAAATAAATGGAATTGAGAGTTTGGCTTGGGAAAGAGAAAAGAGGTTAGTACATATTACTGAATTTTGTGTTTTCCTTAAAATGTAAATGATCATTATATATGTATAATGCTATTTGTTTTTAAAATATGGATTTGCATATAATCTATGCAATGTGGCATAGTTACATAAGGGGTGTCACATTGGCAAAAGTCCAATGTAGGTTGATATATATATATATATATATATATATATATGGTATGATGTCCAAAATGGATATATTTATGACTTGTGAGAAAATGTAGAAAATGAGTCACATTTCATGGATATAAAATTTGATGAACAAAAAATATGGAAAAGGATAAAATATAAGAAAATATGAAAAATAGATAAAGAATATGAAAAATAAGGAAAATTATGGTAGAATAATAAATATGATGGAAATTGATAAATATGAAAAATGTGCTAATAATGAATTTATAATGTGTAATGTGATGTTTATGCAAAATATAAAAAGTGAAAGTTATGCACTAAAATGTGGAAGTGAGCCACATTTGATTTGAATGTGATGATGGTTTGGTTTATAAGTCAAAAATGTGGAAAAAAATGTGAAATGTGGATAATAATTACAAAATGAGAAAAAAAATATATGGAAATTTGATACTTATATGAGACATGTGATGGTGATCATAGTTTGATATGATCACAAGAGATATGAAAAATGTGACAAATGCACTAGAAATGTGATTTACTAGTCACATTGTGGTTGCAGCTAGAAAGATGATGAAATATGTTGCAAACATTTGAAATATAGAAATTAATGATGTTTAAATGGTAATATGGAATGAAATGTGTATTTGCCTTGTATAGTATCTTATTCCAGAGAATTATTTTTAGTGCTATATGATTTGCCTTCGAGCCAGACGCTGGGTATCACCATTATTTGCCTTCGGGCTAGATGCTGGACATCACTATTATTTACCTTCGGGCTAGATGCTGAGTGTCACTATTATTTACTTTCGGGGCTAGACACAGAGGAATCAACAGGGGACAATTGCGACACTTAGATCTCCGGTGTCGCGATAGACATGACAATATCTGTGGAATTGAAATACTATATAGGGCTTATTTTGGCCCAATATGTGTGTGTGTGATATATTCATGTGTATGTGTATTGTGTTTTGGATAATGGAATATGACATTTGGATGGTAAGATGAATTATGATATGCAATTAAAAATATCAATGTTGATAGAACTTAGCAGAGCTGGGTCTAGAGATTCAGTTGACTTAAGCATAATTAGGTCATGAGATTGTTCGTATGTGTACTCGATTTGATAGTTGAGATTGAAAAATAAAGAAGTATAGATACATATATATATATATACACCATGTATAAAATAAGAAGTAAGAATATATATGTATAGTATTTATTATTTATAGATATGTACCACTAAACTGTAAAACTTAGCTCAGTTGTGTAAATTGCGCAGGTAAGAGCGTGACGATTAGTGGAACTCAGACTGTGGTAGATGTGTGGTGAACTAGACTGCCTCAAGACCAACGATGCCATTTTCATAAATGTATATTTATGATTTAAGCATTTTGATTTATGTAAATTAACTCAAAACACTTGTGTTGGTTTGTAAAGATTTAAGATGACAGTATGTTTATATTTGTCAATATTTGATTTTAATAGATAAAGTTTAAAGTGTTGAGATTTTAATTCAATATTAACAAAGTAGCGAGTTTGGAGAATGAATGAAATTATTGATATTTTGGAAGGGTAAAATTTTTAAGCAGGTTATGTGGTTATTGTTTTTGGGATTTATTCGAATTACGAATAAAACTCTAGCGAGTTTTTCTAGAGATTTTTTCATTAAATTATGTATTTTTAGTTTTTAAATTATTAATGAATATTATTTATTAAAGTATATTTAAGTTGCAAAATATTTTCTAGAATTTATAAAAATTTGATAAGACTAAAAACTGTTATATTCTCATATTGTATATGCATATATTATATATATCGGGTGTATGTATTATACATATATATGGTATAAGGGTATTATACTTTCTATTAGAACCGTATACTGTTGGAAACATTCTTCAACTCTTGGCATCATCTCCATCTTCTAAGTGTCTTGTTATCTTGCTTCATAAAAAGATGAAGCTTGAATATTCTTCATCTTCTTGGCAGCAATCTGGATCTGATCTAACTAGGACAAACCTATTCTTTTTATCTTTCAAAAACTTTTTCTTCTTTTTCTCTTTCGTTATTCTTTTTTCTTTGTTATTCTATTATTATTATTATTATTATTATTATTATTATTATTATTATTATTATTATTATTATTATTTGTTTTTTAGTTTGTTTTTTTATTGTTTTTTTTTGGACATGACATTTCATCATTCTGCCCCTTTTCTTTTTTGGAATACCAAGTCTAAGGCTTTCAAGACGGCTAAATCGGGACTGTATTGGACGTTGTGAACCAAATTAAAGATGGCCTTTCTCCTATTTTAGCTAGATCTTTAGTTGGGTTGGTCCAACTCAAGTTAAACTCTTCTTGTGGAAGTCTTCTATTGCTTCAGGTATAGAACTATGTCGGCTTTATGAATCACCCTTTTAGGTTCAAACTTTTGTTATTTTCTCTTTTTCCTTCTTTTTTTTTCTTTTTTCTCTTTCTTCTTTTCTTTCTTTTCTTTCCCCTTTTTTTTCTTTTTTTTTTGTTTTTTTGTCCTAGCTCTAAGAGAGTTGTCCTATTTGTACCATCTTGTGCTTCTAACATTGGATGAGTGGAGTAGCACAATTCTTCCACAAGGAAGATGAATCCTTTGTAATTTCTAGATGGAACAATTTAGAGATATCATATCTAATTCAGGTAAACTTTAATCTTTTTCATGGTCTTGATTGAGCATCCCTTTTTTCGATCTTCTTACTTCTTGATAGCTTTGTGATCATCAGAGTTATCATAAGTGTCACAAAAGCATAGGGTAGATTATCAGGGTTTACAAGCCAATAAAAAGAAAGCTAAAATCTTATGAAGGCTCAAAGGGACAAACTAGGGGTTGATATTGACAAGGTGGATACTAGTTGTTGGCTTACCAAACAATGTATAGATCATTTCTCTTTTGATATAAGAAAAGTCCAAATTCACCTCGAAAGTTCATCAAAGCATGTTTAAAAATTGACTAGGACCTAGACATAGGTAATTATACAGGAACTCTCTCTAAATAAGCATGCACAACTCAATGTTATAGAACAATTTCCTTACCTAGTAAAGTCATTCAAATCATAATGCATAGATACACTAATTTATGAACATCAAGCTAGATTTCTCATTGGTTGAGCACCAAAATGAACAAAAACTAGCAAAATCATAAATTTGACCAAGGTAATTTATTTAAGCAATTTTGATTTGAAAAACAAAATTTCTCCAATGAAATATTAAAGAACGCAAAATGTGCAACACTCAAGCCTAGGAAAGTTTGTTGAGTTGGAGTCAAAGATGCTTCATCTATTTGGGCATGTCAGGGGGGAGGATCTTATCATTTTATACCTCTTCTTCTTTAGGTTCAGAGCCCCATCTCTCTAATTCATCATCACCATCTGTTGAGTCCCATAACACATTCACAGCACAAACAATCAATACTTCCTTACTCATAGCTATCTTAAATTTGCTAGATGAATTCTCCCCCTTATTTATATTTTCCATACTCGCCTCTTGAAAATAGGATAAAATAAAATCTTCCTTCAGTCTTCCTCCTATTTTACAAGTTTCTAGTGGTGGTATTCTGTTGAATATAGGCAAATGGTTATTCTTTGTGCTAGGTTTGTTGGGCTCAAGCAGCTTACCACTATCAATAAGATCTTGAATCTAATTTCTTAACCTAACATACTTATCTCTTTCATGCCCATGTGTTTGATGGAATTGATAGAATGCCTCAGCATAAAAGTTTAATGGTAAAGAATTCGACAAAGGTTGCGGGTCAGTGGCTATAACAATTCTTTCTTTTGCAACTTATTAAAAATGCAGGATAAAGGTCTTTCCATATCTGAAAACTATCTTCTGTTTCCTTGACCAGTTGCATTGACATCTACTACTTTTTATGTGCTCTAACCACCAGATTGGTAACTTCCCTTCTCATTCCTTCTTTTAAAAAAATGATTACTCTCCATTTCCCATTCTTCTATTTGTAAGCCAACTTAGAGAAGATCTTTGAAATCTCTAATAAGAGTGTGAGACAACCGCTCATGGAGGTTGGGCAGGATACCTCTTACTATCATTTTGATATGGTCATATTCACTAGGCCTCTTTTTGGGAAGAGTAGCCTTATTTCTCCATCTTTTCACATAGTTAACAAAATTATAATGGATACAAAGCCTTCATATTATTGAAGGCTTTGTATCCATATTATTGAATGGATACTTCTAAATTGTATCCATATTATTGAATGAAGGCTTTGTACAGTAAATTCTACTTCTTTTGAGTGCTTTTCTCCAAGGTATTAAACTAGTTTTGCACAACAAAATCCAAAGAAAGCATGAAATACCTTAGAGTTTAAGCATTAGTAGCTCCGGCATATTATATGCTAGTAAAGTACTGTTTGACATGCAAGTGAGAATTTTTAGTTCTATCAAACTTAGCAAATGGAGGCATCTTGAACTTGTAAGGAATCCCTTCATCATCCTCGAATAGCTTGTCCACCTCCGACACCTCTTCGGTCTTCAGCTTCTTTTTAAACCTTTTTTTCCAATTTAGCAATCAGTTTCTCAACATCAGTAGATTCAACCATGTCTATAGCTTTCTTGTCTTTATTCTTTTCTTGTTGGTCTTTGAAATAGGCCTTCCAGTCATTGTCATCATCAATCACCACCTTGTCATCATCAAAGGCTACCTCTCCTACCATAGACATTATTTTGTATTTCTGCTTCTTGGTGCTAGTGGATGTTTCAACAGTGTTATCCTTCAATAATGTAACTAATTGACTTCTCATAGCCTCAGCCAAGGTCCCATTTAGTTCTTTCATCTTGAACACAATGGCCTCATTTACCAAGTTCTGAACTTGATCTTGATCCATTGGTTTCTATCCAAAGTTGACTGATCATTCACTGAATTCTGAATCACTGACATAGGTCATATTATCACAAGCCTTTAAATTGTTGTACTCCAGGTTTGTGAGTCAGAAAGGATCAATGTATGCATGTGTAACAATCAAATAAAGAGAATTAGAATGTTCCTTCCAACCTTATATCTTCCACACACTAATGGCGAGTCTCTTTTCTTAGGTATTATGGACAACAATGATATCAACAGGTGATACTTTGTTCTCAAGAATCTCTCAGACTATTCGATCATTAATTGTGTTTTCAAAATAGAAGGCAGTCCATAATTATTCATATTAATTAAGCTTTAATCCTTTGGATCCACTAAAAGGGTTTAAGCAGCATTTTTGCCACATTTTGAATTAAAACTAAATTGATAGGTTAATTATAAATAAACTTAATATTTGGAAAAGTAAACAATAATTCATGCCACAAACAAGCCCATGACTAATAGGTCTTGATAAAATTAAGGCCCATAATTGAATTCAATATTCCATAATTGACCTAACTACTTATAAGCCCATTTTAAGAAACTTTGGTCCAAAAAAAGAGTTTTAATTTTGAGGTCTAATGAAAGCTCGGTTTGGAAAATAGGCCTTAAAGCAAAAGATAGTTTTTGGGCCCTCCTTTAAAAAAAATCTCAAAGGCCATTGTAAAAATTTATTGTAAAAATTGGGCTTTATACTTGGGTCGTAAGATAGAAAGTAATTGTTGACCCAACTTTTGAAAAGATTTCAAGCTTATGAAAATGATTTGGGCTTTGGGCTTAAAAGAATTTTTAGACCATAAAAAATTTTTGGGCTTATACCATAATTGTTTTATTAGTTTTTGTTATAGATTTGTGTCTTGTTTATTATGATAATTATTGTTTTATTTAGGTATTTTGTTAGTTTTTATCGGTTTGTTTAGTGTTTACATTAATTTTGGTAGTTTTAGTTGATTTAAGTGTTTATGTTGTTTTAGATCTAATTTTTAGTATGTGTTTATGTTTTGATTGGTTAATGTTTATTTATTTCTTGTTTAAAGTTTTGTTACAAGTTTTGTGTTAGGTTAAAAAAAGGCAAGGAAACAAATTGAAGGAGAAAGGGGCAGTGGCTGACACATGCAGAGGACACGGCCAAGTCACTGGCCGTGTCCCATACCAAGTTAAAAAGGAAGAGCAAGTCACAGAGAGAGACACAAGCAAGGGACACAGCCAAGTCAGTGGCCGTGTCCCTCCAAAGAAGATCAACACGGCCAAGTCACCTTCACTTGGCCGTGTCTCACTTAGTTCCAAGGCAAAAGAGAAGCAAATCTTCACAGAAGCAAACATAGGCAAGGGACACGGCCAAGTCAGTGGGCGTGTCCCTCCAAAAATCTCCAACACGGCCAAGTCACCTCTAACATGGCCGTGTCACTCAACCAAAGAAGAAAAGAAGAAAAAAAGCAAGCAGAAGTGAACACATGCAAGCGACATGGCCCAGTCACTGGCCGTGTCCCTCCAAAATGATCCAACACGGCCAAGTCACCTCAAACATGGCCATGTCCCTCCAAAAATGCTCAAAAACGGCCAAGTCACCATCAACTTGGCCGTGTCTCACCTAAATCCAAAGCAAAGAAGAGCAATTCTCACAGTAGGTGACACATGCAAGTGACATGGCAAAGTCACTGGCCGTGTCCCTCCAAAATGGTCCAACTTGGCAGTGTTACCATCAACTTGGCCGTGTCTCTCCCTCAAATTCACCTCCAACATGGCCAATTTCACTCTAACTTGGCCGTGTCACTCAAGGATCAATGAAGACGCGCGGAGGTTTCGTATAAATATAAAAGTTAGGGTTTTTCAAAGGGACTGTTGACTATTTGGAGAGCTGATTTAGCCGTCTGAGAGTGAGCTTAGGGTTTTGAAAATTGTTTTCTTTAATTTTGATTACACTTTTGATTACTTTAGCTTAGATTAGATTGTTCTAGCCATTGATGCATCCTTCTTGCAAGATTTGAACAAGAGATTCTTCAGAAGCTTCAAGGAGTTTGTAACTTGGTTTTGTTCTTGAACTTATTCTCTTTATTTTCATTGAAATTGTATTTATGGATATTACCATGTCTATTTTGATTTCTTTGAACATTAATGAGATGAATATGTTTGATTGCATTATGAACTAATTTGATCTAGTCTAGGGTTTGTATGGATCTGTTATGATTGTATGAATTGGTTAATCTCTTAGCTAATAATTTCTTTAGCCTTGATTGAATGGAATATTATTAATATATAATTGATTGGCCACCAATTATGTGTTTTAGGTATTAGATGATGGATTGAGAGATGAAGTCTAATGCTGGATCAATTAAATTAGGGACTTAGGTGAATTAGAGATATAACCTATTGAAAAGATTGTTTCAATTATAACAAGATTAGTTGTAAGAGGTTTGAATGCGAGAGCTTATTTCCTTGACTCAATTAATTAAGTTGTTTGAGATTTAATCTTTGAAATTGAATTAGTTAAGAGGAATAACCATTCATACATATAAGTAGTAGAGAAGTGCAAACCCTAGACCTTTCTATCAAGTGAATCAAAACATCAGCTCTTGTTTACTTTTATTGGTTTAAACTTCAATTAAACTTTTTCATTAGTTAGCAATTTAAATTTATTCATTACTTGTTACTTTTAATTTGATAATCAATTAGCCACTTTAGCTTCCTTGTGAGACAACCTTGGGGCGATCACCTTTGCTACAGCTACCTCGTATACTTGCGAGTGACGCTTTGTGGTAGAGTTAATTCGAGCGCAACAAGTTTTTGGCGCCGTTTGCCGGGGAGGCTAATTGGCGTAATTGTTTATTAAAAAAATATTTTAGATTATTTTTCACTATTTTATTTTATTTTGTCTTTTGCTTTTAATTGTTTCTTTTTCTAGAAAATTTTGTTTATGCAAGACAGGAGATCACTCGAAGGAGAGCTACATCCATTCATTCCAGAAATTCAGAGAGTGAAAAGGAGTAGAGAAGAGTTTGAGCTCTACACCGGATTTGATACAGAGGAGGACACTTCTGAATTTGAGTCAGATTCTGCACAATCAGTTAAAATGGCTGAAGAAAGACAAAGAACCATGAGAGATTTTGCTAGACCTGTCATTGGAACTTCCACTTCTTGCATAAGATTGACAGATGCAGCAAGAAATTATGAGTTGAAGAACATTCACTACAACATGCTGCCATCATTCTATGGAGTTCCAAATGAAGATCCTTTGAACTTTATTAGGGATTTCTACTCCACCCTCAACACTTTTCCATTGGGAGGACTAACAGAAGATCAGTTGAGGATGAGGTGTTTCCCATATACTTTGAAGGATAGGGCAAAGAGCTGGCTTATGATGTTGCCCAAAAATTTACTGACAACTTGGGAGCAAGTTTATAACAAGTTCATGGGCAAGTTCTATTCGCAACAAAAGACAGCTGAGTTGAGAGGGAAGATTGCTACATTCTCTCAATTTAAAGGAGAGCCATTTCATGAGGCTTGGGACAGATTTAAGATGTTATTGATCCAGTGTCCACATCATCACTACCCACTTCAACTTCTGAATCAGTTTTTCTATGATGGTCTCACCCAGCAATTTCAGAACACTGTTGATAATGCAGCTGGGGGAGCCATGGGAGAAAAGATAGCTGATGAGACTTATGAGATCTTTGAGATGTTGGGAGCTAATTCTCAACAAAAGAGTGTAAGGGGAAGAAGTAAAGGGGTGAATCAACTGGAGGCCAATAGTGAAATGGTCAGTCAAATAGCTGAATTGACAAGGCAGGTTCAGATGCTTAACATGAAGAACAATATTTCTTCATCTACTCAAGAAGTGTGTGGAATCTGTGGGACATTCGGGCATGGAGCAAATATATGCCCCTCTGCATATGAGTCTTTTGGGAATGAAGCTGAGCAAGTTAATGCTATGGGGGGATTTCAACCAAGAGCCAGGAATGATCCTTACTCCAACACTTACAATCCTGGTTGGCGGAGTTACCCAAATTTTTCCTGGACAACAAATAATGCTCAGCAGCCTTTCCATTTGCTCCAGAGACAGAACCAACAGCAGGGTCAATCCTCAAATCAAGGTCAGCCTAAGAGAGAGAGAGTTTGGAGGAAAATTTACAGGCTTTTATCCAAGTCAGTGCTAAAAAATAGGAGATGAACAACAAGAGGCTGGATTCCTTGGAAGCATCTTTTAAGAAGGTGAAGACCCAAGTGGGGCATCTTGCTCAACAGATGCAGATTCAACAAAAGGGGAAGTTCCCAAGTCAACCTGAGCAGGCACAATCAGTGACTGTTCTTAGGAGTGGCAAGGTAATTAATAATAATGTTGAAAATAACTCTGTGAATGCAGGTGAGCAAGAGAATAAAAAGGAAGGAGAACTAGAGAACAAAGGTGCTGAAGAAAGATCAATGGAGAAGTCCCCTACAATAGATTTGCACAAGGCAAGCAATCCATACCGGCCACCTATACCATTCCCCAGCAGGTTGAAGGATGATAAAAAAGATAAGCAATTTTCAGATATCTTCAACATGCTGTCTAAGGTAAGTATCAACTTACCCTTACTTGAAGCAATTAAGAACATGCTGGCTTATGCTAAATTCTTCAAAGAACTGAATACCAAGAAAAAGAGGTATGAGCCGAATGAAAAGGTGATAGTTTCTGAGGTAGCTAGTGCTGTTTTGCAGCATAAACTACCTCCTAAGCTAAAGGATCCTGGAAGCTTTATTATTCAAATTACTATGGGGAATGGAAAAGGTACTGATGGCATGTGTGATTTAGGAGCTAGTGTGAATTTAATGCCTTATTTTGTTTATCTTGATTTGGAACTAGGGGAACTTAAACCAACAAAAATGGTGTTGCAATTAGCTGATAGATCTCTTAGATTCCCGAAAGGGGTTATAGAAGATGTGTTAGTTAAAGTTGGTGGTTTGATAGTACCTGTGGATTTCATTGTTCTTGATATGAAAGTAAGTAATTCTTCACCATCTGCACACACCATTCTGCTGGGTAGGCCTTTTATGACGACTACCAACACTTTGATAGATGTTAAAAATGGTAAATTATCAATGACTGTTTTGGGACAAACTGTGGAATTTTCTATTTTTAACACTTCTCCTATTCCTATAACTGCTTTATATGAGGATTGTTCTTTCATTGATTGTGTTGATGCAGTTGTTTCAGATGTTTTCTTGCAGACAAGATCCTCTGATAAATTGGAGCTGGCATTGACCTTAGATAGTGATTTGGAAATTTTTGATGCAGAAATAGCCAGTTGTCTTGAGACCTTAGGAAGTGCTGAAGTAGAGGAACTTAAGGAGGACCCAGTTTGTTAGCTTCCTTCCATTCAAAAAGAAGAGAAGAACCCCTCACTAGAGTTAGAGCTGAAAGAGTTACCTAAGAACCTGAAATATGTGTTTTTAGGAGATCACAACACTTTACCTGTGATAATATCTAGTGAACTTAGTGAAGGGGAGGAGATGAGGTTGGTGAGTGAGCTTAAAAGATTAAAGAGAGCAATAGGATGGGGATTGAGTGACATCAAGGGTATTAGCCCTTCCATGTGCATGCATAGAATCACTTTAGAAGAGGGAGCTAAACCTGTGAGGGAGACTCAAAGGCGCCTTAACCCAAATATGAGTGAAGTGGTTAAGAAGGAAGTGCTCAAATATATCCAATTGCTAATAGTGAGTGGGTTAGCCTAGTACATGTAGTTCCTAAGAAATCTGGAATCACTGTGGTGAAAAATGAGAATAATGAATTGGTTCCTACTAGGACTACTACTGGGTGGAGAATGTGCATCGATTACAGGAAGTTGAACAATGCTACAAAGAAAGATCATTTCCCTCTTCCTTTTATTGATCAGATGTTAGATAAACTTTCTGGACACTCACATTATTTTTTCTGGATGGCCTTTTAGGTTACTATCAGGTGCCAATATCTCCAGAGGATCAGTCCAAGACAACCTTTACTTGCCCTTTTGGGACTTATGCATTTCGACGTATGCCCTTTGGCTTGTGCAATGCACCTGCAACTTTTCAGAGATGCATGATGTCTATCTTCTCTGACATGATAGATGATTTTATTGAGGTATTTATGGATGACTTTTCTATTTTTGGTAATTCTTTTGATAATTGCCTCAATAAACTTGTTCGTGTGCTTGAGAGATGTATTGAATGTAACCTCACTTTAAGTTGGGAAAAGAGTCATTTTATGGTTACTCAGGGCATTGTCTTAGGTCATGTGGTGTCAAGTAAAGGGATTGAGGTGGATAAGGCTAAAGTTGAACTGATTGCTAAGTTACCCCCACCTACTTCTGTTAAAGGAATAAAAAGTTTCTTAGGGCATGCAGGATTTTACAGGAGGTTTATTAAGGATTTTTCCAAAATAAGCCAACCATTGTGCCATTTGTTGGGGAAAGATGTTCCATTTGAATTTACAGCACAATGCATGCAGGCTTTTAATTCCCTTAAAGAAAAATTGACTAGTGCACTAGTAATAGTAGCTCCTGTTTGGTCTTTACCTTTTGAAATCATGTGTGATGCCTCTAATCATGCAGTAGGAGCTGTTCTTGGGCAAAGGGTTGATAAATACTTGATAGTAATATATTATGCCAGTTTAACCCTTAATAGTGCACAAATGAACTACACCACAACTGAGAAGGAAATGTTAGCTGTTGTTTTTGCTTTAGACAAATTTAGAGCATATTTAATTGGGTCAAAAATTATTGTGCATTCTGATCGTGCAGCTCTTAAATATCTGCTAACAAAACAACATACTAAACCGTGCTTAATTAGATGGGTGTTGTTATTGCAAGAATTTGATTTCCAAATCAAGGATACTAAGGGTAGTGAGAATGTTGTTGCTGATCATTTATCCAGATTACCCTTCTTTAGTGAAAATCTTGCATCTGATAGTATTCATAAAAATTTAGAAGCATTTCCTGATGAGCAGCTTTTTGTGGTATTTGATGCACCTTGGTTTGCAGATATTGCTAACTATCTTGCTTGTGGTATATTGCGTACTAACATGACATTTCAGGAAAAGAAAAGGTTTTTACACTTGAGTAAGTTTTATTTTTGGGATGAACCTTATCTATTCCGGATATGCAAAGATGAGATAGTTCGCAGGTGTGTATCTGAGGAAGAACAACTGAGTGTTCTTCAATTTTGTCATGACCTTCACTGTGGGGGTCATTTTGGAGGAAGAAAGACTGCGGAAAAGGTGCTTCAAAGTGGTTTTTACTGGCCTACCTTATTTAAAGATGCTCAAGAGTATTGTAAGCACTGTGATCGTTGCCAAAGAGTAGGTAACATTGGGAGGAGGAATGAAATTCCCCTTCAATCATATATTGTTGTTGAACTGTTTGATGTGCGGGGAATAGACTTCATGGGTCCTTTCCCCAAATCTTTTGGATATGAGTATATTTTAGTTGCTTTTGATTATGTTTCCAAATGGGTGGAGGCAATCCCCACCCATACTAATGATGCTAATGTAGTTGTTAAATTTGTGAAGGAAAATATTCTTAGCAGATTTGGTACGCCAAGAGTAATAGTCAGTGATGGGGGAAGCCATTTTTGCAACAGGCTTTTTGAGAAGTTAATGCACAAATCTGGTGTTAAGCACAAGGTGGCAACCCCATACCATCCACAGACTTCTGGGCAAGTTGAAACATCAAACAAGCAGCTAAAAGGAATTCTGGAGAAAACAGTCAACACATCAAGGAAGGATTGGGCAAACAGATTGCATGATGCACTATGGGCATATCGGACTGCTTTCAAAACTCCTCTAGGTATGAGTCCATACCGATTGGTGTTTGGAAAAGCTTGTCACTTACCAGTGGAGTTGGAGCACAAAGCATATTGGGCAATCAAGACTCTGAATTTGGACTTGGACAAAGCGAAGAAAGAATGATTTCTGCAAATTTTAGAGTTAGATGAGCTGAGAAATGAGGCATATGAGAGCTCGAGAATTTACAAGGATCGCACTAAAGCACTTCATGACAGAATTATAGTGCAAAAGACATTGAGTCTAGGTATGAAAGTTTTACTTTTTAACTCTCGACTCCGTCTTTTTCCAGGTAAACTCAAGTCTCGATGGAGTGGTCCTTTCGAGATAACTCAGGTGTATCCTTCCGGTGCCATTGAATTACTTAACTCTCAAACAAGTGAGACTTTTAAAGTGAATGGACAGAGAGTTAAGCCATACAATGAAGGATTTCAGAAAGTGAGGATCATTGACAGCACTTTGATCCATGACCCCTAGGCCTTGCATGATGTCTAGCTATATGACATTAAAGAAGCGCTAAATGGGAGGCAACCCATCGATTTGCATTTATTCTTCATAGTTGTAAATTTTAAATTTAGCAAGTTTTGATTTTATGTTTAGTCTAAATAAATGGAACGGGTGCTTTGATCGATTTTTATTTTTCTAATGTGTTTCAGGTTCATCGAAGAAGAGGTTGCAATTTCGTTGATAATTGGTGATATAAAATAAAAATAAATAAAAAAAATTTAAAAAGTGGCAGAGAGTGACACGGGGACAAGGCCAAGTCTCATGAAAACTCTCTTCTTTTGTTGATTTTGCAAACTGTCATAGTGAGTGACACGGCCAAAGGACTTGGCCCTGTCCCTTGGCCGTGTCACTGGACACGGCCAAGTCATCACCAAAAATTGATTTTTTGCTTTTGTATTTTGCACCTCTAGTCCAGTAGTTGACACAGGCATGGGACACGGCCAAGTCACTGGCCGTGTCCCTCAAAAATCACATGACACGGCCGTGTTGCCCACAACTTGGCCGTGTCCCTCACTTTTACACTTTTAAAAACACGATTTTGCCCAGTTTCTTTCCATTAAATCCCTAAATCCCTGTTTATTCATCTCTCTCGCTCTCTCGCTCTCTGTATCGCAAACTCCATAATTTTTAATTCCAAGCTCCAAACCTTCCTTTAATCCTCAAATCTCTTCACCAAAACTAGAAATAATCCATTAAAACTTCTTCTTTTCTCATAAATTTTGATTTGATCAAGTTTTGGTTTGAATTTTCAGATTTCTAAGGATGCCGAGAACTAAGATTGTTTCACACTGCAAGACGAAGAAGTCTACAGCCGAAGGAGCTTCTTCCTCTTCATCATCTTTATCTTTGAAGAGAGCAAGTCTTTTGGCTCGGGGTTTTTTCTCGACAAGGTATGTTAACGATGAATCTCTTGATGCCTTGCAATTTAGGACTAATTTTGATCGATATGTGCAATTTCTTGGATGGGAAACTCTAGTCACCTTGAGACCTTTGCATTTTGAGGAACTTACTTTAGAATTTTTGACATCTCTCAAGGTTGATAGAGATGATAAGAAAATATGCACTAGAATGATGTTTAAATTACTGGGTAAATCATACGTGCTTAATATTGACCAGTTAAATGATATATATGGTTTTCATCAGCATGGGGAAAGGTCGGTACCCAAAGAATTTAAACAATAATTTGCTTGGGGAGCTTTAGGCTCAGGTACTTATGTGGCCAAATCGGCCAAAGCATCTAAATTAAGAAATTCTGCTTTGAGGTATTTGCATAGGTTTATGGCTTGCGGATTCTTTGCTCGGAAGGAGAGCCTGGGTGTGGTTGAATTGAGTGAATTATTTTTCCTGGATTGTGCTTTGAATGCAATGCATGTTAGTGCCGGCTATTGGTTAGCCGATATTTTTTATTCTGTGGCTAACAAAAGAAAGGGGGCAATTTGTGTTGGGGGGTTGGTTACCACATTAGCAGTAGCCCTTGTTGAGGATTTTGACCCGAGTACTAGTCGCATGACTAGAATTTCGGGTAATGACTCTTTGGATTTAGCTACACTTGAGAAGATGCACATGGTGGTGCATAGGAGAGGGACTTATGTGATGCCTTCAGCTGAGCCTGCAGCACCGAGGGACAGGCAGAAGAGAGTACGGGTCCAAGAGGAGTCCGACTCGGATTCTCTTGACCTAGATGAGGATGCTTCGGTTTTGGAAAGTCAAGAGGTACTTCTGAGGATTGAGGCCCTGGAGGGCAAAGTGGATCGACTGGATAGCAAGGTGGACCGTAACCATACTGAGGTCTTGCAGCAGTTGGAACAGATTAATAGCAACCTTGCGAAGATCTTGGTCTCCATCCCTCGGCTGCATCATCTTCACGCCCGCCTTTTTCATAAATTTTGAGTCCTTGCTTTATTTTGTTTAGTGTATTTTTGTTCTTATTTTTCGTTTTTTTTTTCATGTTAACGTTTTATATTTGGATATTTTATTTTTCTATATAGTACTTTTGTTTTTGAACTTTTGTGTTTGTGATGGAAAGCTAGGGCTTTGCCTCACCAGGTACGATGGAAGACAGGTTGTCCTTTAACTCTTTTTATTTATTATTCTTGTTTTACATTGAGGACAATGTAAATTTTAAGTGTGGGGTTCTCTTTAAGCTTTCCTTTAATTTTTGTTTTGTTTTGCTTATTGTGTCTGTTGTGCATGGCATAATTGTTGAAATCTTATTGATCTTTTCTTTGATTCTAGCATTATAATTGAGACTTTAGTTTCGGCATAGAAATGAGCATTTGAATCCATTCAGGATCAATTTTCACATTCTGCAATTCATGACATATAAATCTTGGTGAACCCACCTGTGTGAGTTTTGAGCCTCATAAATTTGATATTATTGTCAATTGATGTTCTTTTCTTAAGTGTGCACCTTCATGATTTTGCATCTCTAGAGTTTGCTTTTGCATACTAATTGAACTCACATTATGATTTAATCTCAAGTTTTAAAATGATGAAGGCAAATTAGGCTAGCCCCTTTAGCTTAAAAAGACTTCCCTTAATATTGATTTCCTTAGTGAGCCAAGTTGAGCCATTGACCGTTTCTTGTTTGATCAACACAATTCTCAACTTAATATGTTCTTATTATCATCATACCTATGCATTAAGGAATGGAGTTTTATGATTTGACAATAGGGTAGTTTATTTCAAAGTGTGGGGTAAGTAAAAATTAAAAAAAAATCGTATTGCTATTTGGGGTTGAAATGCATACTTTGCACATTGTGTTGGATTAAGAGTTGATTATTCTTTTCCTCTACATTTTAAGCTAGATGTTCTATGCAAGTTTATATTTTGTATATATAAAAAAATGATGATAAAATAAAAGAAAAAAAAAGAAAAAAGAAGAGATATATATATACAAAATTCATATATTTTCTAGCATTAGAGGAATGTTGACTCATGTACTTTTCTTTTAGTGTGCAAGTATGTAAGATTATTAAGGATTGGTGAGTATGCCATTTGAGGGAGTTGTGAGTTTCTTAGCAATAGTATTGTCTAATTTAGATACTCTATTTCTTGATGCTCCAGCTTAAATGCCTTTTCTCACACCTGCACCTTAGCCTCATTACATCCAAATAAAAGACCTTCGGATTATTTCTTGAGAAAATCAGTGAGGGAGATTGGATAATTAAGCAAGTTTATGGCAGTATGCACTCATGAGTGGTTTGAGTGATTAACCTTTGAAATCGAGTGAAACACTTAGATGAGATATAAGATTTGCATGTTTGGATTAATGAATGAGTTAAGAAAATCCTTGATTGAAGGAAATTGCAATTATTTATGTCTTACTCTTAAAGTATTTCATCTATATGCTGGAATTATAGTTAAGGTTGTTTGAGTTTTTAATTTATGCCATGTGAATTTGCTTGAGGACAAGCAAAGTTTTAAGTGTGGGTAGTTGTTTTATTAGTTTTTGTTAGAGATTTTTGTCTTGTTTATTATGATAATTATTGTTTTATTTAGGTATTTTGTTAGTTTTTATCGGTTTGTTTAGTGTTTACATTAATTTTGGTAGTTTTAGTTGATTTAAGTGTTTATGTTGTTTTTGATCTAATTTTTAGTATGTGTTTATGTTTTGATTGGTTAATGTTTATTTATTTCTTGTTTAAAGTTTTGTTACAAGTTTTGTGTTAGGTTAAAAAAAGGCAAGGAAACAAATTGAAGGAGAAAGGGGCAGTGGCTGACACATGCAGAGGACACGGCCAAGTCACTGGCCATGTCCCATACCAAGTTAAAAAGGAAGAGCAAGTCACAGAGAGAGACACAAGCAAGGGACACGGCCAAGTCAGTGGCCGTGTCCCTCCAAAGAAGATCAACACGGCCAAGTCACCTTCACTTGGCCGTGTCTCACTTAGTTCCAAGGCAAAAGAGAAGCAAATCTTCACAGAAGTAAACACAGGCAAGAGACACAACCAAGTCAGTGGCCGTGTCCCTCCAAAAAGCTCCAACATGGCCAAGTCACCTCTAACATGGCCGTGTCACTCAACCAAAGAAGAAAAGAAGAAAAAAAGCAAGCAGAAGTGAACACATGCAAGCGACATGGCCCAGTCAATGGCCGTGTCCCTCCAAAATGATCCAACATGGCCAAGTCACCTCAAACATGGCCATGTCCCTCCAAAAATGCTCAAACACGGCCAAGTCACCGTCAACTTGGCCGTGTCTCACCTAAATCCAAAGCAAAGAAGAGCAATTCTCACAGTAGGTGACACATGCAAGCGACATGGCCAAGTCACTGGCCGTGTCCCTCCAAAATGGTCCAACTTGGCCGTGTCTCTCCCTCAAATTCACCTCCAACATGGCCAAGTTCACTCTAACTTGGCCGTGTCACTCAAGGATCAATGAAGACGCGCGGAGGTTTCGTATAAATATAAAAGTTAGGGTTTTTCTTAGGGACTGTTGACGATTTGGAGAGCTGATTTGGCCATCTGAGAGTGAGCTTAGGGTTTTGAAAATTGTTTTCTTTAATTTTGATTACACTTTTGATTACTTTAGCTTAGATTAGATTGTTCTAGCCATTGATGCATCCTTCTTGCAAGATTTGAACAAGAGATTCATCAAAAGCTTCAAGGAGTTTGTAACTTGGTTTTGTTCTCGAACTTATTCTCTTTATTTTCATTGAAATTGTATTTATGGATATTACCATGTCTATTTTGATTTCTTTGAACATTAATGAGATGAATATGTTTAATTGCATTATGAACTAATTTGATCTAGTCTAGGGTTTGTATGGATCTGCTATGATTGTATGAATTGGTTATTCTCTTAGCTAATAATTTCTTTAGCCTTGATTGAATGGAATATTATTAATATATAATTGATTGGCCACCAATTATGTGTTTTAGGTATTAGATGATGGATTGAGAGATGAAGTCTAATGCTGGATCAATTAAATTAGGGACTTAGGTGAATTAGAGATATAACCTATTGAAAAGATTGTTTCAATTATAACAAGATTAGTTGTAAGAGGTTTGAATGCGAGAGCTTATTTCCTTGACTCAATTAATTAAGTTGTTTGAGATTTAATCTTTGAAATTGAATTAGTTAAGAGGAATAACCATTCATACATATAAGTAGTAGAGAAGTGCAAACCCTAGACCTTTTTATCAAGTGAATCAAAACATCAGCTCTTGTTTACTTTTATTGTTTTAAACTTCAATTAAACTTTTTCATTAGTTAGGAATTTAAATTTATTCATTACTTGTTACTTTTAATTTGATAATCAATTAGCCACTTTAGCTTCCTTGTGAGACGACCTTGGGGCAATCACCTTTGCTACAGCTACCTCGTATACTTGCGAGTGACGCTTTGTGGTAGAGTTAATTCGAGCGCAACAATAATTAGGTCATATTAGGAAAGGACAAACCAAATGGGCCATTACTCAAAGTAATACACGTTAATTATAGCCAAACAACAATCATTTAAGGTAAATCTAAGGAAAGTTATTAGGCCAACTACATGGGCTTTAATCTTTGAGATAAAAAAGGCTTAGGTTCCTATAGCAAATATATACTAAAAGGTAAAAAGCTATGAGTGGTTATGCAATACTAGATCTACATACCTTGAATGAAAGTATGATATCCCTGGCATACACATAACATGGGTTCCACATGGCATCCTAACTCACACATAAAATGCAATCTAAATGATGCAGAGAACAATACCATAATAATAAAGAATAAAATAATATAAAGACCAACAAAATTAACTTTTATTATCCCCAGTGGAGTCGCCATTTTGAGCGGGAATTTTTGCCCCCACTCTTGGTGGAATGGTTCTTACGACTTTGGCACTGTTAGGCTTGAGGCCATAGAGAACACGCACTTAAACCTAGAGAAATAAACCCATATTGGGTTTGGAAGTTTGGGTATGCATGGGGAAGGTGAGAATAACCCAGCACTCCCATAGCCTGGTTCATTGGAACTGACCTCCATTTCAGGTATAAATATTATTAAATTCTTAATTATTATAATACCATGCATATAACATGCAATCATAATAAATAAATATTCATTATATTAAAATTAAAGCAATCAAATAAAATGGGCACCCATACTGATGGAAACATGCCCTTACTATGACCAATATCCAAAATATAAGCAAATAAAATAGGACACATACCGATTGGTGGAAACATGTCATTTACAATGATCTAAAATCCATAACATAAGTTAAATTACAAAACCTACACAAGTGAAAACATGACTTTTACTTCATCTTCCAATTAAAAATTGCAATCTATCATCATCCAAAGAATTATAAAGTAGGGCTTAATTAAATGGAAATTAAAATTGAAATCCACAAACACATCTTAATATTAGCCCGTTAAGAAAATATAGGGCATCACGCATACGTCAGTTCCTTCCACTAGCTAGTTAAGGGGCGGGGGTCAAGGAGGCAGCACCCCCAAAAGGTAAATGATTTAAGAAAAAGATTTTCTTGGGGGAATTAGGATTTTGCTAATGAAACTAAAGTTAAACATGCAAAAATTAGGATTTTATAATATGATTAAGGTTTTAACTTAAATCTAAGGTCTACCGTGTAAGATTGGGGTTTTAGATTATAAAACTAACATGCAATTAGGGTTTCAATTATATTTAAACCTAGACCTATGGTTTATTGTGTGGGATTTCAAAACCAAACAAATAACAATGAATTAAACAAGAAGGATGATCAATGGAAGCCAATTAAAATGAGTTAGTATGATCATACCTACATTTGTTGGCTCTAACAAGGTAAATTTATTGAATCAAGCTTACTATTTGAATTGTTAGAATGCTTGAATCAATGAAGGCTCTTGGCTACTATTTAAACAATCTGGAGATTATTGCTACTACCCTTTCATCTCTCTTTGGTCAAATGATTTATGCTTTTCCTTTGGTTTGATAATTGTGGCTCTTTCATTTCTGTGCTCTTCGGCTCTTAGAGTTGCTATTGCTTTAAATTGCTTCTACTGCTCTCTAATTACTAAGCTCTATCATTCCCCCTTAATTTCTTTTCTTTTTTTTTTATTTATAGGCAATCCTAGGATTTTTCAGGTATTACCGGTCCTAAATCAATGAGAAGTCCTCTTGATTATCCGAATTTGGCATTTTAACCTTATTAGGATACTGAGTTAAGCCGGCTTTGCTAATTTGATATGGGTGAAGCTCATATCGATTTGGACAAGTCCAATTCGATATGGCATAACCCATATTGAATTAAACCAAACCGAATTAATTTCTAATCTTTGGATCAAACCTAATTTGGACATTAAAAATTGGACCGCATTTAATTTGGGCCTTTTAAAATTAGACCGATCTAATGCAAGCCTTTAAACTAAGTTTCAGCATTTGAAATTAGACCGAATTTGGCTTGGCCTTGTTTAATTTTGATTGAACACATTTAGGGTTGAAATTTAGGGTCTACACATCTAGGGATAAGGTTTACATAAGCATCCTAGGTTAAACCAAGACAGATCGTCCCTTACCCTATAGGTTAGGTTTATATAGATATTTTAGAGAAAAAACCTAAAATGCGACTTCCCCCAACTATTTAGGATAGGTTTACCTAACATCTTAGGTCAAACCTAGATAAACCTTCCCTTACCCCAAAACCCTATTTTCTAAATCTTAAACCCTAAAATCTTAATTTTCAATGCCAAAACTTACAACCCTAAAAACCAGTTTTCAAAATCTTCTGACCCTATAAAGGGCACTGCCCTCTTGACCCCCGACAGCTAATCGGCTAGCAGGACCGCCGTAATGGCTCGTCGAAGGGGTCAATATTTACTTGTGTATTATAAGTCTTTGTGTTTAATTCCCTTTATTTAAAACCCTAATTTAGTTATTAAAATTCTTAAAACCATAATTTAAGATGTAAATTTTAAATTTATACATTTATTATTTTATTTTAGTTTTTGTAATATCCCAAAATGTGCCCTAGAAGTTTTGGCATATTTATTGTTATAATTGGATTTAATGTATATGTTTCTTTGGAAAGAGAAAAGAATTATAGAGAGAGTGTATATGTTGTGTATATGAAAATATATACAACATATACCCAAGTCAAAGTCAAAGAAAGTTAATGGAAGGAGATATTTATGTTATGATTTATGGAATTAATTAATAAGGAAATTATGAATGGATGAGATTAATTTGGATTATTTTAATATTAAAATGACTTGGTGGAGGTTTAAAGAGATAAGTGTTTGACTTGTTGTCTTCATTTCTTCTCCATTTCCTTTTCTTTTCCTTTGTTGGCCGGGCATCATCAAGACAAGAGAGCAAGAGAGAGTTTTGTGTTCCAAGCTCAAAGTTGAAAGGTGATTCAAGTAACCAAGTTGGAAATTCAAGAAGTTTCATCATTGTTGGTAAGTTCTCTCTTGATTTCCTTTGTTTTATTTGGAGTTGTGTTTGAGTTTGAAGGATTATTGTTGATAGTAGGAGTGTGTTTGATTGTGGTGTGTTTATGAGTGTTTGGATTCTATTGATTTTGGATTTTGGGGTTGGTTTGAAGGAAAGAGTAAGTTTGTTGGAAGAGAAAGTGTTGTGGGTGTGTTTTGGGTTTGTGGTGATGATTTTGATTTGTGTTGAATGTATGTTTTGAGTTGTTTTGGTGTTTTTGCAAGTTTGTTATGGTTCTTGGGTATGTTGAGCTAAGTTTGTTTGAAGTGGATTTTGGTGAAAGGAAGTGATTTGTCGGATAAAGTGTTGTTGTGGCCGGAATATGTATTTTTGGCCTGACACGCCCTTGAGCATGGCCAGATCTTTGGACGTGTCGATGGTTCTGTGTTTTGGATGGGTGACACGATCATTAACACACCCGTGTTATTGGACGTGTCATAGCTACTGTGATGTTGGAGAATTGACACGGCCATGAGCACGCTCATGTTGTTGGACGTGTCAATGTTTCTGTGAGGCAGAATGTATTACACGTTCAGTGACACGCCCGTGGTTCTGAGCATGTCAAAACTTCTGTGTTGTGAGTTTAGGGCACGGTCAGGGATACGCCCGTGTTGTTGAGCGTGTCATGGTTAGAGTTTGCCCTAATTAGATTGTAGTCTTATTATCTCTTATGTATCTTTGAGTAAGTGTGTTATTCTTTTGGATTAGGTTGTGAAGAAGTTGAATTACCCTAATCTAAGTGGTGAAGAATTCTTAGAAGAGGAAGGTTATAGATTGGTGTGAGTTATCTTAAGGTAAGTACAAACTACATGATTGCATGCATTTACTTGATTTTGATACTTAACATATTTGATTGTACATATGTTAAGTAATTGATTACATTGTTAATTTATGTGACAAATGTTATGAATGGTATAATGAAATGTAAAACCAATGTGGTTGGTTATAAGGATGTAAATGAGATAGTTGAAGCATGTTTGCTTATATGATGATGAAATGAAATATGAAATGTGAAAGATATGATGATATGATAAATTGTTTTAATGTGATTTGAGATAATATGAGATATGAGGCCATGATTGATGGCTATAGTAATGCAAATGAAATATACTTGGGGCATGGTTGCCTATCCAATTATGAGAAATGAAATGAAAAGAGATTTATAAAGAGATAAATGAAATGATTGTGTGCCTAATATGTTAATTCAATTTTCAGAGTGCTGGGTTTGGCGGCATGCCTATGAATCACTGGATAGGTGAAAAGACCGGGTCGTAAGCCGATTCCAGTTGAGAAATGTGAAATATGTGAAATATAATGTTTTTGGGGTGAAAAGACTGGGTCGTAAGCCTCAAAAACAGTAACAGTCTAGCCGGGTTGAGGATTTCCTCGATTTTAACCGTGTTGAGATCCAAGAGACTGGGTCTGTTACGCTATCCATGGATAGAGATATATATATATCGCCTTCGGGCTTGATGATTGAGATTATGGACCAAAGCAGTAACTCTGAACTTTGAATAACATATTAGATTCTTTTTGGGCCCATGCTTGTGTTTGTTTAAATGTGATTCTTGAATGGTGAAACAAATGAATAATGAGATACATGTTTGTCTTTGTTGAGTAATGAAACTACGAAAATATAATATGATGTGTAATATGTGTATGGATGTGGAATTGTGAATATTACTTCATGAAACTTGATTGTATGAAATTGGCATTGCATCAAAGCATAATACTATTGCAGTTTGTACCACTAAGTCGTTGGCTTAGCGCGATTGTGGTTCATCGCGCAGGTAATAGGGAAGAACCGGAGAGTTCCTCTAGGCCGAGTCGAGTCTAGATTTTGAGGTGTGGATAGTGGAGCTTAAAGATCAAAGACATACTGCCAAACATGTATATATATATATATTTATGTTTTGTAAAACTTGAGTTTTGATGTATATGTATTTGAAAATATTTGTTATATTTTCCACTGCGTTTTGAATAAACATTTTTTCTATTGTGTTTTCTAAATTTCCTTAAATGTTTTAAAATTGTTCATATTATATTAAAGGGATGGTTTGTGTCTTTTGTAAACCATGGCATTTCTATATTCAGTATATGTATATTACGATCGTATTAGCATGCTGTGTACGTATACGGGGTATAGGGGTGTTACAATTGTTTTGGTATCAGAGCCTAGGTTTGAGATTCTTAACCTAGGTCAATTGTAAGAAAAAGAAAATTTTGATTTTAAAAGTGGGTCTTTGAATAAGATACATGTTTTGGTATGGCAGTCTTTGATCTTTGATGAGGTATATGCTGCTGTGTTTGCAGATATAGGTAGTGATGGCGTCCCATTCACGTCAGTCTGTAGAGGGTAGTGCTGAGAGCATAGCTCCTGAAGAGAGTAGAGATGGAGCTGGAGTTGATAGAGTTAATGAGGCACCTGTTTCTGTGCTAGAGAGATCAGTTGCAGATGAGGTTCCGCCGGGTTGGTTTAAACATATGGTAGAACTATTTAGACAAGCTCCAGTGCAGCCACCACCACTACGGCCTCAGGCGCCGGTAAGACACTATGATAAGTTGAGGAAATATGGGGCTGAGGATTTCTTTGGCACTACTGATCCTGCAGTGGGCGAGCAGTGGTTGGATAAAGTACGGAGGATATTTATCCAGTTACAAGCCACTTCTGAAGAAAAATTTGATTATGCTAGATCCTTATTGCAGAAGGATGCCTATGATTGGTGGAAGACGGTTCCTCATGCCATGGATGATCCACCTACATTATCTTGTGGGGATTTTCTAAGGGAGTTTGAGCTGAAATACACTCCAAGGGAGTATAAAGATATAAAGAAGATGGAATTCTTGAATTTAAAGCAAGACAACCGGACAATAACAAAGTATGAAATTGAGTACATCCAGTTGAGTCGTTATGCCGGGGGAATTATCTCTGATGAAATAGACCGGTGTAGAAGATTTGAGGAGGGATTGAGGCCCTCTATTATGTGCATTGTTGCTGGTTCTCGGTATCAGGATTTCTCTCAGCTAGTTGCAGCAGCTAGAAGTGTTGAGAGAGCACAGGGCATTGCAACAGCTGCTACTGAGGAGGAGACTAAAGTGAGAAGATCCCAGTTTGAGGCAGGATCTTCATCTATGAAGAGGGGTCAAGGAAGTTTTATTTCTAGGATCAGTAGGAGTCAGAGACAGTTGGGTAGGTCAGTTCAGTATCAGAGACAGAGGCCAAGACCTACAGCTTCTGTAGCTAGTGCTCCGGCTCCAGTGGTTCAGAGGTCTACTCCACCTATATGTGAGCATTGTGGTAGGACCCATGGGGTGTTTGTTGGAAGATTAGTGGATCAACTGGGTGTTTTAGATGTGGGTCCCAGCTCATTTCGTTAGAGATTGTTCTGAGATGCAGGAGTATAGGCAGGCTGATACTGCAGCTTCTCGACCTAGTGTCAGCAGAGGTGGTCGAGGGGGCAGAGGTTTCAGTAGGGGTGGTAGACCTGGGTTTAGTCAGAGAGGAGGATCTTCATCCAGGGGCAGTAGGCCAGATGAGGCTGGGTCTTCTCAGAGAGTATATGTGATGCAGAGACAGCCGGATGCTTCAGCAGTTATAGCGGGTACTATTTCTTTATTTGGCATTTCAGTTTTAGCTTTGATTGATCCAGGATCTACTCATTCATACATAAGTGCATCTATCTTGCCTGTGTCTGAATTGCATTCAGAGTTCTTAGGATTTGATGTATTGGTGACAAATCCCTTAAGACATAGTGTTGTGGTGAGTAAGGTGCATCGTGATAGTGCAGTTGTGGTGCAGGGTGAGGAGTTTCTTAGTGATTTGATTGAAATGCCTTTTTAAAGAATATGATTTGATCTTAGGCATGGATTGGTTGTCTAAGCATGGGGCTATGGTAGATTGTCAAAAGAAGTGTGTCACTTTGAGAACCAGTGATGGTAGGAGTGTGATGGTATCTAGTGAGCAGAGACAACTTGCATCCTTGTTGGTTTCAGCTGTTACAGCTAGGAAGTTGATTAGAAAAGGGTATGATGCTTATCTTGCTCATGTGGTGGATACCAGAGTAGTGGGTTCTCAGCTTGATAGTATACCTACAGTTGCAGAGTTTCCAGATGTTTTTCCAGAAGAGTTGCCAGGGTTACTCCCTGAGAGAGAGGTTGAGTTTGGTATCGATTTATTGCCTGATACCACTCCTATCTCTATCACTCCTTATAGAATGGCACCTGCTGAGTTGAGAGAGTTGAAGGTGCAGTTGCAGGAGTTGTTGGATAAAGGGTTTATTCGCCCTAGTGTTTCACCGTGGGGAGCTCCTGTTTTGTTTGTGAAGAAGAAGGATGGTACTTTGAGGTTATGCATCGATTATAGGCAATTGAATAAGGTGACTATCAAGAATAAGTATCCTTTGCCTAGGATTGATGATCTTTTTGATCAGTTGAAGGGAGCATCGATGTTTTCCAAGATTGATTTGAGATCAGGGTACCATCAGTTGAGGGTCAGAGTTGAAGATGTTCCTAAGACAGCTTTCCGCACTAGATATGGGCATTATGAGTTTTTAGTAATGCCTTTTGGATTGACAAATGCACCTGCAGCTTTTATGGGTTTGATGAATCAGGTGTTTAGGCCCTATCTGGATCAGTTTGTGGTGGTCTTCATCGATGATATTTTGGTGTATTCGCGTAATGAAGAGGAGCATGACAAGCATTTGCGAATTGTATTACAGATCTTGAGAGAGAAGCAGTTGTATGCTAAGCTGTCAAAATGTGAGTTTTGGCTTGACCAAGTAACTTTTCTCGGTCATATAGTTTTAGCAGATGGTATAAGAGTCGATTCAAGTGAAGTTGAAGCTATTTTGAATTGGAGTCCACCAAAGTCTGTAACTGAAATTAGAAGTTTTTTGGGCTTGGCAAGCTATTATCGAAGGTTTGTAAAAGGTTTTTCTTTGATAGCTACTCCACTCACCAGATTGCTTCGGAAGGGAGTTAGATTTGTGTGGACAGACCAGTGTCAAGCTAGTTTTGAGCAGTTGAAAGAAATGTTGACTCAAGCACCTGTTCTTACTTTACATGTGGAAGATAAACCATATGTGATTTACAGTGATGCTTCACATAATGGTTTGGGTTGTGTTTTAATGCAAGAAGGTAAAGTTATAGCTTATGCTTCGCGACAGTTGAAGCCGCATGAGCTTAACTATCCGACGCATGATTTGGAATTGGCAGCCATAGTTTTTGCTTTGAAGATTTGGCGACACTATTTGTATGGTGAGAAATGTTTTATTTATACAGATCATAAGAGTTTGAAATATTTAGGGGTGCAAAGAGAGCTTAATCTTCGGCAGAGACGATGGTTAGAGCTGATCGAAGACTATGATTGTTTGATTGATTATCATCCTGGTAAGACAAATGTGGTGTAACACCCCGATACCCTATATAAGTACTATGCGTATACCTAGTATACATACAGTAAATATATAAAGTATAAGGATGTCACTTTTTGTTACCTTTTAAAAACCTGTAACAGAGTTCGAACCATAATACATTAATTTAAATAACATTTACAAAATCATTATCTTTATCAAAAACTTCATTTATACATATAAATACTCTCTCGTCAGAAATACATCATAATTAAAGTTTATACATGTATGCATTACCCTCTAGTTGGTCTCGACAAACTTTACTCTTCTTGTGGCATAACAAAAGACTTCATATCTTCCATCTATATACCTGCGTGAATAAACACCCGCGCTAAGCCCGAGAGCTTAGTAGTCCAACTATAAAATATAAACATATAGTATAGAAGTATTGACATATAATGATACATCAATTCAATATATAATTAGTTCTTATCATATCTTCTTTTCTTTTTAATTTCATCTTTAATATATCCTAGCTAATTTCAAATATGATGTACATATATACATAATATTATCACCAACCCCAATGCATCACCAATACTCAAAACCAATATATTAATACCCCTACATTATATATACCATACCAATCATTATTGCAATACACAAATTATATATCATACAAATCATAAATCACATTTACAATAAAGACAACCTTTATCATCAACCACAATTCATTTACATATTACACTTAATAACATTATATTATTCACAATTCACCAAGCATAATTCATTATTAATACTCACAATCAATATTTCAATACTTGCAATTCACATTGACAATAAAGACAGACTCGGGCCCAAAACACTAATATGTTATTCAAAGTTCAGAGTTACTGCTTTGGTTCATAGTCACAATCATCACGCCCGTAGGCAATGTATATACATGTATCTCTATCCATGGATAGTGTAACAGACCCAGTCTCTTGGACCATCAACTCAACACATATGAGGAGATCCTCAACCCGGCAAGACTGTTACAAATCATATATCTCATATTCACAATTCTCATAGTGTAACAGACCCAGTCTCTTGGACCATCAACTCAACACATATGAGGAGATCCTCAACCCGGCAAGACTGTTACCTTTCATCATTTCTTAGGCATGCCACCCAAATCCAGAACTCTGAAACTGAATAACATATTAAACAAACAATTCATTTATTATTTCATTATCAATCTCATCATCAATTAGGCCAACATGCCTTATCTCTTTCAATTGAATTATCATAGCCAATCACAATGGCTTCATATCATATCATATCTCAATCCATATGATACATATAGCATCATTGATATCACATTTCAAAGTATATTATTCATATAATACATTGCCATACACAAGATTCACAATGCATATAACATAACATTTTCTCACTTCTCAAAACACATTAACATCATTCATTACTAGAGCATTTATCATAAGAAATTGCACATACCTTAAGAATGATCCTCATTTCTTCCTACCTTTCCCATTTCATATTTCATCCTTTATATATATTCTTCATTTACATTCACAATATAATAGCTTATTTAACACTTTCATCCCAATGTGTTAATGTTCAAAGACATATAAGGATATACAATCAAATAGGGTTTATGCTTACCTTGTTAATGATCTTCACATCCTTCACATCATTCAATCATCACCTTAGTCCAATTATGTTAACAATATAATAGATCACTTAACACATTTGCAAACAAATGTGTTAAGCCTCAAATTATGTAATTAAATACAATCATATGTATTGGTACTTACCTCAAGAACTAGTCCCATCAATCTATACATTTCTTTTCTTTCCAAGAATTCTCCACAATTAGGTTAATGCAACCCAATCTCTTCAAAACCTAATCCAAAGGAATATTAGCAAAATGACCATATGAATAGTACATTCTGGTTTAAGACTCCATTTTATCCTTATTTTGAAAAATTGTATAAATTAATCTACTTGACTAAAAATTCTAAAATTTTTACATAATTTAGTTTTGTATCTTAAAATCATTCCTTTAAAATTTCAGATCAAACTGAACACAAAATCTTGGTCAAATAGTTCACCTAACCAGACTGCCCCAATTGCCCTGCATCCTGGCAGCAGTTCTGAACTTTGTGAATTCCATAAATCAAATTCAATCAACGTGGTTCCAAATTATTTTTCTCAAATATTAGACTCACTAAGAAACAACATATCCAAAATTCAATTGGATATGATTTTTCTACATTTTATTAAAAATCCCGAAATATAGCTGTCTCAGTTAAGGTACCTGCTGGAACAGGTCTAATAAAAATAATCTTTCTAAACTCATAACCATTCCAAAATCGAATCAACATATTTTTCAGTCATTCTAGACTCATAGAGGCACAACATATCAAAAATTCACTTCAAGAAAATTTTTCTATAATTAATTAAAAATCATACAAGTCACAGCCTTTACTAATTGTAAAACAGAAAAAAAAATTCACTAAACACAACTCTTACTCTTCCATCACCAACACCAACCTAGCTTCTTATCTTTAATTCCATTTCAACACTTTTACACACACCATACACAAACACACTCCATCAACCATCCATATCAACTCACCAATCCCAAACACAATTTCAAAAGAACAAAGGAAAATCAAGAGAAAGAACTTACCTAAGTTGTTGAATTCCACAAATCTTCAATTAAATCCTTTGATTCTCCCTTCAATTTGATGTTAGAATTAAACAAATCTCACTTTGCTCTCTCTTGTCTAAGGAGGAGCCAACCAACGTGGAGAAGAGAAGAAGAAGAAGAAGGAAATGAAGAAAAGACAAAATATCACCTCTTTAAATCTCCACCAAGTGATTCAACAAGAGTAATTACCTAAACACCCTTATACCATTTGTCTTGATTACCATTCATTACATGCCCTTTATAGTAACTTCACACTTAACAAAAATAAATATCTTCTTTCCTTGACTCTTCATTTTGACCAACTTATATGTTATATATATCATCATATACACAACATATACCATTCTCTCTAAACCCTAAATTCTTTCCCAAATCACATATACATAAACATTCTTTTCTCTATTTCTTTTCTCTTGTAATGTAACACATATATTCAAACCAATTATATAACAACAACAACAACATAATCACAACTTCTAGGGCATATATGAGGATATTACAATTCTCTCTCCCCTTAAATAATTTCGTCCTCGAAATTATCAGTACCATAACAATTTATTCTTAACAAAATACTATCTTAACTCCCATATGAAGTTAATTATACGCTTAAGTCATTATATCATCAAATCATATAACTCCAACTCTCCTCTTTAGAATCAACCACCTTCTTTAAATTCTATAACTCATCATTCTATATGTTTATACATCTGGTTACTTTCTTAATCAAACATTCAAAAGATCACATTACATTTCCTATTAATATCTTTATACCAGAATCAGATCATCATATAGCACAATAATACTTTGTCAAATCTTTATATTTAATATATTTTGTTATTTCACCTCTGTATAATTACTCTCTTAACTTTAACATTAAAAACCATTGACTTATATCTGAACATTAATTATCCCTTCATTACAATCACTGTCTAAATAGACATTTATCACTCTCAATAGATAACAAAATCCTGATTTTTCATAAATGGAGTTATTTCTTTAGCATGCTTTTCACTTAACTTACATATTAATACATTATCTTTCAACTTATTTTATAGATAACCAATCTTTTTCTCTTCTTATCATGATTAACAATTACTATACTCCACTCATTCATGTCCAATCATACTTTAAAATTTACATCATATACATTATCATGTAAATACCTATTTTCTTAATACAACTATACACATTAAATTTTATTAATGATCCATAATCTTAGCCAAATCCAGATCAATTAATCTATCTGTCACAATATACCCACGTTCCAATCTTGTTCAATTCCAACCAACGATTAAGTAATCTAACTTATCATGAAATTTCACAATTTTCATATAAGTATAAATATAACTTAATTCCATAAGAGCAAACTTATATTCAATTTCTGCTCTCTTTCAATCTATTTTCAGTCAAATCATCATGATAACAAATCACTTCTAATATCTTTTAATATACACATAGTTTATTCTTTATTATCTTAGTATAATTTCCACCAATTCTCATAAAAATGTTATATCATACTTAATATCTATAATTCATTCACTCAAACTTTGAGTTCATTCCCTTAAACCTCAAGTTACATACCATAAACATATTCAGTATAACTTTCATTCATATAATATAATTTCTCCCTTTTACTAACTCTTCACATTGCCTATCATTGGTATATTTATTTTGATTACCTTTTTGTCATATTATCCATAACTCAACACATTTCAAAATTTTTTTAATTTTTTTTTATTTTTTTTTATTTTTTTTTCACAGTTATAACCAAATTCTTAACATAAAAAAAAAATAATAAGGTACAACTTTAACCATCATAATTTTTAACTATACTTCTCAAACAAAATTGTCAACCTCACCAAATCCGTATTACAATCATTATATCTAAGATCCAAATCCATGGATAACAAATTAACCGATCCAAAATACTGAACAAAACACATGACTTTAAGAGATTAATATTCAAACCTAGAACTTTCAATTCAATACTGTTCTTTTATAATTCTATTCTCAATCTTAACATTTTTAGTATAACAGAAGTTAACACATTCCAACTTCGTTTCAACCAATTTGTATTCGCTTATATGATCCTTATCAACTTAACTCATGCTTTAACAATATTACTATATACATATTCAATCATATACAGTTCTTATACAATTTCTATTCATCACTTCATTTCTAATCCATCTACAATCTCTTATAATATAATTACATAGAACTTTTCATATGTGAATACTTTGAAACTCTAAATATAATATAATCATCAAGTTCAATACTCATTATAACAATTTCCACTGTCCAATATTACTCAAGTTCTTTCCATTCTCACTTCCATCACATAATCCATCTAGCTTTACACAGTTCAAGACCTAATCTCTCTTAGGTCCACTAATACATATAACATTGTTTTTCCATATCACTAATTCTATAATTATACCACATATATCTTCATAAGCCATCCTCATAATGTGATTCACAAATGTGTTTATATATCATAATTTCATTCATATTGGAAAACTCAATTCACATATCATATACATGTATACACTTAATTATATGCTCTTATAGTATTTTCCTTTTTCATACATTCAATACAAATTTAGTGTTTATCATTTTCTTTTAAACACTATCCTTCTCATTCTTCCAATATGATATAAAGTATTTATTCACACTACAAACATATATATTTCGACTATAGTAACACTTCATATTCATCTCAGTCACATTCCCAATGTGACATCTCTTTCACTTTCGTCTTTAAAAATATTTAGTACACTCCCATATTCATTCTTACCCTGTTCAGTAAAATGACTTAAAATAACTCATTTCTATTTACTTATCCACTTCCTTGATTATTTCAAAACAAATTCTCATACTATCAATCACATTACTCAATTCATAATACTTCCATATGCAATACTAGTCATTTCACTTAGCTCATGCATTGCATATACAGTTAACTATCAATATCCCAATAATCTTTATCAAATTCCACTAAAACTTTAACTTCTCAATTTACTACTTCGTTTAAGCTTCAATTTGCCAAACTCATCTTTTCTATCATCACTTTAAAAACATCTTACAAATATATATCACAAAGCAATATTAAAACATATAATTTCCACAATCATAAAGCTCACTTCAAAAATCTCAAATATCACATATTATCACCATTACCATGAGCTTTCACAATATCCAAGCATCTCACATTTCTAACATTGAATTTACTATGCTCGCATTATAGTAACAATACTAAGTTATATTCTTACTTAACCACTATCATCTCTTTTTCCTTTAAACACAACCTTAACTGTATACACATCCCAACTTTACATAATCACACTTTGTCTCTACTAAACAACTCATTCAACATTCCACCATACTCTCCTCATTTAAATAACATAACTTTCAATTTTAACAATTCGATATCATTTCCGCTGTCTAGTAAATTCAACATTAGCAAAACCAACATAAACTTTATTATAAAGAGGTTCAAAGTATAGAAGAAAAAGTACATACTCTTATCTTGATTTGATTTTCAACTCATTTTCAAATTTATTCTCCTTTTCATTTCTTTATGTTTCAATTCATATTATGTCCTACATAATATTGCTCATAAACATCAACATTACATTCCATGTTGCACACAACATGACATTTTCATATGCATCATCAATATACATATATCATATTACATTTCACAATTAGTTTCTCATAATCAATTAGGCACTATGCCTCAATTATAATTCATTTCCAACATCATTGTCAACAATCATAATTTCTCATCACATCAAAATAGTATACACATATATCATCAACTATATTGAACATCTCATATAACACAAATATTCTATAATTCATATAATGCCACATCCGAGACCAACCTAGGTGTCAATGCATATGCATGTATTACAAATTTCATTTCAAAACTTTTCCTTTTTACTTTTATTTAAATTTTTCAAAAAAAATTTTTTTTTCTCACTTAGGCCGAGAATCTCGAACCTAAGGTCTGATACCAAAATAATTGTAACACCCCGATACCCTATATAAGTACTATGTGTATACCTAGTATACATACAGTAAATATATAAAGTATAAGGATGTCACTTTTTGTTACCTTTTAAAAACCTGTAACAGAGTTCGAACCATAATACATTAATTTAAATAACATTTACAAAATCATTATCTTTATCAAAAACTTCATTTATACATATAAATACTCTCTCGTCAGAAATACATCATAATTAAAGTTTATACATGTATGCATTACCCTCTAGTTGGTCTCGACAAACTTTACTCTTCTTGTGGCATAACAAAAGACTTCATATCTTCCATCTATATACCTGCGCGAATAAACACCCGCGCTAAGCCCGAGAGCTTAGTAGTCCAACTATAAAATATAAACATATAGTATAGAAGTATTGACATATAATGATACATCAATTCAATATATAATTAGTTCTTATCATATCTTCTTTTCTTTTTAATTTCATCTTTAATATATCCTAGCTAATTTCAAATATGATGTACATATATACATAATATTATCACCAACCCCAATGCATCACCAATACTCAAAACTAATATATTAATACCCCTACATTATATATACCATACCAATCATTATTGCAATACACAAATTATATATCATACAAATCATAAATCACATTTACAATAAAGACAACCTTTATCATCAACCACAATTCATTTACATATTACACTTAATAACATTATATTATTCACAATTCACCAAGCATAATTCATTATTAATACTCACAATCAATATTTCAATACTTGCAATTCACATTGACAATAAAGACAGACTCGGGCCCAAAACACTAATATGTTATTCAAAGTTCAGAGTTACTGCTTTGGTTCATAGTCACAATCATCACGCCCGTAGGCAATGTATATACATGTATCTCTATCCATGGATAGTGTAACAGACCCAGTCTCTTGGACCATCAACTCAACACATATGAGGAGATCCTCAACCCGGCAAGACTGTTACAAATCATATATCTCATATTCACAATTCTCATAGTGTAACAAACCCAGTCTCTTGGACCATCAACTCAACACATATGAGGAGATCCTCAACCCGGCAAGACTGTTACCTTTCATCATTTCTTAGGCATGCCACCCAAATCCAGAACTCTGAAACTGAATAACATATTAAACAAACAATTCATTTATTATTTCATTATCAATCTCATCATCAATTAGGCCAACATGCCTTATCTCTTTCAATTGAATTATCATAGCCAATCACAATGGCTTCATATCATATCATATCTCAATCCATATGATACATATAGCATCATTGATATCACATTTCAAAGTATATTATTCATATAATACATTGCCATACACAAGATTCACAATGCATATAACATAACATTTTCTCACTTCTCAAAACACATTAACATCATTCATTACTAAAGCATTTATCATAAGAAATTGCACATACCTTAAGAATGATCCTCATTTCTTCCTACCTTTCCCATTTCATATTTCATCCTTTATATATATTCTTCATTTACATTCACAATATAATAGCTTATTTAACACTTTCATCCCAATGTGTTAATGTTCAAAGACATATAAGATATACAATCAAATAGGGTTTATGCTTACCTTGTTAATGATCTTCACATCCTTCACATCATTCAATCATCACCTTAGTCCAATTATGTTAACAATATAATAGATCACTTAACACATTTGCAAACAAATGTGTTAAGCCTCAAATTATGTAATTAAATACAATCATATGTATTGGTACTTACCTCAAGAACTAGTCCCATCAATCTATACATTTCTTTTCTTTCCAAGAATTCTCCACAATTAGGTTAATGCAACCCAATCTCTTCAAAACCTAATCCAAAGGAATATTAGCAAAATGACCATATGAATAGTACATTCTGGTTTAAGACTCCATTTTATCCTTATTTTGAAAAATTGTATAAATTAATCTACTTGACTAAAAATTCTAAAATTTTTACAGAATTTATTTTTGTATCTTAAAATCATTCCTTTAAAATTTCAGATCAAAATGAACACAAAATCTTGGTCAAATAGTTCACCTAACCAGACTGCCCCAATTGCCCTGCATCCTGGCAGCAGTTCTGAACTTTGTGAATTCCATAAATCAAATTCAATCAACGTGGTTCCAAATTATTTTTCTCAAATATTAGACTCACTAAGAAACAACATATCCAAAATTCAATTGGATATGATTTTTCTACATTTTATTAAAAATCCCGAAATATAGCTGTCTCAATTAAGGTACCTGCTGGAACAGGTCTAATAAAAATAATCTTTCTAAACTCATAACCATTCCAAAATCGAATCAACATATTTTTCAGTCATTCTAGCTCATAGAGGCACAACATATCAAAAATTCACTTCAAGAACATTTTTATATAATTAATTAAAAATCATACAAGTCACAGCTTTACTAATTGTAAAACAGAAAAAAAAATTCACTAAACACAACTCTTACTCTTCCATCACCAACACCAACCTAGCTTCTTATCTTTAATTCCATTTCAACACTTTTACACACACCATACACAAACACACTCCATCAACCATCCATATCAACTCACCAATCCCAAACACAATTTCAAAAGAACAAAGGAAAATCAAGAGAAAGAACTTACCTAAGTTGTTGAATTCCACAAATCTTCAATTAAATCCTTTGATTCTCCCTTCAATTTGATGTTAGAATTAAACAAATCTCACTTTGCTCTCTCTTGTCTAAGGAGGAGCCAACCAACGTGGAGAAGAGAAGAAGAAGAAGAAGGAAATGAAGAAAAGACAAAATATCACCTCTTTAAATCTCCACCAAGTGATTCAACAAGAGTAATTACCTAAACACCCTTATACCATTTGTCTTGATTACCATTCATTACATGCCCTTTATAGTAACTTCACACTTAACAAAAATAAATATCTTCTTTCCTTGACTCTTCATTTTGACCAACTTATATGTTATATATATCATCATATACACAACATATACCATTCTCTCTAAACCCTAAATTCTTTCCCAAATCACATATACATAAACATTCTTTTCTCTATTTCTTTTCTCTTGTAATGTAACACATATATTCAAACCAATTATATAACAACAACAACAACATAATCACAACTTCTAGGGCATATATGAGGATATTACATGTGGTTGCTGATGCCTTGAGTCGGAAGTCTTTGGCAGGTTTGGCTGTTTATTCGCTCTCGTTGCTTGTTGAGTTGAGAGCGTTGCATGCTAGTTTTAAAGTATGTGATGATGGTGCATTGTTGGCTCAATTGCAATTGAGACCAGTATTGTTGGATCAGATTAAGGAGGCTCAATTGGCAGATGAGAAAATTCAGAAGATTGTGTCAGATTGCCATAATGGGGAGAGCAAAGATTTCTATGTGAAAAGTGATGGTAGCCTTTGGTTCAAGGATAGGTTGTGTGTTCCTGATGATGCCAATTTGAAAAAGATTATTTTAGAGGAAGCACACCAATCAGTTTTTGCTATACATCCGGGAAGTACAAAGATGTATCACGATTTGAAGCAGCATTACTGGTGGTCAGGCATGAAGAGAGATATAGCGGAGTTTGTATCCAAATGTCTCACTTGTCAGAGGGTGAAAGCTGAGCATCAAGTTCCAACAGGGTTGCTTCAACCTTTAACAGTGCCTGAATGGAAATGGGAGAGAGTAACAATGGATTTTGTGTCTAGTTTGCCATTGACTCAGAAGAAGCATGATGCTATTTGGGTGATTGTTGATCGGTTGACAAAGACAGCTCATTTTCTTCCAGTTAGAATGGACTATTCTCTTGAGAGGTTGGCTGAGCTGTATATCAGTGAGGTAGTAAAGTTGCATGGAGTCCCAATTTCTTTAGTGTCTGATCAAGATCCTAGATTTACTTCGAGGTTTTGGAAGAGTTTACATGGTGCTTTGGGTTCTCGATTGCACTTTAGTACTGCTTTTCATCCGCAGACAGATGGTCAGTCAGAGAGAGTGATACATATTATAGAAGATATGTCGAGAAGCTGTGTTATTGATTTTTCTGGAAGTTGGGACAAATTTTTGCCACTTGTGGAATTTGCCTACAACAACAGTCATCAATCCAGTATTGGTATGGCACCATTTGAGGCATTGTATGGTAGAAGATGTAGAACACCTTTATGTTGGAATGAAATTGGAGAGGGCAAGTTGGTTGGTCCTGATTTGATTAAAGAAACAGAAGAGAAAGTAAAAATAATTCGGGATCGGTTAAAAGCAGCTTCAAATCGGCAGAAATTTTATTCAGATTTGAAGAGGAGAGACATAGAGTTTGATGTTGGAAATAAAGTATTTTTGAAAGTGTCTCCTTGGAAAAAGATTTTGAGATTTGGTCGAAGAGGGAAGCTGAATCCTCGTTTTATTGGACCTTATGAAATATTGGAAAGAGTGGGACCAGTTGCTTATCGTCTCGCTTTACCGCCTGAATTAGATAGAATCCATAATGTCTTCCATGTTTCTATGTTGAGGAGGTATAGATCAGATCCATCTCATGTCTTGCCAGTAGAATCTATTGAGGTGAGTCCGGATCTGACTTTTGAAGAAGAACCAGTTGCTATTTTAACATATGGTTTGAAAGAGTTGAGACATAAGGAGGTGCCAATTGTCAAGGTTCTTTGGAAGAATCATGGTAGAAAAGAATTAACTTGGGAGAATGAGCAAGTGATGCGAGATCAGTATCCTTAACTGTTTCAGACTTGATATCAGGTAATTTCGAGGACGAAATTTCTTTTAGAGGGGGAGAATTATAATATCCCAAAATGTGCCCTAGAAGTTTTGGAATATTTATTGTTATAATTGGATTTAATGTATATGTTTCTTTGGAAAGAGAAAAGAATTATAGAGAGAGTGTATATGTTGTGTATATGAAAATATATACAACATATACCCAAGTCAAAGTCAAAGAAAGTTAATGGAAGGAGATATTTATGTTATGATTTATGGAATTAATTAATAAGGAAATTATGAATGGATGATATTAATTTGGATTATTTTAATATTAAAATGACTTGGTGAAGGTTTAAAGAGATAAGTGTTTGACTTGTTGTCTTCATTTCTTCTCCATTTCCTTTTCTTTTCCTTTGTTGGCCGGGCATCATCAAGACAAGAGAGCAAGAGAGAGTTTTGTGTTCCAAGCTCAAAGTTGAAAGGTGATTCAAGTAACCAAGTTGGAAATTCAAGAAGTTTCATCATTGTTGGTAAGTTCTCTCTTGATTTCCTTTGTTTTATTTGGAGTTGTGTTTGAGTTTGATGGATTATTGTTGATAGTAGGAGTGTGTTTGATTGTGGTGTGTTTATGAGTGTTTGGATTCTATTGATTTTGGATTTTGGGGTTGGTTTGAAGGAAAGAGTAAGTTTGTTGGAAGAGAAAGTGTTGTGGGTGTGTTTTGGGTTTGTGGTGATGATTTTGATTTGTGTTGAATGTATGTTTTGAGTTGTTTTGGTGTTTTTGCAAGTTTGTTATGGTTCTTGGGTATGTTGAGCTAAGTTTGTTTGAATACGTATATTACGATCATATTAGCATGCTGTGTACGTATACGGGGTATAGGGGTGTTACAGTTTTAGATTTGATTATGTAATTTTTTATATATTTCGATGATTAATTTATTTGATTTTAATACTTTATTTATTTAATTTTTCATGGATAATTATTTTCTTGATTATTATTTATTTACTAAAATTGTAAGAGGTATGTTTCCATATTTTGGGTACCTCATATTGTGAGCTTTATGTAATCTAAATTATTTTCATACTTTGGGATTAATGTAAATGATACGTTTTCACCTTTCGGTAGATCTCCTATTTAGTTTCGGACATTACCCTTTTAGTCAAAGATCCTAGTTTTTTGATGTCAATACTCTGCCGAATTGATTTTTTACTAAAAATTAATTACATTCTTTATTCTTTCATTCATTGGGACTAATTCTCATCATTATAATTATTTTTAATTTTACTTAATGGCATAATCAAGTGGAGTTAAGAATCGAAAAGGCTC
Organism: Garcia nutans; assembly: GCA_947685225.1. Taxonomy (NCBI): domain Eukaryota; kingdom Viridiplantae; phylum Streptophyta; class Magnoliopsida; order Malpighiales; family Euphorbiaceae; genus Garcia; species Garcia nutans. The sequence continues at coordinate 20,765,195 of CANTUV010000011.1, read as the reverse complement.
TTTAACCATTTGTTAAGAGTAAGCGATCACCCAAAGTACTGTTTTCTTCACTCTATCCATTTTGTCCATTTGGTAATCAATTAATAAAAATTTGTTAATTAAATCCTTTTACAATTAAAAACATAAATTACTTACGACTCTAATTCTCATTCAAACGAGATAAGTAGACACATTCATAATATCACTCTGAGTAGCGAGCCCTCAACTAAATACTAAAATTATTCCAATTAATTAATTCTATCTTTTTTTTCTTTTATGTTATAATTCTTCCAATTTATTATTGTAAGTTATTTTTCAATCTCATTTTCATTCATTATTTTAATATATGTGATTATTGATTGAGATTTATTACTTGCTTTTCTTAAGTTAGTAGGGATTTGTGCATATCATAGTACCCATAAGGGCTAGAGTCAAAGCTCCCCTGTGAATGCTATTTTTGTGGTTGTAATAATTTATTTTTATTGCAATTTATGGATGTCATGCAATTATTTGTGCATACCTAATAAATTGTCACTCATACATATTTCTATCATGTGCATTAAAAATCATTTTTAATCACAAATGTTAGAATCAATCAAAGAGAAAATATTTTATCAAAACTCAATTGAAAACTTAGCTCGGGACCATCGTGATTGATTTTGGACTAGTGTCTTTTTGGGTAAAAATTAACCATTTATAGGAGTTAATTAAATGGTTTTTTCTTAAATTTTTCCAAAATAAAATAAATTAAGGTGGCAACTCTCCAAGTTTTTCTTTTCAAAATAAAAGCCACTTCTTCTTTTTCATAACAAAAGGAGAGTAAACTATTTCATCAAAATAGAAAATCCATTATCTTAAACTCGTGCTTATTGAACTGACTAGAGACCGTATGCAGCAGTATTGTATGAGATCAAGCTCAAATTAGCATTTCAACTCCCAAGTCTCGAGCAGACCAAATTAGTGCTCAGGGGAGGCCTCACAAAATCCTAAGCTTGAAATTGATTTTTGGCTTTAACTTGATGAAAATTCTGACTAAATTGATTTTAGGCTTCAACTTGATGAAAACCCTAAGTTTAAATTGATTTTAGGCTTTAACTTAATGAAACCCTTAAGTTTAAATTGCTTTTAATTAATTAATTATTAAATTAATTTTAAGTTTCAAATGATTGTCCTTAAAAATTAGGGCAAAAAGGCTTAATTTAACTTTAATTTTGAAAACCAAGGGATGTCCTCAAAATTAGGGCAAAAAGTCTAAATTAAAACAAGAAAATTTGGAAAACATAAATAAGAGGAGATTAAGGTTTTCTTACCTTCCTTCTTCACTGTTTGATTGGTGGCAGCTTAAGAGTATGATCGGACCTTAATTCCACTTTGATTAGGGTTAGGGTTTTGTTAAGTAAGCAAGTTAATTTGATTTAACTTATGGAAAGCTAAACCGAAAAGGACTAGCACCCAAATTTTCTAAGTAAGCAATTTTTTGGCTGTTCAAACTAAGAAATAATAAACCTTTTTCTTAATGAAAGAGAGGAGGAATAAGAGAAATTAGACAACTTACAAATAGGTCTTGCTAAGTTGAATGGAGTGAATCGGAACTGGGAGAAATGACCTATTTATAGAAGTTTGGAAGGTCAAAAAGATAAAAATCTGAACTAGAGAGTTGTGGGACCAAAAATGGTGTCGCGCGGCATATTCCGTGATGTTTTTGGAGCTATTACAGCTACCATGCAATAGTCCTATAGCTGTTGCAGAGCTATCACACAACAGCTGTGAGAGGGAATTTTCTCCCACTCTCCTAGTGGAATGATTATTAAGACTTCAACACTATTAGGTTTTAGGCCTTAGAGTACACGAGCGTAAACCTAGAGAATTGAAGTTGTCACTCGAATAGGCCGAGAAGATAGAAAGGCGTGGATGACTCAATTTTTAAAGAATCCCCCACCCCTGTTGCATTCGAAAAGTTGGGTACATATGGAGAATGTGAGAAATAGCCCAACACTCCCACAATGCCTGATTTATTGGAATCGACCTCTTTTCAGGTCTAAATATTATTAAACTCTTATAGTAGTATAATATTATCCATGATACAAGAAATTAAAATAAATGGACATCATAACATAAATAAACAAATAAAATAAATACCCATACTAGATGAAAATATGCATTTGCAAATGGACATCTTTGAAATGATTATATTTACAATATTATTGTCATATTTTCTTTTAAATACTTCTATCAATTGTTTTGATGTTGAGTCAATAACCTAAATTATTAAACTTAGTAATATGTTTTACAAATTAAATCATCCATTCATCCAGTAGCTGTGTTATTACTTTAAAATATTTCTCCACAAATTAAACTAGTATATGCAAAACCCTAGCTAGCTATTGAACATAAAATCCTAGAAACCATATTGATGCATGAATCCCTAAAGTTAATATATTTACTTTTTTATTTAAATTGGATGAATGTTTATTATATATTTTGATTGATGTTTGATATCTTTGATAAATGATTTATTTATGATGAATGGTTATTTACTTTTATTGATTTATTCAGATTTCCAAATATTGTAAGAGATATGTTTCCACTCTGTGGGTCATTAATTAATTTTTATGTAATTTAAATTGCTTTTATATTTTTAGACCAATGTAAAGAACATGTTTCCACCTTTTGGTGGGTGTCCTATTTAGTTTAGACATAAGCGATGTAAGGACATGTTTCCATCCTTGGATGGATGTCCAATGATTTGCTTTATTTGGATATTGCTTTGATTTTAATATATGATGTTTTATTTTAATTGTTGCACATAATATGGATAATATTGTTATATTTAAGAATTTTATAATATTAAGACTTGCAAAGGAGGCCGGTTACAATGAACCGGGCGTTGTGGGGGTGTTGGGCCATTTCTCACCTTCCCCACACGTACCCAACTTCTTGAACCTATTAGGGGGTTGGGGATTCCTTAGGAATCGAGTCATCCACCCCTTTCTTTTTCCCTGCCTGTCCGGGTGGCGACTCTATTTTCTCCGGACTTAGGCTCGTGTTCTCTAAGGCCCCAATCCTAAACAATGCAGAAGTTGCAAGAACCATTCCACCGGGAGTGGGGGCGAAAATCCCCGCTCACAGTGGCGACTCCACTGGGGATAAGAGAAGTTGATTCTGTTAGTCTTTTTTATTATTCTATTCTTTCTTATCGTGATATTATCCATTGCATCATATTATATTACATTGTGTGCATGAGTTAGCACGCCCTTATTACACGTGTTGTGTTATGTAAGGAATACCATACTTTCACTCAAGGTATGGAGATTAAGCATGGCATAACAACTCATAGTCTCATACCATTTGGTATATACTTGCTATGGGAACCTAAGCCTTTCAACCTAAAGAATAAAGCTCATGTAGTTGGCCTAGTTACTTTCCTTAGGATTTTACCCCAAATGCTTGTTGTTTGATTATGGTTAATTTGTCTTGGCTTAAATCATGGCTTATTTGGTTTGTTGTTTTTCTAATATGACCTACGTATATTGTAAGCTTAAAATAAATTTTTCTTCAAAGTCCAAAAGACCAAAACTATTTTCAAAACTTTTCAAGATGGTCTTTGGACATAAAACTTTTCTAAAAACAAATCAAGAATACTTTTCTCATGATCTAAATTCTAAGCCCAAAATCCATTTTTTCTAAAATCTTTTTTACAATGGGCTTAGAAATAAGATTATTTTCATCCAACCTTTTCTCACAAAGAGCTTGCAAATTATTTAGGTCTACTATAAAATACCAAAAATCAATTGTGAGCCTAGTTTATACTAAGAATAATTAATCATGGGCTTGTTTTTGACATGAATCATTAGTTACTTTTTTAAGTGAGAAATCTATTTATAATAAACCTCTTAATTTAGTTTTAATCCAATATAGCATAAAAGCTACTTTAGTTGGTTGAATGGATTAAAACCTAATTAATGGAAATTATCATGAATTGATTTCCATTTTTAAAAATATAACTATTGGATAAAATCGTCCGAGGAAATTATTCGAAAACAAGATACCCATACCTAAGAAAAGAGACTCGCCATTCGTGTGTGGATGTTATAAGGTTGGAAAGGACATTCTACTTATATTTGACTATTGTTTGTGCATACATGCATACATGCATATATATATTTGCATCTCATATCATTGATCCTCTCCAGCTCACAGACCTAGAATACGGCAATCCAAGAGCATACAACGACACCACCTACAACATTTCAAGGATGGATGCAAACCAGCTAAGGGACATAGTCGATGAAGTTGTCAACCTAGGATGGCCGAGCTACGAGATCAATTGGTTGAAATTATGAGGACCTAGTTGATTCAAATTCTGGAGATCATCAACAATGCTAATGAGGCATCTCCCATTGACATAAGAAGGAAGGGAAAGGCAGCATCAACGGGGAACATGTTCACTAATAGAGATTGAATGAAAAATGAGAGATCAATCCCTATTCTACAAGACCAACCAAACCATGTGCTACCTAAATAGAACAATAAGGGCGGCTATCACCCTATTGGGCAAAGTCAAAGGGAAAAAGGAGGTATTGAGAAAAATGCAACAACTGAGCCAACAAAGAAGCGTAAATTTTCAGACTTAAGGGAGCCTTTGTCAAAGATGTTAGAAAATCTAATGAAAATGGATTTGCTACAACCATTGGCACCTCGGCCTCTACGTAAGCCTCTACCACCAAATTTTGATGCCAAGGTCTTCTGTCAATTCCATCAAATGCAAGGGCATGAGACAAATAAATGTGTTCGATTAAGGCACGAGATTCAAAATTTGATTGACAGTGGAAAACTTCCTAAACCTGATAAGCCCAATACTAAGAATGATTCTCTGCCTAAACTTGGAAGGGCGCATGAAGAGTTTTATCTTACCATCCTGTGATGATATGGATAGAGAAACTGCTAAAGATAATGTGCTACTAAGCAAGCTTGGGATAACTATGGATGATGAAGCAATGACTCTTGATAAATGAAGTATCTTCAACTCCAACTCAATGAACTTCCCTTAGCTTAGAGTGTTTCTCTATTTATTTTGCTTTCTTTAATATTTAATTGGAACAATCGTGTTTTTCAAATTTAAAGTTGTTCGAATAAATTACTTTCATCAAAATTTTTGTTGGTATTTGTTCATTTTGGAGCTCAACCAATGAGGAATCTAGCTTGATAATTCATGAATTAATATATTTATGCATCATGACTCGAATGACTTTACTAGGTGAGGGAATTGCTTTATAGCATTCAATTATGTATGCTCACTTAGAAATGGCTCCTGCATAATTACCTTTGTCTAGATCCTAGTCAGTCTTAGAACATGCTCAGACAAACTTTCGAGGCAAAATTGAACTCTACTTATTTAAGAGAGAAATGATCTAGGCATTGTTTGATAAGCCAACAACTAGTATCCACCCAATTAAATATCAATTCCTAGTTGTCCCTTTGAGCCTTCATAAAATTTTAGCTTTCTTTTCGTTGGCTTACAAACCCTAACAACCTACCCTGAGCTGTTGTTATAGTTTAGACAAGTCTTATGATCACTGAGAAGAAGAGGCAAGAAGATCAAAGAATGGAATGTATAGCCAAAACTGTAAGTATAGTTGATGTTCTCAAGACCATAAGGGTAGTTGAAGTTCACCTAATATCTCCAATCTATCATGACAATATCAGAGTAACAAATGATTTATCCCTGTTAAAGAAGATTTATGTCACTCCACTCATCCATTATTAGAGACCCAAGTTGGTACAAACAAGACAACTCTTTTAGAGCTAGAACCAAAAAAAAAAAGAAAAGAAGAAGAAAAAAAAGAGAAGAAAAGAAAGCAAAAGAAAAAAAAGAGAAAACAAAAACAAAAAACAAAAAACAAAAAAAAAGAAAAGAAAGAAAAAGAAAAGAAAACCCAAAATGGTTAAGAAATCCAACTGAGTTCTCTTTTACCTAAAGCAGCAAAAGGCTTCCATTTAGTTTCTAAGGATGGTTTGACTTAAATTGGTCCAACCCAACTAAAGATTCGATCAAAATCATAGAAAAAGGAGAAAGACCATCCAGTTCATGAAAATTTTGTACTTGATAGTCCTACAGGGAAGAAGGACAAAATGATAAAATGCTCAAAGAAAGGGAAGAGTAAGAAAAATAAAAAAGAAAAAAAAAAGGAGAAGAAGAAAAGAAACGAATTTAGGTACCAAACTCTTTGCAAGGGCAAAGACTGTCCTAATCAAGATCTAGATTAATGCCAAGAAGATAGAAGGAATTTTGAGTCTATCAAGATTGCTCCCAGCTGCCTAAAGTTCAAACAAGAAATTTGTAGTGTGAGGGTTTGTCCATTGTGTCACAATAGCTCCAACTTACAAATGGCCTTTATTTAAAATCATGTCCCCTATAGACCCCATTTCAAGCCTATCAAAGACCTGTTGATCTCTCGTGGTAGGTAGAGTCTATTACTGGAGATAGTTTGGACAAGCATGCATATGAGATAGACCATATTCAAACTCAATGAGACCTTTGGCCAAGTAATGTGTATGTGCCTATCTGAAGTGCAATAATTCTTGCTTAAATAGAAATGATTCCCGAGTTTAGTACAGTAACTAGGGTTGCCTTGTTATGGATATGTTAATTTGGAAAATCAAGTCCTGAGGTACATTGACACTAATTTGGCAAAGCCAACATTTGATTTCAAAATTAAAATCCAAAAAATCCAAAAAATATTTTTGTCATACAATGCCTTCAAGTTAAGGGAATATGTTGAACAGTCGAACCTTGAAGGACACATTGGGCAATTGGCAAGGTAATGAAGAAGCTACCAACTGACATACCGAAACATAGTTTGAAATGGACGTGTCCCTGACTCCGCTGCTTGGGCCTCATCACTCATGTTTCCAACATCTTTAAGATAAAAGCCATAAATGTGAAGCATCTTGTCATTCCAGTGCAAGATCTGAACGGCATCTGAAAGAAATCCGTGAGAACATTTCAACCGATAACCTTGGTCTGTGAGTCAACGGAACCACTGTAAGTATTATTCATGCATACATGAGCATATCACATCGCACTTTCTTGTCGTGTATTGTCTATTCTTTATCAAAGTGAATAGCAAATGCCCTGTGAAGTAAAGAAGCAAAAGAAGATATTGAATCAAGGGGGCATGGAAAAGCCTATTGCTTGAGGAAGCACTAGTCATTTTGCAAAAAAAGAAATACGTGTTTGTGTGAAGAGCTAGACAAGGCAAACATCAACTAGAGCCCGCATAGAAAAATCATGTGTTTGAGCCTACACAGGGGGCAAAGTTCCTCCTTTTTAATTTTGAGTTTATGCATGTACAAAGCATTTTCAAACTCACTTTCAAATATTTTGCCACGCAGGGGGTAAGGAGAAGATATGAAAGCTAGCTAAAAAAAATGGTTGAATTTTTTTGCTTTGCAAAAAGTGCAAAGGAAGAATAAAGAGAATGGAAAAAGAATAAAATTAGAATTATCAAAAGAATGAAGATGCGAAAGACAAAAGATCAGTCCAGCTAAAAGAGCTAAAGCCAGGGTAAAGACCCAATTTTCAATGGACAAAGATCCATGTTTCAAGGGTAAAGACCCGGTTTCCAATGGATAAAGATTCATATTTCAAGGGTAAAGACCCGATCTCTAATGGATAAAGATCCATGTTTCAAGAGTAAAGACCCGATTTCCAATGGATAAAGATTCATATTTCAAGGGTAAAGACCCGATTTTCAATGGATAAAGATTCATGTTTCAAGGGTAAAGATCCGATCTCCAATAGATAAAGATCTATGTTTCAAGGGTAAAGACCCAGTTTTCAATGGATAAAGATCCATATTTCAAGGGTAAAGACCCAATCTCTAATGGATAAAGATCCATGTTTTAAGAGTAAAGACCCAATTTTCAATGGATAAAGATCCATATTTCAAGGGTAAAAACCCGATTTTCAATGAATAAAGATCCATGTTTCAAAGGTAAAGACCCGATCTCTAATGGATAAGGATCCATGTTTCAAGGGTAAAGACCCGATTTCCAATGGATAAAGATCCATATTTCAAGGGTAAAGACCCGATTTCCAATGGATAAAGATCCATGTTTCAAGGGTAAAGACCCGATCTCCAATAGATAAAGATCCATGTTTCAAGGGTAAAGACTCGATTTCCAGTGGATAAAGATCCATGTTTCAAGGGTAAAGACCCAATCTCCAATGGATCAAGATCCATGTTCCCAAGGTAAAGACCCGATTTTTAATAAATAAAAAAAGATCTATTTTTGGTGGATAAAGACCCATAATCCATAAAAATGGAACAACCAGTTATGCCAGAATTCTCAACTAATAAAAGTTCAGTCAAATCAAATTCAATCTCGGGTCTAAGTACCCAAATCAAATCCAAGTACCCGTCATCATAAAAAATCAGTCAAAAATTATATTGCTTTTTTCTCTCTTCTACTGAAAATCTCAGATCGTTCAAGCAGGGGGTAAACTGTAGACCCTTAAATTTTGACCCAGTCTGGCCCAATATTTTTTATAGTCCAAAATAATTTTTGTGGTATTTTAATTAAGTAATAATTATTTTAGTATTTATTATTTATAATTTTTAATAAAAATAAAAATGGTAATATGAGTAATGTTAAAAATAAATAAATAAATAAAAATCAGCGACGAAAAATTTCATCGCCGAAAGTGAATCGGCTGGCCACCCAATTTTTCGCCTACAATTTTTCAGCCCTCGCTCGCAATTTTGCCCGCAGCAGTTTTTTCGCCAGCGCAGTTTTCCAACATAGTTTTTTCCGAAACCAAATTCTATTTGGTTTTGGTTTTGGTTTCTTTTCCTAATTGGTTTTAATTTCCTTAAACAATTAGAAGTAGGTTTATGATTTTTCCTATAAATACCACATTAAAACACATAATTGGGGGATCGAAAAGAATTATTTTACTGGATGAAACTTGGGACTTCTGACTTAGGGAGGAAAAAGAGACAGAAAATCCTAGGAGCAAGAGACATTAGCAACAAGAAGCAATAATTGATTCATCAAAGGTAGCAGCATTGCCTTTGTTATTGTTCATCCAGAAATCAATTTTGGTGGAACCAACGAATAGAGGTTTGATTACAAGTCTTTGATTTGATTATATTTACAATATTATTGTCATATTTTCTTTTAAATACTTCTATAATTTGTTTTGATATTGAGTCAGTAACCTAAATTATTAAACTTAGTAATATGTTTTACAGATTAAATCGTCCATTCATCCAGTAGTTGTGTCATTACTTTAAAATATTTCTCCACAAATTAAACTTGTATATGCAAAATCCTAGCTATTGAACATAAAACCCTAGAAACCCTAATTGATGCATGAATCCCTAAAGTTAATATATTTACTTTTTTTATTTAAATTGCATGAATGTTTATTATATATTTTGATTGAAGTTTGATATCTTTGATGAATGATTTATTTATGATGAATGGTTATTTACTTTTATTGATTTATTTAGATTTCCAAATATTGTAAGAGGTATGTTTCCACTTTGTGGGTACCTCATTAATTAATTTTTATGTAATTTAAATTGCTTTTATATTTTGGACCAATGTAAAGGACATGTTTCTACCTTTTAGTGGGTGTCCTATTTAGTTTAGACATGAACGATGTAAGGACATTTTCCATCCTCGGATGGGTGTCCATTTATTTGCTTTGTTTGGATATTGCTTTGATTTTAATATAATGATGTTTTATTTTAATTGTTGTATGTAATATGGATAATATTGTTATATTTAAGAATTTTATAAGACTAAGACTTGCAAAGGAGGCCGGTTCCAATGATCCGGGCGTTGCGGGGGTGCTGGGCCATTTCTCACCTTCCCCACACGTACCCAACTTTCCAAACCCATTAAGGGGTTGGGGATTCCTTAGGAATCGAGTCATCCATCCCTTTCTTTTTCCCGGCTCGTCCGGGTGGTGACTCCATTTTCTCCGGGCTTAAGCCCGTGTTCTCCATTTTCCCAAGCCTAAACAGTGCAGAAGTCGCAAGAACCATTCCATCGAGAGTGTGTGTGAAAATCCCCGCTCCGCTCACGGTATTATAAGTTTTTGTGTTTAATTTCCTTTATTTAAAACCCTAATTTAGTTATTAAAATTCTTAAAACCTTAATTTAAGATGTAAATTTTAAATTTATACATTTATTATTTTATTTTAGTTTTAGATTTGATTATCTAATTTATTATATATTTTGATGACTAATTTATTTAATTTCAATGTTGGATTTTTTTAATTTTTTATAGATTATTATTTTCTTAATTATTATTTATTTACTAAAATTGTAAGAGATATGTTTTCATATTTTGGGTACCTCATATTGTGAGCTTCATGTAATCTAAATTATTTTCATACTTTAGGATTAATGTAAAGGACACGTTTTCACCTTTCGGTGGGTGTCCTATTTAGTTTCAGACATTGGATAATTGTAAAGGCATGTTTTCATCCATGGATGGGTGCCTATTTGTTTGTTTTATTTGGACATTTTGGTAATTTTAATAAAGTATTTATTTATTCTTATAATTTCATGTAGTATGGATAATATTATATTAATTAAAAATTTTATAATATTAAGACCTAAAAATGAGGCCAGTTCTAATGAACCGGGCGTTGTGGGGGTACTGGGCCATTTCTCACATTCTCCATACGTACCCAACTTTCCAAACCCATTAAGGGGTTAGGAATTCCTTAATAATCGAGTCATCTATCCCTTTCTTTTTTTCGTCCAGTCCGAGTGGCGACTCTATTTTTCTTTGGATTTAGGCCCGTGTTCTCTAAGGCCCTGAGCCTAACAGTGTTGAAGTCACAAGAACCATTCCACCAGGAGCGCAGGCAAAAGTTTCCACTCACAGTGGCAACTCCACTAGGGATAAGAGAAGTTGATTTTGTTGGTCTTTATATTATTCTATTCTTTCTTATTATAATATTGTCCATTGCATCATTTAGATTACATTGTGTGCGTGAATTAGGATGTCTGTATTATCCATGTTGTGTCATGTAAGGGATACCATACTTTCACTCAAGGTATGGAGATCGAGCATTGCATAACCACTCATAGCCTTGTACCTTTTGGTATATGCTTACTATGGGAACCTAAGCCTTTAAACCCAACGACTAAAGCTCATATAATTGGCCTAGTTACTTTTCTTAGATTTTTACCCCAAATGCTTGTTGTTTGACTGTGGTTAATTTATCTTGGTTTAAATCATGGCTTATTTGGTTTGTTCTTTTTCCAATATCCTAAGTATAATTTTATGCTCAAAATAAATTTTTCTTTAAAATCTAAAAGACCAAAACTATTTTCAAAATTTTTAAAATGGTCTTGGGACATAAAACTTTTCCAAAACAAGTTAAAATTCTTTTCTCATAACCCAAATACAAAGCCCAAATCCATTTTTTCTAAAAATCTTTTTACAATGGGCTTAGAAAAAAATTTATTTTCACAACCTTTTCAAAAGAGCTTACAAATATTTAGGTCAATTATGGAATAATAAAAATCAATTGTGAGCCTATTTTATACTAAAAATTATTAATCATGGGCTTGTTTGTAGCATGAATCATTAATTACTTTTCCAAGTGAGAAATATATTTATAATAAACCTCTTAATTTAGTTTTAATCCAATATAGCATAAAAGTTGTTTTAGTTTATTGGATGGATTACAACCTAATTAATGGGAATTATCATGAACTAATTTTCATTTTTGAAAATATAACTATTGGTTAAATCGTCTGAGAAAATTTTTCGAAAATAAAATATCCCATGTTGGTTTTTTGTTAACCATATACCTAGAAAAAGAGACTTGCCTTTCATGTGTGGAAGTTATAAGGTTAGAAGGAACGTCCTAATTATCTTTGTTTGTTTATTATTTGTGTATACATGCATACATGCATACATTCATTTGCATCTCATATCATTGATCCTTTCTGGCTCACAGCCCTAGATTACAATAGTTTAAAAGCCTATGACAATCCGACCTATGCCAGTGACATAGAATCCAACGGTGACTCAATTAGCTTCTCACTAAAAGCAATGAATTCTGAACAAATTCAAAGGATGGTGGACGACGCCCTCAATGCCAATATGGAAGAATTAAAGGGGTCCTAGCTGAGATCATGAAGATTCAAATGGTTACAATGTTTGGGAACACTACTGAATCATCCACAAGCACCAAGAAAGACAAAAGGAAGGCTAAGGTTGGTGAAATGGCTTTTGATGATGACAAGGTAGTCTTTGATGATGACAACGACTGGGCTTAATACTTCAAAGATCCTCAAGATAAGAAGAAAGAGTCGAGGGTTATGGAAAGAGCAACTGTGGAAAAGACTGAAACTTCTAATGTTGAGAAACTGATTACTGATTTAGAGAAGAAATTCGAGAAGAAGCTAAAAATTGAAGAAATATCGGAGGTCGACAAGTTGTTCGAACAAGATGAGGAGGTCCCTTACAAGTTCAAGAAGCCTTCCTTCGCTAGGTACAATGGTACAAAAAATCCTCACTTGCATGTCAAATAATACATCACTGCCATGCAATCTGCCAAAGCTACTAAAGCTCAAACTTTAAGGTACTTCATGCTCGCATTAGACCTTGTTGTCTAGAATTGGTTCAATACCTTAGAAGAAAGTACCCAAAGAGATGGAATTTGTTATACAAGGATTTCATTCAATAATATGGGTACAATGTTGAGCTGAAAGTTACCTTAATGGAAGTTGAGTCCATTAGGCAAAGACCAAATGAGAACTTGTTGATTATGTAAAAAGGTGGAGAAATAAAGATGCATTGCTTAAGAGGAGGCCTAATGAGTCGGATCAAATCGGGATGATTGTGAGAGGCGTCCTTCCCAACCTTCATGAGAGGCTATCTCGCACCCTTATAAGGGATTTCAAGGACCTCATGCAAGCTGGTTTACAAATCAAAGAGTGGAAAAAGGAGAAGATAATGTTTTTCGGCAAGAAGGAATGAGAGAGGGAACTACCATTCAGGTAATTAAAGCACCAAGAAGGAGGTTGATGTTAATGTAACTGGTCAATAAAGTAGAAGACAATTTTCAGGGTTGGGAAAATCTCTGTCTTGGGTTTTCAAGAAGCTACATAAGAAGGGACTATTACAGCCATCAGCCCCTTGACCTTTGTCGAATCCTTTACCCCCAAAATTTGATACTGAAGCCTTTTGTCAACTTCATCAAACTCAAGGACATGAGATAGATAGATGCACCTGATTGAGGCATGAAATCCAAGACCTAATCGATAGTGGTAAGCTGCCTAAGCCCGATAAGTCCAATACAAAGGACAATCCTTTGCCTAGGTTCAACAGAGTGCCACCACCAGTGACCTTCATGGTAGGAGGAGGATTGGAGGAAGATTTTGTCTTATCCTCCTTTCAAGATGAAAATATTGAAGATGTAGAATAAGGAGAAATTTTATTCAACAAACTTCCTTTAACTTAGAGTGTTGCTCTTTTTATTTTTCTTTCTTTAGTACTTATTTGGAACAATTATGTTTTTAAAATTAAGATTGTTTGAATAAATTATTTTTCTTGTTCATTTTGGTGCTCAATCAATGACAAATTTAGCTTGATCTTTATGAATTAGTATATCTATGCATTATAATTCGAATGAATTTACTAGGTGAGGGAATTATTCTATAGTCTTGAGTTGTGTATGCTTACTTAGAGAGGGCTCCTACATAATTACCTTTGTCTAATCAGTCTTAGAACATGCTTTGACAAATTTTTGAGGCAAAATTGAACTCTGCTTATTTAAGGGAGAGATGATCTAGGCATTGTTTGGTTAGCCAACAACTAGTATCCACCCAATTAAATATCAATCTCTAGTTGTCCCTTTGAGCCTATTGACTTATGAGCCCAATAACCTACCTTGAGCTATTATGATACTTTTGACAAGTCTTATGATCACTAAGGTGATGAGGCAAAAAGATCAAAGAAAGGAATGAATAATTGTAGTTCTCAAGACCATAAGAGTAGTTGAAGTTCACCTGATATTAGACCTAGTATCTCCAATTCACTAAGATGACATCAAAACAACAAATAATTTATCCTCATTGAAGTTGACTCACTCTATTCCACTCATCTATAGTTAAGACATTTTTTCTAGAATTAAGACCCAACAACAAAAAAGAAGAAGAAGAAGAAAAGAGAAATGAAAAAAGAAAAAAAGAAGAAAAGAAGAAAAAAAGAAGAAAAATAAAATAAAATAAAACCCGAAACGGTTCATAAATCCAACCGAGTTCTCTTTTATCTAAGCAACAAAAGGCTTCCATTTGGTTTATAAGGACAGTTTGACTGGAATTGGTCCAACCCAATCAAAGATTCGATCAAAATCAGAGAAAAAGGGAAAAGACCATATAGTTTTTGAAAGTCCTATACTTAACAATCCTACAGGAAAGAAGGACAAAATGATAAAATTCTCAAAGAAAAGGAGCAAGAAAAAGAAAGAGAAAGAAAAGGGAAAAGGAGAAAAGAAATGAATATAGGTACCAAACTTTTTGCAAAGGCAAAGACTGTCCCAATCAAGATTTAGATTAATGCCAAGAAGATGGGAGAACACTCAAAGCTCTATTTTTTTCATGCTCCTATCTGTCTAAACTTCCAACAAGCAGTTTGTAGTGTGAAGGTTTGTTAACAGTGTCACATCAACTTCAATCTCAAAATGGCTTTCATTTAACCCATGTCCCTTATAGACCCCATTTCAAGCCTATCAAAGACCTATTGATCTCTCTTGGTAGGTAGAGTCTATTAGTAGAGATAGTTTGAATAAGTATGCATATGAGATAGACAATATTCAAACTCAAATGAGATCTTTGACCAAGTAATGTGTTTGTGTCTATCTGAAGTACAACAGTTCTTGCTCAAATAGAAATGATTCCCGAGTTTAGTACGGTAACTAGGGTTGTCATGTTATAAATATGTTAATTTAGAAAATCGAGTCCTAAGGTATAATGACACTGATTTGACAAAGCAAAATATGATTATAAGGTTTTTTTTTAAAAAAATATTTTTGTCATACAAAACCTTTAAGTTAAGGGAAATATGTTGAACAGTCGAACCTCGAAGGACACATTGGGAAAAGTAAATGATTATTGGCAAAGTTATGAAGAAGCTACCAACTGACATGCTGAATTATAGTTTAAAATAGATGTATC